>CM055110.1:13766795-14400913 GCA_029204225.1 Diphasiastrum complanatum
AGGAGATTTAGGTCCAATTCATAAAATCAGAAAGTATGACTGCAGATCTCCTCACAAAACCGCTCGACAAGCCTCTCTTTACCTAGCAAAGAGAGGCAATTGGATTGAACAAACAAAGATGCAAGGTTCAAGAGGGAGTGTCAGAAATGGTGAACTCCTGCAACTTTGTCGCAGCACAAACAAGACACGAAAGTTGAACAAGAACAATTTAGCGACCACGTGTCTCTGACTTGAAGCACGAACGATTCGCAAATCATTCGCAAATCGTAAACACACCTCCAAGACTGCAAACCACAAAAGCTCTCTCTCTCTCTCTCTCTCTCTCTCTCTCTCTCTCTCTCTTCTCTCTCTCTCTCTCTCTCTCTCTCTCTCTCTCTCTCTCTCTCTCTCTCTCTCTCTCTCTCTCTCTCTCTCTCTCTCTCTCTCTCTCTCTCTCTCTCTCTCTCTCTTCTCTCTCTCTCTCTCTCTCTCTCTCTCTCTCTCTCTTTGTGCACTTCTTAGGCACATTTATATTTATTTTACATTTCTTATAAACTAATGGTTGTGCTAGGCAGTGATTAGTTGCAGCTGTTTGGTTCTATTCAAAATATTGTACTTACGGCCGTCTTTCTATGTGGAAGCAGACTATGCCACGTGGAAGCCTTCAGGGATGAAAGAAAGTGAAGTTCATTTTTCAACACTCCCTCTTGAACTGAAGATTTCTTCAGCCAATGCCCATATTCTTCTTGCATTTTTTAAACAATTGTTGTCCTGAGGGCATTTGTGAGATCATCAACTGTCATTTATGTAGTCTTCATGTATTCAAGCCGAATCTCCTGTTTTTGCACAAGATCTCTAACATGATGATATTTGAGTGGTATGTGTTTTGGTCCTGGAATGGAAGAACCGAATCTTGAGTCATGGAGATTGCACTGGTGTTGTCCACGTACATGACAGTAGGTTCTAATTGTTGTTCTTTGAGCTCACTTAACAATTGCCTCAGCCACACAACCTCGTTTGCATTCTTTGAAGCTACTACATACTCAGCTTCATGCAGTCTTCTTTAGAAAGTTTTACTCTTAGTACCATAGGAGTCTCTTTCCCCTTGCATTCAAGCATTGCATGGTCTGCCAAAATTTCACAGGCATAACCATACTAAGAAAGTTTTATGTCTCCAGTTGTTTTATCTTTGGTTATTAATTCCTAAAAATTTCTTAGCCTCTCCAAGGTCTGTAATTTCAAACTCTTGTCCTATAAGATCCTTGTTTTCTTGTATCAACTCTCTAAGTCATTACCAAACATTAGAGTATAATGTACAAATACAACTAAGATTAAGGAACTATCACCCTCAGTTTTAATGAAGACATAAGTGTCTGAAACTAATCTTCTAAAACCAATAGAGATCAGAACATTATTCTATGCCAAGCCCTTGCGGCTTGTTTTAACCCAAAAATGCACTTTTTAAGTTTGCAGCATAAATTAAGAAACTATGGGTTGAGGAAAACTTCAAGCTGCCTCATATAAATTTCTTCATCAATAAACTCATAAAGGAATGCAGTCTTGATATCGATATGATAGACAAATAAGGAACATGTAACATCCAAAGCAAATAAGAGACGAATGATTAACTGTTTTACCATAGAGAAAAATGTTTTCTGATAGTCTATTCCATACTTCTTTGAATATCCCTTGGCTACTAGTCTAGCCTTGTATCTCTCAGCACTCCCATCTAGTCTCAGCTTTATCCTGTAGACCCATTTAGAGTCTATGACTTTCTCTCCTTTTGGCAGGTTCTCTAGTGTCCATGTTTAATTTTTGTGCATTGAATCAATTTTTTCCTACATCGCCTTCTTCCATTGTTTAGATTAATGACTCGCCATTGCTTCTAAATGTGGGCTCTGTTGTTATTAGGCATCGATTGCTTCCCTGCCATTCTGGAGCTGCCTGCTATTGTTGCTACTACTTGTGGCATTGTTGGGCCTGGTGAAGTAAGGCCACCTGCTACTCTAGGACCTCCTTTGGGACCTGATATGGTTTAAGGCTCCCTCCGGATTCAACATATTCCACCCCCGATGTTGCTGGATAGAATGTCATGTGGGACATCGGCTTATGTGCTGATTGCCTTCCCTTTCTGCTTCTTAGTAGGTGGGACTGGTGAGACCAGGTTTGCTGTCGGTTGGGGGGTGGCTCGCTTTTTTGTGCTTGGATAAACATCATCCAACTCCTTGATGGCAGCAGCCGCCCTAGATTCCAATTGTTTGGTGACCAACATGTGGAGGAGATACCCACATTTGGTAGTTGGTTTGCGGACTTTTAGAGCTCCGCACAGCTTCTTTGCTACCTTCTGAGCGCACTTGTAATTTTGAGTGAGATCGTCCATGGTGAGGATCAGAGAAAAGAGGTCGCTCGGTGGGATGTGATCCATCTTGGTGGTATGCACTGCAACCATGGTGACGAGGATCTCTGAGGCGGCCCGTAGTTGGGGATCCGTGATGAGGTGGATAGCGATCCGTCGTTGGTTTGGGCAATGGTTTTGCCGTCGTTTGACAGAAATTTTGTGAAGTACTTGGCATCATAGCTGGTGCCCTTTCCATGGATTGTCTCTCCAAGATTAGGAAATCCAATGCTCTGGAGATCCCCAGGAGAGACGTTGATAATAGAATAGCTGCCACTCTTGGATGTAATCCGGAAAGTTTGGAACTCATCCAAATAGGTGGAGCAGACTGCTCAGATGAGGCTCTCGCTCTGCTGGTCCCAGAAAAGTGTCAGATCAAAGCCAAGGTTGGTGAGAATATCCTTGGCCAGTGTGAGCTGCTCGGCGTAATTCTTAAGATATATCATGACTATATCCCCTGAATAAGGACGAGGGGGTTTACGGCGATGCAAGCTAAGCGAGGAATCGCGGGAAGTCATGATAGCAGTGATTTTAGATTGCTCTGAGAATTTTGAAAATTTTGAAAAAAATTTGGCATGAACTCAAGAGCAGCAATTCAAAAATGAACTCGTGGAGAGAAAGTGGAGGACTATATATAGACTTTTTTTGGCAGGAATTCAAAACTTCACCCAAAAATCGTCCTCAGTGTCCACGATTTGGTAAGGATGGTCACGAATTTCGAGGCAACGTTCTGAGGGCCCGCAAATTCTTGTAAGGGATTTTTTTAAGCCAAAAGAAAAAAAATGTCTGACAGTGCAAAAATGTGTCTGATCAGAATTCACAGAATAGCAGAGAAATCGTGAAGATCAATTTGAGCTCCAGCGAATTGTCTACGAATTTTGATAGTGGATATCTGATGAAAAAAAACTATTTTTTTTATTTTTAGACTTTTTTTATTTGAGACAAAATTTGTGGAGGCAAAAAATGAACCATGTTCTATCAAAAAGGGGTCAGGCGAATTCTATCTGAGATGTTGTGAAAAAATTTCTTCTGAAACTAACGACTTTTGTAGTTTTCTCAAAGAAAACTGTTGGTATACCAGATCTGATAGTATCTTGATGGTTTGAACAAGAGAGCACAACAAAAATGTTGTCGCAATGGCAGGCAGGCAGACCACATTGTCGAGAATATCGCCTTGAACGGTTTGGAGTTGGACATATCCAGAGGCAAAGATTTTTTTAATGACGAAAGGTTCTTGGCCAAAAAAATTTAGTTTGCCTTTCAAGGTTTTGGCATGGTATAGCAGGACCTTATTTCAATCTGGAAATCTCTAAGTTACAATGATCGATCATGCCATGTTTTTTGTCATCGTTTGTGGACTTGTTGAGCAATGGATGCTGATCCTTCGTGTTTCACAAAGTTGCTCTAGATGGAATAACCTATTTTCTAGATTATGAGGAGTATCGAGCTCAAGGTTATAGGCTACTCAAAGGGAGGGGATATGGAATTCCACAGGCATAACGGCTTCTTGGCCATATGTGAGCTAGAAAGGGGTTAAGCCTGTAGCTCGCTTCGGGGTGGTGCGATAAGCCCAGAGAGCAGCATGGAGTTTGAGTTCCCAATCAAATTGGCTGGATTCGACAGTTTTGGTGAGAATTCCACATAGGATTTTATTGGTGGATTCTGCCTGGCCATTGCAGCATGGATAGTATGGGGAACTTCTGCGACGTACCACAAAAAAATTTGGAAAGAAGATCTGCTATGACAAAGTTAAGAAAATGTGTACCCCTATCACTGATAAGCTCTAGAGGACATCCGAACCAAACTATAACCTGTTCATAGAGAAATTTGGCGATAGAACGAGCATCAGCATTGCGAACAAATCATGCTTCAGCCCATTTGGTGCAATAGTCCGTAGCTACTATGATGTAACGAGATTGTGTGTGTCAAGCAGCAGGACAAATAGGTCCGACATAATCAATTTCCCATTTCTGGAAAGCTTGATCAGTGGTTACGGGGTGTAGAGGCATGTAGTTTGTGTTTTGAAAGCGTTTGGTGCGTTGGCAGACATCACAAGCCTTAGTGTAATTATGCGTATCTTTGAAGAGTGATGGCCACCAGAAACTGGCTAAGAGGATTTTTTTAGCAGTTGTTTTGGAAGACAAATGGTCGGCACCAATACCTTCATGAGTGAGGGAAATTACAGAGGGTATTTCTCCTTCAGTAAGACATCGTTGGATAATTCCATCTAACCCTTGCTTGTAGAGTTGTCCTACGATTAATGTATAAGGTTTAGTTTTGAGGACCAATGCACGTTGTTCATGTTTAGAAAAGGAAGGATCCATCTGCCCTGAAGTTAAATATTCGGTAATTTTCTTAGCCCATACAGGTGTAGAGTCAACTTGGAAAATGATTGCACCTGGTAAATCATCGTTGACGCCTTGATCAGGGGTAGGGTTAGGGATTCGGGATAGATGGTCTACTAAAAAATGTTGAACTCCCTTACGAAGCACGATCCAAAACTCAAATTCTCGCAATAATAGGATCCATCTAGTAATACGGCCTGAGGTGCACATCTTGTTGATGAGATACAACAGTGCTTGATGATCAGTGAAGAACTCAAGGACTTTTCCTAGAAGATAATGGCGAAACTTTTGAACTGCATATACCATTTCCAAGGCTTCGCGTTTGGTAGTGGTATAATTGACTTTAGCAGGTATCAATTGTCGACTAAGAAAACAAATTGGGTAGTCCTTTTTGAATTCTCCCGGTTGGGTGAGCACTGCTCCAATGGCATACTTGGATGCATCGGTATGCACATGGAATTCTTTAGAATAATTAGGAGCCTGGAGGATGGGTGCAGTGGTAAGGGCTTCTTTGAGTTGATTAAAGACGATGCATTGTTCATCCGTCCATTTGGGAACTACAACTACTTTGTAGATTAAGCGTGCTTTGTTAGCAAAATCGAAAATAAAGCACCGATAGTAGTTGGCGTGGCCAAGAAAGGAGTAAACTTCACGTATCGTACATGGTTCCGATAGATTTTGAATGATACGGATCTTTTCAGGGTCAGTGGCAATGCCATTTCATGAAATAATATGTCCTAACACAATACCATGGGTTACCCAAATCTGGCATTTTTCAGGATTGAGAGAGATGCCGAAGCGTTGGCATTAGATAAAAAAACTGTCGAGCACAAACAAATGGCATATTTCTTCGGAATGTGCACCTAAATCATCCAAGTAAACTTCTAAGATATTGCCCATCTGCTGAGAAAAGGCCGCTTGCATAACACGTTGGAAGGTGCTAGGAGCATTGCAAAGACCAAAGGGCATGACTTTCCAGCAGAAGGTTTCCCATTCTGTGGAAAACGTAGTTTTGTGTTGATCTTCTTTAGCGATTTGGATCATATTGTATCCGCTAAAGCCATCTAAGGAGTAAGCCTCATCTCCTGTTGGATTTTCTAAGATGGATTCTCCGAAAGGTAATGGAAAATGATCACGTTCAGTGACGGTGCTAGTTTCTTAAAATCGACACAGATGCTGAGTTTTCCATTTTTCTTGGGGACGATGACAATTGGGGAGACCCACTCAGTATGCTCAAAATTTCATAGATAAATCCCGCATCTAAGAGGCATCGCAATTCTTGTTTGATCTTGGCCTTATAGATGGGATTGCATCTGTATGGACGACTCGCAGTGGGTCTCGCACCCGATTTAAGCGAGATACGATGCACAACTACTTGGGATGAGATGCCTTTCATGTCTTGATAGGTCCAGACAAAGATATGTCGATATTTTTGTAGGAGCTTTTCAAGCCGTCTGTATTGTTCGCGATTGAGAGGAGCTCCGACATGCACAAGATATTTGTTGGTTTCATTTGGCTCACTCAGGGAAAGAGTTATGGTTTGTGCAGGGCCTTCGTAGGGTGAATTGCAAGTTGGCTGACGTTTTAAGGTAATTTGATTGTGACATCCTCGATCATATAGTTCTTAAAGTATGCAGGAACATCATGGGCTAGAGATTCGAGGGGAGCCTTGCCTTTCTTTTGCCAGGATGGGGCTTGGAATTTATTGGGGATTGGTGTAGGACTAGAGGCAATGTCAAGAATTTTCTGAACAATGGTGAGGTCACCCTGGCGGTTGAATTTGAAGTGGTTTTTTCATATTCTCTTTCATAGTATGACACGTGGTTGAGGTTTTGGTGGTGGAGATGTGTGTGGATGAGGGACAGTTGGTATGTCATGGAGGATCTCGTCATCAATTTGAAAGATAGTCATCTCCTCACAGAGATCCCATGGATAATGTGGGCATTTGGGACGGTAGAATTTTGTCTCAGGTTTTTCAATTGCAACCTTGGCAACTGGTTCCACCTTGGAAGCATGTTGCGGATAGGTCCTAGGTGGGAGTGCATCCATATAGTTAAGGATCTGAAGATCAGAAATGTCCATATCTTCTGGGCAATTCTGAATTTGTAAGACGTTCTCGTCATCAATGAATAAATCGTTTGATTCATTAGTAGGTAGCCATGCAACATTTAGCAGTTCATCATGGTATGGAAGAATATCAATAAAATTGACATTGATGATAGGTGTATCTAGATCAGGTAATTGGTCATGATCGATCGGGAGTGGAGAGGTACAATTATCCTGATGTTGAGCACAATAATCGACATTCACACAATCAATGGTAGCTAGATTGTGACTCTAGTTTATGACATCAGTAGATTTAACATAATGACCTTTTTCGTGACTGAGATTTTGATGTTGCCTCGTTCGTTGAGTGGATTGGTTAGATGTAAGGGCATTTCAGGCAACTCGTCAATAGTGGTGGTGGTACTGGATTGGATCTGTTGTTTCCACTGGCCAGCATGTTTCTAGAGTACATGGAAGGGAAGAGTGACATTTGCTTGTAGTAGATCTCCCCAAACTTCGGTACCTTCAAGGGTTTTGCTTTCAAAGGGCTTGGGAGGTACTTTATGAAAAGAGGAAGATTGTTGGTCGGCATTGCGGATTTGCTGGCGATACTCATGATGCAGCCAAATTTCTTCAGACGGGTGAGGGTAAACTATCGGGGTTGAATCATCACTTGGAGGATCAGCCTGTGGTTGAGTTTTGTTGGGTGCAAGTGTAGGGGCTTGGCATTGGGTTTGTTCCTGAGTCAAGACCCAAGCAGGATGTGTTTCGATTGGTAAGGTTTCTACTTGCACTGAACAGATAGGAGCGGCTGGCTTAGATTGGGATGGGCAGTCCTTCACGTGATGTTCAATACCACAGTTTTCACAAGCTAGGGGAAAGCGGAGTTTATCTAGGCAACAAATACTAGGATGTATACCTACACAAATAAAGCATCATCGTATTGTGGGCAGTTGATGTGCAGCAAAGACAGCTTGGTTTGGATTGTAAGCTTGGGCATTGGGATCCACTGGTTGAGCATTAGAATCATAGGTATAAAAAACAACCATTTTAGTAGAGTATTGTGGTTGAGTATTGTCTTCCACATAGTAGTTGGCCGGATCGATGGCATTCGGATCAAGATAATGGACAGCGTTTTGTGGAGTAGGTTGGTTAACAACAAACTGTTGTCGTGGGGATTGGTATTGATTTGGTGCAAGTGGTCACGGTTGGTAAACCCCTGGTCGTGGCACAGGTTGTTGTGGCGGGTAAGGGTGGTAAGCTCGATAGATGGTGGGTCTGGTGGCTGTTGCGAAATGATTTTGCAATTGAGGGCATTTATTAGTAGTGTGATGCTATGAGCAGATTGGACACCAGACATTTTCCCTTGTTGGAAAGGATTTCTCAGCAATTTGTTTCATGGCAGTTTGGAAATCGGCAGTGAGTTTATCCATATGAGATTGTTGAGCTTTTTGCCAAGTTTCCATTTGATGTAGAAGTTCAGAAGACTTAGCAATATTATCAGACTTCGGGTGATTAGGACGGTCTGAATTCCTAGATTTCTTTTCACGATGGTCAAAGTCATCGTCGGAACCTTTGTCTTCTTCATGGATAGCATCGGTCATCACATCTTTAAGTTGATCATAAAGGTCAATTGGTTTGAGTTCACAGTGGATGTCTTTTGGCAATCCAACTAAGAATAGTTTTATGGCCATTCGTTCGGTGATATTTTCATCAACGCATTCTACTTTGAGATGTTTAAAATGCTCAATGTAGTTTTGGATAGACCCTTCGCGATGCATCTTGATATGAGTAATTTGGACGAACGGGCTCTGAGTCAGTTTGGATGGTTTGAAACGCTTGATGAGAGCGTCCTTGAGGGTGGTCCAAGAAGAAAGATCATGAGCTTCGAGATTCAAGTACCACTCCTTGGCGGTGCCATAGAGTACCATGGGAAATAGGCGAAACTTTTCAGTTTTAGAGGTATCTCCATAAAAACAGCATGCATTATCAAAGTCTTGGAGAAATCGGATTAGGTCAGATTCGCCATCGTACTTTGGTGCATCGATACGTGAAATTCTTCGTTCTAGTCATGGAGGAGTCAGATTAGAAGATTCAACATAGTCACGAGACATGATACAGAATATAGATGAGCAGGACAATACTGTACTTGGTAAAAGGGCAGTTTGCTTGTAGAATGAATATTGTAGGACAAAAACTGGTCTTTTTGATCATAATAGAATTTGCGAACAAGCTGAGAAATCGTGGAAAGGCAGAGAAATCTAATTGTAATACTCGCGAATTCTAAAAAGGAGTTTTGAATGTCAGAATAGTGATTTTTTTAGATCTTCTGGGAAAGAATTTGAGCTTCAGAATTCGTGGATAGGACAGGGAAATTGTGCTCTTTAAGAACAAATTCTTAGGCTAGATGGTTAATTCTAACAAAGAGGTTTGACTGGCAGATAGGAAATATGAAAAAAAAATGTGATGTTCTGACAGTAACGGGTAAATCTCTGAGATAGAATTCACGGAGCTGCTGGAGTACTGATCTTAATAAGATCTAGCCTCAGTGAAGCCGTCAAATTCTAGGACAAAGATTTGGGTGAGAAATAAGGGATTTTGACAGTATATCAGGTTGTTTTCTCAAAATCTGGTCATTGTCAGAATTCGTGGAGGTGATAGAATGAAAGATCAGGGTCTGTTAAGGCTGCAGACAGGCTGGCGAATTCTGATATACCTTTTTGGTTGTGAAAAAGGTCACTTGGGTCATTTCCTTTGAAGAAAATGCCCAAGTTGACTCTTTTGTTGCTTCCCCCCGGTTGAAGAAGTTGGTTGCTCCGCAGCTTGTGTAGGACCTGGAGAGACGACGCGTGCTGTTTGTTGGTAGATAGAGACAAGCACACAAGCAAACATACAACACGGAAGTAAAAAAACAAAAAGAAAAAGGAGAAGAAGCTAGGTAGAAAATACTTAAAAGCGACAATGGCGCCAATGTTGGAAGTATTTCTAGTTTGTGTGGTGGCTAGATCTACTTACGAGTGTAGTATAGGGATGTAGAGATTCGTCCACTTTTTAAGTTTCTACAACAAGCTTCAACGGAAATACGAAAATAAAACAATGATGAAGCACTAAGGCTTACCCGACTAGTGCCCAAAATAGAAATGAAATTAACTGAGATGACAAAGTACAAAAGCTTACTAAGGATTACCCAACTAGCAAGGTGATTAGACTAAATCCTAGATTAACACCCAAAGGGTAATAAAATGAGATTGCGACAAATACTAAGCAAATAAGCAATAATGAACATGCCACAATAAAACCGATGAAAAGGAGGCAAGAGGAGTCCCGAGCACCCTCCCTCAAGCTATGCACCTTTCCAAAGGAAACACAAATGAAATAGAATTATAATTCTCCAAAATAGAGAGCAAGATAGCTTAATCTCAAAAGTGTTGTTTAATATGCAAATACCTCTCCTTTTATGGCAAGGAGGGTCTTCCATAGGTATCTACTAACTTATGGGACTAATCTGTTTCTAGCCTTTTGAGAACTTCTAACTTAGGATTTAGAACTTCAAATTTCTTAACTTAGGAAAACTTAAGATAAAATATTTCTAATCTTAAGTTTCCTAAGTCTAAGTTCTAACTCTAAGTTTAAGCTTTTTTATTATTATTTAAGCTTCTACTCATGGACTTACAAAACACATGCCATGGCTGAAGTTTATTGACAGATACTCATATGTGGTCTTACAAAACACATGCCACAGAGTTTTATTTCTTTCTTTTTTATTTTCTCTGTGTTAGCACAGCTGCTAACAATTCTGTTTCTCCAACCTAGTAATTACCTCGATGAATGGTTGGGTATATTCAGACTGTTGAGCTTCAAAATTTTGCAACGTCGTATGACAAGTATGAAGTTTGGCTAACAGCTCATTGTATATTTTTGCGGGGACCGGAGAGGAATTTGGTTGAGGTGGAACTAAAAGATATAAATGAATCGTTTGTTTTTGGTCATCACACATTTTTTTCCAGGTTTTGATGACCGTTTTTTTTTCGTGAGGTCCGCTGCCTTTCTGCCTGGAGTTGGGCGTCATGGTGTTTATGTGCCTATTGCAATGTTGAGGCTAGTTGTTGGTGTGATTGGATGCTAGAACACATTGCTTCCATTTCTTGTTGCATCATGGCCATCTGCTTTCTTGCGTGATCTGCTTCTTGTTGCAATTGTTGGTTGTGGAGATCAAGGTCATGTTTAGCTTTCATTGCGGACTCCGCTCGGCGATGGTGGTGGACTCGATCTTACAACAACCAGTTGAGATCCTTGAGTAGACCGTGCGCATGAGAAAGTGCACTGGCCGCCAAGACATCAACCTCCTCGGGTGGCTTGCCAAAATCTGGGATCGTGTGGATGGCTCTAGATGGGGCTGCTTGAGCTTCTACATTCTGAGGCAGATTTTTATCGTACACATTGGGGGGGTTAGCTCCATCAGGGTATCTCGTATAGGTGTGCGTGGGCGACCCTTCTCCTTGATCAAGAATGATAATTTCTTCCCCTTGAGTGTCTGGAGCCTCTTTGGCGGTATCTGCTACCACGATATCTTTAGCCTGATCTTCGATAGTTGTGTGCCTTGGTGGTGAGTTGATCTCTGTTGGAATCTGGGGTAGAGGGGGAAGCTTAAAAGATGGCCTCCGCTTGAGTAGCTCCTGGAGTCGATTGCTCTGCCTTGAAGGGCTAGTTGGAATAGTCATTGCTGCTGGTGGTGATGCTGCTTCATCCATTAGTACGGATTCCAATTGCATGGCAAAAGGATGTTTGGGCGAGTTGGGTGCGGCTTGGACTGCTGCTTGTGCCAAAAGGTGTTGGATTGCTTGCTGCCAATCCTTATCCTCTAGCATGGACTTCTTAGATTTTGTCATAGAAGACGTGGCCTCAATGGAAGATTCTGCTGGAAAGTCCGTTGAAGGGTCAATTAGGTCGCCCACTTGGTGTATTGCTAGTTGAGTGAGAAGTGGTCCCATCACAGTCTGCTTCTTTGGAGAGAGAAGGGCCTTAAAAATTTCTTCTTGGACTTTGTGAGCCCAACTGTAGTTGTATCCATCTGGCTCAGTAATAGCAGCTAGTAGGTACATAAAGAAGGTTATTGAAATGCGAGTCTTTCTTGACCTTGCCACCTCAAAAAGTTCACTACGAAGGTAGTAGCTCCTTGAAGAACTTCATCAACGATGGCTTCAAGTAATAGACCATCATTCGTGTGGCATGCCTTTTTAGTAATGTCCAACCCTTTTAACTTTTATTTGACCATCAACCATTGTTATATCTGGTAAATCAACCTTGTACGATGGTGTGAAATTTCAGAGAAATAAAGACCAAGAATGGATCTACATCAGATCCTCAAGAGGTTTTGGAAGCTAGATTACATGATCTACTAATCAACCAATGATTAGATCTAGAATTAGATCAATTCCCCATCAAAAATCTAGCAAGAACAACAAGCAAATGATTAAACTTGAGACCTACTGCCTTCACACGTGTGAAGAACAGTACCTGTACGGAATTACAGCAGAGAGTGAAGTACACAAGTGTTAGAAAGCAATAGAACCATAAAATCACAACACAAATATGAGAATACTCAAGATATGCCTCCAAAACCAAGATCTTGCCTCATTGATTTCTCAAAGTGGATCCATCATGGATTAAATACAAAAATCATCATACTCTCTCTCTAAGACACTTCCAGCACGTGTGAGACAGGTCATAGTGCTTATCCATATCCACTTTGGCTAAGATTCCATTAATTTGCCACATCATCATTGGTGGCTAGTGTTGACCTTCTAGATTCCTACAAATTAGGAGATAGGTCCTACAATCTAGGAGATTTGACTTTTGACATGTATGAAATCTATATACAATGGATCTGAACTTTCTATATGATATTTCACACGTGGGAGACCACTCCTACCCATGTGATATAGCATTTTCTACCACTAGAATGGTGCCAAGTGTCATAATACTACTAAACTAGTTTTTGGCCAATTTAGCCACTAGTTTCCAATTTAAATGATATGTACAACATTTATGATCTATCTAAATGACTTAGGCATAGATTTCACACGTGGGAACAGGCTCCACACATGTCTAATGATGATAGGTACAAGTCATTATGGTATTTACAAGATTTAACCAAGTTAGCTTTTGCCAATTTTAACACTCCTCCTCAAAACTAACTTGATACATCTATGGTACATCTATTTACAACACTTAAGGCTGATCATTGCAGGTTCATAGGTGTGAAGATCAGCCAATGAGTTTGATGAAGATCCAAGATCACCATATCCATGATAGTGCCTCCTTGATGTTGACTTCTTTGATGAACTTGAGAGCTTTGCACCACTTGATCACTTTTTCCATTGATTTGTTCCATCCTTGAAACATATGGTTGATCCAAAAGCTCAAAAATAGCTGAAATTCCATGAGAAAATAAAGAGTCCTTCTTGACTCATAAGGATCACAAAGATCCAACATCATGTTACCAAGATCTCGAGAATTTGGCTCATCAACATTGGCAAGACTATGCATGCTATAATAACCAAGAGTTCGCATCATATCTTCATGCTTGATTTCCATTCTAATCTCAGATCTAATGAGGCTAAATACTTTATTATGGAGATAAGTGTCCTTAGAGGATGATTCACTTACTCTCATAAAGAGTTTACAATTTGCCTCAATACATGAAAAAAGACAAATTTTCATACTATGAATGAGCAAATCACTCTTGCTCTTGCAAGATTCAAGAGCATACATTTGATGAAATAACCATTTGCTTTCTAATTGATCTAAAATCAATTTGAAATCATTAAGAACATCAACTATGTTCTCAAGAGAGACACCATACTCAACTAGTATTGCTTTACTCCAACTTTGAGTTGCAAAAGTCTCACCAAAGCAAATTGATTCACCAAATGACATATGAGAAGAAAGCATAAGATCTATACCACTTGAAATGTGCTCCTCTTTCCCTTGAAATGTGAGCCATATGAGCTCAACCATGTCTCTTGATATTCTTCTTGGAATCATAACTTGAGAAGGACTCTCCTCCTCAATCCTTGGCATACTTGAACCTTGAGATGACTCCTTAAGATCAACTTCTTGGTGCTCCTCCTTGATGAAAATCCGAGACCTCCATGTCTCATAATGATCACAATAAACATGACCATACATTGTGCACTTTCTATGATCAACAATATTACTTATGCTAGAACCATAAGTCCAAAAATCACCACAACTTGACATGATTTTTCTAATATTGAAATCAAGAACTATTTCCATCTCAATAAGGCTAACTACTTGCTTATGGATATAAGTGTCCACTTTGGATGCTTCACTTATTCTCATAAGAAGTTTACAACTTGCCTTTAAAATTGAAAATTTACAACTTTCAACATTATGAATGAACACATCATTCATGATCTTATTGAAACCAAAAGAAAATACATCATGAAGACATTTCCATTTCCTTGTCTTTATACTCAATGTAAGTTTACAAGGAAAACATGCTTTGCTATCTATTAAGGCATCACACTCAACTAGTATTGCCTTAATCCACATTTGAGATACAAAAATCTCTTCAAAGCAAAATAGTTCTTCAAAAGATGTCATGAGAGCATAAATGGAACTATTTTCATTTTGTGATTGCTCCTCCTTAATTTTGCTTGGTTTCTCTTGGATCATAACAATAACTTTGAACTTATCCAAAGTTCCAAACAAAATGCTTTCCAAGAACATGAAATAAATCCAAGTGACATTCATGAAAGAAACATCTTTCTTTGCATCTTGAACCAAACAATGCACTTCCAAATGAAAAACTTCTAGAGGTTTGAAATGTGTGGTGATGGATTTTTGAAGACAACTCTTGTAAGTCCTTGTGAGACTCCAAGCCTCATGCATCTTTCCACAAAGGAAACACATTTCCTTAGATTTGTCCTTCTTGCCTTTGCATTTTGCACTTGAATCTCCATCCTTCACCTCGGCCCCCTTGCTTTGGTTCTCCTTGGATGGATTGGTCTTCATTTTGTAGCATCTTGAGACAAAATGATCTCTCTTGCCACAAAGGTTGCATTTAGGATCCTTACTTGCCTCCAATAGGTTGCCACCTATTGATGCCATGATGAGGAAGTAAAACTTTGTGATATGACTTTTCAAAATGTAATTTGTGACTCTCAAGAAACTAGATTTGAACACATTCAACAATCTAGAAGGATCTACACAAGACAAATTTTGAATCATATCTCTTTTCAACCTAGTCAATTGGAAACTAATTTTTGCTTTGATCACTAAGACCAAAGCACTCTATCAAATCACAAAAATCAGATTCAAACACCCCTATTGGACTCAACAAACACCAATGACTCTTTCTTTTGAGAGTTGGAATGGATTTGAAAAGATTTGACTCCTAGATTTTTCTTTTCTCTTGACTAGTTCACTCAACTTTTGATATTCTTGAACAAAGGATGGGTTTTGTTTCAAATACTTGAAAATCAAACTCAATCACTTCTTTTGGACTCACTCTTGACCCAAATAATCTCACTCTTAAGATTTTGATTGAATTTGATTTGATTTGACAACAAATTAAACCACTAACTTTCACAAAAAAAAAAAAAAAATGATCTACACTAGATCACATAAACTTGACATGTATACTTGATTCAAACACACAAAGATCAGATCCAATCACGCCTTTTGGAATCCTCTTGACCCAAATAATCTCACTCTTGAGATTTGGAATGGACATGAAATGGTTTGATAACAATCTATGTCAATAATTTTTCACCAAGCTTAAAAATTAGACATCTAGAGATTCACAAAGATCCCAACCATGTATGAACACTCAAATATGGACTCCTCCTTGTTCTATACTCCCAATGGGATCACAACTTGACCCTCACCCTCTCACAAAGAAAGTTGAATTAGAACTTATTTGAGTTTCATACATACAATGTCAAATTGTGCTCAAAAATTGAATTCATTCACCCCTATTGGACTCCACCAAGTACCAATGACTCTACCTCTTTAGAGTTGGAATGAAATTCAAAAATGTGATACTTCTCTCTCACTAAGATATGTTCTTACAAAGAGCTAATGCCACTTAGCAAGATTTGATCACAATGAAGGAGACAATTTTTCCACCAAAGTCAAGAAATGAGTTACTAGAACTTGCCCTCTACAAAGGAAGGAACTCTTAGGATTTTTGGATCAAACACTACACATGTGACTTACACACCTCTATGACTCTCTTTCAAGCCAAACAAAACTCAACTCTTTGAGTAGGAGTGGAACAATGTGACTTAGATCTCAAAAATCACTTCTAGAACTCTCCAACAATGCTTATCACTTGTATTGGTAGATTTTGCCTTTATGAGTGTTTGTGCTCTAGAAATTCACTTAAGATTTCACTTGGAGGACTTATCCAAGGCTGACTTCTAGCACTTAGATGCTTCTAGTCTCAACCCTTTCACTCTTGAACACATCTAGAGTGAAGATACAATGGATTTCAATCTCTTCCCTTGCAAATCACTCCTTAATCTATGGTTTTTGGCAATCTTTCACTCTCAACTTTAATGCACACCCAAAGCATATGAAGATCAGCTTTAATGTACTGTAATAAAGATTCAAATCATCTATATGATTGATCTATACCAAGAACAAATCAAAGGAATAGAAACAATGCATTACAAAGCTTGAAAAATGCACTAGATTGACTAGTTTTGGGTGTATGAGGCATTAAATGCACCAAAACTGAATTTTATTGCTCATAACAGGTTATGTACGGCCTCACACGTGTGGTAAGTACACATGAAGCCCACAAAAATATTTGGTACAAATATAATGATTCTATCTATCTATTCAAACTCGCTACCTCAAGATTAGCTAGTTTCCAAAAAACCTGCTAGTTTGGGTGTATGAGTAAGATATAGCATCAAACTGAAAAATATAGCTCCAAAACTGGTACTGTACGTCCTCACACGTGTGAAGAGTAACCCTGCATCCCACAACCAAGTTTGATGCACAAATATCAAGGCTAACTAACTCTTCAAACTCGCCCACTCAAGATTAGTGAGTTTTCTCAAAAAACTTGCCAATCTGGGTGTTGTTTAGATCAATGCTTTAATCTCTTGTACTTGGCTCTGATACCATGTGAAATTTCAGAGAAATAAAGACCAAGAATGGATCTAGATCAGATCCTCAAGAGGTGTTGGAAGCTAGATTACATGATCTACTAATCAACCAATGATTAGATCTAGAATTAGATCAATTCCCCATCAAAAATCTAGCAAGAACAACAAGCAAATGATTAAACTTGAGACCTACTGCCTTCACACGTGTGAAGAACAGTACCTGTACGGAATTACAGCAGAGAGTGAAGTACACAAGTGTTAGAAAGCAATAGAACCATAAAATCACAACACAAATATGAGAATACTCAAGATATGCCTCCAAAACCAAGATCTTGCCTCATTGATTTCTCAAAGTGGATCCATCATGGATTAAATACAAAAATCATCATACTCTCTCTCTAAGACACTTCCAGCACGTGTGAGACAGGTCATAGTGCTTATCCATATCCACTTTGGCTAAGATTCCATTAATTTGCCACATCATCATTGGTGGCTAGTGTTGACCTTCTAGATTCCTACAAATTAGGAGATAGGTCCTACAATCTAGGAGATTTGACTTTTGACATGTATGAAATCTATATACAATGGATCTGAACTTTCTATATGATATTTCACACGTGGGAGACCACTCCTACCCATGTGATATAGCATTTTCTACCACTAGAATGGTGCCAAGTGTCATAATACTACTAAACTAGTTTTTGGCCAATTTAGCCACTAGTTTCCAATTTAAATGATATGTACAACATTTATGATCTATCTAAATGACTTAGGCATAGATTTCACACGTGGGAACAGGCTCCACACATGTCTAATGATGATAGGTACAAGTCATTATGGTATTTACAAGATTTAACCAAGTTAGCTTTTGCCAATTTTAACAATAGGCACATGCAGCTACTAGATCTGGATCTTTGTTAGCATACAAGTTGATGTGATTGTAGCACTTTGTGAGAGCACGTGGTCATGGCACTCAAGTAGAACATTTGGTGGAGCACTCGGTTGGAACATGTGGTCGAAGCACGTTGGACCAAATTTTTACAATTTCTTTGTAGTTGACTCAAAGACCAATGTCGAATCAACTTGCAAGTGACATGGATCTCACAAAAAACTTAGATATGCACAGATATCCTAAACTCTCTACAAGGCGATCTTGAGATGGATAGATAAATTAAAAAAATTCATGCTTGAGATACTCGACAATTAGGACTGTCTGTCAATAGCTATATCCTCATGTAAAAAATTAAATGAAAGCAAATATAGAAAAAAAGATGCAATTACAAGAAAACAACATTTTAAGAACACACATATAAAATCGAACACATAAAAAATGATAAAAATAAACAAGGAAATATACCAATTTTATAAAGAGTTAGTGAAGATTTGGTTGAAGATTTTGGTTGAAGAGAGTCGGTGCAGAAATTCAAATGGAAGCCTTGGCTAAAAAATCTCAGTTTGGACGTTCGGTTAGTTTTGGTAGTGTACTAGTTGTCGGATATAACATCAGATGTAAGATAAGAAGATTATCATCGAATGTATTTCAATCAATATGAATTAGTCAAGCATTAGACATAAGATCAGATGTGATGAGGGATTGAGTAGTTGAATATAAAATAGGGTGACTCACCAATGTGCTTGTTGGATGCAACTATCGTAGTAGTTCATCACGAAAACATCGTCAAATGTAGATTCATCGGATGTGAACGCGTTGGATGTGAATCTATTGGATGTAGGTCGGATGCAGATCGTCGGATGTAGGTGGAATGTAGTGTCGGATGCAAACTGAATGTAGTGTCGAATGCAAATGCAAATGGGCATCGAATGGAATTGTCGGATGGAAAGGGTGGATACAAATAGCAGATGCAATTTGGCAGATGCAAAGTTGTTGGATTCAAAATAATATTAATTTCTGTCGGATGCAATCTATCAGATGCAAATCTGTCGGATGCAATCTGTCAAATGTAATTCTATCGGATGCAATTCTGTCGGATGCAATTCTGTCGGAGGCAATCTGTCGGATGCAAATATGTTGGATGCTCTTTTGTCGGATGCAATCTTGTCGGATACAAATCTGTCAGATGCAAATATGTCGAATGCAAATCTGTTGGATGCAATCTGTCAGATGCAAATTTGTCGAATGCAATCTGTCGCAACTTTGTGCCTACCAAAATTGGAGTGTAGAAGATTGATTTCAAGAAATTTTAGATAGGAGTGGGTCAGTGGTTTTCTTAAACATGTGTGGTAAAATTGCACAAATCTGGATTGATTTTTGAAAGGAATTCTGATGCAATCGTTATCTCATAGAAAAGGTGGAATGCGTGCTTGTGAAAAATATGAATGTAGAAAGAGTGTAGGAAATCAAAATCAAGAAGAACTGCTCGATTCATGGTTATATACAAGTTCTTGGAATGGATTCAAAAAGATTGCCAACGATGCCAATGTTTGCTGATTCCTTCAACCTCGGGTTTCCAGATCTGTGTACTATCTTTTTGAACTCAATCTTCTTTTTGCAGTATAATGGTATGTGCCCCGCTTGTCAGTTTGGCACACCTACGACCTGAACTTGATCCTTGACTGGCAATGGAAGCTCAACTTGAATCTTGATCTATCAAGACTCATACATCTATAGTTCTACAGTTCTGCTTCAGATTTTTTCTTGTTTTATTATTGTCTTTAGACTATTACTAATCTAATCTAAACAAGAAATAGGGAATCAAATTGAATCTAATCCTACTGAAATCACCAAAACAACAGAACAACATCTAACTAAAGCAAATGTGAATCCTACAGAGTGCTTATTACAAATATCACTCAACTTTTGTGAGAAGAACTCCTTAGGGAGCTGAGCACAAAGTAGCATCATCTCTAACTGGAATGATGAATCAGCCACTAAGCCCTATACATCTACTTGATGTTAATCACAAAACCAATCCAGAAAGAGAAAAAACAAACAAAAACATTCATACACAAGTACCCAAACTAAATGCATGAAGATCGAGCATAGAAAGAGATGCAAGATGAAGGATCTTCAATAAACATTTTTGGAGCATCTCAATACAAAACATATGTTGTGGAACTCGTGAAGGAGGCTCCTATTTGTGCACACAAAGAGTGAACCCCATTCTATATTTTGAGTTCCACCTCTTGACTAGTGGATGAACCCCATTCTATAATCTTTTGGGTTCCATCTCTTACATGATAATAGGAGGCCTCTTTATTAAAAGCATTACTCAAGTTGAGAGAGTCTAAATTACTAGCTCCCACATGAGATTTTCATCTTTCGGGAATTACCATGGGGCTCACAGAATATACATTTAGTGTATCACTAGTAATCCTCATGCTCTCAGACTCGGCTCTCAACGTCATCTCCACTGGAAACCCTTTTTTGGTGATGAGGTACTGCATCGACACCTCAGGGCATGTGTTGCGCTGGCGCCTCAAAGTGCGCTGGGACTTGAGCGGTTTTCCCAACACGCGCTTAAGTCTAACATTCATCCCTCATGCACTTACGTAAAAGCCAACTCAGAAACGTATCAAGCTTAACCATTCAGACTTAAGAAAACTGGAATCCCAACCAACCCGAAAGCCAACTCAGAATCCGTCCCCAAAAGGTAACCAAAGGCAAAGACAAGCCACACATGAAACCCAAGGCATAGTGGTCGCCAAACTAACCAATTGGCATAGCGGGAAGCCCCATGTCGATGACAGGGACCCTTAGGCGCCAGTGACGCAAAAAGGTTGTAGTAAGGGTCCTTCCACTTGGACCAGTCCCGGAGGCGAAACCGAAATGGTAATCATCCCCAAGGATCAACTTTATTAGATTTGGAAGAAGTTACATTCATACATAGACTGACCGGTCTCGGGGCCACCAACACGTGCTGGGCATTGTGCCTGGCTCGTGCTGGTAGAGGGAGCTGAGACCTGGCGACTGGATTCTTGGCGCTGGTGTTGTAAAGCTACCTTTACAAGCTTTACTTTCGGCGCCAGCAGCGCCCCTGCTGCTCCCGGCGCCAATGGCGCCGGCACCGCTCTCGGCGCCACTGTGACCAGAATCCAGCCGGGGCCAAGTTCCTATGGCTGAAAATCTTTGATCGGTTCTAGCGGAGTCCAGAGAGCTCAGATCGATGTGCAATCACCTCACACGATCTAGGCATGATTAAAGGAAGCCTGGGGATCAATAAAATCTAGAGAGAGAAAATGACTTTCTAGAAAGAGAAAATTCTAGAGAGAGAAAAATGTGCTTTACCAGCTTAGGTAGAGTGCTTGGTATGAGGGGGGGTGCCGAATCACACCAATACTATAGGGGGGTGCGGGTTGCGACTCAGGGCGAGCTCCAACCAACTCTCAGCCTCCCTTGCTGGAATGTTGTCATGGCTCTCGCCTTGGCATGCTAGGGCCCCGGAGACTAGGGTCGGTCACACACTTGAAATGTAACCTTCTCAGATTTATCAATAAAGTGGGATTTTTCTCAAATTGACTCTGATTACCTTCTGGGTTTCAGTGTTCGGTAAAAGCGCCAATTGTAAGGCCGCTTCCAAATTTTTAAGTTGACACATAGCTGAGGGTCGTATATCCCGGGACGCCAGCGGTATGCCGTCAGGACCATTCGGTCTGTGGCGCCAACAGGGATGCTGTCGGGACCATTTGGTCCATGAACTGGTTGTTTCCATATCTGTCGCGGCTTGTGGTTCTGAGTGTTCCTTGCATGAACGTGAATGGGTTAAGCTCTTGGGGAACTGGCTCTAACCTGTCGGCTGAGTTGGATGGCTTGCTTGGGTGGATGTTACCTGTTTATGGCTGTCCAGTCTGGCGTGGCGCCAGGTTGGCTTCCAGCACTCGTGACGAAGCTTTCAGTTGGTTAAGTCTGATGTAAGTCAGACCGCTTGCTTGGAATGGATGTTACTCGTTTGTAATGAAGCTTCGAGTTGGTTAAGTTTGATGTATGTCGGGCGGCTTGCTTGGAGGGAAGTCACGCACATCGGGACCCCCGATCTGGCATGGCGCCAGGTTGGATCTCAATGTTGGTTTTCGGAACTTCAAATTGGTTAAGTCTGATCGTTGTTGGCGAGTTGGCTGCTTGTATGTCAAGTGGGTTTGGATGGCAAGAGTTGAAGGCTGGGAAGCTAAGTCGTGGTTCCCGGCTCCCTTTGGAATGCCTGCGCTACATGTGGTATCAGAGCCGACTGGCCGGTCAGCTATGCGGATCTCACGGAAATGGCCACGGTTTGGGGTTCATCAAGACAACTGTTGTGCAAGATGCTGCCCACAGTGTAAGCACGGGTGCGTCCACGGTCGGGGTGGTCGGCAGAACGGGGGACTTGATGAGTCAAAGTGTTGCCCTTGAGGTGTAAGCACGGTCAGTTCTCGTGGTTCGGGCCTGGCGCTGTCTGCACGTAGGACATATGAGGCAGTGTGCTGCCATTAGGTTGGTGTAAGCACGGTCTGTGCCTTGTGGGGTGCGGGGCGACATATTCGAACTGTTCGGGTTAACCATTGATACAGAGATGTTGCTCGAATTCGGGTGTAAAGCACGGGTGGTTAGCTGCCGGTGCGGGATAGCTGCCGATCGTTTAGCTATAAGGGCTATCGACCAAAAAGTGGTGGGGCGTGACTGAGGCAATGTGCTGCTTAATGGTGAAAGCACGGATAGTTGGAGGGGTGTCCTATGTGGGCTGATTCCGTGATCGATTTGTATGGGCGCGGCCAGGCAAAGGTCCGTTGGCAGGACCATCTCAAAGGGGGACCTTGTCTTTGTTACTTGTTAGTAAACCTACCTGAGTGTCTTACTTGTATGTATTCGTGGTGAGCCTTAGTACTCGTGCTTTGCCTGGTTTGCATGATTGCTTGTGATACAAGGAGCTGATGGCTCGAGAAGGAACCTTTTCTTTTGAAGGCTGATACCATCAAACAAAGAGGACTACATAATCTGTGGGGCGGATTTGCAATTCAAGTACTCACACGTGAACGACAACGAAACGACTCAATGTTTGCAAAGGATGGATGGCTGGCCTGTTTTTTTGGGTTAGTTTCATTTGCGACAACGCCCACCAGATGCAAGCAGGAAGTCAAAAGTTGGAAAGGGCAATTTCAGGGGAGATCTTCTATGGAGCAGTTGGTCTTCATTTTGGGACGGCCACCTTCAAAACTGAAACTCACTGAGCATGGGTGATATCTAGAATCTGTGGGGCGGATTTGCAGTTCAAGTACTCGCACGTGAACGGCAACGAAACGACTCAATGTTTGCAAAGGATGGATGGCTAGCATGTTTCTTGGGTTAGTTTCATTTGCGACAACGCCCACCAGACGCAAGCAGGAAGTCAAAAGTTGGAAAGGGCGATTCCAGGGGAGATCTTCTATGGAGCAGTTGGTCTTCATTTTGGGACGGCCACCTTCGGAACTGAAACTCACTGAGCATGGGTGATATCCAATATCAGTTGGGTTTTTCCTCAAAGGGGAAAGACTAGGATCCTCTTCAGAGATTGGCAACAAGTTAGATAAAGCCATAATCCTAGCAGATGGGAAGCAAAGTGTTGGAAAGGCTTTTTGTCCGAAGAACTCTACTCTAAATCCGATCAACTGATTTTATAAGTGGAGGGGAACTATCACACACACATCTCTCTTGGGGCAAATTTTGAATGAAAGTTGATCAAAATGGGGGCAAATTCAAGGTGACCTAGCCATACTCACATGAGGAGACTGGCGAACTTTGGACCTAATAAGTTGACAAGTTTTTGTTGTGGAAAGGAAAGTTTGTTATAGGCTTTCTCTGGACCAGCAATGATGAGGAAACATATGAGTACGCTGGTTTGTGTTACGTGTAAGGCAGCTGATCAATGAAGGAACTGTGAAAGTTGAGTCTTGCATGAGAGACTTGGTATTTCGAACGGACGCTAAGGGACAGTTTGCGTTGAGATCGGACTAGTGCAAACTCTGGGTGCATGTGTCTGATTCAAAGAGAGCTACTTGAAGCCAAGCTCGATGTACACTTCTTGTTTTGACTGTGAGGCAACTGACCAGTGATGGAATTGTGAAAGTCAAGTTTTGCGCGACGGACATGGTGCTTCAAACAAACGCGAAGAGATAGTTCGGATGCGGATCAAACTGGTGCGACCCTTTGGCTTTCCACGAGGTCAATGGTTACATTTGGGCTGATTCAAAGAGCTACTTCAAGCTAAGTGAGAGGTGCATTGCGGAGTACTCAATCTTTGCCTACCTTAAAGAGCCAAGATGGAAAAGTATCAAGATCAGGCTGGGACAAGGAGAGAAATCAAGGTGCAGAAGCGACAAGGCACAGAGTGGACCATAAAGTGGGCAATCAAACGATAAATCCTTTGGCTCGGGGAGCCCTGATACCTGTGCGGAACTGAACAAATCCGGAGCTCAGGGAGCTCAACACAGAGTGCATCAAGGACAAATCAGGAGCTCAAAGGAGTTCCAAAGTCGAAAGTCAGAAGCGACAGGGGCGAACATTTCAAAGAAAGGCCTCTGTCACCAGTTAATAAGGTTTTTGGGTTTTACGAAAGCGTTTTCAAATCTACGCTTTTCCCAGACAAAGATATATTTTCAAGTTATGTAATCTTTCAGTACAAAGAGTTGAGCCTCCGACTTGTGGTGTGCCAGCTTCAATGTTAATAAAAAGTGGCCAGTAAATTGAGTACTGTGCCAAGTAGCTTAAATGTATAGTCATTTTAATTGGGAGACACCTTTACTTTAATCTGACATCTGATGAGGACATCAGATTTTATAAAGGTGGGGTGGATGTTGTAAAGCTACCTTTACAAGCTTTACTTCCGACGCCAACCATGTCCCCGGCGCCAGCAGCGCCCCTGCTGCTCCCGGAGCCAACGGCGCCGGCGTTGCTCTCAGCGCCACTGTGACCAGAATCCAGCCGGCGCCAAGTTCCTATGGCTGAAAATCTTTGATCGGTTCTAGCGGAGTCCAGAGAGCTCAGATCGATGTGCAATCACCTCACACGATCTAGGCATGATTAAAGGAAGCCTGGGGATCAATAAAATCTAGAGAGAGAAAATGACTTTCTAGAAAGAGAAAATCCTAGAGAGAGAAAAATGTGCCGGACTCCCCCTATAGTTCTGCTGTGATTCGGTGCACCCCCTCTGGTTTGAAACATAGTGCTTTCCGGTAAAGCACGCTTTTTAGGACTTAGTTTTTATTTTGCTGATTAAGCCTGGCAAGCCTGGCAGAATCAGTCTGGCTCCCGGACATGGGTCCCGGGAGCCGTCCCGGCGGCCAAATCAACTTGCTTTCCTGACTAGGCCATGACTCGAGCTCCAGAGCTAGCTCATGACTTGTGACTACTTGACTGGCTCACCACAGGTCGGAGGCTCAGTCCTTGACGTTCTAACCCTTTGAGTCTTACACGGCACGTTGGGTGCACCCGAGTCAGCTTTACAACATCCTCCCCTCGTTTGAGAAAGCTGATGTCCTTATTAGGGCCAAACTAGAACCTAAGACTCATGGCACGGGCTTAATTCATCGGCCAGACTTTAGTCACATATACAAGGGCACGGGCTTGATTCACCGACCAAAGGAAACCAACTGTAAAGAGAAGTAATGATATTGTTTTTTGCACCCAGCATAGGAAAAGTGTGGATCTAGTTCACTTATGTAAAACCTGTGTAAAGCTGCTGCACTTAGACATTAGACTGAAGCTCACTCCTCGATGAGAAATGCGGCTTACTTTATTAACATGAAAGAAAAAGGTACTTACGGCTCCCTTAAGCCTCAGATATGTCGTTTTCGTCGCACGTCTGGATGAGTCCCCTAGGACTCTAGATATTTCGTTTGGTCGCCCAGGCTGAGCTCCCTGAGCTCTGCATCGGCACTTAGATTCACCTCTGATGTGGAAACTGCAGGCAATGTTGGCTCCATTTGACCTCGCGTCAGCTGGTTTGCCACTGTTAATGTCCTTCGTTAAAGAAGTGAGCTTTCGCTTGGTCACACAAGGTGAGCTCCCTGAGCTCTGCATCGACACTTAGATTCACCTTTGATGTAGAGACTATAGGCAATGTTGGCTCCATTTGTTCCCGTGTCAGCTGGTCTGTCACTGTTGGCTGTCCTTCGTTAAAGAGGTGAATGAGATTGGGAGGAATGGTTGGCTCAGGTCATTTGTGTCGTTCTTTTCTAGTTGGTCTCCTGGCACAGCTCTGACGACACAAGGTCTCCTGCCATTATATAATAACACAAGGTTAACCCCTTTTGCCAAGAAGGCCACCACATGTTCGTTAAACCAGCTTAATCCCAAAATAGCGTCGAAGGCATCCATCTTCAAGATTGTGAACGTTAGTCGATTATTCCAGGCTCCCAGAGAGATTGGTAAGTTGGTTGCCAATCTACAAGTGGTCATTGTACCTTTCGCGGTCTCCACACAAATAGGAGTTACATTTTCTTCACATTGGATGTCCAATTCCCCTGTCAGTTTTTCTAACAAGTAGTTATGTGACGCCCCCAGGTCTACCATGAAGTAAATGATCATGCCTTGAATACAGCCTTTCAGGTACAATAACTTGGATCCTCTCGCAAGAGTTGCCATAAGATGTTCACGATACGCCGCAAGTGCCCCTATCTATTGTAAGGCATTCAGGTCAGACTCCGTCAAATCCGTTTCTGGGTCCTCTTCGTCATCTTGTTCACCATCTTCTTGATCAAATGCCTCTCTCTCCATCCTATCAAATCCTTCAATGGCAGCCATGATTTGCTTATTCAATGGTTTGGGGCATGACCTCCAAGAGTGACCTTGCTGATGACAATTGAAGCAACGCATGGAACTGTCCACTGTTGGTGAGCTGTTGCTGTGACTAGCTGAAGGTCCAACATTGTTTCTTCTCTGGAACATATTCCCTCCATTGTTGCCTTGGTTGCCAAACCCTGTTTTTGTTGGGAATTTGTTCACGCTACTCGAGGCTTGGTTGCCATTTGGAGCTGAGTCCCCCCTTGAAAAGAAGCTCAGACTCGGTCTGGATCCAGTAAATACTCTTGTTGAGGTTGCGGGAGTAGCTGGTGCCAATGTGCTCTCATAATCACAAACCATTTCAGCCGCTCGAATAGTTGAATTGAAATCATGGGGCATGTAGTTGTCTATCGCACGCCGGGTCCAAGATTGCATTCCAGACAATAGGTAATGAGTTTTGTCTGCCTCGGACATATCTTCAATAACCCATACACTCTGTCTAAATTTATTGAGGTACTCTCGCAATGACCCTTTCTGTTTGAGCCCCGATAATTCTGTCCTCAATCTCATGTGTGAATCCTTTGGTATGAACTCCTCTCGTAATGCGGCTTTGAATGCGTCCCATGTCTGAAAATGCATTCCTGCCATCCGGTACCAGTTTGTAGTGTAGCCCTCAAAATATGCTAATGCCAAGTCAGTTCTTTCTTCCTCAGGAGTGTTCATCAGACGGAAGTAATGGTCCATGTGAAACAACCAATCTTCCACAACTTGAATGTCATGCTTTCACTTTGGCAGTCTTCCTTGGGCCTTCCGTGTTTCGCACTCGTGGTTCTCTTGGTATCTGTGGAGGAGGCGCCACTGCATTCCCCCTAGTTGCTTCCAACTCTTCAAACCTGGCTTCGAGCTGTGTTAGCCCGTCTCTCATTTCTCTAGCAAGGTTAAATTGAGTAAGATTCATGGTTCGCAAGGATGTTTGCCATTCTTTCCTTTCTATTTCTCTGTCCTTCTTCACCTCGCTAAGCATAGCCGTCATTGCGCTTGATAAGTATTGCCGCATCTTCACTTCAAAGAGGTCCTGTTGCGCCTCTGGCAAGGGTTCGTCTCTTGGTGTAGGTTCAGAAGGGCCACCCATCTCTTCTTGGAGAGGCGCCACTGTGGAGTGCATACGCTCTTTCTTTCTCAACTTGGACCTGGTGCCATCTCGATGCATGCGAGAGCTGTATTCTCGAGCCAGCTCTTCTCCGTCCGTCAATGCTCGTAACTCTTCAAGATGGTCCTCCATTATTGTCAGAGGTGTACTTCCAACAAATTATCGCCTCAATCCTTTTTATATTTGAAACTCTCCCTTCTGTCGGCTGGGCCCCACAGCTCTTGTCTTCTTTATTAAATCAGCTTCAATGAAAATATCCCCTCCTCAAACTTAGCATGCCCACATCACCTGAGAGCCAAGTAGGAACCAGGTCATTTGTGTCCAAGCAAGCACACAACAAATGGAACATACCAACCAAAGCAAACACAGAGGATCCTTCTCAAGCCACAAACCCCCCTGAGACCGGACGTAGGACCTTTGCCTAGCCGCGCCCACACAAATCTATCACAAAATTAGCCCACGGGGAAACATCCATCCAACCATCCGTGCTTTCACCATTAAGCAGCACATTGTCTCAGTCACGCCCCACCGCTTTTTGGTCGATAGCCCTTATAGCTAAACGATCGGTAGCTATCCAACACCGGTAGCTAACCACCCGTGCTTTCACCAACCTAATGGCAGCACATTGCCTCATCTGTCCTAGGTGTAGAAGGCGCCAGGCCCGAACCGCGGAAACTGACCGTGCTTACACCTTAAGGGCAGCACTTTGACTCATCAAGTCCCCCGTTCGGCCGACCACCCCGACTGTGGACGCACCCGTGCTTACACTGTGGGCAGCACCTTGCGCAACAGTTGTCCTGACAAATCCCAAAAGGTGGCCATCCCTGTGAGACTTGCGTAGCTGACCGGCTAGTCGGCTCTGATACCACATGTTGTGCCGGCGCCTCAAAGGGCGCTGGGACTTGAGCGGTTTTCCCAACACGCGCTTAAGTCTAACATTCATCCCTCATGCACTTACGTAAAAGCCAACTCAGAAACGTAACAAGCTTAACCATTCAGACTTAAGAAAACTGGAATCCCAACCAACCCGAAAGCCAACTCAGAATCCGTCCCCAAAAGGTAACTAAAGGCAAAGACAAGCCACACATGAAACCCAAGGCATAGTGGTCGCCAAACTGACCAATTGGCATAGGGCAAGCCCCATGTCGATGACAGGGACACTTAGGCGCCAGTGACGCAAAAAGGTTGTAGTAAGGGTCCTTCCACTTGGACTAGTCCCGGAGGCGAAACCGAAATGGTAATCATCCCCAAGGATCAGCTTTATTAGATTTGGAAGAGGTTACATTCATACATAGACTGACCGGTCTCGGGGACACCAACATGTGCTGGGCATTGTGCCTGGCTCGTGCTGGTAGAGGGAGCTGAGACCTGGCGACTAGATTCTTGGCGCTGGTTGAGCTGCCCAAGTTTCTGTCTGCCGGACTCCCCTATAGTTCTGCTGTGATTCGGCGCACCCCCTCTCGTTTGAAACATAGTGCTTTCTGGTAAAGCACGCTTTTTAGGACTTAGTTCTTATTTTGCTGATTAAGCCTGGCAAGCCTGGCAGAGTCAGTCTGGCTCCCGGACATGGGTCCCGGGAGCCGTCTCGATGGCCGAATCAGCTTGCTTTCTTGACTAGGCCATGACTCAAGCTCCAGAGCTAGCTCATTACTTGTGACTACTTGACTGGCTCACCACAAGTCGGAGGCTCAGTCCTTGACGTTCTTACTTGCTCTGGGACCTTAAAGAGTGTCACCCCTTTGAGTCTTACAGGGCACGTTGGGTGCACCTGAGTCAGCTTTACAACAGCATGGCATCAGCTAACATTGTTTTCATTTCCTTTTGGATGAATTTTGTGGTAGGATACATATTGGTAGGAATGTGTTATTGCTTGTTCCATACTTTTGTAGGTTTGTTCTTGTGGAAACGAATTAAAGTTTGCAATCTATATCTCTGTAGAAAGTTTACTGTAGTGGCCTCCAAGTACATGTCACGTGTAAGTTCACTCCCAAGGGAATAGTGCTTTCCCTAGTGCGGTTAGCTTGGTTGAATGGCTTTCCTATCTAACCACACCTAGTTAACCACCTAACTAATCACAAGCATGAACAAGCAAGGAAGGTCTCTTACACCTTCCCCTCTCTCACCTCACTAAAAACACAAGAAGATAGCAAAAGCAATTAACTAGAAAGCATTCATAAATAGCAAAAAACAACAAAAGAGAGAGATGAGAGAGTGAGGTGCAAGGATGTTCAGATTATCAAATGGGCCTTATCTCCTCCATCTATATGAACATGAAAACTGAGTACAAGAGGTGCCTTTTTATTCTTGGGGAACGCCCTGCCTTGATCTTTGATTGGGTAAATCTAAATGGCAAGGATCCTAATCCAAGCCCTTCACATGAAATCTAATGGTTTCAAATTGAGAAGGGTGCCCCTCACATAAATCATGTGAGTTTCTTTTTGGAGCATGATTCATGTGAGTTCTTCCAAACTTAGAACCATCTCAAACTTGACTTTGAGATTTTTATTTATTTTATGCCCCAAGTTGCTTCTTCCTAGTTCTACAAGTTTTACAGAACATATTAGCATGCTCATTGAGTTGGGCTTATACACATAGGATGCCAGTGCCCTCGCACTTATTACTCCTAACTATAGAGTGTACTGTGGCAGGAAGATAAGAGAGAGAAAGATAGTGTAAAAGAAATTGTTACAGATGCTTGCTTTAGCTTTCATTTTATTATTTCAAGATTTTTAAGCTATTTTTTGGATGAAGTAGAGTCTTAAGAGTGTGAAAAGGGAGACATAGTTTAAAAATAGGAAGTATTGTGGGTTTTTTTGTGTTTGAGTTTACTTTCAAGTCCCTGAAATAATCGAGACAAGAAAAATAAGTATTATCTTGGTGATTTTTAGCTCGTATCCTCTCTGCACTGCTTCAGCATTGCGTAGCTACGTGATCATTTGCCAAACCTCTAAATTCACATTAGCCAGCCAATCTGGAGTATCTGGCTCTAGCGTATGATCTTTCTACTGATCGAGTATGTCTTCTGTGTCGGTGGCAGTAGCAGCAGCTATTATAGTTGTTTCAACAGCATCATCAATGACATTATCCACAACCTCCTGGACCTACTCAATTCCAAAAGCTATAGAGTCCTAGTTGTCTACCTTTGTTTCTACATCTGCCACTGAAGTGTTGACCATAAAATCTGACACAACAGCATCCTTAGGTACTAAGTCATGTGTAGCTTGACTCTGGCCTGTGTCAACATCAACGATCTCAATGGAGCTAAGATCGACTTGTTGTGGTTGTCTTTTGTCTTTTTTTTTTCGTTTTTCGGCCGTACGGTACGGCCGTACGGACGTACGTGTGGACCAGTTTTTTTTTCTTTCGGTTTTTTGCCATTTTATTTTTGCAAATTCTTTTACGTTTGTGGTGGAATGTGGATGTGGACAGCCAATGACGAGCTGCCACATTGCACATGCACATTCCACCGGAGAGAGGAGAGAGAATGTGCATTCCACCAAAGATAGGAGAGAGAACGTGCATTCCACCGGAGAGAGGAGATAGAACGTGCATTCACCGAAGAGAGGAGAGAGAATGACAGATTCCTAGGAGAGAGAAAATTGGATGGACGTTATGCTCCTGGAGGTGGTCCCAAAATACAAAGGACACCTGAGCACAAGGCATTACGAATTTGTAATCTCTAGGGGAGACAGGTTTTATTTGGAACACAACAGACCAATCACATAGTCACACACATTTTGCTATACGAAAAATGGGATCATTGTATTTTGCACCATCAATGACTTGACCATCAAATGACAAGTCAATATTCATTCAGAAAGGTTTCCCGAACACTGCTCAAAAGTGGAGGGCCCAAGCCTCAACGGAATGAGAAAACTTGACTGACACAAAACTAGATTTAGACTTGGCTCTGTAACAACGCGTGTCACCTGTGCTATGTTGCCTTGTTTTGTTTTGACAACTTTATTATTTTGCATTGGTATATTAAAGACCTCATGAGCCTGCCCGAGCAAGAATGACGTGCTGCAGCGTAGCAAACTCTAGGGGTAGGGTAGAGCTGGAGGATTGCACTCCTTCAGCCCCTACCCTTGGGTGGGGCTCTCACAAGCATAAAGTCCTCACCCTCGAATTTGATTACTTACCTATTTTTTTAAATATATGTTTTACATCTACATTTTAGGCCAAACAAATATTTGGAGCCCCAGAGGAGAGAGAACGTGCATTCCATCGGAGAGACGAGATAGAACGTGCATTCACCGAAGAGAGGAGAGAGAATGACATATTCCTAGGAGAGAGAAAATTGGATGGACATTATGCTCTTGGAGGTGGTCCCAAAATACAAAGGACACCTGAGCACAAGGCATTACGAATGAGTAATCTCCAGGGGAGACAGGCTTTATCTTGAACACAACAGACCAATCACATAGTCACACATGGGATCATTTTATTTTGAACCATCAATGACTTGACTATCAATGATTTGACCATCAAATGACAAGTCAATACACCTTTGTTCTATCTCGTTGCCCTTCCATCCTTGGATGAAATGCCCTTCTATCGTTAGACGAAAGGCTCCAACACTCGGTAAGGGTGCAAAATAGGTTGATCCCAAAATTAAGTGACACAAGCTCGAAAGTCAGTGTATAAGAATCATATTTGACAAGAAGGCTCGCACAATCATTTCGTAATGCATTTCATTAGAAACTATGCTTCATCATTGCACAAGTTTTATGAAAGCACAACATTTTTCCATGTGTTAAATTCACTTCTTTCGAGACCTAGAAGCATATTGTGAAGTACAAGTAGACCATGTTAAAAGATTTGTCCTTGGCCTCTTTGGAAACCAAATGCAACACAAACCAAGAGATCATTTTGAGTCTAATTAATTTTGTGCTTCAGAGTGGCATTTTGCAAGAAATAAGTGTTTAAATTGTACTAATAATAATAAAAGATAAATCTTAAGCCTCATATGAGGCAACAAACTTCCTAAAAGTTTATTTGATCCAAGGAAACAAGAGGCCCCATAAAAATTTGGCAGCTCATCAAAAGGAATACAAAACATATGCTATGGAACTCGTGGAGGAGGCTCCTATTTGTGCACACAAAGAGTGAACCCCATTTTGTAACATTTTGAGTTCCACCTCTTGACTAGTAGGTGAACCCCATTCTATAATCTTTTGAATCCCACCTCTTACATGATAATAGGAGGCCTCTTTATTATAAACATTACTCAAGTTGAGAGAGTCTAAATTACTAGCTCCCACATGGTTTTCCATCTTTCGGAAAGAGGCTCACAGAATATACATTTAGCGTATCACTAGTAGTCTTCATGCTCTCAGACTTGGCTCTCAACATCATCTCCACTGGAAATTCTTTTTGAGTGATGAGGAACCGCATCGACACCTCAGGGGCATGGCATCAGCTAACATTATCCTCCTCCTATAGTGTTGTAGGACCCATTGCAATGCCTTTGACGCTTGGTTCTTGGAAAGGCATGGATGAACATTTGCCTGCGTAAATCCAAGAACTTATTTGTTGATATTGTCGCGCTTCTAGGCAACAACTTCAATATTTGCAACGGCTTGTCAAGATAGCCCTATGTAACTGAGTGTCTCTCGTTTGTCTTTCTCGACTCTTTTCTTTGGATTTCCCGAACAATTTCTTGTAGGTCTTGCAAATATTCATCAATTGCCTCGGCCCTCTTCGTATCCTCCTTTCTGCTTCTGGGTATTTCATCAATTCTTCCAGTTGTAGTCTCGGCCTTGGGGTGCTCCTCCTGGTTGAGTCCCTTTGGATTGCCCGTCTGTCTTTTCAGCATTTGTCTTTTGGAGTGGGATCAACTGCAAGTGTATCTTCTGCTTGTGTGGTTGCAGCTAGCTCCCTTTCTCCCTCCCCTAAATCTGTTGCCTATGGTGGGTGTTGGAATGCTACCATAGAATCAACTACTTGTTGGATGTGAGGGGATGATGTCAGTAGTTGTAATGTCCCGGTTGGTGATTGGGACCTGGATCTTCTAGCAGCAGGTAATTGCACTTGTGGTGATTGTGGCTGTTGAGTTTCCATCAGTTGTAGCTGTTGTGAGGAAGTGGCAGTGATGTTCTTGTAGTCCTGGCGCATCTGGTCTGCAATCTACCTTCCTCATCATGAACATTGTCTCATTGTTGCACATTTGGTGAGATAGGCACATGCAGCTGCTAGATCTGGATCTTTGTTAGCATACAAGTCGATGTGATTGTAGCACTTTGTGAGAGCACGTGGTCGTGGCACTCAAGTAGAACATTTGGTGGAGCACTCGGTTCGAACATTTGGTCGAAGCACGTTGGACCAAATTTTTACAATTTCTCTGTAGTTGACTCAAAGACCAATGTCTCAATTATATACAAGAATCAACTTGGAAGTGACATGGATCTCGCAAAAAACTTAGATATGCACAGATATCCTAAACTCTCTACAAGGCGATCTGGAGATGGATAGATAAATAAAAAAATTCATGCTTGAGATACTCGACAATTAGGACTGTCTGTCAATAGCTATATCCTCATGTAAAAAATTAAATAAAAGCAAATATAGAAAAATAGATGCAATTACAAGAAAACAACATTCTAAGAACACACATATAAAATCAAACACATAAAAAAAATGATAAAAATAAACAAGGAAATATACCAATTTTGTAAAGAGTTAGTGAAGATTTGGTTGAAGATTTTGGTGGAAGAGAGTCGGTTCAGAAATTCAAATGGAAGCCTCGGCTAAAAAATCTCAGTTTGGACGTTTGGTTAGTTCTGGTAGTGTACTAGCTGTCGGATATAACATCAGATGTAAGATAAGAAGATTATCATCGAATGTATTTCAATCAATATGAATTAGTCAAGCATTAGACATAAGATCAGATGTGATGAGGGATTGAGTAGTTGAATATAAAATAGGGTGACTCACCAATGTGCTTGTCGGATGCAACTATCATAGCAGTTCATCACGAAAACATCGTCGAATGTAGATTCATCGGATGTGAACGCGTTGGATGTCAATGTATCGGATGTAGGTCGGATGTAGATCGTCGAATGTAGGTGGAATGTAGTGTCGGATGCAAACTGAATGTAGTGTCGAATGCAAATGCAAATGGGCGTCGAATGGAACTATTGGTTGGAAAGGGTGGATGCAAATAGCAAATGCAATTTGGCAGATGCAAAGTTGTTGGATTCACAATAATAATAATTTCTGTCGGATGCAATCTGTCAGATGCAAATCTGTCAGATGCAATATGTCAAATGTAATTCTATCGGATGCAATTCTGTCGGATGCAATTTTGTCGGAGGCAATCTGTCGGATGCAAATCTGTTGGATGCTCTTTTGTCGGATGCAATCTTGTCGGATGCACATCTGTCAGATACAAATATGTCGAATGCAAATCTGTTGGATGCAATCTGTCAGATGCAAATTTGTCGAATGCAATCTGTCGCAACTCTGTGCCTACCAAAATTGGAGTGTAGAGGATTGATTTCAAAAAAATTTAGATAGGAGTGGGTCAGTGGTTTTCTTAAACATGTATGGTAAAATTGCACAAATCTGGATTGATCTTTGAAAGGGGTTCTGATGCAATCATTATCTCATAGAAAAGGTGGAATGCGTGCTTGTGAAAATTATGAATGTAGAAAGAGTGTAGGCAATCAAAATCAAGAAGAACTGCTCGATTCATGGTTATATACAAGTTCTAAATTACTAGCTCCCACATGAGATTTCCATCTTTCGGGAATTACCATGGGGCTCACAGAATATACATTTAGTGTATCACTAGTAATCCTCATGCTCTCAGACTCGGCTCTCAATGTCATCTCCACTGGAAGCCCTTTTTGGGTGATGAGGTACTGCATCGACACCTCAGGGCATGGCATCAGCTAACATTGTTCTCATTTCCTTTTGGATGAATTTTGTGGTAGGATACATATTGGTAGGAATGTGTTATTGCTTGTTCCATAATTTTGTAGGTTTGTTCTTGTGGAAACGAATTAAAGTTTGCAATCTATATCTCTGTAGAAAGTTGACTGTAGTGGCCTCCAAGTACATGTCACGTGTAAGTTCACTCCCAAGGGATTACTGCTTTCCCTAGTGCGGTTAGCTTGGTTGAATGGCTTTCCTATCTAACCACACCTAGTTAACCACCTAACTAATCACAAGCATGAACAAGCAAGGGAGGTCTCTTACACCTTCCCCTCTCTCACCTCACTAAAAACACAAGAAGATAGCAAAAGCAATTAACTAGAAAGCATTCATAAATAGCAAAAAGCAACAAAAGAGAGAGATGAGAGAGTGAGGTGCAAGGATGTTCAGATTATCAAATGGGCATTATCTTCTCCTTCTATATGAACATGAAAACTGAGTACAAGAGGTGCCTTTTTATTCTTGGGGAACGCCCTACCTTGATCTTTGATTGGGTAAATCTAAATGGCAAGGATCCTAATCCAAGCCCTTCACATAAAATCTAATGGTTTCGAATTGAGAAGGGTGCCCCTCACATAAATCATGTGAGTTTCTTTTTGGAGCATGATTCATGTGAGTTCTTCCAAACTTAGAACCATCTCAGACTTGACTTTGAGATTTTTATTTATTTTATGCCCCAAGTTGCTTCTTCCTGGTTCTACAAGTTTTACAGAACATCTTAGCATGCTCATTGGGTTGGGCTTATACACATAGGATGCCAGTGCCCTCGCACTTATTACTCCTAACTATAGAGTGTACTGTGGCGGGAAGATAAGAGAGAGAATGATAGAGTAAAAGAAATTGTTACAGATGCTTGCTTTAGCTTTCATTTTATTATTTCAAGATTTTTAAGCTATTTTTTGGATGAAGTAGAGTCTTAAGAGTGTGAAAAGGGAGACATAGTAAAAAAATAGGAAGTATTGTGGGTTTTTTTGTGCTTGAGTTTACTTTGAAGTGCCTGAAATAATCATTGATTCTTTTTGTGATTATCCTTTGAGGGTTTTTCGAAAAATTCTTTACTTATGCAATAACAATTGGCAAAAGCCAATTACATATACATCAATGTAGTGTTCTCAAACACTTCTTGAAATTTGGTGATCCTTGAAAAGTGAAATAAATAGAATTAAAAATCTCAAAATTGGACATTCAAAACTACAAAAACTAAACACATAATCATTAATAAAGGTAGAGGACTCCAAAATAATGTCATGCAAAAGGGATGGAATGCAGGTCATGTGCATACAGTGATTTTGCCATGGAAAATGATGACATGCAAAGTCTCAGAAGGTGGTATTGCACGCATGCAAGTAGTGTTATGATTCTTGATCCAAAAGTGGAAGTTCTTGGGCATACAAGCTTGAGAATGGATCATAAATGATGGGAGATCCATTGCATCTTGAAGAGGCTAGTTGTGAGACTTTAGTTTTTGAAAATGAGTGGAAGGAAGGGGGGGGAGAGAGAGAGAGAGAGAGAGAGAGAGAGAGAGAGAGAGAGAGAGAGAGAGAGAGAGAGAGAGAGAGAGAGAGAGAGAGAGAGAGAGAGAGAGAGAGAGAGAGAGAGAGAGAGAGAGAGAGAGAGAGAGAGAGAGAGAGGTGGATCATCATCCAAGATCTTCCATCAATTTGGCATGATTTCCTTGTGCCAGAGCTCCAGAGACTCCTTCTCCAATTCACCTACACACACAAGCAAACAAAAGACAAGAAAAATAAGCATTATCTTGGTGATTTTTAGCTCGTATCCTCTCTGCACCGCTTCAATGTTGCGTAGATACATGATCATTTGCCAAACCTCTAAATTCACATTAGCCAGCCAATCTGGAGTATCTGGCTCTAGCGTATGATCTTTCTACTCATCGAGTATGTCTTCTGTGTCGGTGGCAGTAGCAGCAGCTATTATAGTTGTTTCAACAGCAACATCAATGACATTATCCACAACCTCTTGGACCTGCTCAATTCGAAAAGCTATAGAGTCCTAGTTGTCTTCCTTTGTTTCTACATTTGCCATTGAAGTGTTGACCACGAAATCTGACACAACAGCATCCTTAGGTACTAAGTCATGTGTAGCTTGACTCGGGCATGTGTCAACATCAACGATCTCAATGGAGCTAAGATCGACTTGTTGTGGTTTTTTAGTTTTTATTTTTTTTCATTTTTCGGCCGTATGGCTGTACGCGTGGACCAGATTTTTATTTTTTTTTCGATTTTTTGCCGTTTTTTTTTCGCAAATTTTTTTACGTTGTGGTGGAATGTGGATGTGGATAGCCAATGACGAGCTGCCACATAGCACATGCACATTCCACCGGAGAGAGGAGAGAGAACATGCATTCCACCGGAGAGAACATGCATTCCACGGGAGAGAGGAGATAGAACGTGCATTCACCGAAGAGAGGAGAGAGAATGACAGATTCCTAGGAGAGAGAAAATTAGATGGACATTATGCTCCTGGAGGTGGTCCCAAAATACAAAGGACACCTGAGCACAAGGCATTACGAATTTGTCATCTCTATTGGAGACAGGTTTTATCTGGAACACAACAGACCAATCTCATAGTCACACACGTTTTGTTATAAGAAAAATGAGATCATTGTATTTTGCACCATCAATGACTTGACTATCAATGACTTGACCATCAAATGACACGTCAATAGTCATTGGTGGTGAATACACCATTGTTCTATCTCGTTGCCCTTCCATCCTTGGATGAAATGCCCTTCTATCGATAGATGAAAGGCTCCAACTCTCGGTAAGGGTGCAAAATAGGTTGATCCCAAAATTAAGTGACACAAGCTCGAAAGTCAGTGTTCGGGAAAGCCGGCATAGTTCAAGAATGGAACCGGCATCTTTTCTCAAAAACCGGCATGGCAAAAATTGTACATGATTTTTTATGTCATAAATCTTGGGTTTTATAAGGAAAAATCGGCAAATAAGAGCTTGTCACTCAATAGAGGCTGACGAACTTTTTCACATATCGGTTTTTGGAGGGAAACCTCAAAAAGGTTTCCCGAACACTGCTCTAAAGTAGAGGCCCCAAGCCTCAACAGAATGAGAAAACTTGACAGACACGAAACTAGATTTAGACTTGGCTTTGTAACAACGCGTGTCACCTGTGCTATGTTGCCTTGTTTTGTTTTGACAACTTTATTATTTTGCATTGGTATATTAAAGACCTCATGAGCCTGCCCGAGTAAGAATGACGTGTTGCAGCCTAGCAAACTCTAGGGGTAGGGTAGAGTTGGGGGATTGCACTCCTTCAGCCCCTACACTTGGGTGGGGGCTCTCACAAGCATAAAGTCCTCACCCTCAAATTTTATTACTTACTTAATTTTTTAAATATATGTTTTACATCTACATTTTAGGCCAAACAAATATTTGGAGCCCCAGAGGAGAGAGAACGTGCATTCCACGAGAGAGAGGAGAGAGAACGTGCATTCCACCGGAGAGAGAACGTGCATTCCACCGGAGAGAGGAGATAGAACGTGCATTCACCGAAGAGAGGAGAGAGAAAATTGGATGGACATTATGCTCTTGGAGGTGGTCCCAAAATACAAAGGACACCTGAGCACAAGGCATTACGAATGAGTAATCTCCAGGGGAGACAGGTTTTATCTGGAACACAACAGACCAATCACATAGTCACACACGTTTTGTTATAAGAAAAATGGGATCATTGTATTTTGCACCATCAATGACTTGACTGTCAATGACTTGACCATCAAATGACAAGTCAATAGTCATTATTGGTGAATACACCATTGTTCTATCTCATTGCCCTTCCATCCTTGGATGAAATGCACTTCTATCGTTAGATGAAAGGCTCCAACACTCGATAAGGGTGCAAAATAGGTTGATCCCAAAATTAAGTGACACAAGCTCGAAAGTCAGTGTTCGGGAATGCCGGCACAGTTCAAGAATGGAACCGGCATCTTTTCTCAAAAACCGGCATGGCAAAAATTGTACAGGATTTTTTATGTCGTAAATCTTGGGTTTTATAAGGAAAAACCGGCAAATAAGGGCTTGTCACTCAATAGAGGCTGACGAACATTTTCACATATCGGTTTTTGGAGGGAAACCTCAAAAAGGTTTCCCGAACACTGCTCGAAAGTGGAGGGCCCAAGTCTCAACGGAATGAGAAAACTTGACAGACACGAAACTAGATTTAGACTTGGCTCTGTAACAACGCGTGTCACCTGTGCTATGTTGCCTTGTTTTGTTTTGACAACTTTATTATTTTGCGTTGGTATATTAAAGACCTCATGTGCCTGCCCGAGCAAGAATGACGTGCTGCAGCCTAGCAAACTCTAGGGGTAGGGTAGAGCTGGGGGATTGCACTCCTTCAGCCCCTACCCTTGGGTGGGGCTCTCCCAAGCATAACGTCCTCACCCTCAAATTTTATTACTTACGTAATTATTTTAATATATGTTTTACATCTACATTTTAGGCCAAACAAATATTTGGAGCCCCAGGGACCTATAAACTCCCTTTCATTCCCCAATAAACCAAGGTTTGACTAACATCTCCATTCTAGTCAATTATTTTATGACGGATAAATCGTGAGAAAAATGTTCTACCCCAAAATTTGATACCAAAACCACTGCTCTCCATGTATGTCTTCTTTTTTTTAACACATCATTGTCCTCTCATTCTTTCTTTTTAGAAGACATCATTATAAACTTTATAATTCAAGGATTAGTCAATAGATATATTTATTGGAATCCCATTAGTGATTGTAGATGGTTGGAATACATTTTATAAACATGGAATGGTTTCACTCTTGTATGCTTTTGCATAGGCTATCATAGTATAATATAGTGTATAGTAACATCGTCTTATGAAAGTTTATGTATCAACATCATTATGTAGAAATTTTAATAGTATTTTGGTATGTTTCTATATAAGTCTATGTATAGAAATGAGTGCAAAATGACATGTTCTAGAAAGAAAAAATGGTCAGCCTGAGATGGAAGGTCCTGAACGGCCAAGGAAATGGACCTTCCTCGACGTAAAACATTTTCTACTTTTTTTAACCTTCTTTTGTTGTAGAGTTTTTAAGTAGAAGGTGCACGTAAAAAAATGTACACTTTTTACATGCAACTTCCAACATCTAAAAGATGCATGTAAAATTTAGAAATTTTTTTTGAGTCTCATAGATTCATGGTAGTGACACCTTCCTTCTCTTTGTAAAAAAAGAAAAACTAATTTTATGTATGTGATGAAGTTCTAGGGCAAGATTGTGTCATCCTTGCCCAAGGCTACGGGCTCAAGGAGTGTAATCGCCAAGCTCTACCCTACTCATAGTGTTTGCTAGGGGCAGTCTCATGAGGTGTCTAATATGTAGCAGTCCTGAGGAGTGATATTGGACACGTGGCATTATGTCATTGATTGAGAGAATGTTAATTATGTTCCATAGTGCAGGCCTGTAAACAGATTTAGATCTTGACCGTCTATGTCTCTCCTACTACTTCAAGTATCGTTAATCCAATGGTGGGCTACAACTTGAAGCAATATTAGTAGCTACTCCAGCTCAGCCTCCTACACACAATAGCCCACATGGGGACGAAGGATACATAGTCAACAAAATAATGATGTCGTCAAGAATAAAATATATGTATCTGAAAATCCAAACAAAGACTAGTCCTGAAGGGAAGTCGTCGTTTGAAGAGGGAAAGACTAAATCTGGTTTAGGGTAGTAGTGCAGAAGAAAGTAGTGCGATCAGGATCGCTGGGTCTGGTTTTCAGGAAAGCGGTTGATCTGGTTTTGTTCCCGATGGTCTTGCTGGTCCTTGTTGCTTCTGGTTTTTTCTCTCCATCTCGGGGGGCTCAAGGAGATCAGACAGCAGTCCAAAATGAAGAGCTGCGAGCCGCAGGTAAGCAATGGAAGAGATCAGATAGTGGTCGATTTCAAAACAGGCCGAATCTTTTGGAACCGAAAACAGACGGGAAAGATTTGAGCCTTTCTTTGGTTGAAAGGACTCGTGATCAGAAGAAGCAACCAAATCTTACGGATCACATGACAAGCACCAAGGCCGTGCGCTCTCCTGTTGAACACAATAATGACCTGATAAATGGAGAATTAGATGATTTGAACGAACAAATTGAGGCGTTTATAGCAAAAGTTAGAAGGCAGATGAAGCAACAGGAGCGGCAAGGCATAACCTAGGCCTCATACAGCAGCGGGCAATGAATATTAGCAAAAAAAAAAGGACATATGATTTTCGCTACCAGGTAAGCTCAGGCACCTCACCGCACTTGTTTCCATCTCGGGTCTTCGCCACATATCCAGAATAAGGCATCGTATCAAGACGGAAACCTGAAGTATTTTAAATTTCCCGTTTCCACTGACAGAGTCTGTGGAAGGTATCTAGTTGAAATTACTGGGGAAGCTTTTCTGCAAGACGGTGTCTTACGGTAGCGTCCTTGCCACTACAGATTGTTGTGATCTGGATTAGAATCAGTTTGGGTTACAAGAGAAGATTCAGTTTGGCATTCTTTTTCCCCTACCACAGTCTACAACTATCCGCTCTTACGAATCGAGCAAAACATTTTATCTAGATCACATCAGCTTAGGTCCTTAAATGAAGTCCTTAGTCTTTGACTTGCAGTGCTCATTGCTGCTTATTGTCATCCACTCTTTTCCTATCGATTCGCACATAGAAAAGAGATGCAACAAAAGAGCTACGCTTGAAACAAGAAGGTTAGGATTGCCTTTGAAACTTGATAGGACACCATCTCTGAACTGACTGCACAACACTCTGGTAATGACAAGATTCATGGGAATATGGTAGGAATAAGCTGGGTATCGATTAAAACGCTACAATACATCCCAAAGTACATTAATAACTCAAGAATGTACTTTGATTATGTAGTGCTCACTCATTGGAAGCCAAAAAAAAAGGCTCTAATTTAATTTTTAAATTTCAACCCAAATTTGAATTCACAATCAATCTAAACCATTCCTAACTCGAAAGAAAATTCTGTTGCAAAAATTGATAAACATTACAAACAATCGATTAAATGAACTGTTCAATACAATTGTTGCTAAAAAGTAATGATCTGCTGTGTACAACTGCACATAATGTTTCTATTGATGTCAATGACATCAGGCTGATCACAGAAGCCTAACATCTACTATTTATGAAATCCAGAAATTGTTCATCGATTCCAATGTGCATTATTTGACACTCTCTCTCTCAAATTCATCTCGAATTGGCTCAATGTGTTTTCTAGCTTTCGAATTCCATGTCCGATTTGAATCTGATTTGGTGTTGCATTTCATTCACGTAGAGTGGAATTGACCTAAATCTGGTTCCACCAAGCTCTAGTCCATGCCACAACTCAATCCACAATCAAACTGGCCTCACCATAATAAAAATTACAAGATGAACTTGACAGAATACTGGTTTCAAATCTAGTTATATTTTAGAAATGTAGAATTCAAGCTCTATCTTGAAGGATAACTGTTTATCAGATTTTTATCTAAGGATATCTTTAGTTTTCCCTTCAATGTCTTAACAACCTCTTGGCATAGATTTTTATGCGATTTGTGCATGATTTTTGGATTTTTCAAAGTTTTAGTTGGAAACTCCTTTTGATGTCTCCACCAACAATAACTTTTGAAACAATTAGTCAGCAATGTATAGAAATATACCACAATACTTCCTTAGAAAATCTTGCTACACGACAATTACATGAATTTAAAAAAAAGACCTTTCAACACTTGTGACTATAAACCCACTACAAATCTGCATGCATCCACTCAATGTCATCCTTAAACTACTTCAATTAAATCTACTCACTGAAGACACTATAACATGATAAAAATATATATCCTTATGCATATACGTCAGTCCATATGCTAACCATGTCATAATTGTCCATTAATGTGTGGGTGATAAGCAATTTGTTGGATCCTATGTAGCACACAAAGAGTGTAAACCGCTTTTGCTAGAAATTATTCTTGAATATGGCACCTACATCGATTGTGGCAAACCATAAAGCTTAAACAAATTCTTCGAGAATTGTGTTTCTATTGTATTAGTAAAAATCTCTTAGCAGGATGAAAATGTGCAATATTAGTAAGCATCCACCACCACAAAGACAATGTTTTGTCATTTTACTATACCAAGTAACCCATTGATAAAATCCATGATGATGTGCATAAGTTTCCCATTTGAAAAGAAAAAGCCTTGTAGCAAACTAAAAACCCACTAGATAATGATTCAATTCTTACGTGTAGGAATCATATTTCAGCACTACTCCACATGTCTCAACGGGAATGTCTGGATCCTCTCAAGGTCATTAGTTACAAACTAGCCTTGATACTGAATTAAATCGAGGCGTAACTAACAATCTCAATTGAATACCAAAGGGTTGGTCTACCATATTAGGACTATTCTAAAGCCTTAGTTGAATGTGGTCGTAACACCATGCATGCACATCGTTCAATTCCTATAGATAACAAAAGTTACTATTGATTCTTTCTCCATGCATATAACTCTTGCATGCCATGCACTGCTCCACATGTCACGATGTGAATGCATGGGTCCTCTCAAGGTTATTCGTCATGAACTAGCCATGTATTGGAATTTATTCTAGGTGGAACTAATAACCTCAAACACTGGAGTACCAAATATTTGCATAAGAATTATTTCAAATTTTGTGTACTAGATGTGGACATTTTTTTGTAAGGTGGGTGTCATTTCATAACTGCCCTTCATTTAATAGTCCTTCCTTTGAATTCATTCGATATATCGTTGAATAAGTTTATCGTTGTCGTGTCCAATAGATATTTTTTTATATTCGATATTGTCTTCATCATTTGAATGGGTTGATTAGGCTTTAAAACCACAAAAATAATAATTCACAAAAAAGTACATTCATTAGGGTATTACATATCCCCCTCCTCAAATGTGACGCGTCCTCGCAGACAATCAAAATCAGCAACAACTTCAGAAACTTCGAAAGATATTTCTTCATACATTTCATAATGAATCTCGAACATTTATAAAACATAACAAAGTCTTTGAATTTAAGATATACAAAATATGTACATTCACTCTGGAGCATTTTGAAGTCTCTCTGAGAACCTCTCATCAACTTCGATTTGTCTTTGGACCTTGGCCTCATGGTGTTGCCCGATAACTCGGTTGCCGAACTCAGCTATCCTGATCTGTAGAAATGTTCCGTTGTAAACAACTGCTGCAATTATATTGTCTTCAGTCATATCTCTTATTAGTACTATGTTCATCAATAGCTCAGCATTAACCTTAAAAAATGAACCATCAATGTAGAGGCTCTACATCGCTTCAAGTACTTTGGCAATAAGGTTGCTGAGTCCATTCACTGATTAAGTGACGAACTTCTTGTAATCTTTGTGAGCTCTTCTATCCTTGAGGCAGCATGCTACATTCTCATAATGAATGTGGTAGTTCTCCTCCCAGTCAACATATATGGTCCAAAGCTCTAGGTAGGAAACATCCACATCCTTTAGTAGGTTCTCTCTATCAAACCTTGCAAAGTCTGCTTCTTCCTTGGGCTTGTAGAGATCAAATTGGCAATGATGCTGCCAATAATCAATTTTCCCCTCATAGTACTCAAAAAATTCCATTTCTTTCTGTTTTAAATAATCTAATGCATACATTAAAGTACATCTTATATATAATTCTACACTGCCGAAAGGAATGCCCAAAAATTTTCCCTGCAAAATTGCCCAGCAGAGGTACCCTTTCTGCTCAAGATCGAGATTATTCCAAAGAATTAAAAAATCACATTTCTCCCAGCGGGTTTTCCAGTCTGACCATGTATAACCCATTAAGCCTGGCAAAAAAAATAGTCCACATGCCATTGCAACTCAGCGTTAAATTGCAGCGACAGTCAAATTCAAACTTTGGAGACAACATTTTTGAATTCTCTCGCAAGTACCTTATTTGTCTTCTTGGTCTTAGTCGAGCGAGTTCGATTGGCGGCTTTTTGGGTGTCAGCGGGATCCGCCTCTTCTTTGAGCTCCTTTGCGTGAATTGCATCATTCATTTGTATCTATAAGGCCTCGAGCTCCCTCTACAGCCTGTTGTTCTCAACCACAGAGTTCGAAAATTTCTCGTGTGTCTCCACATTTGTGCGGTTGAGAATTGTTATGCCGCAGGGGATTACTAATTTGTTGGATTTAAATGACTGGCTGTTGAAGATGAATGTCAACTGCAAGAAGCAGTACAAGAGCTGTGAGCATTTGGAAAGATATCGGAAGCTCCGAGAGGACTTATTCAAAAATATTCAATAAAATATTTAGAGTGGCACATCACCTTTTGCCACCTATCTGAAAGTTGAATCTTATTTCAATAATCTTCTCGATAAACCCAAAAACGTACCTAAGACAATTTTTTTTGATATTGTTGATAATCCTGATACAGAGGTTCCAGATAAACCAGAAGTAGAACCTGAACTTGAACCAGATATGGAGCCTCCTACATCGAGATATGATGCCAATTCGAAGATTAAGTATGACTATTTCAAGGGCACTTCTTCGGATGATGTAGACAACTATGTCTCCCAATTCGAATCCATTGTTGTTTTCGATACTGTGGGCATAAATGACAAAGCATTGGGCATAAGCTGAATTTATTTTGATTATTTAAATTAACAAACTTTGTCAATCTATGTGGCATTCCTTATATTGTCTTTTTTGGATTCAGAATTCCTCTAATGATCTGTAAAGTGGATAAAGTTGTTTTTCATAGTAAATCTCAAAATCTCTAAGACAAACCAAACTCAATATTTTTTATTCTCAATAATCGACAAATTTTTTATTCTTTTGCATAAGAGGTTTATGTTTACAAAATCTCGAGTGAACGTTCTACTCTCAACAATACTTTTTTCTTCACGTAGTAGAACTAAAAGTCAATATGATCAAACGTTGATGATTGAATTACTTTATATCTTCAAAACATTGAGATAAAATTATAAACTTTTTGAATAACATTCTTTGAAGCATTTTGACAAAAATAGTGGAAGCAAACATATCATATTGGGAGGAGAAGCCACATGCTACGGGCTCTCAGAACTACATACAAAGGTAGCAATGACCAAATACCATTTCATCCGGTGTATGGTCAAGATGTAGTAATGTTGGTGGAATTTTTCATTTTATTCTTTCAGATTACCACAGTGTAATAGTTGGATGATACAAGATTGCTTCACAAGTTGTTAGCAGTCCATACTCTTGCAACAGAAAAAGCATGCTAGAAAGCTTGGCATGATCATCATCTTCACAAGAAATATCTTGTAGTCCTACATGAACTTGTCCATCTACATTTTTGGTTTGATGATTTTTGTTATTAGTTATCTCTTCTCTTTAGTATTTACTTACCATGGCATGGGAGTAAGGCTCTTGGAGTTTGATCTCAAACTTCTATTTGGTTGGGCGGTTTGGCTCCACTCCATGGTGTATTGTGAGTTGGATCTTGGTGTGATCTTCACAATGGTATCATAGCTTTGGCTTATGACCATTAGGAGGTGATTTTGGCGAACTCTCGACTCCAATTTTTTGCTTGCTTTTTGGGTAGGAGACTGGTGCTTTCTTCTTGGTAGTAGAATTAAAATTCAAGTAATGTGTTTTTCATTATTTTATGAGCTTTTTTGGGGTTTGGTGCTTTGGCCACCTAAAGCAATGAGTTTTGAGTTGTATGATGGTCATTTTAAAAAAAATTAAGCTCCATATGAATCGCTTGTCCTCTCTCTATATTGCAATTTACAACACCTAGAACAGTGTAGGTATGACAAGGCTATGAGTGTATGAATCTATGCATGTTAGAATAGGCATTGAAATTATCTAATAGGTTTATTGTACTGAGTGTTTAGAATCATGCATGGGTGAATTTCATTGATTTTGAGTAGTCATGCTGTTAGAATAAGTAAGCCCGAGTTTCTCTTACAGTTCATGACTTTTCATGTTTAGTAGTGATTTTGAGCTTTTTACTGTTTTTGTAATAGTGTGCATGAGTGTCAGCTTAATGGCATGCGTAGTGTAAGTTGGGACACACGTCCCGTAACGGGGACCGAATTGCCATGCAGCGGTACCCCACAAGAAATAGACTATGTATATGTACCTTTCAGTCTCCTTTGTAAATACAGTTCAGAAGTGTTCTCTAGGGTTAGTGTGTGATCTCTCTTTACTGCTTATCTGATTGATGTTAGTTTGCTTGCAAATTAGCTAACTATACTACCGGTAAGATCCGTGACATGGTATCAGAGCCTGAGAGTGGAGCAGTTCGGGTTTAGCTAGAAGCCGAATTTTGGAAAATTCAAAGAACCGTTTACGGTTAGTCAAGCAAGCAATCGTTTGCAGGTGCAGTAGAATTCAAGCTTCAGCATAAAGCTTTTGGCTTAATCTGAGAGAAAAATCAAAATTTGCCAATTTTCGAGCCTGCTTTGGCGTTTGTGCTCAGTGTGCACTCATTTGGATGCCGTTTTCAAAGCGGTTTGAAGCAAAGGGCAACAAGTAGTAGGGCAACCACAGAGCGTGCTATTTGGTCAGCTATACATCTGAAAAACAGCTTTTTGAGATTTTTAAAGCCCAAGAAACCCCCGTCTAGGGTTTGTATGCTCAAAACCATGGATCTTTCTCCACACAGAGAGTTGGTTAGTGTTGTGAATGCATGGAGAGGGGCACCCTAGCATAATATAGGATCTGGTAAAGGGTCGTGAGGAGCCGCGGACAGCAAAGGGAGCTGTATCAGTTATTTGAAGAGCCCTACCATAGCCGAGGAGCCTGAAAGCTCCAAAAGAGGAGGAGGGAGCTCGCGAATAGCTCGCGCGCGTGGAGATGGGCCTATCACGTTGTGTATGGAAGGGTCCAGCGGCCAGGGGAGCATGGATCAATGCCCAAATAGCTTGCATACCATTGGATCATAGGTTTAGAAGATGGACGGCTGAGATTGACGTCTCAAAGAGTAGCGCGGGCCATAGGATCTTTTCTAACGGTAAAGATTGGCTTGAAGGGTGCCCTGAAAAAGCCTTAAGAAATTGAAGGGCTTTTTACCCTTCAACTTCTTTAAAATTTTCAATGTGAAATTGGAGTTGGATCCCCAAATTCATGAAGTCTGAAGTTGTTCCATTGTGAAGAAACAATGCATTTTCTATAAGGGCACATGTCTTTTGGGTCTTTTCTCCGTTTAAGACCGCCCAAAGGCCAAAATCCTCCAAATTAAGGGCAGGAAAAGGACTGTACCCTGCAAGTACGATACCTAAAAATAGAGAGATTGTCGCGGAGAAAGTGTTTGGAGTGCGCCAAAAGCCTTTTCACCATTCTAGTGGGCAAGTAGTTAGGAGCTGGTGATGAAGGGCATTTCGGAGGACGACACCGATTTGGCTTTCGATTTGGCTAAAAAGCGGCGGGAGGTCCTAAAAAATTTTTGGTTAGACCTTAAAGTTGACTTTTAGAAGTCTAAATTGCTCTATAACCTTGTCATTGGGCCTCATTAAGGTGTTATAAGAGCAATTTTTGGTAAAATGGCAGGATTGGGGGAATCTGTGCTTGGAGAAGCCAATAAATTGGACACGGTATCCAATTATAGCATTTGGAAACTCAAAATGAAAAGCATTTTCATGGAATAGGAGTTGTGGGACATCGTCACTGGGGTGGAACAATGACCAACTACAACTCTAGTCGATATTCCTGCATTTGACAAAAGGGTGCAGAAGGCCTCATATTTGATAAATTTGTCAGTGAAGGATCATGTCATTGCCCACATTAGTGAAGCTGCATCAACAAAAGGTGCCTGGGATGCACTCAAGATAGACAGCGAACCCCTCTCGAATGATGTTTTTGAGAACCAAACTCATAAGTGTTCGCATGGAGGAGAATGAGGGCGTAGGGTCCTATTTCACATGAATAAAGGAGTTACGAGACTAGTTGACAGCTATTGGAGAGCCAATAAGTGATGTTGAGCTAGTTCACACAGCTATGAATGGCCTATCTGAAAATTTTCAAATGTTTGCAAGTGTCATTGCTTCGAGGGAGAGGCTACCAACATTTGAAAATCTTCATGGCATCATCCTATAGGAGGAACAAAGGCCTGAAGTGGTAAAAACTCGACTTCCCACATCAGAAGATCAAGAAATGCTAGCGAAAGGGAAGCATAAATACAAGAAGCAACCCAAGAAGTCAAATGTGGAAGATGACAATCAAGGATCCACATCAGGCAAGAAGAAGAAAGGCAACTGTTTCTATTGCCAAAAGCTTGGACATTGGGCAAGAGATTGTCGCAAGAAGAAGGTGGGTATTAAGAAGGGCAAAGTGAAGCAGTTGACCAGTTTTGTCTAAGAAGAGAATGATAGCGATAACGAAGATCAAGACACGACAATTGCGACAACATTAGCATCGCAACATTCCATTGATCACACGCATTGGTATGTGGACTCAGGAGCAACGAGACATATGACTGGCAACAAATCATGGTTTAAAAACCTGGAGCTTACTGATGATGGAGATAGAGTGGCGCAGGCGAACGGCGATATGGGAGTTACTGATTCTTTATGGGGTGAAGCTGTCAAAACTGCTGTGTTTTTGTAAAATAGAAGCCCTATAGTTGCTGCACATAATCGCACACCCGAGGAGGCATTCACTAGTAAGAAGCCTAAGATGGATGGGTTGCGAGTATTTGGATGTCGAGTATATGCTCACATGCCTAAGAGCGAGAGAGCCAAATTGATGCAGGTAAAGACCTTGAAGTGCATTTTTACAGATTATGATGAACAAACCAAGGGATATAGATGTTATGATCCAGATGGGCTACATGTGCACATAAACCGTGATGTCTTGTTTGATGAAATCCATAGATTTGGGGATAAAACAAAGGATAATGATGAGCTATGTAAACTTTTTAAAGAGGATGAAGTAGCTCTACCACCACAAGAAGATCATCATGATGACGATGAAGAACATGTACTCCTCCCACCATAGAGACGAGATGGAGAGTGAGAAACAAATCTATTGGACCAAAAAAGACTGAAGTAGCAGGTGACAAAAGGAAGGAGCAAGATGCACCATGGGATTCTTATTCACCTTGTAGCGGATCACCTCAACGTAAGTTACCTAAATGGTATACTAAACTCATGAGTGATAAGGAGGGGAAAATTGTCGAGCCTAGTAAGGAGGGAGAGTTGCGGCATTCCACAAGAGAGAGGAAAGAACCTGACAGGTTTCAGGTAAATCTTGCACTTATGAGTGATATTATTTCATCTACTGAACCCTCTTGCTTTGAGGAGGCCCAAAATCAGGAGATATGGCCTTAAGCAATGCAGGAGGAGATTGATTCCATCAAACACCATGAGACTTGGGAGATAGTGGATCTTCCAAAGGGCAAAAGACCCATTGGCAACAAATGGGTGTACAGGACAAAGTACAATGCCGATGGAACTATTGCAAAACACAAAGCAAGGCTTGTGCGCAAAGCAAGGGCATTGACTACGAAAAGACCTTCGCTCTTGTGGCTAAGTGGAATACACTTTGCATGGTGATTGCTTTGGCGGCGTTATTTGGATGGAATCTACACCAAATGGACGTAAAGTCCACGTTCCTGAATGGTAAGCTTGAATAAGAAGTGTACATGAAGCAACCTAGTGGCTTTGTGGTACATGGCATGGAAGACAAAGTATGCAAGCTGAAGAAAGCCTTATATGGATTGAAGCAAGCACCATGTGCTTGGTATAGCCAGCATCTTCTATCTAGAGGTTTGACATGCACTTCTTCTGATTTCAATCTTGACTACTTTGCTCATGACTCTACTATCACACTGATTGTGCCGTACGTAGACGACCTCATAATCACAGGAAATGATGATGATTTGATTGGTGCAATCAAGAAGGACTTATCTTCTAGTTTTGATATGACTGATCTTGGCTTGATGCACTACCATTTGGGAGTGGAAGTATGGCAAGATTGTAGTAGCATCGCACTAACACAAACAAAGTACGTGAATGAGATTTTGAAGCATATCAAAATGTGCGATAGCAAGCCAGTATCCACACCTGTGGAGGTTGGTAAGAAACTATCTAACCAGGATGAGAGTGCACTAGTTGATGCCACTTTATTTCGTCAATTAGTTGGTTCGCTGATTTATCTCACAACTACTCGTCCTGACATAAGCTATGTTGTAAGCGTTGTAAGTCAATTCATGGCTACTCCTAGAGAGATTCACTAGAAAGCAGCAAAGAGAATTCTTCATTATGTGAAGGCCACGTTAATTCATGGATTGTTGTATGAGAGGCAACATACTTTACCAGTTTTACAGGGCTTTGTTGATTCAGATTGGGCAGGTTGTATTGATGACAATAGATCTACCATAGGTTATGTATTTCATGTTGGTAAGGGTGTATTTTCTTGGTCAAGTAAGAAACAAGACAGTTGCTCTTTCTACTACAGAAGCAGAATACAAAGCACTATGTTCAGCTACGCAGGAAGCAGTTTGGCTAAGAAGAATATAAGAAGACATTGGAATTCCGTAGAATAAGCCTACTGTGATTAGATGTGACAACCAGAGCGCTATACAATTATCTAAAAATCCTGTATTTCATGCACGCACGAAGCATATAGAAATTAAGTATCATCTCATTAGAGAGAAGTTGTTATCTAATGAAATAGACGTAGTGCATTGTAAGACAGAGAATCAGTTAGCTGATATATTCACTAAAGCTTTAAGTACTGATAAATTTGAGTTTTTTAGAGAAAAGCTCTTTGTAAGAAAGATAAACTAGGGCTTAAGGGAGAGTGTTAGAATAAGTAAGCCCGAGTTTCTCTTACAGTTCATGACTTTCTGTGTTTAGCAGTGATTTCGAGCTTTTTACTATTTTGTAATAGTGTGCATGAATGTCAGCTTAACGGCACATGTAGTGTAAGTTGGGACACGCGTCCCGTAACGGGAACCAAACTGCCATGCAGCGGTACCCCACAAGAAATAGACTGTGTGTATGTACCTTTCAGTCTCCTTTGTAAATACAGTTCAGAAGTGTTCTCTTGGGTTAGTGTGTGATCTCTCTTTACATTGATAAAATACTAACAATTCTTGAAATTCCAAATTCATGAGTGCCAAAAAGTCCAGTTTTTTTTATTGTAAATTGACAAGTTTAAAAAAGTCAGTATTGCATGTGTCAGCGCGCAAACAATATTAGCAGTTGAAGGCACTTAAATTGCTATTATGGTAGTTTAAAACAATAAAATGGCCTTACAGTTTACTAACAAAAGAATTCTCAGTTTACTATTATTTATAGTATATGAATAATAAAGTAGTCTCATTTTTGGCTTTTTTAGTCTAGTGTCGGGGGTCATTACAAAATTGCTGTGAAACTCTATGGTGGCCTTACTTAATTGAGAAATTCAGTCAGATTGAAGTGACTAATAAATTTTGATCAAAAATAGTAACTTGAGCTAGTTTTCAAAATGAGTTATCAACAATTTCTTGTTTTTATAACCAACAGTGTAGGTTAATAGTTATGTACCCTAGAGTGCATCTTAGAGTAGTTGGTATGTGTATCGAGTGGACTAAGGTTTTAATTGAATATATAGCCCAAACAAAATATAGAACCAATAAACACTATTATTCATGGTAAAGAGAAATTCACTGGAAATTGTACCGAATGGTTGAAGAATCATGCATTGTTTAGTTAGTATTACTGAATTCAATAAGTTGTGAATTGGGCTGTGAAATAACATATATTGTTGTAATGCTTTGATAGTCTATAATCTCACTTTTTTAAGTCTGAACATAGTAATTTTTTGCAGCAAGAACAGAAAGAAACCCTTGTTCTGCATGCACAGAGCCATATGTTCGAGTGTTGGTGAGCCCTAACTGCCTCAAAGAGAAATGTTGACTGTACTGGATCGATTCAGGACCAAAGCATGAAAGATATCCCTTCTCTGCTTCTAGTAGTCTCGTATCTGCTTGTAGATCACGCTTTAAGAGTGCTCTTAATATCGACTAGAGTCTACTGCTTGGAAGGCGTTGGAAATGTCTTGAAGACCAACGGCCTGTAGAATGCACTGAGGGACTATTGCCTGGCTGGCTCGAGTGCGACAGTCTATAAAAGAAAGCTTTGAAAGGTGTTATGTTGACTATAGACTGCGCGGAAGCATGGCTGCATGGAAGAGAGATAATGGTTGACATAATATGAGGCACATTGGCTGTTTTAAGCAGCTACTCTAACTGTCACTGGCCAAGATCGAAATAGATCAATATATCATGCAGGCCACTCTGAGGATCGAATTTCAGGCTAATCCAAATTGTTCTGATTCCATGTAGAGTGCTCTTCCAGGGCATATCGGAATAGCTAGACCTGCTCTACAAGGTCTCGTATTCTGCAAATCGGAATATTCGCCAAGGTCGGTAGATCGATTCTCAGAATTGAGTTTGTTGGTAGGGTCGGATCTATTTAGTGAAGAAGATCGAAATAGTATTTCGATCCAGGTCTAGTTATTGTTGTGGGAATGTGGGTCGATGACTTACTGAAGTTCGTTGCAGTTCTGCATGAGAAAAAGGTGCTCTGACTAGGCTGTGCTGTGGTCGATCTTCTTCTGTAGAAGATGGCCGCTGGCCTGAGGGTTGAAGGTCGATAATAGAAAACCGATCCAGGATCGCTTTACACAGTGACCAGTGACCTCCTTGAGAAAAAGAAAGGTCCATGTCCGTTAATATAGTTGTGCCCTTAAGCTCAGGGCTGGTCCTGAACATAGCTCATGCCCTAAAGAAAAATAGTAGCCATGTTGTAGGTGTGCCCTAACTACATTCACTTAGGATAATTCCAAACACATCCTTCTGCATTCCAAACTGTAGTTCGAGTAAGTAAGTGCCTCTGCCTTATGTCTTATACAAATAAATATTGCCTTAGGTCCAATCCTGGTTCCTGGTTCTATTCTCGTGGCTCTTTCAAACAACGTGTTTCCATTGCCCTGCAACGTGCACAGGCCCTATCTATTCTGCAACGGGAGACGGTGGCAGGGTCTGCCATCTCATCTCCCTTCATTAGCCGACTCACCACCTCTTCACTTTTCTGATCTGTTGCAGTCAGTTGGCAGACTCCCACGGACATCATCATAGTTTATGCACTTTTACTTTTAATGCCAGGATTTGGATTAATCTTAACTTTACTGCAAGCTTCGCTCTTGTTTGAGCCTACTTTTGTTTAAACTTCCCCTTCGGGATGTATATTTTTTTTTCATCAATGTACCTACTATTGTTTCCTATGAATAAATGCACCAGGGTTGTGTTTTTAGAATGGAGTATGTACCATTGTTAGAAATCAATGATAAACTTCATATGTTACTATTCACGATGTACTTTAATTGTTGCCAGCTGTAACAAGCTGTAACTCTCTCTCTCTCTCTCTCTCTCTCTCTCTCTCTCTCTCTCTCTCTCTCTCTCTCTCTCTCTCTCTCTCTCTCTCTCTCTCTCTCTCTCTCTCTCTCTCTCTCTCTCTCTCTCTCTCTCTCTCTCTCAGGTTGCGAGCTCCCTGGTCGTGGGTTGTTCACGCGCCCAATGCCATTGAGCACATAGAATAATAAGGTACCTTGTGTCTCCAAGAGCCTGATTCAGCACTCCAAGTCGCTCCACATCGTCGGATTGTGAGCAATACTTCAACGATGGAGATCATCCAATCATGGATGTAAATCGATGGCTAGGGCCCTTAAACTTCATTTTTTTTAAAATTTGAAGTGTTTGAAGCTCAATTACCAAAGGACTGAAGGGCAAAAAAAATAAACTCTTCATTAAAAGGTTTGATCTTGAAGGGTTCCAACTCTTGTGACCTTAAGCCTCACTGTCCCTTTCACTTTAGGCCCTGTCCACTGGTGTTTTTTGTAGAAAAGTGAAAAACAAAGTGATATTTGAGCATGGAGAACACGACTGTTTTGCAGATTTGACGAGACAGGAGCTATCATGGTGCAATTGCCTACGCGATGATATAAAAATCTTCAAAATCGGAGATCTGTGCGTGACGAAGAAACTTTTCGAAAAAGGCAGTATTGTCATAATTGCCATTTGATGAGAAGACAACATTCCTACATGGAGAATTAGACGAAGAGGTCTACATGGATCAGCCTCCAGGTTATACCTTCGAATCACTTCCTACCTATGATGCCGAATGCACAGGAGTATCTACGGTCTGAAACAATCAGCATGAAAATGGTATAAGAAGAAAGATCAAGCCTTGAGATCCTTAGGATTCGAGCCATTGATAGCCAATTCCAATTTTATGTGAGAATCACAAATGGGGAGATCATCATTGTTGCTGTGTATGTGGATAACACTTTGATACTATGCATAAGTGAAGGCCTGATTACAGGAGTGAAGAATGAGATCTCGAAACATTTCGAGATAACAGACCTAGGAGAAGCCAGATGTTATCTAGGCTTGCAGATTGACCATGACTATGATGAAGGGAATCTATACCTTCATCAGTCAAGGTACACCCAGAAAATCCTAGATGATTTCGGAATGATAGATTGCAAAGGGGCAAATACCCCAATGCTTGCAGGGACAGTCCTGACGAACAAAGATTGTTCGAAGATAGAAGAAGAGCAGAAGATAATGCAGCAGACATCTTACAGGAGGCTGATCGGATCTTTGATATAGCAGACAACACCCGCCCCGACATTGCTTAGGTCGTGTTCAGAATGAGTCAATTCAGCATGAATGCAAGCTTAGCACACTAGAAGATCGCAAAGCGAATCTTACACCTTCAGCAGACCAAGGATTATGGGCTGTGTTATTCTCATGTTGCAGGTTTCCAGATGCACTCCTATAGTGATGCTAGCTGGGCATCTCTCAAGGACAACTGTAAAACTGTCTTAGGAGGGTGCACCATTGCAGCAGCCACAACAATTCTCTGGGTCAACAAAAATTAGACCATTATAAGTCAATCTTCCTGTGAAGCAGAATACATTGCAGCCGCAAAGATGGCAAATGAAATGACATGGCTGAGACAGTTTGGACTGGGTGAAACCAACCAAGAACCACTAGTTCTATAGATGGACAATACTTCTGCAATTCACCTGACGAAAGATCTTGTGTTTCACTCAAGGACGAAACACATCACAATCAAGTATTACTTGATAAGGGACCTGGTCACTAGAAGGGAATTGAAGACCAGCTTCATTGGCACGAAGCAAATGGTAGTGGACATCTTCACCAAGGCCCTAGACAAAGGTTTGTTCGATAGGTAGAGGAAGAGTCTGGGAGTTATAAAACTACCATGCTTTGAGAGAGAGTTGAAGAAACAAATTGTTTCTGGCCACAAAGCTATGATAGCTTTAGAACTCAAGGCAGAAGAAAAACAAGAGAGCTGTGTGGTTGCGAACAGAAAAGCTTTGAGGACCAAAGACATGAACACACGACGAACAGAAAAGGTTCGAGGATCGAAGATATGAAGGTAGAAAAGCTTTTAGGACCGAAGATGACAATCAAACGAACACGAACACGAATATGAACACGAAGATAAAAGGTTCGTGGACCCAAGGCGACCTAATGACAAAGCCAAAGGAACAAGAAGACATGAAGACCCAAGCGACGGTGGATCTCCACATTTGAAAGGACAGATGAAATCACGGAAGTACCAGGAGGACATCATCCTCTTAAGAATGTGTTGGAGGGTTTGCGGATCCCAAGGAAACCATAGCCCAGTGAGAGGGATTTGGCACCTTGCTTGTGTAAGTCCAACCCGATGATCACATAGTTATTTGATTAATTAGAAAGACAATAAAAGGACTTTAGGCCTTTTTGCGTGTCGCAGGGCCTAAATGTCAAGTTAGTGAATAAAGTTGGGTTTCCCTCCAATTTGGATGGTTCTCACTCTTTTTGAAATTTGAATAATTAGGGAGGCAGAAATGGACCAATAGGATTCAGAGGCCAGGGTCCTCCTCTCTACTATAAAAAGGGACCAACTCGAGTTGCTCCTCATGTTCATTGCGTCATCAGGCAACAGTTGGTTGCCCTCGGCAACCTTTGTTGGCGAAGTGGGTGGGACTTTAGAAGCAACTTTGAAACAGGGGTGAGGATGGTTTGTCCGAACGAGAGGATTGAAGGAATAGAAGGGAACTGGAGGGTGGTGTGGAGTATGGAAGAAGGTGAGGATGGAGCAGAAAGTGTCTAGCGTGGGGGTGAAAAATTGATGACTTGCATCCACGCCAGAGTGTCGGGAGACAATTGAGAATGAGAAGGATTGAATGAAATGGAAGCAACGTTGGCGGCATGAGTGATGGAAGATGCGATGGTGATGGATGGAGTAGTGGATATTGGAAGAGAAATAGGAGTGGTATCAACAGGAAAAATGGGAATGGAGATAGAAACAGATGTGGATGAAACAAGAAGAGAGGTAGCGACAACAGAAATCGGAGTGGGGGGTTGCACGGAAGAAGAAGTGGCGGTGGTTGATGGATTGGTTAGTGCGGTAGTGGAGGTGTGTCTTTGGGTACCAGGTAGAGATGTGGATGTAGAGGCAGCGCCACGCATTCGTTTGCTGGTCGTTGTGTTAATAATTGCAGGTTGGGAGGAGGTGGATGCTTGAGATGGCGGATAAAGGTTAGTATGTGGCACGAGAGTAGACAAAAGGGATGAGCATTGGAAACCGCACACTTTCGCCTCAAGAAGTGTGCAGACAAAGTTACACAACAGGGGGCCTGCTGCGATACGCTCACGATTGTTGGGTTTGATGGAGTTGGTTAGTTCACGAATAAGGAAGCTATGCCAGTCGTATGGCACAACGGAGGGGCTAGGGAATTTCAAAAAAGATTCCACTATCTGACTCAGCAGCTTAGACTGGATTCTGTCCTTGCAAAATGTTGAAATAACCAGAAGTTATTTAACAGATGCGCAGCCACCTGAATGACGAATTCCGTGATAGCCTCTATTAGGTAACCACTGTTAGTCTGTATGGGAATTTCTGGTGCGGCTTGGGTGTCGAAAAAGGAAAAGGTCAAAACTATCATTTCAATCTTATTGGAAGGCCAAAATTTTGGATTTCAGAACTTCATCAGGAGGAAAATCTATTTATGAAATTCTAGTCCAACATGTATATATGCATTCAGAGATAAATGTGCAAGGATTCAACTGTCAGGATCACAAAAAAAGCAACTATGAGTATTGATATTTTTGATACTTTGATTTTTGTCATTCATAAATATCTAATAGTAAACTTGCCAATCTGATCATTTTTCTCTTGCAGATTTATATCCATCCAACATAAATGAATGGGAGCCGAGTGGATCTTTAGTAGGTGTGTTAGATGTTATTCACACTGATATTGGACAGTTGCAATATCGAGGTAGAACTGCAAAAGACCTAGCTGATAGTGGAATCTTTTTTTATGAATCAATGTACATTCCTGATACAAAAAAATATTTTGGACAAATAGTACCAATTCCATTACCTAGTTTTGAAAGTGATGAATGGATTGCACCAGCTGCTACAGTTTTAGAATCATTTCGTTGCAAGATATATAATTATGTAAAAAATTCATTAAAAATGAGCACGAGATAAAAAACAGTCAGATTGAGTTGGTTTATTTCCTTGAATATATTTGTGGATTTCTTTTCAAGTGTCAATGTTCACAGAACCCCAACGATGTTTGTATGCAAAAATTTATCAGATAGTTTATTATCTGAACTTATGGATGAAGGCTGGGACAAAAGATCAGATGGAAAAATAGAATGCAGAATTAAAATGTCTTCCATGTGCTTCCGTTATCAAATTGAAAAACAAATGTTAAGCTTATGCTTCCATTATCAAATATGGAAAAAAAATAAAGGTAAATGGGTGCCACTCGATCCTACATGGCATTTCTTATAGAGCCCTCTTTGGGCCCATATTTTCTCTAATGTAACTCTACATCCATTAACCCTATTCATTAACACTACACATCCCTTAACACTACAATCCCTTAACACTACACATCCACAATAGAGATAGCTTACTCTTTCTCTCTCTCCCTTTCTCTCTCATAAAAAGTAGAATAACATACAATCCCAATAACAATCAGATCCAGCAATTAGCAAAATCCAAATAAGCATGAGAGATGGAGGAAAAGTGATAGAGAGCAAGGACATTCATCAATCCATTTCTGAAGAGAACCAATCTACTTTATTCAAATGAGGAAATGAACATCAGGAGCAACTCGAGTTGGTCTCTTTTTATAGTAGAGAGGAGGACCCTGGCCTCTGAATCCAATTGGTCTAGTCTTGCCTCTCTTTTTATTCAAATTTAAAAAAGTGTGGGAACCATCAAAATTGGAGGGAAACCCAACTTTATTCACTAACTTGACATTTAGGCCCTGCAAAATTAAAAGTCCCGCAAAAAGGCCTAAAGTCCTTTTATTGTCTTTCTATTTAATCAAATAACTATGTGATCATCGGGTTGGACTTACACACGCAGGGTACCAAATCCCTCTCACTTATTAATTAGGGTTAGGGTAGCCTTGGGATCCGCAAATCCTCCAATAGTATCCTCCACCAAAACTGGTGGCAGTCCCACGACACCTGCAATATGCAGTTATTAAGAACTTTTATTGGGTTCGCGTCAAATCTTGATTAAATGGTACTACACCTTCTCCATAAAGTTGAGGCGTGCAGTATTAAAATCCAAATTGTGTGGCAGGAAACAACGGTGGACTTCGGCAATCCACTTTGAGGTTGTCCATGAGGTGAAGCGTGATTCCCAGGAGCTTCCCATCATATTTGAAAGGCTTTGGTTGCAAGGAAAATTCGCAAGAGCTTCGCTAGCACAAGTGAGGAATGAATCGAATTCAGCCAACTTATAGGTGAATTTGGTGGGTCCATTACACTGAATACTAGTTTGGCTAATAAGTTTTGAACAAAAATTCGTAGGCATGTACAGTACTGTAAACATAGGCTATAAAAATCTCGATGAAGGTTTCTGGGAATCTTAACCTATTAGGCGAATGTTTTCCAGGTCTAGCGAAGGATGAACCTTCGCCCAAGAGGGTCCTTTGCCTAGGTACTGTCATAAATGCATTTTTTCACAATCTGAACTTATGGACAACCTAACATTTTAAGATCATCTAGCAGGTCGGCGAAGGTTCATAATGAGGTTAAGATGCTCGATGAAGGTTCCCAAAATGGCATATCAATGATACTTCGCCTAACTCAAAAATTGTTTTTCAATTGAGCACACTCGTTCACTGTGTGATTTCCTGTACAAATAGAACACCAAACATTTTCCCTGGTAGGAAAAGTCTTTGCAACCTTCTCAAGTTCCTTGTTCGCTTGTCCGTGAAAATTTTCCAATGCTTTGATCTTCTCATCAAATTGCGACTGCAACTTTTCCATCTGTTTCTGTTGGTTCTTCCCAAGTTTCTCGAACTCATTGAGCATCATTTCTGCAGTAGCATTAGCATTCGTTGATGCAATAGTGGTGGATGTCGTAGTAGTCTGCCCTACTGTATAAGGCAACATACTGACATCCGAGTCATCATTTGAATTTTCATCCTCCTCCCGAATTGCATCGTCCATAGCATTTTGCAAGAGTGCATAATCATTATGGCATTTCAGCTCACGTCTAATCCGTTTAGGTAGACCTGACAAAAATCACATAATCATGGCATTCTCATTAATCAACTCAGGTTCGCATTCCGATCTGAGACGTTTCACCCGTTCAATGTAATCTCGAACCATTTCCCGCTTTCCCATTTTAACTTTACTTAAAAGTAGGAAAGGGTCTTCCATAAACTTCCGCGGTTTGAACCGTGTGATAAGGGCTCGCTTAACAACCTCCCAATCTGTACGCTCAGTTTCATCTTGATTATAGTACCAATCTTTGCTGCACCTATTAAGGCCATAGGAAAAAACTTAAGTTTATCTTGAGGATAAATCTCGCCATAGACTTCACAGGATTCAGCATAGATCAGAAGAAATCTAACTGGATCTGTTAATCCATTATATTTGGGTACATCCAATCGGGGTGCTCTTCTAACAATAATTGGATTGACCTCCTATGGAGCACCTCCAGGAGCAGCTCCAGGGGCAGCCATCTTTACAAATTTAGATCAAATAGATAATGAGATTGGATCTAGACTTTTCAAATTACTATCTCAGATTAGATCTGCTAGATCTATTCCACTTTTCAAGAATCTGATTCTATATGATGAAAAACTTTTTGAAATTCGATCAATCGATACTTCTCAAAAATCATAAATCTCTCAGAATCCAATTCAAAATATATCAGATTTGATCCAAATTTTGACAGAGACTTGATCTGGATAATCAAAAACTAAAAATAGGACTGACGAAGCTTCAATAGGCAAAGGTTGGCTCGGCGAAGGTTCAACAGTGCTATAACCTTTGCCAACCTCCCAGGTGAAGGATCTGACACAGATACAACTATGAAAAATTGGGCAAAGGTTTCTGACACAAGAAATTATAGTTTCTGTAGTCTAGCGAGGGTAAAATTCAAGAATTTTTGTGATATGATGAAGAAGAATCTTCACCAAACTCAGAAATAGTATTCTATTATAAATAGCATGTTCTAGAATCTCGGCGAAGATTCTAGCGAAGTATCAAGAGTAATATTGGTATTTTTGCAAAAAAAGTGACTTTTTTTTATAAAATTATGGCAATATGTCAACTGATCCTCTGAAAATCTTTTTATTTTTGGTATTATTCTTTGCCGACCTAGCAGTATATCTGAATCACACCTAAGCACAGTGAATGGCTGAAAGTTCTTTTTCTGTATTTTTAGGGTTTTGGTGATTTTTTGGTGTTTTTTGATGGTTTTTCTGATGTTTCTGGAAATCTGCTAGGAATTAATCTTTGCCCTTCAAACTAAAGGTTTTGTAAACAAAATCGAAAGTGTCTGCAACTCAGCGAAGGTAACCTGAACGAGGGTAAAAAGTTATCAGCTCTGATGATGCTTTTTGTCTCTTTTTTGACCAAATATGGCAGATTTGACCGATTTTTGTTATTTTCTCTAATATCTCAGATCCAAATGGATCTTAAGATTGGTGATCTAAATAGATTTTCCTATTTAACAATCAGATTAGATTTCAAACAAGCCAATCCACTCAAATCAAGCAAAATCAATCCCAAACTAACCCTAAAATGCAGATCTAACACTATTCATGCCACCATAAGATGCCTCACATCCGACAATCATGCTGCAAACTGAAAAATTGGCGTAGCTCCCTGGCAACGGCGCCAAAATTGTAGTGGGTTTCTTTTCTTGCCTAACCTGAATCCAAGATCTAGTCAATCTAGCATCAAAGAGACGGAGTTAGCTGTCACGCGTAGGTTCGTTCCCATGAGAGCGATAGTTTAGTTCAGATTTCAACATGAATGGAGGATTCACATCTAACTCTACATCCATTAACCCTATTTATTAACACTACACATCCCTTAACACTACAATCCATTAACACCACACATCCACAACAGAGATAGCTTACTATTTCTCTCTCTCCCTTTCTCCCTCATAAAAAGTATAATAACATACAATCCCAATAACAATAAGATCCAACAATTAGCAAAATCCAAATAAGCATGAGAGATGGAGAAAAAGTGATAGAAAGACATTCATCAATCCAGTTCTGAAGAGAACCAATTTGCTTTATTGAAATGAGAAAATGAACATCAAGAGCAACTTGAGTTGGTCCCTTTTTATAGTAGAGAGGAGGACCCTGGCCTCTGAATCCTATTGGTCCAGTCTTGCCTATCTTTTTATTCAAATTTAAAAAAGTGTGAGAACCATCAAAATTGGAGGGAAACCCAACTTTATTCGCTAACTTGACATTTAGGCCCTGCGACATTAAAAGTCCCTCAAAAAGGCCTAAAGTCCTTTTATTGTCTTTCTAATTAATCAAATAACTATGTGATCATCGGGTTGGACTTACACATGCAGGGTGCCAAATCTCTCTCACTTATTAACTAGGGTTAGGGTAGCCTTGGGATCCGCAAACCCTCCAACATTCAATGATATTGAAGACGTTTTCTATTTGAGAGAAGATGAAATCTTCTCAATTTTTTCAAAAGAATTGTTAGAGTTTTCAGATATTATTGATTATGATTGTGATGTTTTAGAGGCCAAGATTGATATTGTGAAGAATGGAAAATGGAAATTTAGCAAGGAGGCATTGGATGCCATGATGAAAAAAAAATAGAACGATTATTCTGAAACCTTGCTGAGTGAAGAAGATTTTTTGGAGTTTCAGAAAAGGTATCCACCAAGGATTCATCATGTGTTGACGGAGTTTACACAAAGAGTAGTAAAACAAAGACAATCGACAGTAAGACTACTATAAGGGAAAACATTTTCGTTTATGCCTATTGCAGTTTACTATCTCATTTCCCTTTATGTAATTGTGCCTTCAAAAGACTTCTTCCAACCTCTTAATAGCTGCTTTAGCCACAGACTCCGATTTTGTATTCCATGCAAGGAGAATTTGTAAATAAATAAGTTTTTTAATAATACGAACCTTGGCATGCAATGTGCATATGTGAACATGATTTAATGGAATTGGAAGCACACTTTTCATATGTGGATCTTCTACTTCTTGTGTTGGGCCAGTGTTTGGTCGTCTCAAATTCATATTGTAGCAATCCTTCATGCAATAAAGACATGGATACTTTGATGTTGCCCCATGAGGAGACATTATACATACCTTTCAATGTTTTCAAATTGACTGCAAGGCGCCATTGGATTTGAAAACTTCCATGGTTTCTCACCATAATTTGTACGTGAAAATATCCATGAAAGTATTTTATAGGTCCTCTTTCAAGACTTGTAAAGAAGCAAGTAATGCATGACATGTTAATAAAAAAAGGCAATGTATTCAATGTTGATAACGATACTTAAAAAGAAAATTGAGAATTTAAAAGTATACCTGAAAGGTAGCCAACCACTATCTGTGACTTTTTGATTGAACACTAAACGTTTGATCATCGATATCTGAAATCGTGTTCATCAAAGTGACACTCACCCGTTCCAACATTTGACCTTTGATAATTTCGGATTCATCTTATTCCATTACAATAATAATCTTTCCATTTACTTGATGTTCATCTAGTTTATAGAATCGAATAATGTATTTTAGAAGATTTTCAATGTCAAGGAAAATATTATTGCAATAGTTGTAATTGAGCTCACCACATTCTGATTTGTATAATTTAGTTATATGAAGTGGTTGGCCAACTACTTTGAACATTCCGTCTTTATAATAATTTCTTGCTAATTTTACCCGATATGGACGAGAAAGATAAGTTTTCTTCACCATCACTTGAGAAAAGGCTTCTTTAACTATTCTAAAAAAAGCAGAATAAGCATTTCTGCTAATTCCAGAATCATCACATGCACCTTGTATCACATTTGCATCCAACTAAGTTTGAGCCTTATTCAAAACAGTCTCTGCAATTTCTTTTTTCATTTTTTCATACCGAGCATTTTTCATCATTGCCTTGCTGACTTTCTCGGTAAAACATGACTTCTAGAGATTCTCCAATGCATGAATGATCTGTTAAATAGTTCTTTGCCATCAAACATGATCTACAACAAACATATAAAGCTCAAATTATGTTTAATTCATTGATAATGCATATTATCAAATGCAAATCAAACTTAAATGACAAATACAAATCAAATAAACAGTTTATAAGAAAACATAGTTAAATGCTTGAATTTCTTTTTTTTTTTCGATTGTTGCTATATGTAAATAAGTCATCAATATTCTTCATTGGTATTCTCTTTCTTTTCCTTTTCATCATTGTCTTTTTTAAAACTTGTATATCAACAACTAATTTTAAATTGTCACAGATCGCAACTTCTCCATGGATTCTAACATATCTTAGTTTGAGCCCTGAAGACTATGTAGCATTCAACTCTGATATAACATGCTTGAGTGCATTGTTTTCAACACTAGTGTGTTGCACATAATGAATCAATTGTTGATTTGCACATTGCAAATGTTGATTAGCAAACTATAATTGCTGATTAAGACAAGATACACTATGCATTCCAATATCACGCAACCTTTGACATTATCCAAGGTAAAAGACAATGAGATCCACCAAAAAAGCTGCAAAAACAAGAATCTCAACTCCACCTTCTGATTGATGTGATCCAAGCTCTGATACCACTATAACGATTGCCAAGTGAAGATCTTCAATAATCTTTTAGTCCCTCCACGACCTCCTTCGTTACATCATCAAGACTGATTTTGCATTCTTCGTCAAAGATTACATCCCTGGTTGAAGCCTTTGGTGAGTGCATTGTACAATTTGTATCCCTTGGAACTTTTTGCATACCCCTATGGGCTCATTTTCTTCTTTTGTCTAAGGACACTGGTCCTTTGACAATTTGAGTCATGGGTCCATTGGTGAATGAGCTAACTTGCAATTCATCATTTTACATCTGATTAACATATTATAAGTGTACCTATGTTGAGTGATGTAAACTAGCCTTTGCTCACTATCTCTTTGAATCTGAATGTCGGGACAATAGTGAGCTTTGCCCAGATCTGTCATGTCGAATTCTAAGGACAACTTTCGTTTCGTATCTTTTATTAGGTTGACAATGTCATTGAATAGTAGTGTGTCATCAATGTACAATGTCATGATAATAAAAGAATTTTGTACTAACATGAAGTAGACATTCAAGTCTGAAGCGCTTGAATTATAACCACGTTTGATACGAAAAGTATTGATCCTTTGGAATTAAGCTTTAGCATATTGCCTCAAGCCGTAAAGTACTCTGTAGAGTTTACATTCATGATTTTCTTTGCCATTGACTATATAAACTTTGGGCTATATCATGTACATATTTTCTTCAATTACTCCATTCAGATATGTTGTCTGTACATCCATATGATGTATCTCTAGATAGTAGCAGCATACGATAGTAGAAGTCTGATTGAAGAATGTTTTATTACCAGACTGAAAGTCTCAATATAGTCGATATTCAGGATATGGGAAAATCCTCATGCGACAAGTCGAGTTTTCTTTCAATCAACACTTCCATCTGCTTTGTATTTGATCTTGAACATCCATTTGCAATCAACTACATTTCTACTGGCAGGTAATTCGACAATACTCCAAGTCTAGTTCTTGATGAGAGATTGATACTCTCTATTCGTAGTTTTTCTCCATAGATCAGAGTCTGATTGACTGAGTGCTTCTTCGATAGTAGTCAGCTCTTGAATGTTGCAATTGCATTTGCCTGTTGATCTGATTACTTGTATTCACCCGTTGATCTGATTGTTTGTTGTTGACATACAAAAGGTCCCAAAGAACGATCTTGAGCTTTCAGCTCCAAGACGAGTAGTTACTAGCATCCAAGAGCTCGAGCATTCTATAATCCACACTTGCCTCTAATGCCATGTCTCAGAAGTTCCACTTTTGATTGTCGTACTCTTTGAATGAGTTCTGAATCCTTCCTTCGTGATGGATTTGTGCAAAATGTTGCATATGATTTAAAGACTAACAATCTATCACGTGTAACTAGGTGATGCATGCCAGCAACCTACGTCCATGGGCCTATAGCTCCTGTAAGCTTACAACAGAGTGGAAAGCCATCAACACATTGAATTAACCAAAAATAACTTGTACATATACATCTTATCTTGAATGTGCCACGAAACAAAACTAAATCTCCTACCTATTTGCATGACAAGAAAGCCTTTGCATGACAAGAAAAGCCTTTGCAGGTTTATAACCGTTACCCCAATTCACACTAGTTTACATCAGAAATGGTTTCGTCTTGGCATGATTTGCCAATTAAGTGCACATCGAGCACCAACACATCTTTCTTTGCAAAAATGGAGGGAGTAAGCACATACAATTACAATATCATTAGGAGCACCGACTCTACACTCAATGCCCCACATAAGAGATGGTACCACATCTCATGACCAAAGCCTTGAACAAAGACAATCTCTCTACTCCTAGGAGGAAACTGGGAGTGAAAGGAATGGAGAATGAAGAATGTTCAAATTGAGGGAGGGATTGAAAGCAAAACAATTTGAACATGACAAAGTAGAGGGAAAATGTCGGGAGTTAGGAATCCAGGTGTGGTGAGAGGTAGTTGGACAACCCAAATCATTTCCATTAGAGCATGATGATCTAACTTTCCCTTACACAGCCTTTTTGATGCTGCGGTCGTGATTATGATAACGCTAGGATCGTTGTTCTTACAGTTTGCAGGTCTTTGCCACACACACCCAGAACGAGGCATCATACCCAGAACGCTGGTAACTTATACAATTTAATGATAGAAAGAAAAAAAATTCCTATCCACCACTGGATGAGTATCTAAAGGTGGGTTCAGCTTTTGGTACTCTAGGATCGGTAATTAGAACAGAAAGTGGGATCCGAGCTGCAGTTTAAGCCTAATGTGTAGAGGATTGCTTTGCGAAGAGCAATAATTGAATTGAGATTTCTTGCTTTCAGGCATAACTCATCCAAGAGAAGGTGATATAGAAAATCTCTTCTAATCATGATGTAGGAAAAAAAGTGGAGTGGTAGTGAGTAAAAAGTGTAGGGAAAAAAATGGAGTGGTAGTGAGGAAAAAAATTCAAATGTTACAATAACTCAATGAGGCGCTCGCTTTCAATATGACAAGAGCTTGGGATTCCAGGTTAATAGGTGGCAATGTCCTAATTATAGTGCTATATGGGACATGGTAGCGGATTTGCTCGAAACTTCATGGTGTATCCTACCTAGCATAGCATCAAAGTTCAACCTCTGCCAAAAAAACAATCTTGGAGAAATCATGGCATAAGGCAACTTACGTGCTTTGTTCAATTAAATCTGAGTGAACTTTGACCACGTTTCTTTCTTTTAACAAATTGTTTTAGTAAGGAAGACCAGCTAATATGTTATAGCAAGTATTGAATGTGATATGAGTACTTTCTGAAATATGATTGATTTATAAAGAATTATAAAAAATCAAACAATAGCCCATTAAAATCAATGAAGAATTTGGGATGGAGATTATTGGCCATAAACGGTAAAAAAATTGCTTGCCCATCCAAAACTTGAGCCCTAGAAAGGGGTTTATCTCACCATGAAAAAATACCTAGTCACCTTTCCACAAGGTTCTATATCAAAAACTGTGGCCCGGATACGTTATATAGCTCAGGTTATAAAGAGGAGCGATGGCGGATGAGGTAACCTCCACCCACGTAGAGATGAGATGGAAAATCCTCTTCAAGATCGTTTCTCTCATGTGTGGACTGTTCCCCCGTCGGGCCTGCCTGGTAGGGCTGATCCCTCTCCTGCTACTAGCGCAGTTTTTGGAACCTTGATTCGTGTGCTGAAGGGGGCTGTTTTTTCTTCCCCTGTTAGGGAACATAAATGGACGTAGGTTTGTGTCGAATCAATCAGATCGGGACGTGACTACTGTGCGAAGGAGCAGACAATCAGACAAAGCAATCAGAAAGTTAGACATGAAGACATAGAAGCTTAAACATACAATACTGACAAGAACTCTGAACGCAAAAGACAATAACTGATTCAGATCAATGTGTAGGAATACACGTCAGTTTGATGCTACAAGCACAAGACAATAGTCGGCGAAATTGCGTGCTCAAGGAGCTAACTCCGTTCTATAAAAGCTATGAGCTTATTATTGACAATCCATTTGAAGAAGGAATCAATGCATGAAAGCATCTACAATGCCTGTCTCATTAACTACATCATAATTAATTGATTACAATTATTAACTATATACAAATTACATTTGTTCAGATGTATGTACAAATGAATGTATATGCTTAGAGCTAGTTGAAGTAGTGTTAAGGTGGGTTAGTGTTAAGATAGAATAAGATAAACAGCTAAATCAGCAACTAAGTATAGTTGGGGCCCTATCTTTGTTTTCTAACCCTTCTTGACAGGCGGAGGGCTACTCACCGACAATATTTTCCTTGATATTGAAAATGTTCTAAAATACATTATTCGATTCTATAAACTAGACGAACATCAAGTAAATGGAAAGATCATTATTGTAATAAAATTGCATGAATTTGAAATCATCAAGGGTCATAAGTTGGAACGAGTGAGTGTCACTTTGATGAATAAAATTTCAGATACAAATGATCGAACGTTTAGTGTTCAATCGGAAAATCACATATGGTGGTCGGCGGCATTCTAGGTATAAATTTCTATTTTCATTTAAAATATTTTTATTAACAATTCATACCTTGCCAGTTTTTTTTGACATGTCATGCATTACTTGTTTCTCTACAGGTCTTGAAAGAGGACCATAAAATACTTTCATGGATATTTTCAAGAACAAATTATGGCGAGATTATAAGGAGACATTTGGAGGGTGAGAAATTTACAGTCGAAAACCATGGAAGTTTTCAAATTCAATGGCACCTTGCAGGGGATTTGAAAACATTAAAATGTATGTATAATGTCTCTCATGGGGCAACATCAAAGCATCCCTGTCTGTATTGCATGAAGGATTGCTACAATATGAATTTGGGATGATAAAAAAAAAATGGCCCAACACGAAAAGCTGAAGATCCAAATATGAAAAGTGTTCTGCCAATTCCATTAAAATATGTTCACATATGCACATTGCATGCTGAGGTTCGTATTATTGAAAAACTTATTTACCTGCATATTCTACTAGCATGAAAACATAAACCGGAGTCTGTGGCTAAAGCAGCAATTAGGAGATTGGAAATAGTTCTATCAAATGCAGGACTACATAAAGGGAATGTGACGATTGAAAAAAGTGACAGACTCTTCGGGAAAAAAGGAAACGTTCCTAATAAGCCATCAATTGGAGGTGCTAAAGCAAGAAGATTCTTATCCAATCACACATGTAAAGAATCAAGTGCCAGATACGAAATTTGGAGAGAAATCGTTCAAGCCACACGAACACTGGAAGGAAGTAATCGAGTGGAAAAGAGACAAGTGTGGACCGACTTGGACAATCTCATAGGTGTTATCAGGAAGGAAGTAATCGAGTGGCAAAGGGACAAGTGTGGACGAACTTAGACAAACTCATAGGTATTATCAGGAAAGAAAACCTATCATCAGAAGATATGAGGACTTTGCAAAATCATTGCACCACATTTGTAAAATCTGTATATGATTGTTGGGGAAAAGACAACGTTACTCATTACATGGTGCTAATCTATATCATTATCTGGTACTTTTCTCATTCAGGCTTATATTTTTTTCTACTGATGTAACTAATAAAAACTATTGTTTGCAGCACATCTTTCTTCATCATGCAACTTATTTTGCGAAGGAATATGAGAGCTTAAGTATCTAGTCATCACAAGGCAAGGAAAAATCTCATTGGCAAGCAAGGGGAGCATTTCATAGAGCAACAAACCATGGAGGACACAATTCAGGAAATAAATATTTAGTTCAACTTTTTCAGTGGTTTTTTAGAAGAGCACAATTTAGATATCAAGCTAAAAACTCGCCAAGTATTACGATATTTCGAAATGCATTCAAATTCATTACAAAAGAGAAATCCTAATACATCAAAAATCTATTATAGAAAATCATTTAATTATCATCATCATCCTCTTCAAGATTCAGACGGATGGTATTGTCATGAAGGAATAATCTCCTTTCATATGGATCCAAAAATTCCAAATTTTTTCTCTTGCTCATATCAGTGTAACTCAAATAAAGGGCCATTGCAGATGATCTTTTCGTAGTCTCATTGGGAGTATAACCAATATCTTAATAGCCAAATCTCTTTTCACAAAAATTATTTTATATGTTCCTCTTGCATACTTCTGCTGAAGCTCACATTAAATAAAAGAGTAAGCAGGTCGGTTTTGACCAACTGGTGACTATTCAACGTTAAGAGACATTAGTAAGAAACAAAAGTAAACTTGCCATAATGACAGTGGTTGCATATGGATTAAAAGATGAATTATATATACAAATCTCATTGTTTTGAAAGTGTTTCAAATAATGAGATAGAGACATCTTTTCTCCCGGCTGATACACCACGGACGCCTCCATGTCTCATACCAAAGGCATCTATTTCAATAGCATCCTGTAAACCAAAAAAGACTCCTACCTCAAACTTGTTTGTCTGTAAATGAATGTTCTCTTCTGGACCTTACCTCCCTTGTTGCGCTTGGCCTTCACATTGCCCCTGATCACTCTCCTTCACTGGCCGGTTGGGAGCCTCCTCTTCTTCCTTCTCTCATCAACTACCGTGTCACCCATCATAGAGCGAAACCTTTCCTCCTTTCGTCTTACTTTAACACCAACTGGGGCGGGTCTAACTCGGGCCCTAGTGTGGTGTACCAGATTTGCCACCATCCGCTCCATTCCTATTGGCAAGCTTCATTACCTTGCTTACTGTATCATATCCAAGTCCCTCCCCCTCCATGCCAAGTGTCCTTTTCTCTTAGACCGCGTTTGCCCAATTTGCCAATTGCAGGAGGAGTCTCTCCAACATCTGTTTTTTCACTACAGTAAGCACTTGTGGGAAGACTTTGCCCTATTGCTCAATTGATGGGTGCACCTTCCCTAGTTCTTTGTTGATGCTATATTGTTGGGTGATTTGTTTCACATGATTGTAGGTTAAATGGTTTTTGATGGCTCCTCTTCTCCACCTTTGGCTGCTAGTTGTTTTCAGTTTGCTATGTATCTACTCTTTGTCTTGCTGTTTTAGGCTGGACTGCCTCCCTACGTGGTGTGCGATTAGTCCTTTTACTCACTTTACAACTTTCTCCCTTTTGGGATGGACTTTCTCTATTAAGACGTTTTTTTGAACGTCTCCCATGTATATATTTTGATATGTATCATTAACTCAAATTTTTGAAAGAAGAAGAAGAAGAAGATTTGAGGTAACAAAGAAGTGCTCAAAGTATATGATAAAATAGAATGGTAGATACTAGATTAGAAGCTGACTTGGAAAGTTGGGAGTTGTTGGGCCAGCCTGAATCATGATCCAAGGGACTGGATGCAAGGAAGCACCTTGGAGGTTTAGAGGCACATGATTCACACCACCTCTGGATTCTGGAATCTCATCAGGATATGGGGCCATCTCCATCAAGGTTGCCTACATACTTTGTGTTGCTCTCAGATTCAACACTGGATAGCGTGGACTTTATAGTAGAGAGCTTTTATGACTCATGAATAAGCAACAAGAAATGCTGGCCAGTGGCTTGCTTTGCGTTGCAGTCAATCTTCTTTTTTCATCATTTTGCGTGTTTATAATTGAATTTGCTTCTTCGTCATCCCTATTACCGGCCCCTCCTTAAACTGCCCAACAGTTCCTCGAAACCACATATCTCTGATCTACCTTTTACCAAATACTTATTACGTACTAGCTTAGCCCTCTGTACCTGTTCGTGAAGATCAGATCATATAATTGACTACTACAGTCAAAAAACAAAGAAAAAGTCTCTGCTCTGTTCTGGTTTCGAAGCATTTGCCCAGTGCTTTTGCTGAAATACAGCAAATGCAGGCATGGAGGAAATCAGGAAAGTTTGAAACCTCAATCAAATTTTTGATCATAGTTGCCCTCTGAAAACCCAGATCAAGCTTTGGGTTTCGCTGTCATAGAAGTTTCACAACCGTGGGCTGTTCATTTTTTATTGCTTCTGATAGATTAGTAGATTTCGCATCGTTTTGGATCTCGACTGAATAGAGCTTCGAAGTGTTGTGAAATTTGTTATTGCAGGTGCATATTCATTTCCAGACATATCTTTAGATTTTAGATCGTTGATGCTTGATCCCCAGAACCATGGTTTGTATCTTGCAAGATTCTTCTGCAGTTTGCATGACCATTAGCAGTAGCGTCTCTGTCTTGCCCTATAGATCTGCACAGCAGGTTAACATTTCTGCAACGCAGACAGAAACTTTAGGCTTGCGAAGCAGTTTCCTGGGCCACGATTTGAGGCGTGGTCAAGGCCTGCCTGTGCAAAGCAGTCTGGCATTGATCTGCAACACTGACGAGCTCAACTCGTGCAAGCAACTGATCTTTCAGATACAGGGCAGGTTATTACATTTATCTTCACTTACCGCCTGTTTTACACTCTTATTTCTATGAAAGCTTGAGGATACTGAAGTAGTCTATTTCTTGTCCAGCAGGACAAAACACCATAGAAAGGATCTGACAAGTAATGCCGTAGCGCAAGCCGCCTCAGCTTCAGATTTGTAAGTATTTTGTTGAAATTTTATTGAGATTAAGTTCATGTCGCGTCATCTTAGGTTGAGTTATAACGCTTCACATCACCGTTTAGCAATATGAAAATCCCTGGATAGAAAGACTTCAGAATGTTTTCACTCGCACAAAAAAACCTCTTCCTCGGCGTTCATGTTGCATCCAATCCTCTAAAACGTAAGAACGTCCTTACTAGAGATAACCCAACAATAATTTGACCCGAGCAGCATGATTCCAATCGGTTTCTGCATACCTTCAAAATGCAAAAGTGTCCATTGCTCTCAGACTGTTGAAAAGTTAATGACAATCTTCCAGTACTAGTTAGTATCTAGTTTTGAATTCATATTTGAGGTGTTTAGCCAATCCAGGAACAACTGTTCAGAAACCGCGCAATCAATTATCATTTTTTATCCTGTTGTGAAAAACTTGTTCAGAGTACTGTTTTCACCCAAAGGGTTTCCATATTCAGTGTTTTCAGCCAAGGCGCTTCTAGTGTTGAATACGCTCTTCAATAAAACATAATGTTTGATCACCGTTCTCATGCAGTAGGCATAATCCATGATACATCCTACTTACCTAGTGGCATTGGCAGGGTCAAAAGGTTTCTGAGATGTTTAATGAAGACTCCAGCAAAAATATTTCTGAAGCAACTGGAAGGTATACAGGCTAATCTGCTTTTCTAAATTCTGCTTCAACCTCTGCACTTTGAAATTGGTGGTAATCATTGATTGAATACATCTGCACATTGAAATTGGTGGTAATCATTGATTGAATGCATCTGATCTTGCTCAGGCGAAATAGATAAAGCAGCAGATTTCATCGAAGAAGGGGCAGAGATTGTGAAAGGCGTTGCAGAGGGTGTTGCAAACCTGGCCGAGGTAGCAGAGATCACTGCCAAAGAAGCAGAGGATCTGGCAACCAAGGTCAGTACTGCACATCTCATTTGTTTTCTGATAATTTCTTGTTACAGTGATTCACTATCCTTTTATTGCCTTATGCAGTTATATATAGAGAATGGTCTTTCTCTACTTATGGTTTTCTAGTCACCTATATTGATGGATTTTAATACTTTTTGTAAACATCCTCCAGGATCTTGTCTTTGCTACTCAAAATGCCATCTACATTTTCCTTTTCCAATTCTTTCCATATGTAGCAGTCATGAGCAGTGATAGCGGACATGTGGCATTACGTCATTGGTTGAGAGAAGGTTGATTTAGTTCCATAGTGCTGGCTGCAAACAGATTTAGATCTTGACCGTCTATATCTCTCCTGCTACATGTGGCATTACGTCATTGGTTGAGAGAAGGTTGATTTAGTTCCATAGTGCCGGCTGCAAACAGATTTAGATCTTGACCGTCTATATCTCTCCTGCTACGTCAGGTTTCGTTAATCCGATGGTGGGCTGTACAGCTTGTAGCAGTATTCACCGCTTCGGGGGCGAAGCCTGCTACACACAGTAGCCCACCTCTGGATCAACGATACCTAGTCCTTAGATTTCTATCCTATTTCAAAGGTAAACCCTCATTCGGAACATGAATTTAGGAGAACAAGAAGATAAGTAGACCTACCTATCTAATCATGCTTCTAGCTTATCATATGAGTCATAAAAAGTTTCAATGATTTTCAAAAGTCAAGACTTGGACCATTGCCACACATCAATCCCATGTCCATGGTTACTAAGATCCGCTATAAAATAGCTCTTTGCATAAGCAAGTCTTTGAGCCTTAACCAACATCAACGATGCTTCACGCCATCCATAGCCAAACTTGCGGAAGTTACTTTATTGTTCACTTCGACATTTTCATATCATAGTTGCCCTCAATAAATTTTCTCATAGAGAAGTCAATCGGTGACTCTTAGCAATTGTGACACCATCAACTTGTCATAGCAAAAAATTCAAAAGAAAATGCAAGACTCATCACAGAACTATTACTATATAAAAATCTATAAATCGTACAACTAGTGCTTTGGTGAATAATTTGATCCTATTGGTGCATATTGAGTTTATCCTTTGTCCAAAGACAACTTTAGCACATTTAAATTGACAAGAAAATGGAAACACAAACTCTTTTTTCTTTTTATGGAAACATGCAATAAAATCACATCAAGAACCAAGGGAGATGATGGTGAGCAAAAACCAATGTTGTGTTTGAGAGAGAGAGAGAGAGAGAGAGAGAGAGAGAGAGAGAGAGAGAGAGAGAGAGAGAGAGAGAGAGAGAGAGAGAGAGAGAGAGAGAGAGAATACAATACTTTCATTATGAAAGAGCAATTATTGACCTCTTCTTGGGATTAGAATCAAAGTTTTTTCATGCATAGACACATTATAAATATATACCAACATTGCATTCAAGATTTAGCTCCAATATGCTCAAATCAAGCTAAATTCCTTTTCCTGTCAAAGTGGTTTTATTTGTTCTCTTAAAGAATAAACTAGCAGTTCTCTTAGAGAGCAAAATAAACTAGAAGTTCACATATTTCAACGACGAGATATTCTTTTATTCATCGAATGACACTTCCATTTAGTCTTGTGATCTCAATTATCCATGGCTAATTATTGAGCTTGGAGAAACATTTAATAGGAGGAGAGACTAATGCACCAACTACCTAGCGTGAACGTCACAATATCAACCTACTTCTAGCAATCTCCCCCAACCTAGATGAAGCCCGTTGGGAACTGTTCAGTTCATGTCATGGTTTGTTGGCCAAAATGGCCTTTTAGACAAACTTCAAAAAGCAACATTTACATGCCAATTTTTATAGGCTAGAAGACTTGCCACAATAATTCGTTGTCGTTAATCTTTGTCCATATATTGAACACTTTCTATACTCTAATATTGACAAATAAGAGTGGCCCAAGTCCATAAAATGATGGTTTTATAATGTCTAAAAGTGGCTTCATCTATCCCATTGGGAAGTGTTTAAAATGTTCCAAGCTTTGATTATTTCTGGATAGTGACCTTGGGGTTGGACATTTTGGACAATTGGTACATTATTTTGCTTCTAATTTCTCTTACGTTGGCCTTTGAATCCCAATGCAGTTTGGAAAAATCTTTAAAAGTAGTAGGTATTGTAGGCTTTAATGCATGTTATATTTGCGAAGCATAAGTTCGTCATTTATCAAATGGGGTTTTGTGAAATATATTCGTCAATTTATTACTAGAAAACGTATTTATGCTCCTTCTAGCTACTTTCCATTCATAAGAATTTCAATTTTTTTGATGAACTACCAAGATTTATATGTCAAGTGGAGAAAACTAATCTTGAATATAAATGTGAATTGACATTCTATGCATATTTTGATGTGAAATTTGACAATATAGCAAAATTTGACTTACTTTGAGAAAATTTTAATTGTATGATCAACACAATAGCTTTTGAAACTTTATCCTTTGGGAAGAATAGTATGAGAGTGAGTTTTCTAAACTAGCTAACAACTTAGATATTTTATGGCTTTCTTAATGCTAATTGTCAATTAAATGCATTAGTAGAATGATTTGTCTAAGCCAGATTGTACGTTTTTTGGATTTGCTTTTATCAGCCTCATATTACCTCTTCCAGCTATTTTGAAAGTATCTAAATGTTCTAAATATTTGTCTTATTTATTGTTGTGCAATTTGCACTAATCACGTGATGACTTGAATGTTATATTTGCATGAATTTCTCCTTGGCAAAGTCTTTGAAAATGTTTGACATTGTAACACACCCTTACTGTGTCTAATGTGTTGATGTTATGCATTTATGATTTGAGCAGGTTGATGAAGTAGCTAATCGGATTGAAAAAGATGCCGATGATGCACTTTCAGATTTAGCTGACACTAAAAAAAAAGTGCTAGATGATGTTAATGTCAATAAGACAAATAGTAATAGTTCATAGTTTAAGTTAATCTCCACATTGTTCTCTTATTGAGAACTCTCATTTTTGTAGCAAGTAAATGTTTATGTACTCAACTCTACATTCTAGGCACATGATGCAATAAGAGTATCCATTATGACGTATGAGTATTTTTTCTAGCTACCAATACCAAATTTTATATTGCCAATAACATTGAATATTGTGATTTTTTGATACTATTAATGCATTATGTTGGACATTACCAGCAGATGAAGTGGGCACATGCAGCAATAAAAAATATGCCTTACGTTGCATGAAGAATTTTACAAACGAACGATAACAATTTATATAGCAAGTTCCATTCACATTAAATATCATAAAAGATGTATATGATTCCATAGGTATAAGCCTTTTTGATTGGGTGAAATAAAGTCGTCAAAGAAAATTAGATGTATCACTATTTAGAATGTCTACAATAGTATGGCATCAAAATTTTTTAACTACTATAGTAGGAAAATAGATTCAATATAGACTAACAAGTGCCTATATCAAAGGCTATGGTTGATTGATTTGACATTGAACACCAATAGATATAGTTGTTTTAGTTTTATACTTACAATGACATCATTTGACAAAGTCTTCAATCATTATTTCAAAACGGTATCTTAGATTGACTAGACTTCCTCAATTTCCTCACAAATGTAGAACAGAAAATCTATTAGAAGATTTTTGACATAGTTGAAAATTTAGATGATGTTTTACCTCTTGACTCAAATGAGAAAGATGGCTCTTTCACATCATCAAATCAAATTGAGAGTAGCATGCATAAAATTGCAAGGACTCAATAAAGATGATGTAAAATAAACCATTTTTTAAAGTCGTAAATATTTTGGATGAATAGATTTCTTGAAAATGTCATCTCTCTGGTAAAAAAATTGAAGTTTTGGTAGAGTTCTATTAAATCAACTATATTTGTGTCTCTCTTTAAATGGTGATTTTATTTTGACAAACTCTTGAAATATGTTTTGTTTCATTTGTTTAAATCATGGTTTCATTGTTTTGAAATTACCTCTTTTTCAAACTCATTTTGAGAGGAAAAAAAATTTGCATGTTGTATTGATGTTGGGCTTTTTTCGTGTAAAATATAAGAAAATATTTTAAAGGATGTCTTTTATTTCTCTTTTTCAAACTTTATTTCTTTGCTTACTCGAGACTTTAAAGGCTTAAAGCTTTAACTATAGTTGCTTGCATTTTTTAAACACATGTGAAACATATTGAACAAGTACGACTTGTATGTTTGTAGACCTTCTAAACATCAAGAAAGCAAGACAAACAACAATAACTTAATAAGAACTTTTGGAAAGAGCTTAAAAGTGTTAATAAACTCTCTCTCTCTCTCTCTCTCTCTCTCTCTCTCTCTCTCTCTCTCTCTCTCTCTCTCTCTCTCTCTCTCTCTCTCTCTCTCTCTCTCTCTCTCTCTCTCTCTCTCTCTCTCTCTCTCTCTCTCTCTCTCTCTCTCTCTCTCTCTCTCTCTCTCTCTCTCTCTCTCTCTCTCTCTCTCTCTCTCTCTCTCTCACACACACACACACATTTGTTTGTGATCAAGATGCCTAGTAGTGATAGTGTTTTTTCTAAGAAGGCTGAGATGTTCCTGCTCTAGTTGACGTAGATTGGATGATGGGCCAGAGATTTGTTTGATGCTTTTATTAATGAGCAAAGATATTGAATAAAATATATTGTCCTTTCTTTGAAGGTTGTTTTTTAAGAGAGAAGAGGGAATCTTTTGATGGTAGCACCATAGAAGGAGACCACAAATCAATAATATGCCACAAATGATAATGATAGCATCATAAACAATCCCAAGGAATCTATAGTAGTGCACAGAATGAGAGATTTTATCTTTCAATGTTGTGAGAATGACTTTTGTCGTCGTTCCCTCAACAAAACTCACAAGAGATAATTCAAGTTTTTATATTCATTTAAGATAACACACTTGTCGGAAATGTGAACCTTAAGGTGATATGTGTTTTTGGGTTCATCATTGTTGTCAACTCAATCCATAGTTGTAAAAGTCAATATCTGGAGCCCATGGGCCTGCACACCCCTTTCATTTCTCATAGAGAACATCTCCATTGTCTTAGGCAACACTTGTACTCAACTTAACTGTGTAATTGTGACAAATACGTTGTTCTACACAATAAATGATTATTAGATATGGACAATACACATATCAAACTAAGCATCTCATAAGAGAGGGTTTTGATGTTGCCATCTTTAAAGATATCTTGTTTTCTTTCTTTTGTTTTGCAGGTCCATGTTGTCCTTTTTGATGTTCATGTCTTGCCATAGAGGCTTCAACATAACATAAGTCACTGAACTCAAGAAATATAGTTCAACTTTGGGACAATTTAAAATTTTTGTTGAGTATATTACATGCACACTATTGATTAGTGTGTGTTATTAATGGCTGCCCTTAAAGATGCTAACCTTAGATTAAGATGTTTTTAATTCTAGTGGAACTCAAAACATACCAACTATTTCAATAAAGCATGAAATATGAATGCTTCGGTTTTTGTTATGCATCAAGTTTATTGAAGATACAAACCAACTCTTCAAGCTATGTCGACAACAAGGAGACCAAGATCCTCAATCAACTCTACAATATTTTACAATGAAAAGGACAGTGATAGAACATGGATTGCCCACGAATATCATAAAACTTCTAAGGTATGGATGCATCCATTAATAATAGGGCCTTTTTGTCAACAACAAAAAAGAGAGAGACAAAATATACATATGGATCTCATTGAAAAGCTAGAATCGTTAGGTTTAAAGTATTCCCAGGTGATAAATGATTTCAAAGGTGCTCATTCAACATGCATTGGAAAATAAATGTGGATTTTACAAATCCTTGTGATAATAAAAATTTCTAAACCATAACTAAGAACTAATGAATTATCCTGTCCACAGAAAGAACCATTAACCTACAAGTAACTATTCCGCACATTACTTGTCCATATGTCTATGCACTCTGACTAGTTTAGGTATAGGATATAAACTCAGTACATAGGAAACACATAGCAGATCCACAAGATTAAGATGTACATAAGCAACATATCCAACTATATTCCTATACATAAACATAGGCTATAAATTGGCAGATATCCATAATCTGCATATGTTACTCACATAAACTCACTGAGAATCTTGCAACTCACCTACAACAAACTCTATTTCTCATGAGTAAATAACATATCTGGGAAACCTTTGAAGTGAATAACTCCACATAACAAGTTTTCCAACCATCTAACACTTATTAACAAAATTTCTTCGAGGGGATAGACAATATATAGAAAAGAAGTCCATCTATGAGCGAGACCATTTTGTAGTAGGATCCACAGAGATCCAAGAAGTCCGCTAGTAAGCGAGGCACTGTTCATGGGAGAACGCCACTTCTTCTCACACCAATGCATTGTGTGGGATGGATGACGACAACATGGCTACTGCCTTGTCGTTCTTCTCTCTACATTCGCGTAGCTCCTTGCCTGTAGTTGTAGGCATTTCCTCAGTACCATCTACGCAGGGGAATAATCCTTCTCCCTTTAGTATAAGAGAGGTCTTGACCTTCCATGCTAGGAAGTTAGATCCTGATGAGTCGAAGATTGTACAGATCTTTGATTGTATACTGCTTATTGAAGCCATTGCTGTGAATTGTGTTCTCACTTGTTAATGGTTCTTTGTCTTGAATGCTTTGCCTCCTAGATTTGATAGCTTTATGGCTATGTCAGACTATGATAGGCTCTGATACCACTGATGAAAAAATAATCGCAAATGAAATCAATTCGGATAGAGTTCGGATATGATTGTTGATCACTGCCTGCTATATCATTCCTACAATCCTCCAGAAAGTAGACAGACACTGTTGACCTATGTTATAAATCAATTTAGCATTCAACAAGATTGAACCAATGTGCTGAATAGATAAAACAAGTGAATGAGATACAGAACAAAAGCAGACAATAATTCATTAGAGATTAGACAAGATTTAGAATGATATGTGCATAACAGCTACAACATCATCTATTGATCCTCTTTGTTTCAAGCATTGTTTTTGTGTGATAGACCCACATAGCGCATTGGCATGAGAGAAGCGGTGTTCTCTCACGAACAGTGTCTCGCTTACTAGCGGACTTCTTGGATCTCTGTGAATCCTACTACAAACATTAGGGGATATTAGAACTCAAAATGTGCCCTTTGTCAAGATGTTGTTTTTGACTTCGCACGCTTTCAACGCTTATGTGTCCCAATGAATGGTGTCCATCTGTGTCGAACTGTAACAGTGGTTGACAGACGGAAATTGTATTTAACTTTTTTAGCCAAATTTTTGTGATTTTCAAATATCCCGCCGAGCAGAACAAACAATTGTGATTGGACCACAGTTATTGCCCGAATACTCTTATGTTGCCCGTCATTGTTCACTCAAGGTTGATTTGACGTCAATAGTCATAAACTGTGTTAACTAATCCTTGTAGTTAAGGAACTTCTTGTCATTCATAGGTATATCTCTCATTTTCTTCATTCTATCTTTTATTTTGGATTGTCATTCTTAGGTTTACCTCGCAATCTCTACATTCTCTCTCATCTCAGCTTGCGTACTCATATTTTCAACTAATGGCTACACATAATCGGAGACTAAGAGGAACCATTGATGCAATCAATATTTTGCAATGAAAAAAATGTAGAAGATCAATGGATACCAAGAATATATCAAAAATATCAATGGATCTTGATGCATCCCTTTGCAAAAGGCTCATTCCGAAAAAGAAAAAGATCGGATAACATATATAGAAACTCTTGGAAAGGCAGGATAATGGATCTTAAAGTATCACCTGCCGGTCAATCTATCACGGAAGTTTTAGTTCAGCATGCTTATCTTCACAATGAGCTCAACATTCGTGATATGAATCCAAATAATAGAAGGAAATGCAATTGTAAGTTTTCATATTCACTCTACAAGAAGCTATGGAAGATGCCATCAGGGAAGAGGATGAGGAATCTGACGATGAATATCCATCCACCCACACCCCTACTCCCTCGTTAGAATCTTCATCATCAACCGCATCTGCTCTATCCACGGAACTGCTGTTGGAGCAAATGACGAAATTACACAAACAGTAGATGGAGCAACTTACGGCGCAGTTTGACCAGAAACTGCAAGCCTTACAAGGAGCTGTAGCAGTAACGCCACATCAACCTGAACCAAACTAACTGCAATATCCAAGACGGGAGAATGTATGGTGTTCACTGTGCACGCAAAACCATAGAGCAAACGAGTGTCCAATCCTAAAGCAAAATCTGAGACTAACACATAGATTCTTCCATCTGTGCAATGCAACATCGCACAATACGTCATTTTGCCCGTTCAACCCCCGGATTGTTCAACAGAAGAGAAGTCCTTATCAGACTTCTTATCCTTACCATCAAGGGGCACCCAACGTGGAACCAAGGTACGGCGCACCAAATCAACCATAGCGTATGGCCTTGCCTACTCCACCAGGGCCAGCCAATCAACAAGTGGCCCATGTAAACCTGACAGCAGCGAAACCAGAGATGCAAATGCCACCTCAACCTGAGCAGCAACAATGGTACAGATCGGATGAACCATTTATGGATCCTGCCATAAATGAATATGTTGCGGCCTATGCAGCTCAAACTCAACGTCAAGGCGGAAGAAATTACGGCTGCCATAGATGCGGCGAAGGACACAGAATTGCGGAATGTCCCTACAAGGGACAATATACATTTGCTGAAAATGCGGTTATGGGCACTGTTACAAGAATTGTCCATTTAAACTTGGAACCAATGCACCTCTGAACTTCATTGCAATACAACAACCAGCAGTTCCAGCAGGGATGCCATCGGAAGGACGACAATTCCACGCTCCTGTGTTAGCTGTTACACGAGCACAGAAGAGGAAGGAAGTGGCTCCCTCACCACCACCATCGGTCACTGACGACCATCCCTCAGATCAAAGTCAGGCACCAGCGGAATAAATCTTCGAGGGACCTGCACGAACATAGCCGATGAACCTTGCCGAGCAGGTGAAGAAGAAAAGATAGTGCATGTGGGAGAGCAGTTAACACCCACACAGTTCAAGAGACTACGATCATTGTTGGTGGAGTATAAAGACTGTTTTGCCTAGAGTTATAGTGACCTAAAGGGCATTCCACCAACAGTAGTCCAACACATCATACCCTTGGTGGACGGAGCAGTCCCCAAGGTAAGCCGTTATTACCGCTGCAACCCAAATTATGAGCTGATCAAGCAAGAGTTGCAGAAGCTGATGGATGCAGATTTCATCTATGAAATCAAGCACATGGAATGGGTATCACCGATAGTTATAGTTCCCAAGACGAACAGCAAAATGCGGATTTGTGTGAATCTGAAGGCGCTAAATGCAGTCACCAAAAAAGTCCTCAACAGAGTAGCCGGCGTCGAGGCCTATAGTTTTCTAGACGGCTTCAGCGGCTACAATCAGGTGAAGATAGCCCCCCAGGACCAACACAAAACAGCATTCGCCACGGAATGGGGAACCTATGCCTATAAAGTGATGCCATTCGGACTTTGCAATGCCCCAAGCACTTTCTAACGAGCCATGCAGGCGAGATTCAAAGATTATTTGCAAAATTTTCTAAAAATTTTCTTGGACGATCTGTGCGTGCATGGACCAAACTCAGAACACTTATCCAACTTGGAGAAGGTGTTACAAAAATGCCGTGAGTACCAGATCTCCCTAAATCCAGAAAAATGTCAATTCTGGGTGACACATGGCTTGATTCTCAGCCATATAGTGTCAAGACATGGGATCGCCACAGACCTATCTAAGATCAGGATCATTGTTGATCTACCACCACCGGGGACGATCCGCAAGGTCTACATTTTCATGGGTCATGCTAACTATTACAGGATCTTCATTCTTGATTTTGCGGAGTTAGCCCGACCAATTTATGAACTCACAACGGATCCACATTGGAACGAGGAAGCCCTAAAGGCTTTTCAGAAGCTTAAAGATGCATTGGTTTTAGCACCAATCTTACGCCCACCCAATTGTTCCATTGAGTTCCACGTGCATACGAACGCATCGAAGTATGTAGTTGGAGCAGTCTTCACCCAACCAGGTGAACACAAAAAGGATTTTCCAATCCGATTTGCAAGCCGACAACTCAGTGATACTGAAAAAAATTATTCAACCATAGAGCGGGAAGCACTGGCAATGATCTATGCGGTTAAGAAATTTCGACACTACTTGATGGCCACACATTTTGCTTTTTATACGGACCATCAACCCTTGCTCTATCTCGTTAATAAAACTTGCAACACCAGAAGAATCACCAGATGGCTAATTCTGTTGTTGGAGTTTGATTTTCGGATAGTAGTTCGCAAGGGAAAACAACATTACATGGCAGATCACGTGTCACAAATCAAAGGGAAGGAGATTGCAACCCAACCCGATGATGAGTTGGCTGATGCTGCTTATTTTACATGGACACAGTACCAGAATGGGCTGCTGACATTGTTGAATATCTAATGCGGGACCAACCAGACAAATATTTACCAAAGGCGGAACAACGGAAATTGATCTTAAAGGCTAGACCTTATCAGCTGATTGCCGGCCAGTTGTATCGAAGAGGTCCAGATGGAATTCTTCGGTGGTGTATTCTTCCTCATGAGGCCACCCAGATCATTTCGCTTTCACATGAAGGCATGGGTGAGGGTCATTTTGCATCTAACATTACAGTTCGCAAGATCCTGCAATCAGGATGTTGGTGGCCAATGATTCATAAGGATACGAAGGAATACTTGAAAAAGTGCGATGTGTGCAAAAGGGCAAGGAAACCAACGAGATTGAATTACGACTTACTACACTCGGTCTTAGCCCAAGCACCATTCGAAAAGTGGGGATTGGATTACATCGGTCCAATTCACCCTACAACAAGGAGTTCCCAGGCTCGATACATAATCGTAGCCACAGACTACCTCACCAAATGGGTCGAAGACAAGGCAGTAAGAGTAGCTGATGCTAGGACCACTGCCAAGTTCCTTTATGAAAATATTATTATACGCTTCGGATGCTCGGTGGAGCTAGTCAGCGATCGCGAAAGCCATTTCATCAACGAGACCATCAAGTTCCTGTTGGAGGAGTTCTTCGTGATCCACAGAACCAGTACGCCTTATTATCCTCGTGGTAATGGGCAAGCAGAATCATCCAATGAGATCTTGTGTAGCGTGCTCACGAAAACAGTTGAAGCTAGCAGATCGGATTGGGAACATAAGTTTCATGCTGCATTGTGGCATTCAGGACAACATATAAAGGAAGCACTGATCAAAAACCCTTCCAATTGGTATATGTTCAGAATGCTGTAATGCCAGTAGAGTTTTTAGTTCCTTCATTAAGGATTGCCACCACGTAAGTAGGTCAAGCCAAATCAAGCTAGATCCATCCAGATTCAGCCAGATCTGGCATGATCGGGAAAATCCATCAGAATCCAAGAAGGATCCAGATCCAGATAGGATCAAGAAGGAAGCAGATCATCAGACTGACTGCTGGATCTACTACCAAGTATCCATCAGAACTTCCAGAGAACCACCAACAGTTATATCAAGCATGGAAGAAGCTGATTACCAATTTATAAAAGTTAAAAATCAGAACATCTCGAGATCTCATCTAAAAACACTCTGAAAGAGCACTTTTTTCATGATTTTTTGAGATCCCCTGGGAGATAGCTCTTGAAACTTGGACAATCACCAGATCTGACCCAGATGCATCCATGAAAATCTGTGCGAGAGTTCCTAATGGAGGAATCATCATTTTTTAGTGTATGCGAGAGTTCCCAGAAGCTGAATTTTCAGAACCCTCGCAGAGCCTCAAGATCATCTTACCAACCCTCGCAAGTGCCTAAATGGAATCAGAATAGTGAAATTAGCCTGCCTACATGGTCTGATCTTGAAAATCCAATTACAGGAACAAGTTGTGTGAGAGATCACTTCCTGCAAGAGTTGAACCCTTGTAGACAGCCCGAACCCTCGCAAAACCTTCACATAGCAGTCAAATCACCTTCTGAATTCTCTCAGACTTCCCTGAGGTCTTAGAATTTTGTGAAGAAGGTGCCTGTCAAAATTTGGGTGGAACTAAGCAAGGGAAAGTGGATTTCACCTAATACGCACTCTAAATTCCGCTATATAAGGGCTGAATTCGAGTCATTTGTTACCTTTGCTAGTGAAGTTCCGCCAAAATTCACACTAAAATTACCAAGTTCTCCGTTTGCGACCAAAATTCCTACCCGCTATCATCTGATCATACTGAACTCCGATCTGCACTCTGAATTACACTTCTTGTCATCCAACACTTGTTATTTACAGTTTTCTGCCGCTTCCACACCCTTTTCCATTTTCCAACATTTTTTCTATTTTTCTGACCTCTAATCATCACTGCCAACATGGCCTCCTCATCCTCTAAAGACTCTGGCGCCAATCAGGTGATCCAGCGTGACATCCCCGAGGCCACACAAATTTGGCCTCTACTCTCTGACGCTCTGATCCAACCATGGCTACAGACAGCCGGTCCACTTCTAGCGGCAATGGGTTTTTACCCGGCACTCTTCCATTCTGAGATTAACATGGGCCTTGCCCTTCACGCCTACGCCACCTGGGATGTGGAAAAGACTCGCTTCCACTTCCTGTACCAAGGTACCACGTACAAGGTCAAGATTAACACAAACTCAATGGTCACCATTGGCATTATGTCCAGTGATCGTCAACCCATCTCCCATCGCAATGATCTGTCTCGTTGAATAGAAGCACAGAGTCGATTGAGGAGCACGGCTTCTTTGATGGTGCCATTCGTAATTTGCATGCAAAAATCTGAAACAATGAACTATGATACATCCATTGGAACAGATGAAGGGATGGTAGGTAAACCTGAAGAAGATGAACCAGGAGGCTCATCTTCTGGTACTTCAACAGAGATAAAAACTAAATAAATGTCATGCCTTTTATAAGAAGATGACATTTTCTATCGTGAATTCTACATTGGATAATTTTTTTGAAGTTTTCATGTAATTTCGAGAATTTCCTAACGTGCTTTTGTTTGGAAGATAGTTGGGAATGTATAAGATCTGAAAAATGAACAAAACTACAATTGTCTATATCTATATGAGGGGTAGTAATTACATGACCAAATTTATCAAGAAGATCGACAAGTGGAAAACGATTCTCATAAACAAACTTATCTATATCGAAGGTGAAAAAGTAAAGGGAAATAAAGTAATCCATTTGTTTGGAGGAAATTTCACTACTAGCTAAGAAATCCCTCAGTTTATCCTCCGAAGATATCGAGGCAGACATAGTACTAAATGTAAAGAACGTTAAAAAAAGGCCAAGTATCATTTCAACGCACAAAGAGAAGAGGGCAACTCAATTAAAAATTTATTAAAAATTCAAAAATGTAATTAAAAAGGGCTTTTACGGACTTTCATGAGAATTTATGGACATCGAATTCAAAACTAATTTGACCTGACACATACTCAATCATGATTTCAAACACATTAATGATTGTAAACGTCTCCCATCCCCCCAATCGTATATAAATTTGTATTTCGTGCCTAAAACCTTTTACAACCTGCTCTCTCGCTCTTGATATCGATTTAGCCCGTGGGTTAGCTTCTCTTGCACTACAATTAGTCCCTCTATGCGCTCAATTGATAATACTCCACGACCACTATGCATTCTCCACGCTCAACGAATCACTCTCATGGTCGATATTGATTCAATGCGCATAATGCGCTTTCACCTATGAGGGACAACATTTTTGTGCATTCGATCGATACATAGCACAAACAAAACAGACTACAAGGCTTAGCTCAGGCGGAGTGCCTATACACGCTGCTGCTGGACGAAGAGCACCACCACCACCTGAACCTCCACCTTCATCTCAAAGACAAGTTGCACCAAGGAGAGTGGGTCGGCCCAGAGACCCAACATGGCTTAAAGATAATAAGAGGCTTCAGAAGATGATGAATCTCCTGATCCCAAAGGCTCACATGCAAAGATGTATTAAGCAGGTGACAAGGGAGATCTCAACAAATGTGAGGTGGGCGGTCATTGTAGTTGAAGCACTACACAATTCTTATGAAGATTTTCAAATAAAATTCTTTTCAGATTGTGTAGTTGTTGTTGTACACGCAAGAAAGTAAAATAATACCCAAAGATTTTGTGTTGTTTTTTCATATGAGGGATGTGTATGATACATTTGGCCAGAATTTTCGTCCACCTCCTTATGTTCCACCAATTGTTGCCACCACTTCAGGGAGGAAGATGAAGCATGTTCAACCAAAGAGACTACCAACAACCATTCAACATGTTGTAAAAAAAAAACAGATCCTCAGACCCTCTGTTGTGTTGTCAAGCTATTCACACCCAACCTAAGAAGAGAGAGAGAGAGAGAGAGAGAGAGAGAGAGAGAGAGAGAGAGAGAGAGAGAGAGAGAGAGAGAGAGAGAGAGAGAGAGAGAGAGAGAGAGAGAGAGAGAGAGAGAGAGAGAACTTGAAGTGAAATGGGCAGAGCTTTATCATAATGAGATTAGAGATACAATGAGCCTTGAGTCTTCTCAAAAACTGTTCTGCACCATGGTGGTTGCTCACCCAATGCGGGTAGCTTATCTAATTCCTTGCCGACTTCGATCTCTGAAGTTTTGAACTTAATCACCCATCCACCCCTCGAGGACTCATGTGGATGTTGATGTACAAATGTTTGGATCTGTTCCTCGATGGTGATTGGTTTCTGGAATAAGGGCCTTGTCGTCATTGTAGAGGGCCCCCTTTTTCGGAAAGTGTGGGGATGACCGGCAGCGGAAGCTTGAAGCTTTGAGTGTAGGTTGTCTCTAGGACCTATAAGCTGTCGATTTGCAAATCTAATAAGATAATCTTTTTTATATTCTCCTGACTACGTCAAAACTGAACCAATAGCATATTTTGATGCATCACTATGAGCATGAAATTCAATTGTCCAATTTGGAGCTCGTAGAATTGGTACATAAGCTAAAGCTTTCTTCAATTTTTCAAATGCTTCCAATGCCTTCGTCTTCCAAATAGGTACAATGGTCAACTTATATATAGGTCTTGCTAAGTCCGCAAAGAATAAAATGAATATCCGATAATAGTTCGCATGACCCATGAAAATATAAACTCCTCAAATTGTTCCAGGTGGCGGTAGCCCAATAGTGGAGTAATCTGTGGCAATGCCATGTATTTATATCACATGTCCAAGAAAACAACTCCATGAATAGTCCAGATTTGATACTTTTCTGGATTTAAGGAGATTTGGTATTTGTGACAACGTTCAAATATTTTTTCCAAACGATCCAGATGGTCTGTAACTTATTATGGCCGGTGTGTTTCTCTTGAGAAATTTCAGGGCTTGACAAGGCCCACAAAAAGGGTTTCCTGGCCCATCCTACTGATAACAAATGGGATGCGATGTGTGGGATGTCAGGATGACTCGTCATGTCCGTTGAGTCTGTCTATGTACAGGGAGTGTACACAATACAACATCGTCATTGAAGAGAGCTTCAGGACTGTCTTCTGAGAGTTTGGGGTTTACGGCGGGTTGAAGACGGAAGGAGAAGCACTGGTGCAGAGAGTTTGGCACACAGAAGCTTGGTGAGCTTGAGACTGTGTGAGGATTCAGAGACAAGAGTTCGAGGCTGAATCAGAACCTCAGCAAACAAAATTTTAAAATTTCGAAAGAAGGCTACTTGGTGTTTGCAGTCAGTGTGCATTCAATCGGACACCGTTTGATAAACGGATTGAAGCATCAGCTTTCCAGCAGTAGGGCAACCTCAGAGGAAGAGCATAAGCCTATCAAATGACTGTGAAGAGAAAGCCAAGAGTACTTTTTTGAGGAAAACCCTGGCCTATGATTGTCTAGTGTTTCTCAACTATCTATTATTGCAACCTTTGAGAGACCTTCCTGTGCTAATGTGTTCAATACATTACAATGCATTAATTGGGCAACTAAGCATCTATAAAATATCACTTATGAAATGGACCTCATTGCCCTGCTTAGTCTCATTTTTATTCATTTTTTAATCTTTTCCTATTTAGATTTACCACCATAACCAATTGTCATATTTTTTAGCAGACCTCATGGCACTAGTTAGCTGAAGTTTGAGTATTATGAAAGTTGCCAGGTAGAACTCATTCTGCCCTATACGGATTCCAGGAAAGATTAGGCGAGATGTGGAGAGGTTGAGTCTAAAAAATGAGACCAAATAGGGCAATATGTGTGATGAGTTATATATATTATTCTCACATGACGATTATAAAACATATGAAGCATCTGCATTTATAAAATGGAATAGGCATATGAAATTTTGCAAAGTGAGATTATGCCATGTATAATGAATGGCATTTGAATATTTGCCCATGTGACCACAGAAAGTAGCACATTATGTTCAACATCACACCAAAAAAGTGGCTAGAATATGCATATATGATCCACTAGATTTATAAATTTCACTCGGCCATTGTTAGGTTTGTGGAATTTTAAGAATGTTATTTGAATGCTTTATACCATTTGTGTGTAGGATAATATACTCGAGCATTGCTCAATCTGTAGTTACAAGCAGCCGTAAGAGATATATGCCGCCCTAGCTCAGTCGGTAGAGCGCAAGGCTCTTAACCTTGTGGTCGGGGGTTCGAGCCCCCCGGGCGGCGCTTCAAGTAGTCAGACTGCTTCGTGAGGGAATACTGTACCCTTCAATGAAATGCCAGTCTTGGTTATTAACGTGAACGAACACTTTTACGCTGAAGATTTCGGACTTTTTACTGTGCCCTTCATGGAAATGCTAGTCGTGTAACGGACCCTTTCATGAAATAACTAGTATGGGAAAAGAAAGATATATAGAATACAACATTATGATATTCTTTTCAATCAAACACATGTCAGTGCACCAAATATTGTGCGCTCATAAAGGATAGTTGATGCATTTCCTGCCCATATTTTAGACTACTTAAAAAGCAGAATGGGCGACCCGTTTTCAATGGTGATTATGTTTTGCAGATGCAACATGCAGATTTTGCCCATATTTTAGACTACTTAAAAAGCAGAATGGGCGACCCGTTTTCAATGGTGATTATGTTTTGCAGATGCAACATGCAGATTTTACTGCATAATGCTCATGCAAAAAAGTAGCCACTATCCTTTATGCAATGGAATGGGTCGGGCAGATGACATTATGCCCAATAAAGAATCATAGTCTCGGCCGCTTCGAGCCTTGCCTATGGCTCTTTACTAGGCAAAATGTCATCTGCATGGCTCATTTCATGATACAAAATGCTATTTGCAATCACACCCCACGTTTTTGTTTAGTTCAATACAAGCATGATTGTAACTATAAATCTCCACCCTTTACATTGCAAGCTAGAATAGTTTTAGGCGACTAACTATATGACATTCTTAAAAGACTATAAATTTTTTTGATGAGAAATAACTTGAAGTCATTGAAGACTTGGCCATCTTCAAGGACTTCCGCAAACTTGCATTCAGAACAAGTCTGCAGAAATATATTACTTTTGCGACAGACTACAAAAATGAACTATGTTCGCGACAGTTTCGCCAAATTCGCAACAGTTTCACGAAACTAGCATAGTTCAACAGTTTAAACTATTCCGTGAAGTGTTCGCGACAGTTTTGCGAACTTGCAACAGTTCGCAAAGTTTAACTTGTGTAGTTCAAAGTTCAACTGTTTTTAACACCTTTGTCTTTTTCGCATTTTCTCGAAAAATACGAAGAGAGAGAAAATTCCCAAAGGGCACCTTCAAGGTCGTCTACTTTGAATGAGGGACGTTCCCAGCCACTTCCCAAATTTACGAAGTGAGAGAACGCCACTTCCCCATAGAAGCCATATACTTCCAAGTACAATGGCTTACCTAATTAGGTGACAATCATTTATTGTAGTTAATACATGGATGTAATCTATAAATAGATCATCCCAGCATAGATTACATGAGACGCTCCGTCCATAAGACGTATTATTTGAGCCTCCCAATTACCATTGTTGTGCTTCAGTGTAATATAGCAGCAATACGCTTTTCTATTTGTGTATAACATAGATGAATGCTTATTGTGATTTGAATGCACTCTATTGATATTTGATCGCGCTTGTTTACTCACTCTGATCAAAACACAAACGTCTACGACTCCTCAATTTGTTATCAGACGATAGTTGTCTTTGACGCCTGAGAAACTTGCGATATCATACTGCTCTTTCCATCCATTTGAGAACTAAACTTCACGTTGAATCCATTTTTCAGTAATACCACACACACACCATCTCTAATCTCTTTGGTGGACTATACTCTCGTTTTTTAGTATGCTTCCTGGTTTCCAAGAGGAGGCTCGAACTTGAGACCAAAGAAACTCGTTTTTTAGTATGAATTAAGGGCAATTAAGAACACTTTAAGCTGTGATTGTATTTTGCATAAGCTTTCTATTAGATTGTTTTTGCACTTAGCAACTGATTGTAATGGGAGAGCTGTTCCGCAACATTTCTATTCTCTTCTCCGTTCACGTTCTTCCATCAGTATCAGAGCCTAGCTCCTATAAACCGAGAGATTAAGTTTGTTCCATTTGTATTATTGTTAACATGTCTCATATAGGTAACTCTTCGTCATCATCCAATGAGGCTAGAGTCATTGACAAGTTCAATGGTTCTAACTTCTACATCTGGAAGTTAAAACTCTGAATGATGTTGATAGATAGACATTTTTGGAATGTAGTAAAAGGTGTTGACCTGAAACCAGAAGATGGTGATCACCTTCGTCTTGTTTGCAAAGTCTCGAAGAGAGAGAAAAATGGCGAAGGTCGTCTACTTTGAACGAGGGACGTTCCCAGCCACTTCTCAAATTTGTGAAGTGAGAGAAAGCCACTTCCTCTAAAATGTGAAGTGAGAGAATTTGCGATGCCCTCGTCCTCGTCAACATTCCGTACGGGTTGACAGTATACACTATGTACAGTTGTCACAGAAGCCATATACTTCCAAGTACAATGGCTTACCTAATTACGTGACAATCATTTATTGTAGTTAATACATGGATGCAATCTATAAATAGATCATCCCAGCACAGACTCACATGAGATGCTCCATCCATAAGACATTATTTGAGCCTCCCAGTTACATAGTCATTCTGTTTGTAACTGCTATTGTTATGCTTCAGTGTAATATAGCAGCAATACACTTTTCTATCTGTGTATAACGTAGATGAATGCTTATTGTGATTTTGTTGGAGTGTTTGCGGATCCCAAGGCAAATCTAACCCTAGTTAATAAGTGAGAGGGATTTGGCACCTTGAGTGTGTAAGTCCAACCCGATGAGTCACATAGAGATTTGATAATTAGAAAGTCAATAAAAGGACTTTCTAACTAGAAAGCCAATAAAAGGACTTTAGGCCTTTTTTTGCAGGACTTTTAATGTCGCAGGGCCTAAATGTCAAGTTAGTGAATAAAGTTGGGTTTCCCTCCAATTTGGATGGTTCCCACTCTTTTTTAAATTTGAATAATTAGGAAGGCAGAAATGGACCAATAGGATTCAGAGGCCAGGGTCCTCCTCTCTACTATAAAAAGGGACCAACTCGAGTTCCTACACATGTTCATTTCTTCATTTCAATAAAGCAGATTGGTTCTCTTCTGAAATGGATTGATGAATTTCCTTGCTCTCTATCACTTTTCCTCCATCTCTCATGCTTTCTTTGGATTTTGCCAATTGTTGGATCTGATTATTATTGGGATTATATGTTATTATACTTTTATGAGAGAGAAAGGGAGAGAGAGAAAGAGTAAGTCATCGTCATTGTGGATTGTAGTGTTAATGGATCTAGTGTTAATGGATGTAGTGTTAATGCTTAGGGTTAATGGATGTTAGAGTTAGATTTGGTTCTTCCATTCATGCTGAAATCTAAACTATAATATCGCTCTCATGGGAACGAATCTATGCGTGACAACTAACTTCCTCTCTTTGATGCTAGATTGATTAGATCTTGGATTGAGGTTAGGCAAGGAAAGAAACCCACTACAATTTTGGCGTCGTTTCCGGGGAGCTACACCAATTTTTCAGTATGCAGCATGTTTGTTGGATGGTTGGCTTGCATTAGGCATCTTGTCGTGGCATGGATAGTGTTAGATCTGCATTTAGGGATAATTTGGGAGTGATTTTGCTTGATTTGAGTGGATTTGCCTGTTTGAAATCTAATCTGATTGTAGAACATGAAAAGCTATTCTGAACACCAATCTTAAGGTTCATTTGGATCTGAGATATCAGGAAAAAAAACAACAAAAATCGGTCAAATTTGCCAGATTTTGGTCAAAAAGAGACAAAAATCATCATCAGAGTTGATACTTTTTGCCCTCTTTCAGAAAACCTTTGTCGAGTTGTAGACACCTTCGGTTTTGATCACAAAAGCTTCAGTTTGAAGGGCGAAGAATCTTTCTCAGCAAATTTTCAAAAACATCAAAAAAACCGTCAAAAAACACCAAAAAATCACCAAAACCCTAAAAATACAAAAAAATAACCTTTGCCCAATTCACTGTGCATAGGTGTGATTCAGATCTATCTGTTGCCAAGTCGGCAAAGAATAATACCAAAAATAGAAGATTTTTTCAGAAGCTCAGTTGTCATATTGTTGTCAAAAAAGTCATTTTTTTTGCAAAAATACCAGTATTACTCTTGATCCAAAGCATTCTATTTATAGTAAAATACTATTTTTGAGTTTGACGAAGATTCTTTTTGTCCAAATCATAGAAAATCTTGATTTTTACCTCGTCAAACTACAAAAATTGTGTTTTTACGTTCCAGAAACCTTCGTCGGGTTTACCCTAGCTTTATCTGTGTCAGATCTTGCATTTGAGAGTTTGGCGAAGGTTATTTCCATAGAAATTGTCTAAAAAATTGATCAGAGAGTTTTTTTTTCCAAAATAGCACTACTGAACCTTCACCGAGCCAATCTTTGCCTAGGGAACCTTCGCCAGTACTACTTTTAGGTTCTGATTTTCCATAGTCTCTATCAAAATTTGGATCAAATCTGATACATTTTGATTTGGATTCTGAGAAATTTTTCATTTTTGAGAAGTATCGATTGATTGAATTTCGAAATCTTTTTCACGATATAGAAATATGATTCTTGAAAAGTGGAATAGATCTAACAGATCTGATCTGGGATAGTTTTGATTTAAAAATCTAGATCCAATCTCATTGTCTGCTTAATTTGAATTTGTGAGATGGCTGCTCTTGAAGGTGCTCCTCAACAAGTCAATCCAATCATTGTTAGAAGAGCACCCCATTTGGATCTACCCAAATGCAGTGGATTAACATATCCAGTTAGATTTCTTCATATCTATGCTAAATCCTGTGAAGTCTATGGCGAAATTTTCTCTCAAGATAAACTTAAGCTTTTTCCTATGGCCTTAACAGGCGTAGCACAAGATTGGTACTATAATAAAGAAGAAACTGAGCGTACAGATTGGGAGGTTGTTAAACGAGCCCTTATCACACGGTCCAAACCTCAAAAGTTTATGGAAGACTCTTTCCTACTTTTAAGTAAAATTAAAATGTGATAGAGGGAAATGGTTCGAGATTATATTGAACGGGTGAAACGCCTCAGATCTGAGTGCGAACCTGAGTTGATTAACGAAAATGCCATGATTATGTGGTTTTTGTAAGGTCTACCTAAACGGATCATACGTGAGCTGAAACGCCATAATGAGTATGCACTTTTGCAAAATGCTATGGATGATGCAATTCGGGAGGAGGATGAAGTTTCAGATGATGAGCCAAATATCAGTATGTTGTCTCATACAGAAGGGCAGACCACTACGACATCCACCACTATTGCATCAACAAATGCCAATGCTACTGCAGAAATGATGCTCAATTAATTTGAAAACTCGGGAAGAATCAGCAGAAACAGATGGAAAAGTTGCAGTCGCAATTTGATGAGAGATCAAAGCATTGGAAGATTTCCAGAACAAGCGAACAAGGAACCTGAGAAATTTGCGAAAACTCTTCCTACCAGGAAAAATGTCTGATGTTCTATTTTACAGAAAATTACACAGTGAATGAGTGTCCTCAATTGAAAAAACAAATGGAAATCAGTGTATCCCATTTGTGTAATTCGCATGATCATGAGACTACTTTTTGCAACTTCAATCCTCGAATAATTCAGCAACGGTATGCCCAAATGAAATATCGAGAACCACAGTATGGAGGAAATCCAGCAGCTAGACCTCGCAATCTGCTCTTGGATACCCGAACCATTTAGCCTTACCTGCCCCACCAAAGCACTCCGCTCCTCCTGCCAATTTGATGGAACTAGAACCGTACATAAGTACCGAGCAATGGAACTATGGTACTGATCAAGAAGGTGGATCTTCAGAACAATATGCTATTTATGCTGCCACGCAACAACAAGCATCTAGAAACTGGACCAAAGCACCACTTGGATGCTTTGCATGTGGAGAAAATCACAAAGTTTCAGATTGTCCAAATAAATGAAAATTTGTACCATTATGTCGGGACTATGGTTATGGGCATTGCTATAAAGACTGTCCAGCAAGACTGAAGCCACCACTAGCTACATCTCCTGTATATTTGATAACAATCAAGCGAAGACCAAAAGATTAGAATAAATCAAGTGTACCCTTGATGGTAGTCACCAGAGCACAAAAGCAGAAAGAACCAGTAGCGGATCCAGTACCTGCTGATTCTATACCGTTAACCGATATACCAACAACATATGGAGTCTATCCAAATCTTTATGCAAAAAAACGAAGATATCAAGATATGAGGCAGTGGATTAAACATCTGCAAGAAGAAGAGGAGCTTGAAGTTGCTAAAGCAATAGTCGAAGTTCTTTCTTCACCATTGCAGCCACCAAGAAATTCACGTATAGATATGAATGATTAGTTGCATCATAATGAAGAACCCTTCAAGATGACTGAACTAGAAGCACCGCAAATAGAACTACTCATGAATATTTTATCTAGTAAGATCAGTATTTCATTGGGAGAGTTCCTGAAGTTGGTGCCAAAAGCAAAAGAAGTCTTAGCGATGGGCTAGCAGCCATTGATGGTCACCTAATGGGCAAAGAAACATTTGTAGCAGGTCCTGAAAACAATTTGCGCTAACAACCTACTGCAAAACCAATTTGTCATTAGGGCTGATCGTCGACGATCAGCCCTAATGGAAAAAAATATTTGCAGTAGGCTGTTAGCGCAAAAAAATTTCAAGGCCTGTTGCAAATGCAGCCTACTGCAAAAAATTTTGCCATTAGGGCCCTAATGGCCAAAAAAATTTGCAGTAGGCTATTAGCGCAAATTTTTCTCAAGGCCTGTTGCAAATGTTTCTTTGCCCATTAGGGCTGGCAAAATGTGGCAAATCGATTGATCCAACAATAAACCTAGGCACTACGATGCTCATTGAATTGGTCCACAATGTCATGGAAGAATATTGTGCCCAATGGAATTTCATGGCATAAATAACATAACAACAACATAAATCTTGGCCTCTCAAACATGTCACATGGTACGAGGAGGCAAGTCATGAGAGAGAGAGAGAGAGAGAGAGAGAGAGAGAGAGAGAGAGAGAGAGAGAGAGAGAGAGAGAGAGAGAGAGAGAGAGAGAGAGAGAGAGAGAGAGAGAGAGAGAGAGAGAGAGAGAGAGAGTACAATACTGATAGCATATAAATTGAATGTGCACTTTGGATCATACAATCATTTCCCTTTCAACCATGAAGAGAGGTACATTTTGACATAGTTGAGGGTGATCTTACAATTTGATGCTTGTTTTTTATGTCAAAGCCCAATTTGAAGGGTTTGGAGCTTTTCTAAATTTAAGAAATGATCAGCAAAATTTGATTAAAACTGATATTCTAATAGGCTTTTTAAGAAATGCTCATAAGTTATTGCTACAAATCCTCATGATACATTTTATTATTAAAATTTTGTAGAATGTCATGAGTGGATCGCTCTTCAAATTGAAACATACAATTTATTTAGACTGATTTCTCAATAACTTCAATTCGAATATTTTGAAGAAGATACAAATCCAAGACAACTTTTAGAAACAAAATTAACAAATCAGGGGCACCAATTTCAAGGAAGACATTGCAAAGGAATTGCTTGAACGCATCAAATCTAAAAATTGCCCGATGAAATGGTTTTCTAATGAATTTTGGTGGTGGTTAAGGTCATTTGAGAAATTACATGGAGCTTTTTAGGGTGAAACATTATCTTAAAAATTACTCTAAGCACATGTAATGGTGTTTAAAAAGACCATTCTCTTATAATGTAAAAGATGATTCAGTAAAATTGCACTTACTCTTACTAAACACAATTGTAAAAGATGCAACTTCAAAAATTACCCAAAGTACAAGTCAACATCCTTTCAACAATGGTTCCCTTGTGTAGCAGATGAAATTTTTTTTCATTTACTATTACTTAATACAACTGTAACATGTGTAGAAATTTATGACATTAGAGGAAGGTTATGGTCCTCATCATTGGACCCTTTGTCTTCTTCTCGAATGGCATCGGACATAGCTGATTTAAGAGTATGATACTCTTTGCTAGGTTTCCGTATTTTTCTTGGAAGGCCAACTAAAAACCATATGATCAACATTTTATCCATTGGTTGTTTTTGGACTCGACTTCTGAGATGCTTGAAGTGCTCGATGTAGTCACGTACTCATTCATCTTATTTTATTTTTATGTTACTGAGTCGTACAAATGGGCTTTCAGTGAGTCTGAAAGGTTGGAATTGTTAAATAAAGGACTCTTTCAACTCGGACCAATCTTGTCTATCATCACAATCGAGATTAAAAAACCACTCTCGTGCTTTATCCACCATGGTCATTGAAAATAATTGGACTTTTGCATCATCTATATATTCACCATATACTTCACATGCATTCTCAAATATTGGTAAAAATCTATGAGGGTCCACATTACCATCGAACTTTGGTAGTCCCAATCTTGGTATTCATTTATCAGATCTCTCTCTATGAGAAGCATGTTGAACAAGTTGATCGTCAGGGCTATAATATTGATTAGGCCTCCATCTGGATGGCCCAGGGTCTTGATTCATCGGAGATCTAAGACGATAAGGTTTGTTCTCATCATTTGGATTATCACTCGATGTGATCTCATTCAAAAGTTCTTCTAGTATATTTTCCATGAATACTGGTTTGATTCAACTCTTTTTTGTTTTGATTTTTTTGTAATATTTGGTTGACAGTACCTTAGAATAGAATTAGATCTAGAATGGGTCTGTCGGATCTGAACAAAAGCTCATCGTATTTAACTTGAGTAACAGTGTCGGATGAAAACTTTGTGACATGTCAAATGTAAACTCTGTGATAGTTTAAGAGCTGTCGAATCTGTTATCGGTTACAGCTTCAAATGCAACTGTCGGCTGCACCGTTGGATGCAACTTGTTCTTAGGTCATGAGAACTGGGATATCAATGTAATTCAAAACTGATATGTGTTTGACAAGTTCGGATACAGAAATTGGATATGCAATGGTAAAGTCTGTATAGGAAAACCTTTCGTTTTTCGCGTATTGCTTTCCCACGAAACCTTCACCTTCCGAGTTTTTGCCATCAGTCCATTCTGTTTTCTTTTCAATTTGAGTTTTTTGGGGTGTAGGGCCGAGGCGTTGGTCCAGGGCCGTCACCCTCGTTCCACCCTCATGATTGGTTAGGGCCGCCATCTGACGTCCATTCAATCAAATTCGTTAAAACCTACTGCTGAAGATTCAGCAAACTACCCTGCGCCTTGTTAACCCGAAAGAAGTTGCGGGTCTGCCCCCACTAGCCCCGAGGGACCTGAAGGAGCACCCCGCCAGGGAAGGCCAAAACTCCTACCCATATTCGACCATTTATCAAATGTAATGGTCTGAATTCTGGTGTAGATCAGAAGTAGAATTATGAAACATGAACTCGGAAGCTCGTCATATACAAGATCATCGGATGCAACATCGGATGGAAAATCATCGAATGCAATGTCGGATGTGAAATCGTCGAATGCAACGTCAAATGGAAATTGGATGTAGAGTTCAGATGTATCTTGTCGAATTTGAATGTCGGATGCAAAATGCAAAAATCCTGAAAGATTTGTTGGATGTAATTTCGGATGGAAATTCGTTGGATGCAAAATGTGAAAATCTTGTAAGATTTGTCAGATGTAATTTGGATGGAAATTCGTCGGATGCAAAAATGCAAAAATCTTGAAAGATTTGTAGGATGCAATTTCGGATGGAAATTCGTCAAATGCAAAAAAAAAAAAAAAAAAAAATTGAAAGATTTGTCGGATGCAAGTCTGGTCATCGCGTGCGTTGGTTCTAGGACTGACAGTTCTAGACTTAGACTATTCTTCCTCCTCCTTAAATGGTGTATGATAGGGACATGTCAGTGGAGGATTGGTGTGAAGAGACGTTGGGCAATGTTTGCTTGAACGTCGGGTGCTAGTATTCTGATGAAATTTAGATCTTAAAGAAAAATGGAATGCGTGCTTGTGAAAAAGATGAATGCAAGAAAGCAAGCAGGCAATCAGAAACAAGAAGAACTCTAAAATCGACTGTTATAGCAGAGTTCTCTTGCAAGATTTAAAAAGATTATCAGTAGCAACTGGCGCCAATGTTTGCTGATTCACTAGCACAATGTTTACTGATTCTACTAACATTGTTTACAGATTCCTATCATCCTACAACTGACAGAAACTCTGCATCTCTTCTCAATCCTATAGCTTGCGGTATAATGGTGATGTGCCTTGCCTGTCAGATTATCACATCTACGACCTGATCTCGATCCTTGACTGATAATGGAAGCTCAACTTAAATCTGTGATCTCAGGACTCAGATATCTACGTTCTACAATATGCTTTAGATCTTCTTTGGTTTCCTACATAATGTAGATTATTACTAATCTATTCTAAACAAGAAATAGTGAATAAGAATGAATCTACTCCTACTGAAATCAGCAGATCAACAAAACTGAATCTAACTAAGAACTGCAAAGTCCTACAAAGTGCTTATTACAAATATCACTCAACATATGTAATAAAAACTTCTCAGGGAGTCAAACACAAAGCAGCATAAAATCAGAATGGTTATGATCTGCCACTAAGCCTTGCACATCTACTCGTTAGGGCCCTTTTTGGACTCAAAAAGGGCCTCTTCCTTGCCTAAAAAAGTTTTCTAATCATAATTAATATAGTGCTAATCAATCCTACATGGCACCTTTACCTTGGGTTACCATACAAGGTGAGCAAGAGTTAAGGCCTAAATGTAGGTCTCATTTTCATAGACTATTGTAGGTTATTTGCATAGACTATAATAGGCAACTAGTAGGTAAGTTACAAATTACAACTAGAGTAGGGTTAGTATAGGATGACCTTTCATTGTCCTAACTACAATAGGACCCTAGGGATGGAAACTAGTATATGCCTAATAAAGCTTAGATCATGGTTAGTTCACATTGATTAAGGTATATTGTAAAGTTCTACATAGATTCTTTTGGGAAATTCGACATCTTCAAGATGACAACCAAGTATCACTTACATGTGAAGGTAGAGAAGGATTATGCGACCACCAAAGCTGCATGGGGTGTTAACTTAAATCCGTATGACATGCATTGTTGGAGATTAGAAGGCAAAAAGCATATTGACTTATGGGTAAGAGGTAATTTATACTCTCATAATCCACTAGTAGATGCTCCTCCTCAATTTTTTGATGTACATAGTTTGTTAAGGTTCATTGGGGATGGTTGGAATGGACTGCTTGGCTATTGTCAAGCAATGGATTCTCGAAGAATCCAACAACAAACATTCATATCTTGAGTATGAATGACAATTTAAAGTCATTGCATGGAATAAATATGAAATTGGAGCAGGAGATAAATGGTTTGAAAATAGAGCTTGCCAGTTCTGTCGCAAAAATTGAAGAATTGCAATCTTCAAGCAATATATTTCGGAGGACAATATATGGCTTACAACGAAAGCATAGAGTTTGGATGGATCAGCAAACACAAAATGAAAACACTAAGAGACACAAACTAGAAGCTTTGGCAAGGTGGTGGTACCAGTAAAAGACGTATGAGGGACACAAAAGAGTTCTTGCAAAAGACGGTTGGAAAAGATTTTATTGCCAAAAAATATATGAAACATTTTTTGAAGGGTAAAGATTTGATTAAGATTGTGGAAGATGAAACAAGTGATTCAATTCGCTTGAGAATTGCAAAAAAGCTAGTCAACAAGTTCAAGCCAAATTCAAATGTTAAAGAAATGGTGTACGCATGTGACCAAGGAGGTGTGAGTTGCAAGGGGTATAGAGCTTTGAAGAAGGATATGAAACGCTCTGACAAAAATGGGTTAAAACACCATCAAATAATACCTACTTATAAACTTGTTGAATCTACCAAACGAGAATGCAATTCGATTTTGCTCTTTGAATTAGGAGAGTTTCAGCATATTGAGGATTCTTTTACAATAACCAATAAGAAGAAAGGACCTCCAACATATTTTCATTATCATCAAGGCAACATTATCTTCTTACATCTGGAAAAGGTCCAAGCAATGATGATCCGACATTACGAAGTTAAAACAAATGGTAAGAACATTTATTGTGGATTTCGGTTTGCAATTGTATGCTTTTGTTCAACTTACATGTTTTCGTAATGAAATTTTTGTTTTACAGATTGCGGAGATAAAGTTGTATTTGTTATTAAGTTGGATGAAGCAGAAATCATAAAAGGACGTAAACTTGAACGTGTCACAATCACCTTGATGAATCGTGAATTGCAACAGTTTGGCGGAAGTTACTGTAAAGAATTTAGCGTGCAATCTGAAAATTACATATGGTGGATAGTTGCATTTGAAGTTCCTAAGGAGTCTCACGACGTACTAGAGTGGCTATTTGAAAAATGTAGTATATCTAAGATAATACATGCACAAAATGAAGGCAAATTTCTCAATGTTGAAGGAGAAAGCTTTGTTGTAGAATGGCACCTAGCTGCTAATTTGAAGACTTGAAATGCATGTACGGTTGTGGTCTCGGTGCAAATGCAAAGAATTTTTGTATATATTGTATGTTTGAATCTAGGCGGAACAAAAGTATTTTGAATTGCAACCAACATCTTGCACCAAATAGGCACAATCTAGACAAAGCTTGGAGTCCTGTGTTGAAGATTCCTCTCGAAAGAGTCCATTTTTGCACAATGCATGGTGAATCACGAATATTGGACAAATTATTATTTTTTGCATTGTTGTTACGCATGGAACATGCAGCCCAAATCAAGAGCAGATGTTAGCATTAGAAATCTAGAGATAATTTTATTCGATATGGGATTACATGGGGGCCACGTGAGTCTTACCAAAGACGTTGAGATGAGTGGAAAAATGCAAGATGTTCCAGCAAAAGTTTCAATGGGTGGTGCAAAAGCGAGACACTTATTGTCAAATCATACTGCACGTGAAAGCAATGTTGAATGGGAGTATTATGTCAATTTTCAGAGAAAAAGGACAAATATTGTTTGTACTATCAATCATTAAGAGTTGTTGATTGCTTAATCCAAAGATCTATCAAGTTCTAGATGTTAGATCTTGATCTAGATGCTTTACACTATGATTTAAGCAAGAGCAATGGATCAAATGATCAAACACATGGATGGGAGACCTCACACATGTGGAGGACAGTACCTGGACGGCCTGTTTACAGAGAGTAAAGTACATTAACTGACAAATGCATTTCATTCGTCAAAACTCAAGACAAATGTGAAAATCTCAACAAAACTAGAATTTGCCAATGTCACATCAACTTGTTATTGATTTGGTTGATCTCTTTATAGATGAAGTACATCCACGAGCTGTGTACTGTCCAGCAGGCCTTCACACGTGTGAAGAGTGCCTAGTCATCCAGATCCACCAATGGGAGTCATATGTGCTCATTTCCCAAAGTTGACTATTCTCTTTGGCTAGAAAACAAAAAGCTAGTCTTCCACATTTATAGGAATATTTCCTATAAAATAGGATTTTACGGAATCTTCCTATCTTATCTTCTAGAAGCTTATCCACACGTGTGAATGGTATCTTGACATGTGTGAGTAAGAACTCATTCACATGGAAGTCCAATCTATTTACAAAAAGTTTGACCAATTTGACCATTTTCAAGATTCTACTCAAAGGTCAATTTCACACTAGTGTAGATCAAGCTAAAACCAATCTAACTTAATAAAATGACTTATGTACATTCTTTCACACATGGGAATAGACTCCACACGTATGAGATCCTATCAAGCTCAAATAACTTGAGATCTACAAGATACAACAAGTTGGAAGTGATATTTTAACACTCCTCCTCACTTCTAACTTGGCAAGTCTAATGTACACATATCTACAACTCCAAGAGCATTTCTTAACTTGAAAAATGAATCTTTAGCCAAAGGTTTGGTTAAGATATTAGCTATGCACTCGGATGAAGGCACATGATGAAGTTGAACCTCCTTGGATTGCACCTTCTCCCTCACAAAGTGATGAGTTATCTCAATATGCTTTGTTCTAGCATGGAAGATTGGATTGGTAGCAATTTGTTGAGAAGCTTGATTGTCACAATAGATGCAAGGGACCTCCTCGGCCTTTAGCACTTGAAGCTCCACCAAAAGTCTTCTTAGCCATAGGAGTTCTTTGGTTGTTGAAGTCAATGCCTTGTACTCGGCTTCACAAGAGAAAAGAGAAATTGTATCTTGCTTTTTGGAAAGCAAAGATATCACTCCTCCACAAAGAAAAGTGACAAATGCACTTATGGATCTTCTATCCATCTTATCTCCTGCAAAATCTGAATCCGAAAATGCTCTCAAGTACAAGTTAGATCCTTGATAGAGAATGCCAAAAAATCTAGTAGAAGAGACATATCTAAGCACTCTCTTGGCACTTTCCAATGATGCATCAAGGGACCTTGCATATATTGAATTAACTTGCTTACACTATAACTCAAATCTGGTCTAATGATTGTCAAATAGATTAAGGAGCCTATTAGCTTCCTAAAGAGTGTGATGTCCTCAAAGGATGCTTCATCACAATCATTAGTAACTTTACAAGTTTGCTCCATAGAGGTGTCAATCCCTTTACAATCTTTCATGCCAAACCTCTCAAGAATGGAAGTAGTGTGAAAAATTGTCAACTAGTAGTATTTTCCTAACTTGAGATTTTGTAGGCCTATGGCCAAATAAAAGTTAGAGATAGGTTCATACATGTATGTAGAGGCCCAAAGTATGTGTACACTACTTTTGAGGTCACATTAATTAGAGGAGGTCGAGTGTGGAGCTCTTCTATTGGCTCATAATTTGGTGCATTCCTATTTGACCAAATTTCTAGGTATATGGGTGAATCCTATTGGACCCCAATTTTAGCCTATCATAAGACAAGTGGCCAAGAGGCACTATGGCTGCTATAAATAGCCATCTCCACGAGTATGTACACATCTCATTTTCATTCTATTGAATGAATGTTATGCTCTTTGAAGGTCCATCTTCTTCTCTCTCACTTTTTTGTTCATATCTTGCATTCTAGCCACTAGAATTGTGATTTCTTTGTTGCTATGGCTTCACACGTGTGAAATGCAGGTTGTAGGCTCTGAAGTACGGACAGGGACAGCAAGTTTCTGTTTGTGGAAGCTTATGATCAGATTTTGATGTTTAGTTGATGTTTAGTATGCTTAACATCACAATTTCTATCATTTTTTCAATCTAGATGTGCATAACTTCCATGGCCAAGATCTTTATGAAACTTTAGCATCTTTTGGATCTGAGTTTTTCACATGGTATCAGAGCATTAGGCGGCCAAATGTGCAGGTTTTGCCAGATTTAGAAGAGATTTGTGGGCGAGTTTGCTTTTGTAGCATTCCAATCAAGTTTCTAGCTAAAAATCTTGTTGATTTATGTGTAGAAATTGGATCTTTGTGATCAAAACATCATTTGTATGCATTTCAATTGAAGTAGGGCGAATTCCCTCTGTACTTATCAGAATAAGGAGACAAAAATTGTTTTGGAAAGAGGGAGATGCAAGATCCAACAAGATCCTATTAGTTTTCCATTCTAGCATATAGTTTTTTGATTCAATTTCTTGCTTCTTCATGTCAAAAACTTCAAAATTGATGTAACCCTCTGATTTTCAGTTTGCTGAATGATTCAAGAGTGTATTTCAATCTTAGGAGTGAGGGAAAAGCAAGTATATTGAGGTTTGGTCTTGGTTTGATCAAGAAATCATAAAACTAGTGGCTAAAATTAAGGAAAAAGTGAGGAAAAGAGAGAAAAAGTAAGGTTTTAGGTTCCAAATCTTTGTGATTTCTTCTTGTGTTTCATTTGTTGATTCAAGAGAGTGCTTAGTGCATTGGAACAGGTCAAAGATCAGAGATCAATCATTGCAACATGGCTACAAATGGAGGCTACATGTTGGAAAGCAATGATAGGCTTACCTCCCTCAACTATTCTACTTGGAAAGTAAGGATGGAGTCTTTGCTTGAGATGAATGAGTTGATGGATATTGTTGTAGGTGTGGAGGAGAGACCTTTGGCACCTCAAGAACAATTGAGGTATGACAAGAGGGCAAAGAAAGCCCTTCACATGATCAAGATGAATGTGACAAATGAGCTTATCAAAGAGGTTGGTAAGTGCACATCATCTAGTGAAGCTTGGGAAGCCTTGAAGAAGGTTTATGAATCCAAGTCTACTTCTAGAGTGTTGACTTTAAGAAGGCAAATCTTTTCTTGTATGCAAAAGAAGAGTGAGAATGAACATGCTTTTGTTTTGAGAGTTAAAGCATTGAATGATGAGTTAGCATGCATTAATGATGGCATAAATAATGAGGAGCTTGTTCAAGTGATTCTCAATGGCTTGTTGGATGATCATGCTAATCTTGTTCAAAGTTATGCTATCCAAAAATGTTTACCAAGTGTTGGAGACTTGCAAGAGGTCTTGTTGGCTGAAGAATTCAGGTTGCAAGCAAGAGTGGGAGCATCTTCTACATCTCAAGGAGGAGAAGAGGAGGCAATGTTCTCTAAAGGCAAGTTCAAGGGCAAAGGTAAAAGCAATTGGTCTAAAGGGCAAGACCAAGGTGAGCACTCTACTTTTGGCAAAAAGAAGGATAGATCTAAGCTAAAATGTTTCTATTGTGGAGTCAAAGGGCATTTTGCTAGTGATTGTTTTAAGAAAAAGAGGGATCAAGGGGAAAAGCAAACCAATCTAACTATTGATGAGGGTGGGGATGAGCTTCTTTCAAATGATGCTTTTGTTATGTCATCTTGCTTGTTGGCTAATCATGGAGACATTGATCCTTGGTGGATTGATAGTGGAGCCACTTCTCATATGACATATCATAAAGAGTATTTTTCATCTTTAATGGCATTTGATGGTGATAGGAAGGTAATCTATACCGCAAATGATGGTGAGTGTGCAATCAAGGGGATTGGCACAATTCCTATTTCACTTTCTACAAATAGGAATATAGAATTGAAAGATGTTTTGCTCATTCCATCCATTACCAAGAACTTACTTAGTGTAAGCCAAATGCTTGACAAAGGATTCAAAGTTGAGTTTGATGGTGATGCTTGCTTGATCAAAAAGGGGTGTAGTATCATTGCAAAAGGGAAAAGGCAAGGGAAATTGTTCAAGCTTGATGCATGTGTTGTTGCTAACCAAGTTGGATGCATGGCAAATGAACAAATGTCAATTCAAGAGGTATGGCATAAAAGGATGGGACATCTCAACTACAAGGCCTTGGAGGTAATAGCCAAAAAGGAGGTAGTAAGGGGACTTCCCAAGTCTCTTACTTGCTTGAATCATGTTTGTGAAGAATGTGCTTTGTCTAAATCACATAGATTGCCATATACTAGATCTATATCTAGATCTAAGATGCCTTTTTCTCTCTTGCATTCGGATATTCATGGTGTTACTACAATTAGCAATGGAGGTGCTAAGATGTATGTAACTTTCATTGATGATTTTAGTAGATTTTGTTGGGTTTATCTACTAAAGAGCAAGGATGAGGTGTTTGATGTGTTTGTCAAGTTCAAAGTTGCTATTGAGACTCAATTTACAACCAAAATCAAATGCTTGAGGAGCGACAATGGTGGTGAATACATTTCTAACAAATTCAAAGCCTTTTGCGATGAGCATGGGATCAAGAGGGAGTACACATGTCCAAGAACACCACAACAAAATGGAGTGGCCGAGAGGAAGAATAGAACCTTGTGTGAGAGTGCAAAGGCAATGAGATTGAATGCTAATCTTCCTAAACCTTTTTGGAGTGATGCTTTGTTGTGTGCAAATTTCCTATGCAATAGATGGCCAAGTGTTGTATTGGAAGGAAAAACCCCTTTTGAAGCTTTGTTTGGTACGAAGCCTAATGTCAAGTTTCTAAGAACTTTTGGATGCATTTGCTACTTCAACATTACTCTTGATGATAGAACTAAGGAGGATCCATCTTCAAGAAAGGGCATTTTTGTTGGTTATAGTGAAGTAAGCAAAGCATATAGGATTTATGTTCCTTCAATCAAGAAAGTGTTCACAAGTAGGGATGTCATTTTTGATGAAGGTAACATTCCAAAAGTTGTTTCAAGTGATGATGGTGTTGTTGCAACTAATGTGCTTGATGACAATGGAGTTGATGACACATTGGATGTGGATGTTGAAGAAGCCTCTTCAAGTCAAATTCCAAGGAGAACTCCAAGGCATAAAGTGAAACCCTCAAGGCTCACTTATGATGGCAAAGGTAAGCAAGTGGTGGATGGATCCAACTATGCTTTCCTAACTTCTTTTGATGTACCTTCATGTGTAGATGAAGCAAGGCAAGAAGAGGAATGGATCCAAGCAATGGATCTTGAGTTTGAAGCACTTATGAAGAACAACACATGGAGATTGGTGGAGCTTCCAAAGGGCAAAAGTGCAATTGGATGCAAATGGATCTTCAAGGTAAAGACAAATCAAGATGGATCTATCAACAAGTTGAAGGCAAGGTTGGTGGCTAAAGGTTATGCTCAAGAGCATGGCATTGACTATGAGGAAACCTTTGCACCCGTGGCAAAGATGGTGAGCATAAGAGTAATCATTTCCCTTGCAACTCTTTATGGATGGGATCTTTGGCAATTAGACATTTCTAATGCTTTCTTGAATGGTGATCTTGAAGAGGAAGTCTACATGGAGCAACCCGAGAGCTATGTTTCTCATAGCAAGCCTAATCATGTGTGTTTTCTACAAAAAAGTTTGTATGGTCTTAAGCAAGCACCAAGGAGTTGGTATGCTAGGCTTAACTCTTTTCTACTTTCTCAAAACTTCACTATGAGTGAGTATGATCATTCACTTTACTTTAGAATTAGTGCTAATGATGTTACAATCCTTCTAATTTATGTGGATGACATTATTTTAAGTGGAGGGAACAAGGAAGATATAGAAGATATCAAGAAAGCACTAAAAAAGGAATTTGAAGTGCATGATCTTGGTCTTTTGAGCTATATCTTAGGAATAGAAGTAATTAGAACTTCTCAAATCACTTTTATTTCACAAGAGAAGTATGCTATTTCTATTCTCAATAGATTTCATATGGTAGATGCAAATCCTATTGATACACCTATGGAATCACATGTAAAGCTAACTATAAGAGGTAATGAAAGATCCTTCGAGGACATTACTCTCTATAGGAAGCTAATAGGTTCTCTTATATATCTAACCATCACAAGACCTGATTTATCTTATTGTGTTGGTAGATTAAGCCAATTCATGCAAGATCCTAGCATAGAACATTGGAAACTAGGAAAGAGGATCTTGAGATACATCTCGGGAACAAAAGATTTTGGCATTGTTTATAGAGGCTCATCACCTAACTTATTTGGTTTTTCAGATTCAGATTTTGCAGGAGACCTTATGGATAGAAAATCCATAAATGCACATGCTATTTTCATAGGTGATGGAGCTATCTCATGGATGTCGAAGAAACAAGCAACTATATCACTTTCTTCTAGTGAGGCCGAGTACAAAGCTTTGACATCATGCACAAAGGAGATGGTGTGGATCAAGAGGATGATTATGGAGCTTCATTTGCTGGATTTTTCAGAGAGTCCAATCATCTTTTGTGACAACCTTTCAGCCCAAAGTCTAGCAAGCAATCCGGTTTTCCATGCAAGGAGCAAACATATCGAGGTGGCTTACCATTTTGTGAGAGAACAAGTGTTGGCAAAAGAGATCAAGCTTGAACATGTCCCATCAAAGGAATGTGTGGCTGATATCTTTACCAAAGCATTGGGAAAGGACTTATTTTTCAAGCATAGAACAAGTCTTGGTGTACTTTCTAAATCTATGCTAAAACTAGTTGAAGAGGGAGTGTGAAAAATTGTCAACTAGTAGTATTTTCCTAACTTGAGATTTTGTAGGCCTATGGCCAAATAAAAGTTAGAGATAGGTTCATACATGTATGTAGAGGCCCAAAGTATGTGTACACTACTTTTGAGGTCACATTAATTAGAGGAGGTCGAGTGTGGAGCTCTTCTATTGGCTCATAATTTGGTGCATTCCTATTTGACCAAATTTCTAGGTATATGGGTGAATCCTATTGGACCCCAATTTTAGCCTATCATAAGACAAGTGGCCAAGAGGCACTATGGCTGCTATAAATAGCCATCTCCACGAGTATGTACACATCTCATTTTCATTCTATTGAATGAATGTTATGCTCTTTGAAGGTCCATCTTCTTCTCTCTCACTTTTTTGTTCATATCTTGCATTCTAGCCACTAGAATTGTGATTTCTTTGTTGCTATGGCTTCACACGTGTGAAATGCAGGTTGTAGGCTCTGAAGTACGGACAGGGACAGCAAGTTTCTGTTTGTGGAAGCTTATGATCAGATTTTGATGTTTAGTTGATGTTTAGTATGCTTAACATCACAATTTCTATCATTTTTTCAATCTAGATGTGCATAACTTCCATGGCCAAGATCTTTATGAAACTTTAGCATCTTTTGGATCTGAGTTTTTCACAAGTAGCATATACTTGATTGACTTATAAAAGTAAAATCACTACCTCTAGTAGCTTCTATTCCAAGTTATGAACTTAAGAAGTCCTAGATCTACCATCTTGAATTCACTAGACAAGGAAACTTTAACACTTATTATGCCTTCACCATCATTTCCTGTCAATATGATATCATCAACATAAAGTACTAAAATGATGATCTTTCCATCATTACATTTGATGTACAAAGAAGGGTCATAAGAGCTAATCACAAAGCCAAGAGAGTAGAGAAAATCATGCAACCTAGAGTACCAAGCTCTAGGTGCTTGCTTCAAGCCATATAGGCTCTTCCTTAAGTGGCAAACCTTGTCCTCCTCACCATCCTTGATGAAGCCCTCGGGTTGCAACATGTATAATTCCTCCTCCAAGTAGCCATTCAAAAGAGCATAACATGATGGCTCTTCAAGCATTGTGGTTAGAAAAGAGTAAGAGGTAGAAGGAGATGTGTCTTCCCTTTGCTTTCCTTTCTCAAAGTATGTGAGCCTTGAAGGCACGGCCTTGCTCCTTGTGGATCTTCTCGGCTCCTTTGGCACATGATTTTGATCTTCCAAAAGATCACTTTCAAGAGGCTCCTCCTCAGGTGTTGCAAGATCATCATCACCTAAGAGATTAGATGAATTTGGAGACAACTTGTAGCTTTGAGATTCATCAAATAAGACATCCTTGCTAGCTTTTACTTTCTTTGAAATAGGATCAAATATCCTATATCCTTTGCTATTTTCACTATAGCCTACAAATATTCCTTTGAAGGAAGTTGCATCTTCTTTCCTTCTTGTTTCCAAAGAAATGTGGACATAACATATACATCCAAACACTTTAAAATCTTTTACATTGGGCTTATTGCCAAACAACGCTTGAAATGGTGAGATCCCACCAATAGCACTACTAGGAAGCCTATTACATAAGTAATTAGCACAAGTTATGGCCTCCCCCCAAAAAGTGATGGGTAGAGATGCATCAAGTCTTAAAGACTTTGCACATTCACAAAGACTCCTATTTTTCCTCTCGGCCCCCCCATTTTGTTGGGAGGTGTAAGGACAAGTGAGTTCTCTCTTAATGCCATTGATCTCACAAAAGTCTCTGATCTTGTTGGAGATATACTCTCTTCCATTATCACATCTTAGAACTTTAATGCAAGAACTAAGTTGCTTTTCCACTAGAGACTTAAACTTTACAAAATCTTCATATACAAGGCTTTAGGCAATAATTCAATCCAAGTGTATCTAGTACAATCATCAATAAAAGTCACATACATTAAAGCTCCTCCATTACTTTCATGAGAAAAAGTATGTACATCCGAATGGATAAGATCTAAAGGTGAGGTAGATCTTATTAAAGATCTCTTGTAGAAAGTCTTGTGTGACTTTGCAAGGCCACATGCCTCACACACTTTGCCACACTTCTTGAAAGCTTTTGGTAGGCCGAGGGCTAGCTCCTTTGATGCCATGGATTCCATTGATTGAAGATTCGGATGGCCCAATCTTTTGTGCCAAAGCTCCACTTGAGTCAACTCCTCCCTAACCATATTCACACTCTCAATAGCCACATTAGAATCCAACTTGAAAAGCCTTCCTTGCTTAATGCCACTAGTTATGCACTTATCATTTTTCAAGATGGAACACACTCCATTCTTGAAATGTACATCTAGTCCATTGTCCACTAATTGACCACCACTAAGCAAGTTTTTTGTAATAGATGGAACATACAAAACATTATTAAGATCTATCCTTTTAGATGATCCTAAGCATAATGGAATAGATCCTAAGCCATCTATCTTGCATTCTTGATCACTAGCTGTGTAGATTGCTTTCTTAGAATCATTGCAAGAAAGTAGATAAGAGAAATAATGCTTGTTAAATGACATGTGGGAACTAGCCCCACTATCAATCCACCATGTTTCTTGGCTTGATGTTGGTGTAGGTGCTACCATCAAGGATGTGTTGAAGCCATCCTCTTCCTCCTCCCCTTGTGCAAGATTGCCTTGATCTTCATTCCCTTGTGCATTCTTCTTCTTATAGCATTCGGAAGCAAAGTGTCCTTTCTTCCCACAAAAGAAACACTTCAACTTTGCTTTGTTCTTTTGTTTTCCTTTGGAGGTAGATGTTCCATCCTTTGCCTCAGCCTCCTTGCCTTGGATCTTCTTGAAAGGATGAGACTGCTTCTTGCCTTTAGATCTGAAGTTTGCTATCTCATCACCAGTATATAGTGATAAGGACCCCATTCTTGTTTTGAGGTGTAGAATCCTACTCTCCTCGGCCACAAGAACATTATGCAATTTTTCAATTGATGGAAGTTGGTCTTGAATAGCAAAAGATTGAGCTAGATTAGAGAACTCATCTCCTAATCCATTCAAGATTACTTGTACTAGTTCATTATCTTGGATCTTCTCTCCTATAGATCCCAATTCTTTGTTCAAAGATTTTATCCTTAGGACATACTCTTGTCCATTTTCTCCACTTCCCCTCATGCTTTGCAAGATCAAGTTTCTTAGCATAAGCACTCTTGAAGTGTTATTGGATTCATAAATGTTCTTAAGTGAATCCCAAGCCTCTTTTGATGTGGTACAAGAAGCCACCTCCTTCAAGAGGTCATTGCTTACATTTAACTTCAAGCAATGTAGGGCTAATCTAACCCTCTTCTTGTATTTTAGTTGTTCTTGGGGAGCTTGAGGATCTTCCTCAACTCCTAAGACAATATCAAAGAGATCATGAACCACTAGTAGTGATTCCATTCTTACTTTCCAAATGGAATAGTTTGTGGAAGTTAGTTTCTCACTAGATTCTAACATATATCCACCCATGGATGTCATTTTGAATGAAAGCCTATGAGACACTCAAAGTTCTCTTGATAAGGTGTGATCTAAGATAGATTTCTAGCTTTCAAGAAGCTTCTAATCTCGGCCCAATCAAAATCCTAGTTCAACTTGGATGATGGTATAATAGATCAACTACAAATATCCTAGCAATTCACTCCACAAAGAAATTGATTCTAGTTCAAATTGGTTAATATTCCACACACACTTAAGATCTGAACAAATTAGCCTTAAATATCTGATCTAATGTCTCAAAATGAATTACTTCAATGACTCAAATCACTATTTGATCATTAGCATTCAATAGATTGAACCTAGATCTAGACAATGCACTAAAAACCTTGAATTTTGGACTAGTATGCACTTTTTTGGATCAAAAACAATTATGGAAGTTAATTTGAAGGTTGTTGTACGATTTCACACGTGTGGAAAGTACTTCAGCAGCCCACAAATCGATCTTGACCAAAAACAATGATGTTACTTCTCTCTTTGAACTTGCCCTCTCAATTAGAACACAAAAACAACAAATTGTCAATGATTTCTCAAGTACTATTAATCATTTAGATCACTCTTAGACTTGGCTCTGATACCATGTCAATTTTTAGAGAAAAATAACAAATATTGATTGTACTATTAATCATTAAGAGTTATTGATTGCTTAATCCAAAGATCTATCAAGTTCTAGATGTTAGATCTTGATCTAGATGCTTTACACTATGATTTAAGCAAGAGCAATGGATAAAATGATCAAACACATGGATGGGCGGCCTCACACGTGTGGAGGACGGTACCTGTACGGTCTGTTTACAGAGAGTAAAGTACATTAACTTACAAATGCATTTCATTCATCAAAACTCAAGACAAATGTGGAAATCTCAACAAAACTAGAATTTGCCAATGTCACATCAACTTGTTATTGATTTGGTTGATCTCTTTATAGATCAAGTACATCTACGAGCTGCGTACTATCCAGCAGGCCTTCACACGTGTGAAGAGTGCCTAGTCATCCAGATCCACAAATGGGAGTCATATGTGCTCATTTCCCAAAGTTGACTATTCTCTTTGGCTAGAAAACAAAAAGCTAGTCTTCCACATTTATAGGAATATTCCCTATAAAATAGGATCTAATAGATTCTTCCTATCTTATCTTCTAGAAGCTTATCCACACGTGTGAATGGTATCTTGACATGTGTGAGTAATAACTCATTCACATGGAAGTCCAATCTATTTACAAAAAGTTTGACCAATTTGACCATTTTCAAGATTCTACTCAAAGGTCAATTTGAGATCTACAAGATACAACAAGTTGGAAGTGATATTTTAACATATTGGAAAAAAATATGTCAATGCACAACAAATATTGGCTCAAATCCTCGCATGGAAAGTACACGTGCTAAGGTTTGGCAAGCATTTACTATCAATAAAAAGATTGTGAGAGATGAAGATTTGAATAGATACGCAAGAGAAGTCAAAATAAACTGAATTGATGATTGATGCATGGGGAGAAACACACATAACTCACTATATGGTATGTGTGTCTCATATTTTTTACTTTCATATTTATGTATTTGTAAAGATTTAAACTAATACAAATTTTCAATGAACAGCACATCTTTTATGCTCATGGACCTTGGTTTATGAAAACCTACGGATCATTAGCTATTTGAAATACGTAAGGCATGGAAAAGAGTCATTACTGGACAAAAGCTGCATATTTCAAAAATTCACGCCATGGCGGAGGAAAGGGTCTTAGAAATGCATTGGTTGAGATATTCCAATGGTTTTACAGAGGAGTTTTGGGCCGAGGACACTTTCAAAACACAAGAACTAAAGAGTTGAGTTCAATGATCTCCAATTCAAATTCAGTTAGAAAGATGACATGGCAATCCTCTAATGCTAAAACAAGGCATCAAGAATGGAGGATGTCTAGAGTTCGAGTTGGAAAGAGATGGATGCCGAGGACACCAACAACCAATGTTTTGGAAAACAACGCTAGAGAAGCTACGGAAACTGATGAGATGGAATAGAAGCAATTTATGTTGAATTGTAATTCGAATATTTCTTTGTGATAAACAAGGCACGCTTGATCTTGGTCTAGTTTACTCAAGACGATTTGATGTACCTAAGTTGAGAGGCTATGTAGATGTTGATTGGGGTGGTAGTATAGATGATAGAAGATCTACCACTGGCTACGATTTCAATGTTGGAAATGGCTTCTTTTCTTGGTCAAGCAAAAGCAGGATATTGTGTCACTTTTCACTACAAAAGCCGAATACAAAGCCTTATGTTCTTCTACACAAGAAGCGATTTGGTGACGAGAGCTACTCAAGGAAATTGGGGTAAGAGAAGCCAAAGGTACAATCATTTCTTGTGATAGTTGAAGTGGAATCCAAGTAGCTAAAAATCCAATGTTTCATTCTAGGACAAAGCATATAGAAGTAATGTATCATTTTAAACATGAGAAACTTTGTTCAAAAGATATAGATGTGATTCATGGTACTACTACTACACAAGTTGCTTAGTGTTTTTACAAAGTCACTAAGCAGGGAAAAATTTAAATATTTTAGACTAAAGCTTGGTTTTGAATCAATATCTTGAAAGCTGTGTAAGTTATTAGATGCGTGTTGTGTCTTGCTTGTATCATCCTTATGAAATATACTTTACTTTCTGATTTGAGAATGTCTATACTATTATGGAGGCATGTTCCATGAATAGTCTTTTTACTACTGAGTAAATGAAATTAATTATTGAGAGAGAGAGAGAGAGAGAGAGAGAGAGAGAGAGAGAGAGAGAGAGTTGAAATAGCAATATTTAACGTGTAAGTTTATGACGATCATTTGCCATATTTGATGACAACTTTTTCTTTCCAGCTTTCTAGATGGTGGGTCAATCTTTTATGAATCCCTCCCCACGTAATGATTAGTGCTCAGAGTTCGTGTGTATTTTGGAGGCACCTCCTCCCACAAAATTTTCAAACAGACAGTTCGTAATACCACAAATTGTGCAAAATGCCCTGTGTCAGTTGGATTACTAGATTGTTCTGCCAGAATGATGGATCTGATAGCTAGCTTAGTAGTCCATTCTGCAGGAATCGCACCCTTCGCACTAAGTATTACACCTAAGTTGCATTTACCTAGTTCTCTTTGTACTTGATAAAAGTAGTGTGAATATACAGTTTTGGTGTTGGCGAGCAAAGCAATCCTATGTTTCTTGACTTGAAAGTACTTGTTAAAGTTATGTGGTGAGTGCATCGAACAATAACGTTATTGTCAATTGTTTGAATCGAACATTTGAGCACCCGTCGATAGTCGATAGCTCGATAGTTTGACTTCCTTTGACAATTTTGACTGTCATGTATTATGTGTATTTTAGCAGACTGTGCGACAATGCGAGTAAATATGCAACAATATGAGTGAATCAAGATTAATTATGGGGTTGAGGGAGAGAAGGAGAATAAATCCAACAGTTGGTATCTTGTCTATTCCACTTCCGTTCACTTCTTCATCCTTTTGAAGTTTTCCTTCTCTACCATGTGGCTAGGATATCCCTCCATATATAATGAACCAGTGGAACTCCTACTAGCTTACCAAAGAGATTCTAGTATTTGCTCTAATGCTTTCTTTTTGGACATGAGTCACTACATAAAGAGGTGTTCTCGTGTGATCCTTTTTGGATCACACACTTAACAAATATACTAGCCCATGTTGGGAATGTGAAGTTTTTAGCACGTGTGAACTTCACCACACACCCTACAGGATGAAAAAGCACAATGGCATACATTTGATGACAAGAGCACAAGGCTTTGAACGATAGAAACTCTTGGTTTCTACATTGACTTCAACACCGTGCTAAATCTACGAAAAACAAAATCTATAACAAGAGCACAATGGCATACATCAGATGAAAAAGTCTAACTTCTCACTATGAGAATTGAATGTTAGAAATAATTCTAAGTGCTCAGTATGAGAAAAATAGGTTGCCTCAGGTAAAGAGAGAAAATCAATGATGGAAAACTCGGGTAGAGAGAGAATGAGTCCAAATTACCAAAATCTCATTATTCACAATATGGCGAAACATGCCAAGCTTTCCCTACATGAGAGAGACTCGAATTCCTACAGTGGAGTTACATGGAAAGTCCACTTAACTAAACTAATTCACCTACCAGAGATCCACATATGTAACTGCGTGCATGGATGTTGCATGTACTCCATGTCAACTCATAAAACTGCCTAGACATGTGTAGATCGTAGAAACCACTTTGCATGTTGCATGCACTGATTGCATGTGGCTTGCATGCATACAGTATGGCATTGCATGCTATCTAAACTTTTGCATGTCATCAAAATTGAATCTACCTAACTCAAATCCGACCTATACTAGAAGGTTATGTGCTCTATTTATATACCTTTTATGTACAACATGAAATATAGTGGAAATAGCCATGGACATGGCCCCAAACTCGAGATAGGAAGATAAGATTTTAATAATCTTCACACTCCTCCTTAAGATTTATGTTCCTATCAACATAGACTTCGAAATTAGGCCAAGATTAGACCTCATCTTTAAAAAGACATTCTTGAGTAGTGGCTTGGTGAGAAGATCTGCAACACAATTTGTAGAATCAACATGCTCCAGTGAGATCTCTCTCCCAATGACTTTTTCTCTTACAAAATGATGAGCTACTTCAATGTGTTTGCTCCTTGCATGGAAAACTAGGTTATTTGCAAGAGCTTGAGTAGAAATGTTGTCATTCTTGATAATTGGAAGATCTTCATCTACATAATACTTTAGCTCCAAAAGTAGCCTTTTGATCCATAAAACCTCCTTTGTTGTGGTTGTAAGAGATTTGTACTCAACTTCACAAGATGATAAGGAAATAGTTGCCTGCTTCTTTGATAGCCAAGAAACCAAGTTCCCTCCAATAAATATAGTGTAAGCACTTGTGGATTTTCTATCCAACCTGTCTCCTGCAAAATCTGAATCTGAAAAAGCAATCAAAGTCAGATCTTCTCCCTTGTAGAATAATCCATAATCTAAGGTAGAAGATATATACCTCAAGAATTTTTAGCCAACTTCTAGTGATATAACTTTGGATCCTGCATGTGTTGACTTAGCTTATGAACACAAAAGCTTAGATCAGGCCTAGTCACTGTTAACCAAATAAGTGAGCCAATAAGACTCCTATAAAGAGTGATGTCCTCAAAGGATTTTTCATCATCTTTCATAGGAAATTTTACAATGTGCTCCATAGGTGTATCTATGCCTTTACAATTTTCCATCTGGAATTCCTTGAGCATGGAATTTCATATCTACTTTGGCTTGTAAATGCATGACCTTTCCAAAAATCTATTTCAAGGCCAAGAATATAGTGAAGAAAGTCCTGCATCTTAAACTCATTATACCAAGTTCATTCTTAGTTTCTTCAACTAGCTTCTCATTATTTCCACAAAAAATGATATCATCTACATAGATGCGAAGAATAATTACAAAGTTATCTACAAACTTATAATATAGAGAAGGTCATATTCACTTAGACAAAATCCGAGTGATATGAGATAGGAGTTGAGCCTTGCATACCAAGACCTTGGTGCTTGTTTCAGTCCATAGAGACTTTTGAACAAAAGACAAACTTTTGATTCATCACCTTCTTTCACAAAACCTGGAGGTTGCTCCATGTAAATCTCCTCCTCAAGGTAACCATTGAGAAATGCATTAGAAACATCAAGCTGGAACATACTCCAATTGTGAAAACATGCAAGAGATATCAAAGGTGTCTTCATAGTCAAGACCTTTGATTTGTGAGTAGCCTTTGGCACAAAGTCTTGCTTTATGCTTATTGATAGATTTATCATGATTATCCTTGATTCTGCAAACCCACTTACATCCAATCACATGCATGTTGTTTGGTGGCTCCACAAGCTCCCATGTGTTGTTTGACATCAAGGCTTCAAACTCTTGGGTCATTGCTTCAACCCACATTTTGGATTGAAGAGCTTCTTGGACATCTTTAGGCTCTTCATCTGATATGAAGAGAGCATGATAGGAAGTTTCACCTTCCACTTGCCTTCCTTCTTCATCATATGTGAGCCTCCTTGGCTCAGATCTTGCTCGTGTAGATCTTCTTGGTGTGGTAGCTTGAATTTGCTCCTCCTCAAGCCTCGGCCTCACCACCTCTTGAGCAGCATCAAGATTGATGATTGATCTTGCATGAGACTCCTTGATCTGTGCATCATCCAAGTTAAACTTCTGATCTTCATGGAAGATCACATCTCTACTAACAATATTCTTGTCAGCAGAAGGAAGATATACTTTGTATATTTTTTTAGTGGATGCATATCCTACAAAAATTCCTTTAACTGCACTAGGATCTTTCTTCTTCCTAGTTTCTAGAGGCACATGCACAAAGCTACACAGCAGCGCCATTTTAGGTAGGCTACAGGGGTGATGGAGGGGCGCGCCATTTTGTGCAGGTCGCAGGGACGTTGTAGGGGTGATGGAGAGGGCTCAGGTTCTACGGACAGGATTATAAGTTTTTTCTTCTGAGCAGTCACTTATGGCAGTAGAGGGGCAAATACTAGTGTTATGGCGGCAGGGGCGCATTTTCTTTCTTCTTTATTGTCACGTTTTGTTTGTCGTTTGCACGAAATTGATACCCTAGTAACAACGATTTGTCAGAGCGTGAAAGAAAAAGCAAAATTGCACTCATCTATGCCTCACCAACAAGGAAGCAAGCACGCATGCCTGCTTGTCTACAACCAGGATCGTATCCATAAACATAGCAGCAAATGCAAAGCATTGCATTAGCATAACCATAAAAAGAATCAAGCAAACAACAGATTTAAGCCTAAAAAACACTTAAACCCTTCAAAAATCAACATGGGCGGGGGTGGATCCATCCCTCATCGGCTGGCCGGATCGTTATTTGTAAGCTTTTGGGATTTCCAGCTTATGATTAGAAATTTGAGGCAAATCATTTTTGTTTGTTTCCGGCGCAACAATTACTTAGCAGCACGGTGGGAATTTCAGTTTGTTGTTTTATGTACTTTTGTAGCTTTCTTGTAGGCAGAACATTGCACTTAACAATGATTTTTCTAGGAAGTAATAATTCATATAGAAATTTTTACAGGTCGTAAAAGAATTTTTAGTGTTCATCCGCAAATGCGAAATGCCTCTTGGCAATAGGGAGGCAACTTTGTCATTTCCAAAGGTGCACCTATAAGTAGATTGATGCTACTGCAAGAATAATACAAGAAATTAGAGGCAACTTCTGAAGATACTTAGTTTGGCCATAAAAATGATGATTTAACTCAAGCAATAAAACTTTTCACCTGAGCGCATCCAAGAAAAAAATGAAATTTTTTTCACGGAAGCGTGTTCAAAGAGCCAGAATTTTTTATTGAAAAGCAAGGTTATTCAAGGATTATCACCATTGACTTGAAGCCAGCAATCAAAGAAATAATACAAAGTCCACAATGAACGAACGATCACAGTAAAAGAGATCAAAAGAGAATAGTATGTGTAGAGAAGAGCTAACTCTCTGATGGATTGCACAATAAAGTCCTCAGTCCTTGAGTTGAGGTGCTTATTGTAATTGGACAAGTCAGTTCAAATGTCATGTGAATGTGACTCGGGGTTAATTGGAAAGGTAGTTAGTTCGGTTGAGAGTAGTAATTGTTGCTGTAAATTTAGCTTTGTCTCAGAGAAGTGGGCCTATGGCCATTTTGATGGTTCCTTGATATAGCCTCACCATCAGGTTGTTGGCACGGAGCAATGTATTAGAATATACATGGATATTAGTAGAGTGATCTGACAGTATTTTTGTGCAAGATTATTAATGTGCAGGTTCTCTCTTATATGTGTTGCTTTATAATCCCTATCAACTATATATTGTTCACAAAGAACAGGCAAATCAAACAGTCATGAACAATTCTTTTAGGTTCAATTCATTTCAGATCCAATGGCTAGTTATGTGTTTGGCCGTGACTTGCATTGGGAGGTGGTTATAGTGATCATGCTGCAATTGACCTCATTTAGTACTAATTTAGATTTTATGAATCTGAACTCTTTTTTATCAACTTTTAATGGTTTGAATTCCAGAAGTTTGTTTTGTTCCACGTCCTCCTGATCTATCTTATCCAACCCTCCGAATCATCCTCTAAAGCCCAAATATCAGCCAATAATGTGATAGCAAACAAATAAAAACAGTTATAGTTTGTCAATGGTCAGCTGGTGTTCATTAATTCATGTGAGCTGCAATAGTTGAGGATAGGTGCTACAGAGCGAGGATATTCACGTATGTCGAGGATATTCACGTGTGTCATAAGTGTTAAAGAAAAATCGGAAGGATGATCACAGACACTACTATATTAGAAAGCTGAAGATAAATGATCATTTATCACAAAATTAAGCAACACTTCGCAATCACGAACGAATTGCCAAAATCATCAAAAGTGTGAAATTCACATCATAGTATGAGTATGAGTACATGCATCTGCATGTTGATTGCATGCCAAGATTTCCTAATGTGCAATATAATGATCTACATTTATACATCTACGTGACATGGCATCGATCATGCCAAGAAGATCACCATATACTGCTGCCTATCCATATACACCTAATGGTGGTTAGCATTGACAGTTGATGTCAAGTGACCCGGACATCTATAATCCCCATCTCAATGCTAACCATACCATTTGGTAACACTTTTCATCCCCATTGCATTCGTCAAGTCACAAACCTATCCTTAACTAATGGGTTGGTCATTATATCTATTGTCATTAATTGCTCCATGTACATATATATACATAACAGCAACTCACGTAAACAATGATGAGTAGATGATGAGACAATATGTGATGAACATACATGCAAGTGGAGAAGAGTGAATCCGAGTTCCTACGCAAACTCCATTGTGTCTTAATTATCTGAGTCCATACGATCAGAGATCTTAGAGAGAGTGACAGTTATTCGGAAGATAGAGATATTTAATCTGTAACTAGCTAAGTAAGATTATTTCACACAGTGCTCCATTGCTGTGAACCATTCTTGGGCACATGATTGTGATCTGATCGTTGTATTTACAACTACTTAATTCATATTCTCTATTCTTCTTATGTGTATTGCACTACGAATGCTTTCTTATCGTTTTCTTTCTTTAATGACACACACTCAATTCAGAATGTCTAAAGTCAAAGGAAGCATGGTTGTCTTAGATGCCTAATTATTCGCTCCCTTCATGGTTGTCTTTGACACCTACCAAGACATTCCTCCATTCGATCTAAGTTAATGCTCTGTTTTGGTAAAGATCTTGAAATTTTCTCTATGTTGGAGCTATGTTTCTTCTTTCGCACATAATCTATGCAAGAGCACCCCAACAAGAGAGGCATCTCCACCATCACCATCCAAAGAATCATCTTCATCACCACCAAAAATGTTAGATTGATCAACATCAACAACATCAAGCTTATCCACATTCTCCTCTTCAAAGACGACATCCTTAGAAATGTGAACTTTCTTTTATTTAGGAATGTAAAGCCTATAAGCTTTCCTTACTTCACTATAGCCAACAAAGATTCCCTTCAAGAATCCAAAAGATGAGTTGAAATAGCTTGAATCCAAAAGATGAGTTGAAATAGCAAGTTCTACCAAAGATCTTCAAATGCAAGTACTACCAAAGATCTTCAAATGCTCCAAGCTTGGCTTCTTACCAAAAAGAACCTCAAATGAACTCTTGCCATCCAAGTCTTCATTTGAGTACCATTTCAAAGATTGGTCTTCATCTCTTCCACACCATGTAGAACCTTTGAGTTTGAAAGCTCCCTCTTGATCCCATGTGCCACACAAAACTCTTTGAACTTTTTTGGTAGGTCTTCATTTGCCAACTTTAAGCACTTGATCTTCACATTGAATTGACTCTCCACAACATTCTTGAGCTTGAGAAAGACATCAAATATGAACTCCTTACTCTTTAGAAGATAAGCTCAACAATATCTACTAAAGTCATTAATGCAAGTCACAAACATCTTTGCCCCTCCATTACTCAAAGAACTAGTACAATGCAAATCCAAATGTACTAAATGAAAAGGCATCTTAGATCTTGAACTAGATCTAGAATAAGACAACCTTTGTGACTTTGACATTGAACAAAGCTCACCTACTTGCTTATTTGCCTTCAAACCACCATGGCTAGAACCAACAAATCCATCAAGTTTGTAGAGCTCACCTTGTCTCTTGCCTTTGGCAATCAAGACTCCATTCCTTTTGATCAATCAAGAATCACCAACAAATTCCACTTTGAGCCCTTTTTTGTTGGTGTGGATTTATAATGAACGATCAGGCCGCAGTGGAAATGAAGGTCGTTATCCCATCACCAACAAAAGAAGAACATGATGAAACGTGATCATTTAACTCGATCTGTAGATCGGTTATTACAACGGAGCGTGAAGACGTAAACAGGTGCAAAAATCTCCTTCGTACACGAGTGGGAGAATGACATTGCGGTGATGAAGCAGCCGCATGTTGATCGCAATCATTGACTTGTGGTATCCTTCAGTCAGTCTTCTTCGTAAGCTGATGTTCATTCATTTTACATGTTGACCGCAAGCTAGACACTTGCGGTGCCTTGGCGGTGTTGGCTGCCTTGTGGTTCCCTGTGGTGCCTTAGCGGTTCCTTGTAGTGCCTGACGTGGTTCCCTGCGGTGCCTTGGGTGGTTCCTTGCGGTGTCTTGTCTGTTGAAGTTTTGCGTGTAAAACTGCAGATTGTGACATAAATAACTCATTTCTGCAGAATTCCTTGAGAGAGTTAGGATGCGTAGGAGTAAGATTAATTCGAACACTCCCCCTTAAGCTTACTATGAATTTGAGTTTAAATCAAGATTTAACGTACCTACCAAGGTAGAATGTTTCTCTCTTGACAATGGTTTTGTCAATAGAATCTAGATATTTCATCTAATAGAATGTAGCATCTACAATCACAAGAAATTTTTGTCTCCACATTCTAGTAAGTGGTTTTAAAAATCGGCCATCTACATGTATATAGAATTTATGGCACCCTCAAATCCACCTCTAGATTGGAGAATCCACCAACTTTGGCCTGCAACGAAAAATCAGAGATTGAAACACATTTAGTTCATCAATGATCTTTAGCCAAATGTGGTTGCACATCTAGAAATAGCTAGAAGATAGGAATCACTACTTATGCATGCTAGAACTTTGAAATGCACAAAGATGTGATATGACTTAGTATAAGTAAACAATTACTTAATGAAAATGCCTGTGAGATCCAAACAATCTCAAGTTTGTATACAAATTTAGAGTTCAAATAACAAATCTAAATTTTAACTCCACCAATTGATCAAGATTTACTCATCATCTTAAGAATCATCATATTTCTCATATAATCATCTAATGACCTTTAAGTATCAATTTATGATCTGTCAATCATAAACATTTAGAATCTTATGATTCGTCAATCATAATCTATCGAATTTTAAACCCATACTTAATCATTCAGAGATATTGGAATATATGCACAACATACCACTCATGAAATATAAGAAACATTCTGAAATCTTTTCCACAAGGAAAATTACTGGATTCCAAGAATATTCTTCCATCTCGATTCTTAACCAGATTATGATTCCAAATTCTACAATCAACCAAGTGATTAAAGACCATCATAACATTTGTCTTTAACAAATAATAAACTTTATACAATCACCTAGAACCACATCTAGAGATTATAAAGTTCTGCTGAATTCCAACTGAATGCAGTGGTTATCCTTGACATTAGTTAGACTCTATCATCCAATGTATATATATGAGCTCACTGGGATATAGTCAATAGCTTAGGATATTTCTACTTCGAAAAATATTCTATATCAAGAATCTTCTATATTCTATGCACAGTTCTCATAAATGAATCCAAATGACTCACTAATCATGTGACTTATAAGCAATATAGATCAAAATAAACAGTTCCCGGTGAATTCTCTTCACACTGCTTATTTATCCAATTAACTTCTAATCAGGAGTAGTCCAATTACTCAAGTCAATTGTAAATTCTTCAAAAATCTTAAATGTCTAGGTGCAGATCTCAATTATACATGTATAACACCACATTTAGATCTTCTTCCAAACCATAAATAAGTTAATGAATTATCCTTTCCACAGAAAGAGACATTAACCTACAAGTAACTGTTCCACACATTACTTGTTCATATGTCTATGTACTCTGACTAGTTTAAGTATACGATATAAACTCAATACATAGGAAACACATAGTATATCCACAAGATTAAGATGTACATAAGCAGCTTATCCAACTATGTTCCTATACATAAACATAGGCTATAAACTAATAGATATCCACAATTTGCATATGTTACTCACATAATTCACTGAGAATCTTGCAACTCAACTACCAAAGAACTCTATTTCTCATGAGTAAATAACATATCTGGGAAATCTTTGAAGTGAATAAGTCCACATCACAAGTTTTCCAACCACCTAACTCTTATTAACAAAATTCCATCTACCAATCAGCCTACAACAGATCTTAACATACAAACCAAGACTAGGCTAACTTATACAGACATCTTTGGACATAGTGTTAAGATTAAAACTTTATTTCACTGATCCAATCCATATCAAAATGGTACTTGGTAGCAATTAGTGAATCTTAATTGAATCTTTATCACTACTTCCCATATCAAAGAATATCTCACAGCTCAATAACCCCAAAACTCCTCTAGTTTCAGATTACTCAAAATAATCAGTTAGAGAGTTTGTCTATTTCAACCTAGATAGTTCTACCTTTGCACACATACAAGATTTTTTTTTTTCAAAATCAATGCAACTGGCTGATTCCTCGAAAGACTTATTCCTATCTTTTCTTCCCCTCTTTTACAAAAGAAATTCCATAATTTTGATTTAAAAGTTCCCTAAAGACAACGTATAAGATATCAAAGATTCGAAAAAGTCAGTAATGAGTATCCAATACTATTACAAACAAGACTTTTTCCTCAGAATCGTAGAATATCTTATCTAGAATGATAGAAATATTAGCTCTCAATAATCAACTATCAAATAGGGACTAACATTAGAGTTCAGAAAACCTAAGTTCCGAGCCATATTCAAAAATCTTATATGGAAGTACAATTTCATATAATTATAATAGTCCTTCAGAACAGAGTTCTACACTAGAAGGAATTATATGAATCTCAATCCAATTGTCATGTATTAAGAAATTTCTAAAGAGTAGAGGTCTAATAAATTAGAGAAATAGACTTAAGGGCTTCCATATTTTGTAATTAATGAGATACCATTAAGGGATCGATCTATATCTCATAATTCTCCAAAATACCCTTAACAAAACCAATGGACTCTGTTAGTATTACCATTACAGCAATCACTAACCATCGGTCTACAGATCATTCTCCCCAAGAAATCCCTTTTAGAATCACTGATGTCCCATACCACCAGCTTTTCCTCCAAGAATTCTCTGCATCTAGATCTGTTTCGCCCAAAAAGTCAAAAAAGACGATTTGGCTATCCTATACCCAGATATAGGATCAAATTCACAACCAATTCCAAGAGATAATCCTAACAATTGAAATCTCCCATGCTTCTTTAGTGTCACTCAAAGAATACCATTTCATATTGTACCCAACATGGACAAAACAGAATGTATCATCCAAATACAATAGAATGTATCCTAACCCAAAAGAAACATAGATTTCAACAAAATCGAATATCATACTGTCCTAGATATCCAATATCTATTCCAGAATCGGTACAAAGAACTTTATTTCTTTTAACAAATTAGAACTCTCTTGGTCGTTACTATCATTATAGAGAAATACTCTGTAACTGAAAAGAATCCAAATTACTAGATTCCTGTATGGAATGCCTTCTATCTGCATTACTTTGCAAGATCCAAATCCAATTGCAAATCAGAGATGGTTCCATAAATGGATTATCAGTCTTGCCACTGCTTTTCCCTTAGAATCCTCGAATTCTCGAAATTCTAATTCACACTGGGGAAAAGGAATCCAAATTCCCAGAGGCAGTCTTCTTAAATAATTCCCAATTTTATTCTCACATGCAATTAGTTATACTTCAGGAATTGAATGTAAATTAAATAATTGGATCACTAAGACCAGCAATCATCTACATTCCCCCCCTTCCAAAAATGGTTCAGGTTAACAAAACCCCAAATTTGTACTAGGAAAAAGTTCAATTTGGTATCGCTAACTTTAACACTATCCCCCTGATAGTTTTGATTTGTTAATTAAGTGCCGCACTTAATCCCTAGCAGATTCCCTTATAGACCAGCATAATTGTTCTACTATATTTACATTATTCTTGGTCCTTATTGATCCCCATAACAAGAAATACTCCTTAATTGACAGATTCCCAAAATCTTCAACTAAATGTGAAGGTTACAATGATCTTAACAATCGACTAATTTTAACTCAGTAAGATCATTCACTTTATAAGTCATTTCTGTTTGATCAATAACCAAAGAATTGGAACAAATCGAAAACGTCCATGGTTTCTTCAAATTTTACGTAAACTGGGATTTTTAAATTCCAATCCATATGGACCTAAATTGTGAAAATCGACCAAACATCGACTTGACAGTTTCACAATTACCATCTCATATTGGAAGGATTCTGAAACATCCAGCATGCATTCTACGTGACATGCAGTGATTTTAAAAAAAAAATCAATTTTTACGTAAATTGCCAAGAAACTGGAAAATTAGCACTGGGATTCACAAAATCAGTTTGAAATGGACCAACTATGAAAATCGATTAAAATGATTGATTTATCAGATTCACAAGCACTGTCACATATCAAAACTCGACATGCACTAATTTTGTCGAAAAAAACGAAAAAAAAAATCCCGTAATTAGCCTAGCCACTAGGAAATCTGCTTTTTGATCTAGAATTGCCAAAAATAGCTTCATGCAAGAAATTTTTTGATCAATCTACTGATTACGCATGAAACATGCATCCATGCATGCATACAAGTCTGTCCATACATTTTTATCAACAGACAGGCAATACACTGAATTACAAGTATGCATGCATCAGAACATTTCAAAAAATTTGCAAATTTTAGTTCAAAAATTGCCAAACTTCCGACAGCCATAACTTTCTCTACAGGACACCAAATTGGTCGCTATAAAGCACAGTACAGAGGTAGAGTAGGTCTACAGGACAGTTGCCACATCACCCTACATCCCTGGCTTCACACGTGCGAGCAATAAATGCATGAAAAACAAGTAGAAGGGTGCACTTTTGTGGAGAGGAATCTTCAAAAAACACATCCTTGCCCAAAAAGCCTTGGATCAGAGGTTACAAGCACTCTACTAAGATTCATTAGAGAGGCGTAGAAGCTTCTCACAGGTCCAGAAGGCAATCATAAGCTCAGATCATGCAAAAAATGCATTTTTTGGCCTCCTTCAACAAGCAAAACTTCAACATGATGGTGTCTTATGCTCACCTATAAAAATTGGATGCATGATGGCTCAAAACAGACACAATACATCATATATTTAATCCTTTAACAAGAACCAACAGGTTCAGACCCCCAATTGAGAGGTATGCATGCTCAAAAATCATCAAAAATACACTAATTTTTGGTATTTTGAGCCCCCTAATGGTGTCTAATCCCATCCAAACTTCATGACAGCTCAGTGACAGCTTCATTACATCTTTGAAAACGTTCACACCAAGTCTTGGCTGAGAATTTTGAGATCTACTCCAAAATTAGTCCAAAAAACATCAAAAAACCTTAGTTTTTGACCAATTTTGACTCAAATTTGTGGGGAAAATCCACAAATTCGTGCAATCAGATCCAAATCCCTGAAAATAAATTGCATGCAAGCACCAAAATTTTTTATTCTAGTCAAACATGGTTTCTATAGCCCATTTATGGTCCAAAAACCCCAATTTTTGGTCCAAAATCACTATCTAATCAACCTTTTGACTATTCCAATCATTAGATCCAATCAATAATGACTGTAAAATAGCAAGTAAAATCTGGAAAACGTACTACACCAGTACCTATGATCAATTTCAAGCAAAAAACTTCAATTCTAGGTGAAAAATCCACTAAAATCATCAAAAATCCTTTGATTTCCAACAAAAACTATGGAGAAACCCCACAATTATGATCTTTATGCTGAAAGTACACCAGATTCAGAGAAGCCACCTACTTGGAGATCAATTCCACCATCTGGAAGTAACATGCAAGGAGAAATCCACCAAAACTGAGAAAATACAAGAAGTAGCTCCACCTTCTGATTGATGCAAATCCATAGCTTTGATACCACTATAAAGATCACCAAATGAAGATCTGACTAGATCCTGTTGCAAAACAACCAAAAGGACACATGTGGAGCAAAAACACCCATCCAAACCTAGATCCCTCCTGGAGTTTCCTCCCGGACCTAGCCCCCAAGCCATAGTGAAGAACCTAAGAGAGAGGAGGAGAAACAGGCTCAAGAAACTGAATTTCCAATAGGAGGATGGGCGAGTTTCCAATGGACATCATGAGAGAGAGAATATTCCCCTAGGATCCCCATGCAACCTATATTGAGTTATTAACCTCCTATTCTTGCATTAAATCATTCATTATGCATGTGCTCCTATGTCCAATTATAGGTCTGGGCCCTCATATGATTGTTAATAACTTTATAGGCCAAGCCCGGAATGACGAGGCATAACCAATAACCATATACACCTGGAGTGACTGGCTATCCACGTCAGGAATTATTCCGATTCCCTTGTACAGGACATGGATGTAACAGAGCTTCTCAAGGAAGTTGGTAAGTGCACATCATCTTTGGAAGCTTGAAATTCATTGAAGAAGCTTTATGAATCCAAGTCTACACTCTAAGAAGGCAAATCTTTTCTTGTTTGCAAAAGAATAAAAAAACTCCAAGTACTTTTGTTTTGAGGATGAAAGCATTGAATGATGAGTTGGCTTGTATTAATGAAAGCATTAAGGAAGGAGAGCTTATTCAAGTATTCTTAATGGCTTGTTGGATGCTCATGCTAACATTGTTCAAAGTATTGCTATTCAAAAGACTTTGCCAAGTTTGATGGATCTTCAAGAGATCTTGATCAATGAGGAATATACACTTCAGGCAAGAGGTGGATCTACATTGACACTTCAAGAGGATGCTATGTTCACAAAGGGTAAATTCAAGGGCAAAACCAAAAGTAAGTGGTCTAAAGGGAAAGATCAAGTGGATGCTTATTCAAGTGGCAAAAATAAGGATAGATCAAAGCTCAAATGCTTCTATTGTGGCATCAAAGGACACTTTGCAAGTGATTGCTACAAGAAGAAGAGAGATCAAGGAGACAAGCAAGGTAATCTTACTCTTCAAGATGCAAATGATGATGCTTTTGTGATGTCTTCATGTATGCTTGTTAATGATGGAGATCTAGATCCTTGGTGGATTGATAGTGGAGCAAGTTCACACATGGCTTTTCACAAAGAGTACTTCACTTCTTTGTTGGCATATGGAGATGCAAGAGGGTGATCTACACAGCCAATGATGGTAAGTGTGCAATCAAAGGGATTGGCACATTTCCTATTTCTCTCTCTACAAATAGGAATGTTCATTTGGAGGATGTCTTGTTTATTCCAGCTATTGCCAAGAATTTGCTTAGTGTGAGTCAAATGCTCAGTAAAGGCCTCAAGGTGGAGTTTGATGGAGACTTGTTTGATCAAAAGGAAGGATGTCTTGGTTGGAAAAGGTAAAAGGCAAGGGAAGTTGTTCAAACTATATGCTTGTGTTATTGCTAACCAAGTTGGATGTGTTGCAAGGGAGCAAATACCTATTCAAGAGGTTTGGCATAAAAGGATGGGACACCTCAACTTCAAGTCATTGGAGGTAATGGCTAGGAAGAAGATTGTGATAGGTCTTCCAAGTTCCTTAAGTGGCATCAAACATGTTTGTGAGTCTTGTGCTTTGTCTAACTCACATAGACTACCTTATACGAGATCTATATCTAAATCTACAAAGCCTTTTCAACTTGTAGATTCGGATATTCATGGATTTACTACAATTAGCAATAGTGGAGCAAAGATGTATGTAACATTCATTGATGCTTTTAGTAGATTTTGTTGGATCTATCTACTAAAGAGAAAGGATGAAGTGTATGATGTCTTTATCAAGTTCAAGAATGCAAGGGAGAACCAATTTTCCACAAAGATCAATCGCTAAGAAGTGACAATGGTGGTGAGGACATATCTACCAAGTTCAAGGCCTTTTGTGATGAGCATGGGATCAAGAGGGAGTATACAACATCAAGGATCCCACAAAAAAATGGAGTGGCTGAAAGGAAGAATAGAACTTTATGTGAAAGTGCTATAGCTATGAGGTTAAGTGCTAATCTTGACAAACCATTTTGGGATCAAGCTTTGTTGTGTGCCAATTTCTTGTGCAATAGGTGGCCAAGTGCTATTTTGAATGGAAGGACACGTTTTGAGATGCTATTCAAGAGGAGGCCGAGTGTCAACTTTCTAAGAACCTTTGGATGCACATGCTATGTCAACATTACTCTTGATGATAGGACCAAGGATGATCCATCTTCAAGAAGAGGTATTTTTTGTTGGATATAGTGAGGTGAGTAAAGCCTACAAGGTCTACATTCCTTCTACTAGCAAAGTGATTGTTGGTAGAGATGTCATTTTTTATGAGGGGAACATTCCAAAAGTGTCTTCAAGCATAATTGATTGTGGTGTCAATGGATCTAACATTCTTGATGTAGATGAAAAGGATCCTACTTTGGATGGTGATGATAATGGACCTTCATCAAGTCAAAAGCCAAGGAGAACATCAAGAGAAAGAGAAGTACCTTAAAGGCTCACATATGATCAAAAGGGTAAGCAAGTAGTTTCTGGAAATAATGTTGCTTTCCTAACCTCTTTGGATGAGCCTACAAGTGTAGATCAAGCAAGGAAAGAAGAGGAGTGGATCCAAGCAATGGATCTTTAGTATCAAGCTCTTATGAAGAATGGAACATGGAGATTGGTGGAGTTGCCTATGGACAAGAAAGCTATTGGATGCAAATGGATCTTCAAGGTGAAAGACAAACCAAGATGGATCTATCAACAAGTACAAGGCAAGGTTAGTGGAAAAGGATATGTTCAACAACAAGGGATTGACTATGATGAGACCTTTGCACCCGTGGGAAAGATGGTGAGCATTCAAGTCATCATTTCACTTGCTACACTTTATGGATGGGATCTATGAAAAATGGACATTTCAAATGCATTCTTAAATGGTGATCTTGAGTGTACATGGAGCAGCCCGAGAGCTACATTTCATCAACAAAGCCAAATCATGTGTGTCTACTACAAAAGAGTTTGTATGGCCTTAAGCAAGCACCAAGGAGTTGGTATGCTAAGCTTAACACTTTTCGACTCTCTCAAGGCTTTGTTATGAGTGAGTATGATCATTCATTGTATTATAAGTTTGCTGGAAATGATGTTACCATCTTGCTAATCTATGTGGATGATATCATCTTGAGTGGTGGAGACAATCAAGATGTGGAGGATATCAAGATTGCTCTTTAGAAGGAGTTTGAGGTGCATGATCTTGGTAATTTGCATTACATTTTGGGAATAGAAGTCATTAGGTCTTCTCAATCTACTTTCATTTGTCAAGAGAAGTATGCTAATTCTATTCTAGAAAGATTTCATATGGTAAATGCAAAAGCTAGTGATACATAGTACAATATTGTTGTTGTATGGACAGGGACAATATTGAGTCATATCTAAGTGTTTATGATCAGATCTTTGTGCATTTCTAAGTTCTAGCATGCATAAAATAGTGATTTCTATCTTCTAGCTATTTCTAGATGTGCAACCAAATTTGAATAAAGATCATTGATGAACTAAATGTGTTTTGATCTCTAATTTTTCGCAAGGGCTATAAATTTTTGTTTGCTACTTGCCCAACTCACAGCTCCATTGCTTATCATGAAAACAAATCGGCAAGTAAATTTTTGTCATCTGTGTCTCCTACCCAGTCGGAATCCACAAACCACGTTTATTCCTTCAAATGATAGATTTACATGGCATTAGCAGCTGCCCAGGCGAGGATAATCCTAATCGATCCGATTCTGGCCACTGGAGCAAACGTTTCATCGAAGTCCACTCCTTCAATCTATGCACAGCCTTTGGTTACTATCCGAGCCTCGTACCTTTCAACATTACCAGCATCAAATTTTAACTTGTAGACCTATCTGCATCCATTGGCTTTTCTCCCTTCTGGCAGATGCACCAAGTCCCACACTCTGTTTTTCTTGATTGATTCCATCTCTTCCATCATGGCTTTATTCCATTCATGCCAATTGGCCCTTCCTTGATCTTCTCGAGAAGTTCCTGGTTCTATGTCAGATTCCCTGCTCAGAAATGTCATGTCATCAAACCTCTATGGAGCGCTTCTTACCCTGCTTGTCCTTCCTTCAGTATTTGGATCCGCCCTCTCTTTGATCAGTTCATGAGAATCCCAATTTTCATCTGCCACCATGGCAAAAGTGTATGCACTCTCCTGGACCTCATCTACCATGTTGGCTTGACCTGAGTTCTTCCTTTTCAGATCTGCCTTCTTGTTGTTGCATTCTCTCATGAAATGCCTTGGATGGTTACAGTATAGCACTTTTTGTCTGACTTGTCCTGCCACACTTTCTTCTTGCCATCCTTCTCGTATTGGCTCATTTGTCCCTCATTTGTGCCAGATTTTTAATTCTTGACGCTCATCTTCTTGAATCCACTTAACAACGCCATTTCCTCTTGAGCCGGATTGACTTTGTGCATGCATTCTTCTTGGATGAGCCTCCTTGTTATGAAGTCCATGTCCAATTTGTCTGCAAAGTTGTCTAGCACCATGACTAATGGGTCATAACTAGATGGTACGTTGGAAACCAAGGAATAAACCAGTTGTTGCCGCACCTGCCGCAGCTAATTGTCGTCGAATGCACAAAAATAGGCTGACCCGAAAATTAAGTGGCTAAAGCTCAAAAATGGCGGGCCCATGCCTCAACGGATCGAGAAAACTTGACAGACACAAAACGAGATTTAGACTTGGCTCTGCATCAATGCGTGTAATGATGTGCTTCAACTTAGCATACTCTAGGAGTAGGGTAGAGCTGGGAAAATTGCACTCCTTCAGCCCCTGCCCTTGGATTGTAGTCTCACACGCATAAAGTCCTCACCCTGGAATTTTATTACTTACCTAATTTTTAATATATACATTTTACATCCACATTTTAGGCCAAACAAATATTTGGAGCCCAATGGACTTCTAGACTCCCTTTCATTCCCCAATAGACCAAGGTTTGACTAACATCTCCATTCTAGTCAATTATTGTATGGCCTATAAATTGTGAAAAATTTGTTCTACCCCAAAATTTGATACTCCAAAACCATTGCTCTGCATGTCTTCTTTCTAGGACATGTCATTGCCCTTTCATTTTTTCTTTCTAGAAGACATCATCATAAGCTTTATAATTCAAGGATTAGTCAGCAAAAATCTCCATTGGAATCTCATTAGTGATTGTAGATCATTGGAATTTATTTATAAACATGGTTTCATTCTTGTATGCTTTTGCATAAGCTATCACAGTATAATATATCGTGTAGTAACATTATCTTATGAAAGTTTTATCTATCAATATCATTATGTAGAAAATTTGGTAGTATTTTGGTAGGTTCCTATATGATGTTATGTACAAAAAATGAGAGGAAAATGACATGTTCTAGAAAGAAAAAAATGGTGAGCAATGATTTTACATATCAAACATCATTTTTTTTCCAATTATAGGCGATAGAATATTCGGCTAGAATCATGAAAAAGAGGCAAAATTTTGGAATATTAGATTTTGGGAGATTGAATTTAAGATAACTAGTCTCTCGAGTGTAGCTGAGTTGGATGAGTGTGTTGCTTCAGACAATGCAAATGTGGCTCTTGCAAGACATTGGTTTGTGTGGGGATGAAGGCTAGTATAGAAGTCCATGAGCTTAAAGATATTGGCTTTGGCCTAAAACGTGGATTTAAATATTGTCAAGCGCACATTTTGAAATTCAAAAAAGGCCGGGGGGGGGGGCATCATTCGACTAGCAAGGGCCTTTGGGTGAGGGTGGTAGCCTAAGGCGGAAGGCCCTTTTTACGACTAAATGGCCAAGGAGATAGACCTTCATCGTCGTAAAACATTTTTTACTTTTTTTAACCTTCTTTTGTTGTAAAGTTGTTTTTACTTGCACCTTTTAAGTAGAAGGTGCATGTAAAAAAAAGGTAAATTTTTACATGCGCCTTCCAACATCCGAAAGATGCATGCTAAAAAAAATTAAAATTAAAATTGAGATGCAGATTGAGTGCAGTGAGACACCTTCCTTTTCTTTGTGGAAAAAGAAAAAACTAATTCTATATACTTGATGAAGTTGTAGGGCAAGCTTGTCCGAGTCCTGCCCCAAGCCCACGGGGGCTGAAGGAGTGTAATCCCCAAGCTCTACCTTACCTCTAAAGCCTGTTGGGCTGAAGCACCTCATTCTTGCGAGGGCAGGCTCATGAGGCCCCGTCTCTGTTAACACGATACCGATGACGACCTAGTGACCACAAAAAATTCTAGCATGCTCCCAAGACCCGCTCATTTGCCCGAGAAAAAATTGCAACTCGCACACTACCCGTGCCCAAAAATGCTCTGCCCGCGCCTTTTATTCCATGCGTCGCGCGCCCACGGGTTCGGTTCGCTCGTTAATGTTGTCTTTGTGCGAGGAAGCGACAACGAGGTGCGGCCCCTGAATTTAGAGCAACAAAGGGTATATCCCACCAATACATTTTTGCTTGGGAATAGATTTCCCAAGTAGCCATATCATGGCGTCCAATATGCATTCTTTTAGTGCCATTAAAGCAAAACTTTTAAAAATGCCATGTAATTTGTACATAAAATGAAAGTTGTGTTGGATAGCCAAAAACCTTAAGATTCTCTTACAATAGCAAAAAAAACAGCCTTAATTCTCTCCAACAATACTAGAAATAAGACAACAAATTATTGAAAATCACAAGCTTAAACCTGAAAAAAAATGGTTCTATCCCTTGCAGGAGCAAAGTTAGATAAGAGTTGCTAGTATGACTCTGATGCAAGCTCCAATCCCTGCTATGATGCATTTAATATATCTCGGAGTCTCCTGCTCCAAACTTGGCTTGGCCTTACAAGTGATGGATGATGAGACTAAAAAGCTGATATCTTGGAGTCTTTTGCTCCAAATTTTGCTTGGCATTCCAATAATGGTGTGCATGAATTGTGCATAGATAGAATGATACTAGTACAAGTGAACATACTATGGCTGATTAGGAGTCTTGTGCTCCAAATTTGACTTTGACCCTCCAATGGTGGATGTAGTGTAGATATATTATGCATAAAATGATCATCTAGTGCCATAACTAGTAACTACCTAAGCTTTGCACACAAAAATTAAGAGTACATTTCTGCTATAGTAAAATCCAGGAGCAAAAATGTGACTTGATTACAATAGCATAGGCTGCTAAATCAAAATGGAACACCAATCTGGAACGAATCAAGAACTCAACTCAGCTGTATTTAGAGTGATATAAATCCAAATGCCGCAGCTAGCAAAGAATGGCTAGCAGATAAATCATAAAAGTTCTTAATCGGGAAGAATACAAAATGGAGCGATGCCAGAGGCCTAGCTGGCTCGCTGTGGTCTACAACAGTGACCCTGAGAGGGTCTGGAGCTGGATAGCAGCCTACTTAATTCAGAATCAATGAACAATCTTGCTCCTCCTCCCCACCCAATCCTTCCATCTTCTTTGTCATGGACAAACATAAATTTTTCCTGGAGAGTATTTAGTATCTACCTATCTACCATCACTGTTTCTTCTTGCCAGCTTGAATTCATCATTGTAAAATTGCAGTCCTTCTGAATCTGCACTGGAGTGGATTGCTGACGTGATGAACGTGCCATATCTTCAAGACCGGAGAAAACAGTAGCCAAAAGCTCAGCAGCTCCACTGGATGTGTGCTTTGTAGCGCGGGAGCTCCAGGCCAATTGCTGATTTTCCACAGCAGCTTTGGTAGGAGCAGCTGGCGCATACCTGAAAGGTAGCATAGATCATGTCATATTAGAGAACAAGTGTTCAAGCAACAACACATCAGAAGTTCACTATCACAGGGGCTTGTCACGGAAAAACCATTAATCTACCTCGTGGGCTCGTCACTATCTTTCAATCTGATTTCATATGCTTTAGCTTCAAGAGGCGGGGTTGAGTCTGAGAGACAAGCTGCTAAGGTTTTCGTCCCCTCAGTCGAGCTTGTACAACCTATTAAAGGGGTGACAATTTCACTGTCTGTTGAGGACTTTGGACTACTGGGTGCACTTTTGCAAATATCTCTGCTGCAGGAAATTTCATTGGGAGGAATTTCTGCATCTTTACCAGAATGTCTTCTGATCCACCTATGATCTAAAACGGCAAAATCAGGAAATGTTAGTTTTTCAAAAGCACAGTACTTGCCACTCTTCTCTGAGTAGACAAAATCATCATTTAAAAGCGGCGACACATGAATGTCTGAAAGGAAATCTTACTCGAAACTTGTTCGGGAGTGAGTCTTTGCTTGACATCTGGGCATAACATTCCTTTGAGCAGATCCTTGACCTCTGCAGACATGCTCGGCCATGGACTGCTGGACAAGTCAAGTTTCCCGTTTCTAATAGCATCGAAAATACCCTTTTCAGTCTCATCCCAGAAAGGTGGTACGCCCGAAAGCAGGATGTACAGGATCACGCCTGCACTCCATACGTCAATCTCTTCGCCATAGTCTCCTTTAAGAACCTCTGGGGCAATGTAGTAGGCGCTACCAGCCATTCCCGAAAACTTTTGACCTGCAAGCATGGATCGTTAAAGTCAGCATCTTGTGAAACTCACGATTGAGTTTCAAACCTTTGACAAAAACACTGATTGTTAAATGAACTCAATACAGAATGATGATCAGAAAGTACCGTGGTCGGCATTAACAGCAAGTCCAAAATCGGCAACCTTAACAGGAAACAAGCTCTTCTTTTTGAATAGAAGGATGTTTTCAGGTTTCAGATCTCGATGGATCACACCTCTAGAATGGCAATGCTTAAGCACGTCCATCAAGATTTTGCACACCTGCGCTGCTTCTTGCTCCGAAAATTCTTCGTTCTGGGTTATATAATCGAAGAGCTCCCCTCCTTCGCAGAGCTCCATGACAAGGTGCACCCAATCCTGATCCTCGTATACCGCCTTCAATTCAACAATATTTGGGTGGCCAACCACTCGCTTCATCACTTGAATCTCCCTGCGAACGTCATCCACATCCTCTGCACTTAAAAGACTCGATTTTTGGATGGATTTACAGGCAAATTCCTCTCCAGTGTGCTTGTTGGTGCACAGCCTTATCACTCCGAATTGCCCATTTCCAAGTTTTCGCCCTAGCTCGTATTCTGCTGCAAGGTACCCCGTTGATCTGTCCAAAATATTATCTCCTGCTGACCAGCCCCTACCAGAACGATCCAGTGCTGACGCCCCCTGGCCCATGCAAGGAGGATGGATTGGACAAGTATGGAAGAGAGCTTCTTTGAGCTTGGTTTTCGCAGTAATTTGCACCAACTCAAGCAATTGCCCATTCAAAAATGGGCCTCACTTTCAACCCCTCCCACCTTCAACTCCCCACAAACAACAATAACTCCCAAATGTAATTGTTTCGCTTTCTTGGAGGCTCTCTGCAATCCCCAAGCCTTGCCGCAAACTTTAAATTTGAGAGTAGTGTATCAAATCGTAGAACAATCCCCAGCCTTGCTGCAAACTTGAATTTGAAATTGACAGTAATGTATGCGATCGCACAATTTATGTATTGTCTTCCCAGCTAATTGCTCTTACGGGGAAGCCCAATTCCGAAATTGTCGAAAGCACAGCTTTTGCTGTCAGTAATGTATGCGATCGCACAATTTATGTATTGTCTTCCCAGCTAATTGCTCTTACGGGAAGCCCAATGCCGAAATTATCGAAAGCACAGCTTTTGCTCGCAAGGCTGGGGAGCAGCGTGAGCGAGCAGGCAGGAAGTAACAGCAGGAGCCAGAAGAAGCGTGTCAAAGCTTGCAAGCTTCCTTCCGAAAAACGGAAGAAAACGCAAGAAATGAAGCTGGCACACCGTCTACAGACTAATGTCCCCTGCGTTATAAGAGGCAAGCAACCCAGAAATCCGAAGAGTTTGGTCCAATTAAGCATGCCATGACCAAGGGCTGCCTTTAAGGGCAAGTCGCTTCTCCAGACATAGCACCCACCTTAGTTGTTGACGCAATGAGGATATGCTCTTTGACGTGTCATATCTATGTCATCAAATCGTATGCCAGTAGCTACTCATGACCTGCTTTTGAGCCGTGATTCAGATGCTCCCAGTTTTTTCTTTTCTTTTTCCTTTTTTTTCCCAGACTTTTCTAATCTGTGAGGATATGGCTGTGACCTTTGGCTGTCTTTAATGACTCGATTACTTTATTCCCAATATCTTTAGAATCATTGTCAAAATAATTATTTGAGAATCCAGATTCTTTTCAATAGATACACTTATTACCACCTATGCCACTAAGGATAAGCTATCATGATGATATGGAAGAAGTAGTTGCAAGCACAATGATTTTTCAACTTCTCACATAAACCCATGATGTGCCACTCAGCTCGTGTTCCGGAAACCTTTTCGAGGTTTCCCTCCAAAAATCGATATGTGAAAAAGTTCTTCGGTGTCTATTGAGTGACAAGCTCTTACTTGCCGGTTTTCCCTTATAAAACCTAAGATTTATGACATAAAAAATCCTGTACAATTTTTGCCATGTCGATTTTTGAAAAAAGATGCCGGTTTCATTCTTGAACTATGCCGGCTTTCCCGAACACTGCCACTCAGGAGTCTGGGCTTCTTTGTGCCAGTCTTTGATGAGACATCCGTGGTGAGCTTGAGCATGAGCCCAATGATTCTCTGTGCCACACCTTGGGCTGGGTGAGTTTGAGCACAATGAATCAATGATTCTTTTAGGCTTTGAATCTGAACCTCTCAAGCAAACGTTTGTCATGATGTTTCCATCACCTTATCTACATTATATGTGTTTTGTTGTAGCATTCCAACACACTTATTCACATCATAACTTTTTGTACCACACACACACTTACTCTTTAAATTATTTCATTTGGGTAGCTCCTTCCCAAGTTACTTGTGCTAGCATAAAGAGTCACTCATGTGTTTACATCATTGCATTTTGTTCCATGTCATGTCACATGTATGCCTTTTCATGCACAAAGAGTGGATTATTTATATTATTTCATTTTGTTGTAGGGACATTTCAAGTAGCATTTTATGCACAAATATATAGCGTACATAAAGTATTATGGAAGGAGCCAGGCATAGGCCATTCTGCTCGGTAAGGATTTTCAAAAAAATTTGGGCGAGGCCCGGAGGGGCCGAGCCTAAATTTTTTTGAAAGCCGAACCGGTCAGAATGGCATGTGCCCGGCTCATTCCATTGCGTAATGGAGTCTTTGACTTTTACAAAGCATAATCAGCAGTGTGGATTTTTTTGGACCAATGAGAAACTGCCACGTGGCAATCTGACGCGCACAGTCTGACGCGGACTGACGCGCGTTTGGTTTGTGCTTCAGAATTTTATAATTTTTTTAAAGAAATCCAGTGACATTTTATGCTTTTTAAAAAGCCCAAAAATTGGGCGTAATCAGCACAAAGAATCCATAACGTATTAGGACAAGTCAAATATGGCTCCAAATAGGTGAGGCTTGAGCATGCTACACTATGTGACATAGATTTTCATCTTACCCGACTCAATCCTAGAGGTATGTTTCCTCAAAACATGGCACAAGCTCCTTCTACAATTGGCCACAAAGCCCATTTATTCTAGCTAAAGCGTAAGGCATGTTTTAGAGTTAAATGGCCGACAACTTTGTAGGTCTTGATGCTTTGCTTCCATTGTGGTCCATATTTGAAGAATATCCCAAAGTGGTCCTACATAAGAAAGAAAGGAAGCGCGCCTACTCAAATGGGTGGTAAAAGATAAGGGTCAAACAAACAAAGTTGGTTGTTGTTTGAATCCAACGTACGTTGTCCCACCCAAGTAGAGGATGCCAACCGTGTCTTCCTTTGGGGAGTATTGGAAAACCGCTTCTAATCAACTATGTTGCTTTGTGCTACATAACGACAATTAGATTTATCGTGCTCCAAAGTCTATTGATGAACATGAACTTAGCCCTCACTATAGTGTAGGGAGGATTACAAGCCACACCCTCATCCAACGCTGCTTCTTGCTTGAGAGAGGCAACCCCCATGATAGTTGGGTTTATAGTGCTCTGATAGTTGAGTCTTGTAACATATTATAATTAGCACCCAACCTCCATTCATTACTAACCCAAAGACCCAACATATGTTAATTACAAACCCATTTCACCAACAAAACTAAGTGATGCATGGAGGGCGTCCTAATCAATGTTGAATATTATTTGTTGTGGTGTGGGAATTTTGCTATTTAACTATTTATAAAATAAATGCAAATCAAACAAAAGGTTTTAAGAAGATCACATATGTTTGAGAATCTAGAATTTTGCCTACTTTAAAATTTCTCTTTAAATCCAATCTAGGTGATCTATAAATTTGAGTGGAAGGACTATGCCTCCACTTCAATAAGCTAGACACCTCATATATAATGGTCAATACAATATCAGCATAATGTTGGAGTTAAGTAGGATCTTGTGTTGCATACAAATGGGAAGATACTCAGAAGCTCAAACTCATTTGACATGTATATTCATATATAGAGTTCATTTTGAAAGTTTTCAATATCAAGATGAATCTCCATTTGATGGCATAACAAAAATTACTTTCAAGCACAAATTGATAATATCTACCAAATGCCTTATGAATGTTCATGAACATGTGCACTTGTAATGACCTCTGTGGCAAGCAAGAGGGTGGCAACCAATGAGTCACATTTGGGGCACTAGAGGCTTTTTTAGCAATTTGCTTTCTTTCACACACTGTGCTTCATGCGTGCAAATTTATCACTCAAAAAGGTTTTTTGTATACAATCTTTTGTCTATATTTGGTTGGTAATTTGCATAGGAAATGTAGCACCTATACGTTACACACACTCTATTGACCTCAAGCCATATTGAACTTTCGCCCAAATGCACTTCACTCTAATCGCATTCAACTTGTGGCTCATAATGGAAATGGCAATAGGGCTAGCAAAAAAAGTAAGACTCTTTACATATTCAATTGGATTGATAACTATTGTTGCAATATAAAAAGAAATATTCCATATATTCCATACAAAGATGTGATTTTTTCAACACTTTTGTAAGCATGGTTGCAATTTTTTCTTGAGTGGAGAGAGGGACATGAGTGGAGGTGGTTTCATAAATTTGAGGTGATGTAAACCATCCACCATACGAGTCTTAATCCATGACCATCTATGACAAGTGAACTCACCTACTTCATCCAAGTTCCAATATTTCCATGAGGTTTATTGTCAAAACTTTGATTAAAAGAGAGGTCATGTTTAGAACTTATATATTGGATACAATTTTTATGTCTAGAAAAAGTACAGCTTGTTCTTGATATTTTGTGATGCTAGTAAAACTACTAGTGTCCATCATTACATGCTCTATGTATATTAGGTGTCAAGTTGTGCATTATAATCGCCTATTTAATGGGTATACAAGCCCAACATGAGTGCAAAGGCCAAAAACAACAGTTAAAAGCGTTGGAATATACCAAACAAAAACCTCGAAGGACAAATAGGTGACATCTAGGTAGCATCACACAACATATGTGTGGAAATTGAATGGCAGCAAACCAAACATCATTAGAGCGTGACAATTAAGTGTTGACAATTATGAAAGTAACAACTTGGGGGCAATGTCTTCAAAGTGTCCTCACATTCATGTATGAAAGACGAGTCAATGGCTAGACCAAACACAACTTGTTTCACAATCCACTATGGGAGGAAATTTCAAATATCTTTTCCTTTATTTGATGACCTTCAAATAGAACCGGAAATTATATTTTTGAGCAACATCAACCAACATTTGTAATAAAAATATTAGGATTTTAAATTGCTATGAGATATAGTTGGTATAAGGTATGAAATTCAACTAACTATCCCTTGTATGTACCCAAAGGAAATTTATGCACCAAGTGCACTAGATAAAAGTGTGGGCACGTGCGTGCGTGCGCGCACGCATGCACACACACACACAATGACACACGGTTTGGAAAGAAATTATTGCAGCAACTCAAGATTTCGAAGAAGAAGGTTCTACTCGTATACACAAAGTAGAAGTTTGGAAAAAGTTAGTCAACATGGTGAAATACTTGAGAAAAGATAAATTTTCATATACTGATGTACAAATGATACAGAAAACAACCAGTGAATTTGTGGATGCAGTTCAAAGTGCATGGGGTGTTGATCATATAACACATTATATGGTAAGATTTCGATTTTACACTACGATAGACAAATATGTGCAATTAAATTAGATACTTTTGGTACTGATTTAGATTATGTTTTTATGACATGCAACAGATAGTACGACATCATTCGACATTCTTCGCAAGAAATATTGGAAGTGTTAGCATATGGTCATCGCAAGGAATGGAAAAATCTCATTGGCAAGCAAGAGTGACATTTCATAAAAGTACACAACATGGCAAGACTAGCACAAAAAACAGCTATATACTGCAATTTTTCCAATGGTTTTACAGAAGAATCCAAATTCGTCATAATACAAAATTGACGGATTATAAAAAATTTCAAAAAGCATGCAAATTTATACAAGCCAATAGGCTATAGACACACAATAAAATTTTGTATATTAAATAAAAATATTTAAGTACAATTCAGCAGTAACTACTCTGCTTTCGATACTTTCTCCAATGAAAGCTGCAACTTAGAATCATGCAACAATTTTCTTCTTTCGTATGGATCCAACAACTCATAGTTTTCATGCTTACTCAGATCAACGTAAGCAACATACAATGCAAAATGAGATGATCTAAGCATGGAATTCACTGGTCCATATCCTAAAATTTTAACCGCAATGGTTTTCTTTATAAAAATCATTTTATGCACCTTATTGAAATTATGTCCTCCAAGAAAATGAGACAGTGCCTTGATTGCCATAATCATAGTCTCACCATGTTGATGAAACTTTGAATGGGCAACACTTATCTTATTGTTTTTGAAGAACTTCAGATAGTGCCCCAGTGCATGATCTCTTGAAAATTCTCCAGCAGAAGATCTCTGCCCTCCTCGACAAACTGCGAAATCATCAAGGAAAATTGTTTCTTGAAATGATAAAAAACAAAGTAAGCTCCAGTATATAATCTGACATAACGAATCTACTAGTACATGATAAGATACAAAAACTTACGCATTCGACTTTGTCTTCCCTGATTACTATCTCTCCATCAATATTATGTCCACCTTTCGATGTCAATATTGTTGGTAAACAGACAGTTGGTTGTGGAAAACCAAGTTCACTTTGGATTCTGAGAAACTCCTCTCTAGAAGGTAGATCATCTTCTTTGTTGCGCATTTCCTCCACAACCATTTTCAAGCAATCTTTCCCTGAATAAAACTTATCATTATGTACATTGTCAATACTAGGGAGAAGATCATCAGCATCAAAATCAATTATATCCAAAAATTCGTCAAGCTCTTTGCTCAAAATGCAAAGAGTCTCAGCTTCAGTGAAATAAAAAAGATCCGATATATCCGATATTGTCAAAAAGGAATGATTATCTATATTATAATTAGGCAAAGTGATCAAAGATTTATCAGAAGGAGAAAGGGTAGTGGGTGTTCTAGGGCCTATAGACAATGTCCTATTTCGAGCAGGATCAAAATCTGAACAATCATCTAAATTAACGCTCATATCAATAAATAAAAAAATCTATATCTACAATCTTTGACTTTTCAGACTTTGTACCACTAGAAGAAGCAGCTTCAGAAGTGGAAGGCACAGCCTCCGAATCGTCTAAAATATTTAACAAAAGAAAAGAAAACAAATGCAGACTGAAAATCCAACAAATATAAATTTTTTATTGTGAATTGGGCACTCATCTACAGACTTGAAATCATTATGTAACTTAGTAAACATTCTGTCAAGCTTAGCTTTATAGATATGTTTGTCGAGTGTCACCAGGTCTTGATAATGAATCATGTCCTTATTAAGAGATCTGAATAATAGAGTACTGAGCAAGGACTTAAATCTAAGATATATCGCAGAAAACGCCTCCACACCAGGACCCTCAGTAATAGGAGGAAGAATAAAAAGAAATTTGAAATACTCCAAACTATCAGTAATACCAAATTGAATTATACATTTTAAACAAAAACTACAGATGTAAACTTCCAAATATCGCTCTCAGGCGCAAACTGCAAGTCAGGTCAGCACCTCAAAGCAATGTGCGCTCGAAAGAGATATTAGAAATTAGAGTATCGGATCCGAGCGTGTGAACAAAGAGCACACAAGAAAGAAGATGTAAGGCGCGCTTGAATGCGATACCGGACGAGGCAGTATCGGTTCCAAGCGCAAGTTAGTCAACGGAAGGTAATTAGTGCAAACGGCGAAATCGATATCCGACCAAGAAATCATAAATTTGCATGAAAATCCTATTTATAAAAAAAAATCTCGCACGTGTGGAGGAGTTAAGAAGGAACACATCTCAATGTATGATTGGTTAGAATTAATACGCCGTACAGACAATGATTGATCTGACATCTGTCACGTGCAAAAATGACGTGTCGAAAATGGATTCGTGCATGTGTCCCAACCCACGTGGCCTCATAATTGAGTCATCATTGTCTGTACGGACGTTCCACATTGACCAATTAGTTGATGACACGTGTCTTCGGCTATCTTTTCACACATGCAAAAATTTCATATATATAAGTCCTCGGAATTTTCATTTTTTTCCACAAAATTTTCGATTTTCGCTCTCAATATCGCTCTCAAGCGTGCCCTCTCACCGTTTAATTGTCTGCCTTCTCATAGTGCGCTCGAGACCGATACCGTTGTTAGTCCAATATCGCTTTCGAATGTGCATCTCGTTTCTTAAAATATTCTCTATATATCTTGTGCTCAAAGTCGATATTCAGTTCTGGTATCAATCTCAAGCGCCCTTTATCGCAAATTTTTGTTTTCATCCCCTTGTGTTCAAACTTTTTTTTTGTTAATTTTCTTCTTCTCAGAATGATGGTCAGGTCCAAATCCACTGCCCGTGCCATAACCGCTATACAGCCATCCCATGCCCGTGTTCCTCCTGGTACTGGCCGTAGACGTGGCAGGAAGCAAGCAGGTCTGGGCATTGAGGAAGATTAGAAAACTCCAGAGATTAACTGAATTGTTGATCCCTAGAGCTCCTTTCAGCCGATTTGTAAGGAATGTCACTCTGTCACTTGGGCTAAATGTTCGGTTTGTCGTGACAGCGAATGGCATGGATTTGCCCAAGCCTCACAACATTTGGACTCTAAAAAAGTTTTGTAGAGTTCATGGGCCAGTATGGCACGCATCTGTCTTAGTACCGTACACTATGGCCTAAACTATAACTCTTTGTATATTGTGAAATGAGTAATAGCTTTTTACGTATGTTAAATGTTAATCTGAATTTCATATGTTGATTGTGCCCGACCGTATGGCATCTACCCTAATACGACTAAGTTTTTAAGGCAGAACGTATTGCTAGAAAAGTAAGTTGTGGTTGGGAAGATTGGACGTATGCTACGAAATTGTATTTGAGCAAGTAAAGTAGTGAATCTCATTTCGAACATGGATAACAATTGATGCTCAGCTATAACACTTGTCTTTCCACTACTGTACTAACTCGTGCGGTTTTGTGTTGTGAGATGGTGACAGGTAACAACCGAGTATCCTAAAACTTGCTTCATTTTATGGTACCCTATATTGTAAGACTTTGTACAACATTGTTTTTACATGTTATGCTATAAAATAAAAGGGTTCAAAGGGTTTGCAATTAACTTTTCAAGAGGGACTATGTGAATCTTTTTACTCTCTCTCCCTCTCTCTAAATCTTTTTAGATGTAACTCTAACTACCTTTTGGCATGGGTAGTACCAAACCTTTACCTTTCTTTGGATTTTATGGCTAACTTAGGTTTGTTTTTATGTCTTAGTACTCTAGATGGTTTCAAACTCGGTTATGAGGATCCCCTTCCTCCTCTTGACCCTTTTATACAAACCATCATATGTTGTATGAAGAAAGCTATTGAAGTTCATAACCTTATTGTTTCCACTGATAAAGCTACATGTGATGTTGTTGGTCCTGAAGGTATAATTTCCTTGTGGATCTTATGACTACCATGGATTGGATTAAAATTTACATGAATTTTATTAAAAAGAACTAGAACTGTGAGGTGAGCTGTCCACGGAGTGAGGCATCCAATTGACATGCTACTTCAACACACATGAAATCTCTATTAGAAGCATTGTCAGTTGGACTTCAGTGCACTGTAGGATAAAAGGTTTCTTTTTGAGCTTTGACACGTATCAACCATAGCATTTTTCTGAGCTACAAAACGTTGTGGGAATATCTCCAAGGGCGGCATGTGCATCTTTGCTACACATGTTGAGAGCCAACGTGCATGAATCTGTACTGAGCACTGATTTTTTTGGGAGCAGAGAGCTGTCATAGAGTTCAAGTAGCAAGCGATGATCACAACCAGCCAGTCAGAGGAGTGTTCAATCATTGTGATCATCAGCGATGAAGAGTCAACATGAAAATATTTCAAACAATGTGTTGCTAGAAGAATAAATGATTGTAGTCAGTACTGACAAAAGTGATAGAAGTGAGAGAATGGCCATCAACTGTGGTTATGGTCAATCTATACATAGAGTGTGCCTCCTAACCCTCGAAGTATCCACGTGTTAGAACTCCATGTGGGGGTTAATATTTAATTTGATGCCTGCTATACGTACAAGGATATTCGATAAATGTCCGGTAGGATCAGTGACTCTTTGATCTACCATGCATAATTTGTACCGTGGCAGATCTAAGTGGGTGAAACCCCATGACTTTGCTAGTGACAAATCCATTATGTTGACGCCCGATCCACTATCTAAGATAGCGGATACCACGGGATAGTCCTTGTAGATCATAGGTAGGGTGATGCTATTCCCTTTAGCAACACCGATATTCATTAGATTCATAGGAATTTGAGGTATTTCTAGAATCTCTTTAGGTTTTCGTTGTTCATCTCGTACATCGGGCAGCTCAAAACTTCTATGGATATAGCCTTTAAGGCCCATGAATCAATTGATGGCACTATGGAATGACATGGTGATCTGAGCTTGTAGGAGTCCAGAGAAAACTTCTAGTCCCTGTACGTTTTCTCTTGTATAAGGATTGGAGCAGATAACAAACTATGGGGTTTCACTTCTTCCCGAAATAACTCATCTCGAATTTCATGGTATCGCCTTTGTTTCCCTAGTGGATCTGGATAATCTCTAGGTATTATGGAAGTTTCAGAACTTCCCCTTATGTTCAGTAGGTGTATCGATTGGGTTGTGCTATTGGTGAGCTTTGTGTTGTGCTCTTGTCATGACCCTAACTGGTTCGTGACATACATGTCTTGCGGGTAGGATCTTATGTGGTTTCTTGGGACAATCCTTAAAACTGTGTTTCCGAACACATTCTGGGCATTCTGCATGGTGTTGATTTTTTACTTTAAATCAATCATGAAATGACATGTTTCACTATAGATGAAGCATCTATTGCTCATCGGCCCTTGGGCTATTGCATAGCCATCTTGGATGGCTAGCGTCTCTGTATTTTATGGAGTGTTTGGATACTCATCTCCTTGACAGGAACATGAGAGATCTTCGTGATAATGTGCGTAACTTCCAGAGTTGGATGTGTTGTCGGCATGTTATGAGTGATCAAATGACAAAATGTGTATGAATGGGTGCTTTAGGAGGTCGATTTTGTTGATTACCTCTCTTGGGTGGTCCCCTTGGAGGCAGACCTAAGAGCGTTAGTTGAGGCAAGAATGGCGGTGGGTTCTGCCTAGGTAGCTCTTGAATTTGTACCGGTGGATGGTTTTATTGATATTGATTATGTGGAGGATGGAAAACAAACTGAGGCCTAGGAGGCTGATAGTGTCCTCATGTGTGTTCTCAATGGTTGTATCGTGGATTGTAGTAACAATAAAAGGATGAATGGCCCCTAAAATCACATTTAATCATGGAATTGTCAGGGCATTCATTACTAGTGTGTGCACCTCGGCAATGAGGGCACCAAGTGTTTTCTCGACCAGGGGGTAACTAACCAGACATTGAGCTTTCGATAGACTTCAATGTATTTTGAAACTCTTTGGTGAGTGTCTCCATCTGCAATTGGTGTTGCTGATTAAGCAACTCCATTTGGGATTTCCAAAGATGATCCCAAGTGTCCTCGGTCAGCTTTGATTTGTGGACAACACAATGTGCTCTCCGTTCTCTAGGATCTTTAATTTTTAATCCTTCGTCTTCTCCGTGGATGGCGTTAGATGTGAAAATTGTCAACATTTCCTAGCTCGTTTGAGGCCTGAATTGGCAATTTTTGTACATAGTTTTGGTATTGGAGTTTCACACGTGTGAACCAGGCCTAAAGTTTTTTATTTACTATATTTTTCTAGTATGAAGAAGTGTCAAAGTTCAGGACCTTCGAAATGACACCAAAATCATGTTATTTGGACATATAGGCCAAAATTGGCTATTTAGGCCACTGGTGCCCTAAAATTGGGTCCTAAGTTCTAGAAAGAGGAGAGAGAGTCATCTCTCTCACCTATATTAGGCTGAAATTTGTGGAGAACATGTTGGAGAAACTTATTGTATTTTTGAGAGAGATCAATAGATTCTTGTCACAGTTTCTTCCTCCATTGAGAGCATTGCTTTGTGTATTGTCTTCAAGCTTTTGTGTATGATCTTAAGAGGTTTCCAAAAGTGGTAGGTTGCTACTGATATTGATTTTGTGCCTTTCAATTTGGATCCAGAATGCCACTTTAGTGTCATTTGAGATAATGAGCTCTTGTTGTGCAAATGGTAAAGTGCATATGGTAGATGAAAAAGCCTTCATTTTGCTAATGGAGTTTGGAAGATTGGATAGTTGTTGATTCTGATTCAAGCTTATAGAAAGTGGCACTCACAAGAAATTACTATTTAGGATTGGAAAAATTAAAAACTTTAATTTCTTTATTTTGTTTCTTATATTTATGCTATATAACAAAACGTTGTCTCATGAGAGAAGTGAATTAGCTTGACATTAGCATGTTACACACATATGAAAGGCTTATTTGTCTTTGGAATCAAAATGCATGAATTCCAAGAGTGCCAATTGAAAAGTAGATTTAAAAGCTACCATTTTGTTTGAAAGGTATTAGAAGTCAACTTTCATATGATCTTCACACCCATAAAAATCTCTAATTTAGAATACCCACGTTTTGTTTGTAGATACGATGACCATAAATTGGAGCTTGAATTTCTATTGTTGTCATATATTCTATTGTTCAGTTGGCACATTATGGACTCTACCACACATAGGAATTGAAAGCTACTTCCATTTGTGTAAAACAATAGCTGTAACCTTTTTTATATGGTAGGTAAGGATGTAACGAAGTATTATTAAAAAACCTCTTTATTTCATGGATTTATGGTACGTAAAGACATAAAAAGTTCTTATATAAAAAGCATTAATATCATCTCGTTGAAAGTTAAAAACCAAAGTGGTTTCACATTGTTCGGCATTGCTTGTGCCTTGCCCTTTTTGCCATTCAATGTGCTTGGCAAGTGTATCAAAAGCTTGAGTTGCCTCAACTTAACAAAGGGGTCACCCAAATATGTCCTAGGTACCCTGCATGAGGAGGTTGGCTACCGGCGATAGCAAGCTGAGTCGCAGTAGCGAAGAAACCTATTGTGAGATGATAGCCAACCGTCGGATGAATGATACTTGACGTAGCAATTGCAAATGGATGGGTGAGACTAGGTCCTATTAACCAACCACAACATTTCACATGTATGCTTTTCCCCTTCGCAACCAAAGTTCCAACCAAGCAGGAAAGGGGGGACCAATGGAATTATTTCATTTTAGATAAAGGGCCACCCTACATACCCAAAGTAAGACCGGCCTTAGAAGCCAAGTCCCATTAGATGCTAATGGGACGCTATGATTTCAAGCGCGCCACCTTTAGATATTCATAAATGCATTCAAATTTTGCCACGTGTCAAAGACTGACCTCTCGAAAGCATCCAACGGACAGCTATGCTTCGTGGCTAGCATCCAACGAGGCGGGTCAAAAATTATAGTGCTCTTAATCTCCATCGGTGGACGCGCCTTCCCCCTCATCGCTTCGCTCAGATTTCTTTGTATTTTCTCGCCATCGCCATCGCCATCGCCATCGCCAGCCGATTTCCTTCCGAGGCGCTTTCCCTTTCTCATTTCCGGGCTCTGTCTGTACTCGCCCCCTCGCATCTGCTCGCTGTCTCGCAAGTAAGCATCGTGTATCTCATAATTTTAGCCTTACAGTGGTTGTTGCATCATTGCTTGCTAGCTTAGAATTTGGATCTATTTCTTGTGATTGGTTTTTTCTGCGGCATAGCATCCCCCCTCGTGGTTATTAACTTTTGCTGTGCTTCTAGCTTGGTCCTAAAGGGCTGCAATCGGTTTTTTTGTGTGCATTTTTTGTAGTAGGCGTGCAGTTCTTTGAAGCAGGGTTTCAGATTGCATCCTTGTTTTGTGCGTATGATTGAAGTTGTGGAATATCTGCGTGTGGCGTGGTGAAGGGACTTGGCCATGCACACTTTACTTTTCTTTGGAACCGTGATCCCTGTTCTTTGGGCTGAAGGGTCTCTGCCGCAGGACCTTTCTTCTGTCAGGGCACAGAGCGGGATCTTCACAACAGGACCCTTTTCAGGGAAGAGGGTTCTCTGCAACCTGATGGTTTTATTTTTATATGCTAGTGGGCATCTTGGGCGATTTGTCGATTAGCCAGTTAAAACATATATTGGAATTTGGAATGGCTGACGAGTTTGATGAAAGTTTTGTTGACCATTCCTTTCGAGGACTGGCGAAATTGAGCAATAATGCGTCAAGTTCTGAAACCCTATTCGAGTGCTTTACAAGTGAGCCTATTATTATGACCGACATCCTTCATGCAGTTTCAGCAGATGATATAGAAGTCAGTATTTTGGCTGAATCGGCAAGATCTGAAAAGAAAATGGATGAGCTAGGTCAAGTTTCATTAGTTGAAGATTCTAAACATCTTGGCAAGGAGTTGGGAAAGGGCTTCGTTGCGTATTCCCACGAGCATCATTGCCAGGTAGGCATCGTTGCCCTTGTCCCCCTTTATTCATTCATTGATGCGTCTGTTTTCAAAACAAAATCCAGAAAATTGAAATTTGTAAAATGGCTGCATTCTTTTTCCTCTACTTTTTTGAGGATCACGGGTTCTTAGCGAAGGAAATCCACCATCCTTTTCATTCCTCTAATGTACGATCTTACTATACCATTTCAACAGCTAAGTCTACCTTTCAATGTTAAGGTCGATGACAGCGTATCATTAAAATAGCTGTCAGTGGAGACTGTTGTATCTTGGCATAACTTGACTTTCATCTTCTCTCTCTTAAGCAAAAGTACTTAGACGAAAAATTAAAAACTCCCATTCATTCACATACTTGCACATATGCATTTATGCATACACAAAATTTTCTATGCTTCTTCTTCTTCTTCATCCCTTTGCAACCCTTTTTGGAACTTTGCTCTTGCTTCTTTGCTAGGAATGCCTGTTCTTTGAAATCGTCCCTGTTGACAATATTCTGTCATCTCATTTCTTCTTGTAGTAATATGGCATTCAGCTCATCGAAAGGTCGTCTCGCCTCCTATAATGATAGTATCATCACAAAGTTCTTATAAGCCAAAGGTAGACTATCAAGCCGAATGGATACTAAGACTGAATCTTGAACAAATTCTCCAACCACAATAAGTTGTCCTCTTAGATCTTTCACCCGAGTAAAGTAGTCCGTTTCTGATTCACTTGTACCCATCTTCAATGTGTGTAGCTCATTAGTCAAGAACAAGATTTGTGACTAATTTACTGTCTCATACAAGTTCTTCAGTATATCCCAAGCCTCCTTGGGTCCAACATCATCTCTGATGTGAGGAATAATCATATCTTTAACTGACAAGTTAATGATATGATGAGCTTTTCTTCTACGTCTCTGATACTCCCGCAACTCCTTTTCAGTGTTAGGAGGTATCTCGACACCTGTGACTATCTCCCAATATTCTTCATCCTGAAGAATATTTTGCATCTTGAACTTCCATATGCTGTAATTTGTTCCATCTAGTTTGCTAGACTCCGGCAACAAGCTTGCTATTGTACCGATTTTTATAGCTTGATTTTTCAGCGATCAGTATCTCTTCAAATTCAATCAAGATTTCCCTCAGAAATCAGTAACCAAAAACCCCTGCAAAGTTCTGAAAACAGCAGTGACCAGATCTGTTTCTAGTGATCAGTTTGTCTCTAGCAAACTTCTTCAGTGATCTGCCTGTTTTCCGAAAACTATCACCAATGATTTGCCTGTTTCCAGCGATGAACCTGTTTCTTGTAAACTACTTTTAGCGATCTGTAATCAGAAACAACAATGTTTCAACAACCTAAAATCAGAAAACAATCCTTGTAGCCAGCGATTGACATGCAAAGAGTTTTGATTCTAGATCGATCCAACAGGCAGGAGGTCTGTAGGTACAACAATCGAACAAGATCAGATTCAGGTCAAACAAATTCAGATCTGTAGCTCCACTAGCAATCAGATCTGGGACAGATTAACAGCAACGATCTGGTCTGTTTCCAGCGATCAACCTGTTTGCCAGTGATGAAGCCTGATCTTTAGACAACGATCAGATCTGAAAAACAGCAGTTTGGATCTGTCAGATCTGAAAACCAGCAGTTTTGATCTGTCATGTAGCAATCAGCACTGCAATAGACAACAAACAGTAGACAACCACTTTGATTCCAGCTCAGCGATCAACAGTTTTGGCAGCGATCCTACAGGCAGCCAACAATTTGCACCTCCAATAATCTTCTTCTTGCAACCCTGCAAAAACAATCTCTCTCTCTCTCTCTCTCACACCAAAAAGCCTGCTCTGATACCATGTCAGAATTTATCATACAAATTCTAGATGGAGTTTACTAGTCCTACTATCTCTCTCACAAACCAAGCATATTAAAGAGAATTCAAATTATAGAAGAATTGAGCAAAGCTCTAAAACACTGGAATGACTTTGTCGTGGGGCGCCAACCAACATATATACTTTTTCTAATGTATGTGAAAAGCTAAAAGCTTAAAGCAAATAGCAAAAGACAAAAAGCTATTTGCTAATATTACTACCTATATTGGGTAAAAACCCAAGATGTATTCCTAAGTAGTAAAACAAGTCCTAGTCCAGTAGTAGTGCGCCCACCTACATGCATGAAAAACAACTTAATATAAATAGTAATGACCCCCTACAATACGACTTATTAAAAATAGTAATGGCCCCTAAAATAGCACGCATGCATGGCCAAACTCACACTAAGGGGTACCAAATAAACATTAATTCCTAACACCTGCCACATGATACTCTCACTAATACTAGTAGTCATATGCAACAAAAAACAAACATACATGCTTTCACAGCTTACCTTACGCAACTGCGTAGTTGAGACCGATGGTCTTAGAGACACATCCCGCTCACCACGGATGGTAAGCTATGTAAGGTTTCTGCATCGTGTGCCAACACATTCCGAGAACGACATCTAAGTGTGCCAATCCTCTCCATATCCAACTCCTCAGAATAACTCTGAATAGTTAGGGGCATACTCACAACCCTCGTGTCCCAAATCTCCGTACCCTTGCCTTTGGCCATCTCGACTTTGTACTGGTACTTGGACGATTGAGTGCTCACTCTTGACTTCTTAGCATTAGTTGAATTAATGACATTATGCGAGGACCCAGTGTCAAATAGAAGTTATAGAACTAAAATATCTTCACCACAAAGTTGTCCACGCATAATAGGTAAGGAAATTGATACCCATGCTGCCTCCTGTAACTGATTGGTAGCTTCAGCAATTTTTGAATCATCAATAACACCACGCATTCCAAAGGCCTTCTCCCATTTCTGCAACCAGTTTTCCACTGCATCCGTGGTTCTTACAGTTGTTGCCCCTTATAAGCTTTGGAGAGGTTTCAAGTCCTTGATGGACGACAACTTGTGCTTCCTGCCAAAATCCACATCTCTTTCTTTTGAACTAGGCTCACCACCCATATTTGTGTACCACTGACTCTTTCAGGTGCACGACCAGGCTTCAATTGCTCTAGGATCTGCTTTAACACGAGCTCCATGCCATCAACTTGGCAGAAAGTGCATGAGTTGTGTATAGTATCACTAGAATATGCCATAGCAAAATTCTAACCAGAAAAACAAGCAATTTGCAAAACTATGCAAAAACCAGCAGCAAAAGCCTTTATAACAAAGCTCAAACAAGCTTTTTGCATCCCAAATCAGCTACACAGAGAGACTATCTTGAATTCCTAAAAAAACTGGATAGAATAGATCTTTTACAATCAAATTCAAGCAACGTACAAACTTTTTTCCTTCAAAAATCAACAAACAAGGGTTTCAAACTGACAATTAACAAAAGTAAGGGATAATCATTGAACAAAAGAGCAAAAATCTCTACCCCACCAACAACTTACCACAAGACACCTATTTCTGAAAGATGAGCAGCCAAGTCTTGCATAAAGTTCATGCCGTGTGAAGATGCAGTCCATTTGAAGTTTGTAAATTATACATGAATTTCAGATCACAATGGAGCCCACTTAGTGCATTGAAAATGGACTTATAGCCATAGTTTTTGTTCTCAACCTGCAACCTAAAGCCATTAGCTATTGAGTCTTTCAAAGGTTGTGTGATTATATTCAGAGTCCCTGGTGAAGCTCACCATTCGTTTGGAGAAGATTTGTGTGATATTCCTATAGAAGAAAATGAGGATGATCAAGACAAATCCGAAAGATATTGAGAATTGAAAAGGTTGTAAACACTTTTGGAAATTCAAAGAAGGCTGATTTTTTGCAAAAGCAAAGAGAAAAAGCAAGTAAAGTAGTAGAAGATGCTCAAAGGCTGCCCAAAGACCAGCAATCCATCATAGGGTTCCATATGTAAGGCTATGGGCTCTCAAAATACTCAAAAATCACCTATAGTAGGGCGCTAGCGCACCAAGCCCAAACTCTAACTCAAGGTAAAAGTGACGCTAGACCCCACAAAATCCTAGAAAGCAACTGCTCTCACAAAGCTATCTCAACTAAACTCTAAGCACAACAAAGTAGGCACCAAATATCCACTTTATTGATTTCTTCTAAAACTACATATCAAGATCATAACATAAACACTGTATAAGAGCATTGCTGCTGCTGCCTCGCCACCTACTACATAGTAGAAAGATGAGGCATACTCAAGAGGCTCTTGGTCTTAAGCTCCCGCACCCTGTTACCTCAACCACCCACGTGACCTTGACTTGTCCTATCGTCGACACATGGCATACTCCATCCACAGTTGACACTCGCCACTTGGCAGTGCCCTGACACATGCAAGTGAGTGGGAGGACCGTCGACCTGTGTCACTCATACACTGGACCAAGTGTCCTAGTGAGTATGACACATGTCTCGTTGATCGATCAACTTCAACTTTTTAGGAGCTCAATCCAACAGCCTCTAAATTAAGACCCAGTCCCTCTTACCAAATACAAGTAGGTCAACAAGTTAACCAAAACCTGCTATTTACATTTTATTACAAAACACCACAAGCCGGTGTGAGCCATTTTAATATTCACAATTTATAATTTAGAAGTCCAATGTGTTCACAGTAAGGCATGAATATAATTACATGACAGAATATTGGTCCGATTCGTGATTCGGAAATACACACACACACACACACACACACACACACACACACACACACACACACACACACGCACGCACGCACGCACACACACACACCCACACATCATAGATGCATGGGGCGTTCCGAAACGTGGTTTGGAACGCGTTATGGGTTTTTGACCCGAAATGCAAAAATCCCGGAACGTTGCCATAACCTTTTTTTTTTTTTTTGCAATATGGATATCAATTTAATTTTTTTTTTAGAGTTATTTAGCCAAAAAAAATAAAAAAAATATGGACGTGTCCGACCCTGTGTCCGGGGGTCGGACGCGTCCGAGTCCGGACGCCGGACGCGGACGCGAAATGCCGCGTCCGGCCCGGACCCTCATGTCTATTATTATATATATATATATATATATATATATCTATCTATCTCATAGATTCAGCGGTATCGGGTACCGCGGATCCATACTGGTGTCTGCCACTGCATCCCTTTCTCCCCAATCCACGTCGACAGCCGATGCATCCACTAGTGCCCAGCCTGCCGTGTCATCATCCATTTCTATTTCAGTTGGTGCACCATGCTGGAGGTCCACTCCCGTCGCCCTACAGGGAGAGTTCTTAGGCAGCAGACTATTCGTGGCGCCCATCAGCCACACGTGGACAGAGAGGCCACATGGGCCGTGGCCAGTTTGATTTATGAGCTGAACCTTCCATTTGCCATGATCCATCACTGACTCTGAGCCCTTCAAAAGGACCTTCCGCCTTGCACAGGCTGTCAGCCCTAGCTGGAGAGTCCCTAGTTTAGAGGTTGTCCGCACACACTTGCTGAGAGATAGGTCGAGTCCTTGTCTAGAGAGATGGAGCCTCTACGGCGCCACTGGGCTACGGTTGTAGCATTATGTCCGATGGTTGGGCTGACGTCAGGAGGAGGTCGATTGTTACAATCTTACTTATTGCAAACCTCCAGGTGTCGGTTAACCACAAGAGACCGAACGATTCACGTTCCACCCCGCCATAGGACCTAATCCGGGTCCACCCACCGTGCCCTGGCTTGTGACTGTATCAAGCTGGATCCGACCTCCATCCCAGACGACGTCCCATACCACCGCCTAGGCTCTCAGCCATCTCTTGCCTCACGCTAGCAATACATCTTGGCCGTGCACACGCTCTCCATCTACCTCCTCCTAGGTAGATAGAATGGATGGCAAATGAGTCCTCTTCTTGTATACCTCCAAGGAGAGAGACTCCAAGCCATGTGCACTCCTATATCATGACACGTGGCAACCATGCAGGTTCACGAGTCACCAGTCAAGTGTACAGGCCCAGTCATCGTCCAGTCTCAAGTCTGGGTTTGGGACCCAAGGGAGTTGGGTCCCTAACACCGATCCTCAACATTTTGGTCTCCAGCTGTGTGGGCACACAGTTTTTGAGGGCTGTGGATTGCAGCAAGGTGGGGGAGAGTTCTTAGGCAGCAGACTATTCATGGTGCCCATCAGCCGCACATGGACAGAGAGGCCACATGGGCCGTGGCGAGTTTGATTTATGAGCTGAACCTTCCATTTGCCATCACTGACTCTGAGCCCTTCATAAGGGCCTTTGGCCTTGCACAGTCTGGCTGGAGAGTTCCTAGTTCAGAGGTTGTCCACACACACACGCTGAGAGATAGGGTCGAGTCCTTGTCTAGAGAGATGGAGCCTCTACAGTGCCACTGGGCCACATACGGTTGCAGCATTATGTCTGATGGTTGGACTGACGTCAAGAGGAGGCCTATCCTTACCATTTTGGTCGCTAGCTGCTTGTCCCCCACGTGCCATTGAAGATTCAAGACTATGTAGATAATTTGCCTTTTCATGTCATGAATCTAGATAAGGTGGATGTAATCCTAGGAAAAGAGTGGTTTTTTGCTAGGAATGAGTCCTCAAAGAAAGACTGTGTATCATAATGACTCATTGGTTTGCCTTAAAGGCGATGAGCCAGATCTACCTTTTGTAACTGCTCATGAAGCGAATCAATGTATTTTGAATTCTGAGTATTTTTCGTATTTATATTATCTGAAAGATGAATCTTACAATAGATGCTATTAGTACTCATAATGTCAATGTTGATGTATCGTCTTTCCCTAAAGCATTGTCATTTACTGATGATAATTTAGAATCTTCGCCTGAGGGCAAAATCTTTAAGAGACTTAGGGAAATATTCCTCGAGCAGTTGCCTGAGGATCTTCCCCCCTCACGGGGTGTAGACCATCACATAGATCTCCTTCCCGACAGCTCTCTTGTATCGCTTTTTCCCTACAGAATGAGCCCGAAGGAAGAAGATGAAGTTGCTAGTCAACTTAAGGAGCTATTACGTAAAGGCCATATACGGCCTAGTAATTCCCCTTGGGGAGCTCCTGTTTTGCTAACCGGCAAGAAAGACGGTGGTATTCGTCTTTGTGTCGATTACAAAAAGCTTAATAAAATGACAATTAAGAACCGCTATTCCTTGCCTCGGATGGACGACTTAATGGACCGATTGAATGGTGCTAAATATTCACCAAATTGGACCTCAGGTCAGGGTACTATCAAATTAGAATTCACGAGGGGGATGTCTCCAAAACTGGTTTTCGTACTAGATATGGCCATTACGAATTTTTAGTTTTACCCTTTGGTCTAACTAATGCCCCGGCAACCTTCCAGCAGATGATGAACGATATTTTTCGTCCTATATGGGGAAGTTTCTCGTGGTATTTTTAGATGACATACTGATTTATAGTAAGACTCTTGAGGAGCACGAAGCGCATTTGCGTACAGTCTTAGATAATCTAAGGCAGGCAAAGCTTTATGCTAAGGAGTCTAAATGTGAGTTTTTTCAAACTCGACTCAAGTATTTGGGACATATCGTTTCCGATCGAGGTCTTGAGATCGACTACGATAAGATTCAGAAAGTTCGTGACTGGCCTATTCTGAAAACCATTAGGGAAGTAAAATCTTTTCTAGGCTTCACAAGATTTTTCCATAAATTCATTAAAGACTATGCCTTAGTTGCATTGCCTCTAACGAATCTTCTTAAGGGAGTGAAGAAAGCCAAACGGAAAACAAAAAAGGGTAATAAGAAGAAGGTCGGAAGGCGTTCGAAGATCAGTCCCCCTGTTGTTTGGACTGATGAACTTAATCAAAGCTTTGAAGATGTTGGTGTCTACAGCCCCTATCTTACACATAGTGGACCCTAGCGGATCTTTCTGGAAACAGACGCTAGTGACGATGCAGTAGGTGCAGTCCTTTACCAGGATGGTAGACCTGTGGCTTTCGAAAGCAAGAAGTTGGACCCAACTCAAAGTAGATATTCTACTTATGAGAAGGAACTTTTTGCTGTCATCCATGTGTTAAGGATCTGGAGACATTATTTGTACGGATCTAAATTTGTGGTTATGACAGATCATGAATCTCTTAAGTATATCTGTGATGCCTCGGACCTTAGGGGTCGCAAGGCCCGTTGGTCGGAACTTATTCAAGAGTTCGAATTCGACATTAAGTACCTTCGGGGTACGTCGAATTGTGTCGCTGATGCTTTGAGCTGGATTGGTGAAGTTAATCAGTTATGCTTTGCTGAATTCCAATCTGAGTTGTATCTTTCTCTACGAGATCTTTGTCGGACCGATGAGTTTTTCGGTCATATTTAGCAAGATGTCCTGGCAGGAAGCTCTTTAATGAGAGACAATCTTGGAAAGCAGGATTCCAAGAAATCTTGTGAAGAGAAGATATTTGATGATTATTTCATTTGGAATGGTTTGCTTTTCCGCAGAGGAAAAGTCTGTGTGCCAGATATCGCGGACATTAGGGCCCAAATCTTGCACGAGTGTCACGATAGCCCCAGCGCGGGACACTCTGGTATACGCTTGACCTTGTTAAGAGAGGATTTTATTGGCCAAAAATGAAAGGTCACGTCGAGGCATACGTTCAAAAGTGTGAACAATGCCAAGTAAATAAAGCAGAAAGACTCAAAGCAGCTGGTCTGTTGCATCCATTAGAAATTCAGTGATTGCTAGTTTGTTTTTTCTGTTGATTTTACATTTTTCCGTATTTTGCTTTGATCTTGTTGTACTTTCTTCAGCCCCCATTATCATGTGCAGGATGACCGAGCTCAAGGGTATATGGGAGACGCGATGGAACTACTTTCACAGGAGTATCCATGGCGTGGCTGTTACGAGCTCGTAACCAGTGCCGAACCCTAGGGAACACAGATAGGTCAGATACCACAGTCAGGGTCGTGTCCAGTGTACATGACCAACAGGGCAAGACAGTGTGAGTAGTGTGCCCCAGCACGGTCCATAGCCATGGCGGGCCTAACACAGCCTAGGGACCCTGTCAGCAGGATAGGGCCCCCGGTTGGGTCCCGACGTGCAGTCGACCACGTCAGTGCCACGTGGCCGACACTTGGCAGTTGCATGCTACCAGTCCTCACACTGGGCTCTGAGGGGCTTACTCTATATCAGGGAGTAGGCAAGGTTGGGTGGATCAGTGAGTGTTTGCCCTACTGTGGTGTTAGGATCTATTACACTGGTATCAGAGCCATCTCCATCCTAGGGAGTTCAGGACAGCAGTAGAGAAAGCTATCAGAAGATAGGAAAGATTTCTCAGATTCTCAGGAAAGAATTGAGGAGGAAAATCGCTGTAGGAACAGCTTTCAAATCCTTGAAATTTGCTGGGAATTTACAGTTGTTTGAGGCACAATCCCTTGTAGAGGCTCAGCGCTGAAAAATCAGGGATTTACCCTTGATTTTTATGTATCAATTGTGGATTTTTGAGCACATTTTAAATAGAAAACGTGGAGCAGGTCCAGCGCTGCCAAATTGGGTGGAAACTTCGAATTTGGAGTGAAATTTTCTGGAATTTGGAGCGGATCTGAGACAGAATCTTGGGTGCAGGTCCAGCGCTGAAGGTGTTGCTAGAAAATCAGATTTTGAGAGGGATTTTGGGTCTCAAAGTAAGCAAAACCAAGTAGCAACACTCCTGGTCAGGCAGCGAGGGTCCTCAAAGACCCAAATCAGATTTTTTCCACCGTTTTCAACTCTTCAAATCTGATTTTGAAAACGGATTGACCACTATCCTGGCAGCGAGGAAGGTCTTTGGCAGAAACCACAAGTTTGCAACTGTTTTTCGGTCCTAAAACGGAAATTTTGGAGCAAAAAGTATACACCTCAGACAGCGAGGGAAGGGGCCAAGACGATCAGAAGTTTGTTTCTTTTTCTTGGTACCTTGATCTCTGATTTTTCCGGACAGCAGATCTGAAAGCAATGGAGGAAGAGCTGAAAGGGCTTTTCTTGATTCTCTCTTTGGAAGTACAGTTCTCAGAAAGAGCTAAGTTTTCTTTCCCTCCTTGTACAGTTGTAAATTAGTCTTTTAGACTTTTTTTACTTCAGAAGTTAAGGTAGCTCTCTTTCAGTTCCGAAGATGACCACTCCTCAGGGACCTGATCAACCCCCGGGGAGAGGCTTCGACGAACTTGAAACAGAAGCCTTGACTTACAGAAAAGGGAAGAAACCCATGGAAGTAGAAGAACAGGAACAGTTCGCCGAAGAACTCGACGAACTGGTTACCAAGGAGCAGTTCCTCCAATTGGTAACAGAAGTGGATGAACTGAAGCTGGCATTAGCCAATTTCAAGTCCAGTGTGGACGACTCGTTCGTTGAACTCAAAAACTTGATTTTGAGCTCCGCGAAAGGAAGCCTTCCCTCCACTTCTCAGTTATCCCCTTCTCCACTTCCATCAGTTTCGGGTGAGACTTTACGGTCTCACCCCAGTGTTTTTAAAGATTTAAAGCCTCTTACTTTTATTGGGGAAGAGAAGGATAGAAATGCAGATATTCTACAAACCTTCCTCAGCAAATGGAAGAACATTCATGCTCTTAAACAGACCCCTGACCATTTGCAAGCAATTGAGGCCAGTCTTTCCTTAGGGCCTATGGCCTATAAGTGGTGGTTAAATCTCCAGGAGACTGGGCAGACTCCCCGGTCATGGAAAGCTTTTGAAGAAGCTTTTCGAAGAGAATTTCTACCAGAAAATGAACTGGATAGAGCCTGGGAAGCCTGGGACAGAACAGTAATGGATAAATCCCTCATCCAATATATCTCGCAGTATCAAGAAGCAATTTTAAAGATTAAAAATATGGATGACTATCAGAAAATCAGGGGATTTGTCCGTGGCCTCAAAGATGAATATAAAGTAGAGGTCCAGAGAAACTCGCCTACTACCCTTGAGCAAGCTCTCAGATATGCTCAAATCTATGATGATTCAGTGGGTAGGAAAAGAGCGAGACAACACCCACTTTATGAGCAGCTTCCTCAGAAAGACTTTCAATTTAAAAAGAAATTTTTAAAAAGAAAGAAAGAAGATAAATTTAAAGGTGAAGCTCCTCAGAAACGCCCTTCACTTATACAGCCCTTAAAACCAGATGATTTTGAGAAAGCCAAACAAGAACGTTTGTGCTTTGTGTGTATGGGCAAGGGACACACAGTCAGACAGTGTCCCAAGGGGCCTTTCACTAAAAAAGATAAGAAAGATAAAAAACAAGTTAATCTTGTTCAGACTGTATGTTTCCCCAGTGACTCGGCAGCTTCCGAGATCAAAGTGTATCATGAAGATCATGAACACTATTGCCAGCTGACCTCTGCAATGCTAGCGAGACCCTTCAGCTTTGGGCCGCATGACCTAGTACGTATGCAGGGGAAAGTTGGTAACCAGTTAGTAAGAGTCATGGTTGATGATGGGGCAACCCATAATTTCATCAACCACACCCTGGTTAAAAAGCTTAAACTACCAGAAGTACCTAGTCAGCATAGGTACATAGTTTCATTAGCTAAGGGTGAAGATAAAAAAATATGGGAAACTATGGTAAGTAAGTTAAATCTTGGTATTCAGGGGTACCAAGATGAAATAAACTTTCAGTTAATGCACCTAGATCGAACAGACATTGTTCTCGGGAGAGACTGGCTCTACAGTTTAGGACCTTCCCTCCACATAAACTATCAGGAGAACACCCTCAGCTTTCAGCACAAAGGCCGAGAGATCCAGTTGCATGGGGAGCATGATGTTCCCAACAGCCCTATGGTCTGCAGTTCAGAGCTCTGTCAGCTAATCGGAGACGAAGACCATCAGGTATTCTTATGTGACTTTCAGTTTATTCTTGAAGTTTCTATTTCCAGTTCTATTCAGCAGAAAATCAGTAAATTAGAAACTTTATTGTCTAAATTTAAAGATGTTTTTCTTGAAGATTTGCCACATGGTTTACCACCTAGCAGAGAGGTAGATCATGTAATAAACCTAGTACCAGGTACAACACCTGTTTCTAAACCTCCGTATCGGGTCAGCCGAACAGAGGATGAAGAAATAACTAGGCAGTTAACAGACTATCTTGGGAAAGGCCAAATTCAGACCAGTAGTTCACCATGGGCCTCACCAGTCCTATTGGTGAAAAAGGAGGGGTCTATGCGTCTTTGCGTAGATTACAGAGCCCTCAATAAAGTCACAATTAAGAATAAATACCCTATGCCTCGGGCAGACGAGTTGTTTGATCAACTCGACGGGGCTAAGTTTTTCAGCAAGATAGACCTCAGATCGGGATATCATCAAGTCCGTATAAAATCGGAAGATGTCTCGAAAACAGCTTTTAGGACTCGTCACGATCATTATGAGTTTAAGGTGATGCCATTTGGGCTCACAAATGCTCTAGCTACCTTTATGACCTTGATGAACAGTGTCCTCAGACCATACTTGGGTAAGTTTGTAGTCGTATTTTTAGATGACATCCTCGTCTACAGCAAAACGAGGAAGGAGCATCTAAAACACCTCAGAAAGGTGTTTCGACTGCTCAGATAGCATAAGCTTTATGCTAAACAATCCAAGTGTGAATTCTTCGTTGAAGAAGTAGCATATTTGGGTCACATTATCTCTTCAGATGGGATTAAGATGGACCCAAATAAGGTTAAAGCCATACTCAGTTGGCTGAGACCTCAGAATATTTTGGAACTTCAAATCTTTCTTGGTCTGGCGGGATATTACAGACGATTTGTCAAGGAATATGCTCAGATAGCAGTTCCTATGACAAATCTTCTTAAGGGGAAGGGGAAGGGAAAGGAGTTCATTTGAGTCCGCACAACAGGAGAGCTTTGATGCTCTCAAAACAGCCTTAGCTACAGCACCAATTTTAAAAGTCGTCGACCCCAATCAGCCATTTGTGGTCGAAACAGATGCTAGCGACTTTGCAGTAGGTGCTGTACTATCTGAGCCTGTATTACCCAAGCAAACCCCTGTGGTTGAGGGTCAGTTGACTCAAGGATTCAAATGGAAACAGTATTCCATTCAGGATGAGTACTTGCTCTATAGAGATAGAGTATGTGTCCCCAATTCAGAGGATTATAGGCAGCAGGTCCTATATGAATGTCATGACAATCCTAGCGCGGGACACCCAGGCATACAGAAGACCTATGAGCTTCTTCGTAAGCAATTTTTCTGGCCCAGTATGAAAAAGGACGTCCACTAGTATGTAACCAGTTGCCAGAAATGTCAAGTAAATAAAGCAGAGCGTTTAAAGGCAGGAGGGTTGTTGCATCCCTTAGAAATACCAGCTGGTAAATGGGAGAGTATCTCCATGGATTTTATAGTAGGCCTGCCTAAAACCCAAAAGGGTAATGACGCTATATGGGTCACAGTTGACCGTCTGACCAAAATGGCTCATTTTATTCCGACCAAAACAACCGTTAGAGCTCCAGAGTTAGCGAGGTTGTTTGTAGACGGGCTATTTAAATTGTACGGTCTACCTTCCGGCATAATAGTCAGCGACCGGGACAGTAAGTTTACTGGAAATTTTTGGAGGGCAATATTCCATCATCTCCATACTAAACTTAATATGAGTACCACCGACCATCCACAGACGGACGGTCAAACAGAAAGGGTAAATCAAGTGCTGGAGGATATGCTTCGTGCATACGTCAGCAAGAGGCAGACTAATTGGGAGGAGTATCTCTCGATATTAGAGTTTGCTTACAACAGTACCAAACATTCAGCTACGGGATACAGCCCATTTATGCTGATGTACGGTTTTCAGCCACGCTCACCCACAGCTGTAGGGTTTAAACAAGAAAAAGTTGAAGCAGCCAGAAACTTTTTAGAGGACCTAAACCAGATGATAGAACATGCTAAGCGTAGCATTAGACAGTCCCAAGATCGAGCCAGGCATTATGCAGATCCACACAGACGGGATGTGCAGTTCTCCACTGGTGAGAAAGTCTACTTGAGAGTCCCAGTTGACTCTAAAACCCTCAAATCAGGAGTGTGTGCTAAGTTGTCTCCAAGGTATTGTGGTCCCTTTACCATCAGTAGGAGACTAGGCGAGGTCACCTATGAACTAGAACTCCCACACAGCAGTAAGGTTTTTCCAGTCTTTCATGTAAGTCAGTTACGAAAAGCCTTAACCAGATCAGATAATCTGGTAGGGGACAGTGTTCTAGTTCTCCCATTGGATCCTCAACAACCTCCACATGAACCAGAGGAGATTCTTGATAGTAGAGAGACGCAGACTCGTCATACTCTATACCGAGAATATCTGGTTAAGTGGAATGATCAGCCTGTTGAGAATGCCACTTGGGAAAGAGGCAGCGTCCTTTGCAAGATTTTTCCAGACTTTGTCTTAGAGGACCAAGACGGTTCTTAAGGGGGAGGGAGTGTTACGAGCTCGTAACCAGTGCCGAACCCTAGGGAACATAGATAGGTCAGATACCACAGTCAGGGTCGTGTCCAGTGTACATGACCAACAGGGCAAGATAGTGTGAGTAGTGTGCCCCAGCACGGTCCATAGCCATGGCGGGCCTAACACAGCCTAGGGACCCTGTCAGCAGGATAGGGCCCCCAGTTGGGTCCCGACGTGCAGTCGACCACGTCAGTGCCACGTGGCCGACACTTGGCAGTTGCATGCTACCAGTCCTCACACTGGGCTAGGAGGGGCTTACTCTATATCAGGGAGTAGGCAAGGTTGGGTGGATCAGTGAGTGTTTGCCCTACTGTGGTGTTAGGATCTATTACAGTGGCACACATGCTGCATCCCCTCTTCCTCTCTCTGACACAGATCGTAGACAGGGAGCTCGAGGCGGATTGGCTTACCTACATCTACAGGGTTGGTCTACGCATTGGTTTGGATCCTATCAGACTCATGGAGGAGCTAGCTGCATTTCGTTTCGGCATGGGCATGTTTGGTCACCCGGCTGCTCAAGATCCAAAGAGTAGGCAACTCCCCATTACTTGGTGGACCATGTTCGGTAGCACGTATCCCTCCATACAGCGTCTTGCACTACGCGTCCTTTCACAGGTATGCATCTCATCTCATCTTCCGTTAGTGCGTTTTCTTGACATTCCAGCCGTGCCCATGTGCTAAACTATTTCATTGCACGTACCACAGGATTGCGCTGCCTCTGTCTGTGAGCGTAATTAGAGCACATGGGCCCTCATTCACACGAGGAGAAGAAACATGCTATCAATGAATTAGCTAGAGCGGTTGGTGTTCTGTAGCACCAATACGCACGTCTCGTCAGGAGACTGTCGACCATGGCCGCTGCACGACCGAAATCGAGGCGCTCGGTCCTGAACATTAAACAAGCAAGCCACGACATGCAGAGGTTGATGGAACCACTGCCATCTGCCTAGAAATAGGCCCCTTACTTCTTCCAACCTGCAAACAATCAGGAGTGAAGTTTGAGGCTTGAGCATTCAAGTCTCAAGAACTATTAAGTTTTAACTAAATTCTAATCATGAATGTCAATGAAGATTCAAGAATCAACTTTGAAACTTTTAATGTAGTTACTAGACTCTAGTATATACCTGTCAGGAGCCATGGTGGTGCAACTTTGAAGCTGCTCTCCCAGCTCATCCAGAAACTCATAAAGAAGGCCTAAGGTGGAACGACCCTCTCTATTAGTAAGGCGAAGCACACTATAGATAGGCTGCATGGATATGACAATGGAGCGTGCATCATCCCAAAATGAAGTCCCCATCACGATCGCCTCAAATCTCCTAGCCTTGGCCTCTCGTGATCGGCGCCACTCTGCCCAATGGGGTGAAACCATTGTCATCCTCAGGCTTCCATGCACTTTTATGAGCCGGTCCAAAACAATGAGCATATAGGCAAACCTAGGATGAAAATCATGAAATAAGATTTGTAATTGGTCATAGCCTATAGGCAACAAGTAGGCTATACTATATAGCAAAATTCAAATTCTATGAGCACTGAAACTTGAAGCTAAAACAAAATTGCAATTTTCAAATCAAAAAATTGGAAACAGGTTGTCAGGTTGGAAGTTGGAGCTTGGTTACCCTCACCAAGAATCGTGCCATGTCTACAACCTCCTTGACCCAGGGTAATCTCCCAATGTCTTCAACTGGGAGGTCAAGGCAATGTGCAGCACACGGACTCCAGAAAATCCAAGGGTACTTCTCATTCACCATCTTCCCCATGGCAACACCGTGACAACCTGCATTGGAATTCTGACAAAGGTCGAATTATAACTCATGAACATTCACCATTGAGCATTCTGGAATGCAAATGCAAATTGCAAATGTAAATGGCAAGTGCAAATTGCAACGTTCAAAACAATAATCATGATTCACAAAATGTAAGTTGTAACTTGTAACCTACTAAGTTCTAACTTCAAAGCTGAGAGCTCAATGTCGAAAGTTTCAAAGTTGAAACTTGAAAGTGGCAAGTGGCAAGTGCATACCTGGACAACATTCTCTTTTCCGACCTCCTCAATGGCCTGTGAGATGTACTCAAATAATCTCCTGCCATCCAATGCCATGCCTGGCTCCGACGTATCAATGGATCTCAAAAACATGGTGCCCATGCAAGAAGACACCAATATATTCACAAGATGGCGCCTCCTTGCATCGGTCCAACCATCTGATATTATAGTGCATCCAAACCTAAAACATTCGACAACACTTTCAAGTTTCAACTAACTAAGTTGCAATTTGCAAATTTGGAGATTGAAAGTTCAAAGTTAGAAACTTGAAAGTACTAATTTCTAAAGTAGTAAGTGGCAAGTGCAAAGGTTTTGAAGATGTAAGGTTACAGGTAGACCTCGCCCATGACTTCCTAATGGGCTGTAGGTCAGCATCCACAGACTGCCGCTCAGCATGTAGCTCTCTCGTCCTCAACTGCTCCATGGTCGGGCCCTCCCACTCAACACCGATACGAGATACTGCTCGCATCATATCCCTCCATGCAGGGGTCTATGCCACATGAAAAGGGAGGTCACACAAGTAACAGCACCTCCTGATAGCAATAGCAGGTGCATCCCTATGAGACTGCTGGAAGGCTGCCACAAAAACATCCCTGCCTCTCACATGTCCTCGACCCCGTCCCCTAACAGTGCTACCAATAGCACTACTGCCGGCCCCACCAACTGGCACTGCAGGAGTCTCTCCAGAAGAAGAAGATGGAAGGATGCTGCAGCGGAGCTAGTGCCGGCTATAGGTGCCGGCTGCGATGGGGAATCTCGGCGCTCTGCCGCACCTGTAACAATAACATTGGTGTTACTAGTTACGCAGTAGGCTTTAGGTAATAAATTATAGTCAGTGAGAGAGCTCAGAGAACAGTCACTAATTACTCATTAGTAATCAAAGCTTAAAGTTATAGACTGAACACACAAACACAAACACGTTTAACACACCACCAAACACACAAACACACCACACTCAAAGTTCACACACACACATGCCACGCTCACACACACACTCCCTCTACTTCACACACACACAAACACTCCCTCTCTTTCACACACACACACACACACACACACACACCCACAAACACTCCCTCTCTTTCACACACACATCACACACACAAACACACAAACACTCCCTCTCTTTCACTCTCTCTCTCTCTCTCTCTCTCTCTCTCTCTCTCTCTCTCTCTCTCTCTCTCGCGGGCGCGCGTATGGGTTTTTCTATCGTGCCAAAAATTGAAAACAACCACCTCTCGGGCCCGCGCTGTATCGCAAAAATATTTGCGTTTTTTCAATAGTCGTTTCAAACAATGAAACGCCGTTTCGAAACGGGGTCGTTTCGTACGTCCCGTTTTAAACGCGTTTCAGCGTTTGAAACGCGTTTCGAGGAAACATTGACCGACACCTATGCCACCACCTCCAGATCCGCATCGTCCATCTGCATCCTCTTAGCCATCCACATCTCGAGGCACCAGACAGATGACATGTCGAGATCTTTTAGAGAGGGGCAGCATAGAGAGGCCACCAGGACCATTGCACAGATGTTCTATGACCTGAACCTCCCCTTCATCATGGCCACATCCTGCATCTTTCGAGAGGCTAGCGGGCCCACCTACATACCACCCACAGCCGATGCGCTTCGCGGCTCTTTGCTCCAGGAGCGGGTTGCATCCTTTAGAGAGAGACTAGCATCGTTGCAGGAGGCCTGGGATAGATACGGCTGCTCCATCATGGCTGATGGGTGGATTGATCATCGTAAATGTCCACTCATCAACGTGATTGTTTCCAGCTGCTACGGTTCCATGTGCCTACAATTTTTTTCATTAGTTGCTTGATCATTTACTGCGCAATGTCGATACAAAGGTTTCATAAGTTTTCAATTGATTGCAATGTGTTTCCAAGCTGTGCAATCGATGAATCTACATATCCAAGAACCAAGGAAATCAACGGACATGAAGTTAGCTCACCACTTTGTGGGGGAGAAGGTACAATCCAAGGAGGTGCAACTACATCATGTACCATCATCCGAATGCATACCTGATATCTTAACCAAGCCATTGTCCAAAGATCCATTTTACAAGTTAAGATACGCTCACGAGGGCACTTGCGGTTGTGGACTTTATCACACGCGCCGCACCACCGCCCTTTTCCGCACCCTGTTTCTCGGGGGGCTACCGCCCCCCGAACCCCCTGAGCATTTATTGAAAACCAGAGCAAATAACAACCAAATAGCTATTGAAGATAAGATTTGTTTGTGCCCCATCTACTGCACTTCTGAGAGGCAAAACGCTGGTTTGACCATTGATCCCTTAAAAAAATTTAGATGAGGGTAATTGTTAGAAGGTGATTTTCTTGTTGAAAAGTTCAAGAGTGAATTTGTTATCTGTCGGGGTTGTTGCAGTCGAACTTTTAAATCCTGATGATTTATGGATATTCACATATACTAAAGATTTCTGCTGTGCACGATCTTGCTGTATGTGGAAAGTTCATGGCTCAGAATACGAGTAAAATTGTTAGAAGCTGAGCTTGTAACCTTGTGGTGCAAGAGTCGGGAAATCAGGCTTGTAGGATTCTTCACATATAGGTTCTTGAGTGATGTATCATATGTGAGGTAAGGTTTTAAGGAAAGAGTCAACTGTTTTCTTGTTTTTCAGGGACATACAGCAAATGGTCAAAAAGACACTTTGGAAGGAAAAAATGAATCACTGGTGTGTGCAATCTGTCTAGAGAAAGTTATGTTTGAGGAGACATCACTTGTCAAAGGATGTGATCATATGTACTGGTAATGGTTGTCACAATTTTCTCTGTAGGCTTTCTAGGGAAGCAGTGTTTGGCTGCCTAAGGTGATATTTTGCATGCAAGCTGGATAGTTGACGGCTTATCATTTGGTGCACATTGGATTTACCCCATTGTTTCAGCTGATTTTCCCATTTGCAGATCTCTTTTGACATGTTTACAATAATCTTCTGAATGAGAATTACTTGTTACTCCTACAGTGTAACGTGCATTCTCCGTTGGGCCTCCTACAAGACAGAGCCATGGTGTCCTCAATGCCGACTTGCCTTTTCCTCATTATATGTGTACAAGGCACTTGATGGCAGGTAAGGAGGCATTGAGTAGTTTATGTAGTCTATATGTTTGCTTCAGTTCGCTATAAGATATTGCAGTCAATTGTTCATTATGCTGGTTTCTCAAAAAATATCCTATCTCAAATAAGGCATCGAGGCAGTAAATGTTGTTTGATTGTTATGATTTGAAGATCCGCTTCTTGTCTGCTTGTTTCATAGTTTGAACGACTTTTTGATGGAGGAGAGTGTATGCCTGCTTCTACGAGCCGCATGGTTTAAGGCAATACCTGCAGTTAACGAGATTGAAGAACAAGACGACTATCTGGATGATGATGATTGCTATGAAGAATATTATTATACGTCAAATGTCCGGCTGGGGAACCGGCGTTGGGGTGATAGTGGTTATGTACGAGGAGGGCGAAAGGAAGCAAGGCCTGTTAGTGTACGAAATGTTGCCTCAATTTCTCATGCATCTTGTTCTAGTGAGTCCTCATCCGTGTCCAAAAAAGAGAAAACTTTTCCCAAAGAAAGTGGAGGCAGACGTGCCAAAAGAGCGCAGAGACGGGAGGCAGCTGATCAGGAAGCAGCCTTAAAATCACAAGGAAATCAGAAGCAGCAACAGCAGTTAAAGGGAAGGCGAGCACTGCATTAAACTATCCATCCCTGCTAGTTATGCTTTAGATTTACGAAAAACCTATGTCTCCATAAGCTGAAATTGCTGCATAATCTCATGAAGAGTACTTTTGTCAATGCTATTGAGCTGTTGATCAGGACACTGCAAACCTGCCGCTGCTGACTGACTTGGACTTATAGATGTGTATTATTCCTTTTCACTCCATATAAGAAACGTGTAAAACTGTATTACTCTGATATTCTGACAGTTGCCTGTGAGCCTCCACAATAATGATTGGGATTTACTTAGTTTTACTGTCCAGTTCTTAGGGAAGTTTGGACAGGAGGCTTTGTAGACATTGGCTTTGACACTGTAGTTCAATGAAGTTCTATAATTATTTCATGTATATATTGACAGTATTGTTACCAACTCTCTGCACTCACTGCTGGGAAATTTTTTACATATATAGAAATCAATAGGAACAATAAATGCTTAAATATCTGCATCCTTTGGCCATGAGCGATTTCAGAAGAGGAATATGCTGTTTGCTATGATTAGTAGTGCCTTGAAACAACTTTTTACATATATAGAAATCAATAGGAGCAATAAATGCTTAAATATCTGCATCCTGTAGCCATGAGCAATTTCAGAAGAGGAATATGCTGTTTGCTATGATTAGTAGTGCCTTGAAACAACTAGCATTGTGTAAAAGAATGGCTGGCATCACCTATTGACTTTGTTAAAGATGTGCCCTGTGACATTTTTTGATTGGGAAGGGTTATTCCATTCTATTTGAATGTCCTCGGAAAGCAAAATGGAGGAGACATTTTCAACTAACGACATTTTAACCTGAGCAGTCTTGTTGCTTTTGAAATGGAGTTGTCCGATGCTACTGAAGAAGCGTAAGCTTTTGATTTGTTGAGTATGTTAGTGCAATGACCTGAGGGATGTTGTAGCATTTGGTCCGTGCTATGCATGGAAGTGATGGGCTTGAGACTTTGTGGTGCCCTCCATAATTTTGAAGATTGCATGCCTCCTTTGTTATGTTGGGTTGTATCTCAGACCTAGTATTGATATATAATACAACATCTCAGATCTGTGATTCTTCGATTTTTTTAAAAGCACAACCCTGCCTGTGAAATAAGAGCCACAAATGGCCTCCTCGCTAGCAAATCCACACTAATGTACGACGTGTCCTTGCAATGTCCCTTATAAATGTTTGAAAATCACTGGTTGCCTTTTCTCTGAATTGTAGATGACCTGACAAAATTTAGATCTTTGTGGCATAATTAGTTATCGATGATGCGTGTTCATTTTACTTTCTCAAAATGTTCAAAACTATGACCAGTTGCCAAAATTCACGTCTGTACTTATATCAAGACTACTTAGGATTAAAAGTTTATTTAATACAAGCAACCAAAAATAGCACTTGAATGACTGGTTTACTCATACTATCCCCTCGTTGGGTCATTTTTATTCTCATCCAAAGATCATAATGATCAGATGTCGTATACTAGTGTAAAAATCTGTTGAGTCTTTGCTCATCATCCACCGAAAAAGTTTGGTTTCAAACTGTAAACTTCATTAACGCTTCTGGACAACGATGGTGCACTTGATAGGACAATCGCTGATGAATGTATAGTTTTGAGGTTACTTTGGTAAAGTAGGGGCCGATGGCCAGCATTTTCTTATGGAGTGGTAGATCGCACTTCTACGTGCTTCCTGGAACGCTTCAGATTCTGACATGATTATATAAGTTGATGCTTGCCTTATGTGTGGGTTTCTGCTATGTAAGAATGCATATGACAGTGGATCAATACACCATTGCTCTTTGTGTGGATTTTCGCTTTTCAAAATGCATGGTGACAAGCGGATCGCTCTATCTGCCGTTTTGTATCAAAACCAATACTATATGAGTATACATGCAATGCATAACACTGTTTTGGCTCACTACTAGTCACAGTTGGCCGCCCAACTTACTTCTATATTATCTCAGTTGCACATACTGACATTGATAGGGAATGACAAACTGACATTGATAGGGAATGAGATACGTGGTTGCTCATAAGAATGGTAATGTAATGTAGTGTCTTTGGCTACCATTTTGAGAGGTTCTATTAAGCAATATTAGTAGTATCAACCTTGAAAGTAATGATGCGAAAACGATTATAATGTTTGCAAAACGTGCTGAAAATTAAGGTTTGAAGTAATGTGGGGCTTTCTTACAATACGATACTCTTATAACCATAACACACTACCTTTAACTCATTATTCTCGGTGTGTAATCACTAGTATATAAGGAAGATCTCGTTTAAAGCGATTGGAGATGGATAGCTCGTTGAAAATCTCTTTACCTCGCATCCAGGTATGAAGCCATATGAGGTAACATCGATTTGAATGATGCTTTCGATAATCTGTGACGGTTTATGCATACATGAGGATATTTACGATAGACTTTAAATGATTACTCTTATAAATAGTTACAAAGAGTACCTACTTTTCACATCTTTTAAATTGGTAAGGTGCTAGTTATGATACTTATAACAAGGATAATATATATTGGGCTTAAGAGCAGTTTCTTTTGAGTAAGTTATGAATTTTGTAAGAGCTTGACCTTGACGTGCTTGAACGGCATGGATTTGCCCAAGCCATAAGGTGCTTGGACTCCCTATGACTTTTGTGGGAGCACCTGGGGCTAGTATGGCACGGATCTACCCTAGTACCTAGCACTTATGTCAAAGTCATGTCTCTTGTTATATGTGTATTGAAAGATAGCTTTGTACATGTAGAAGGCTTATGCGAACTCAATACATTCTTTTTGCTTGTACTGATCATTATGTCATCTGCCCTGATACGGTTTTGTTAAAGGGCAGAATGTATTGCTAATTATGAAATGCATGATAGGGAAGATTGGATGTATTATTTTTATTTACAATCAAGCTGATAAGGTAGTGAATTTTGTTTCGGACATGGATAACAACTGATGCTAAGCCATGATACGTGTCTTCCTCACGTAACTAACTTGTGCGATTGTGTTTTGTGGGATGGTGGCAGGTAATAGCTGAGTGTCCTAAAACTTGCTTCGCTTTATGGTACTTTGTACTGTTAGACTTTATACAGCTTTGTTCTTACCTGTTATGCTATAAATTGAAGGGTTCAAAGGGTTTGGTCTTGACTTGTCAAGAGGGACTATGTGAAATCTTGTTACTCTCTCTCTAGCATCTCTGATGCCACCCCGACTGCCCTTTGGCCGGGGTAGTACCAAACCTTTACCTTTACTTGTATTTTATGGCTAACTAGGTCTGTTTTATGGTTTAGTCCACATGATGGTTTCGTGACGCAGTTGCACGTGGTTATGGGGAGCCCCTTTGGTCATGACGTACATAAGAGATCCTATAATAGAATGGTAAGGATACTCACGCATCTGCTGTTTCTCATGAATTGTTTGGGGACACTGGTCCTTTGACAATTTGAGACCTGATTCCATTGGCGAGAGAGGTACCTTGTAATTAATCAGATTATATCTTACTAACATGTTGTAGATGTACCTCTGTTGTGTAATGTAGACCAACTTCTGTTTTCTGTCTCTGTGGATTTGTATACCAAGGCAGAAATGAGCTTCGCCCAGTTCGGTCATGTCGAACTCGGAAGATAGCATTATCTTGGCCTCTTTTATCAAATTGATACTGTTGCTGAAAAGCAATGTATCATCCATGTATAAAGTGATAATGATAAAAGACTGCTGCACTGCTTTGAAGTAAACATTTGAATTTAAAGAGCTAGGTGTGTAGCCGTGATCAATAAGGAAAGTATTGATCTTTTGAAACTATGCTCGAGCATATTGCTTCAAGCCATAAAGTGCCTTATGGAGTTTAGACACATGATTGTGTTTACCCTCGATAATATAACCTTTGGGTTGCACTATATAAATGTCTTCTTCGATAATTCCATTGAGATATATGGCTGTATGTACATCTATTTGATGTATTTCCAAGTCTGTTGCAGTGGCAAATGATAGCAAAAGTCGAATAGAAGAATGCTTGACTTAGTGTAATTGACGTTGTATACCTGAGAAAATCCTCTACCGACAAGTCGTGCGTTTCTCCTGTTGATGCTTCCATCTGCCATATTTGGCATATTGAGGTCAAAACTTGTTTTAGACTTAGAGGTTGACTTTTCAAAGTTCGTTAGTCTAAATTTCATTTGAATAAACACTTTTTGAAAGTGTGGGAAAGTTAGAATGCGAGTTTGAGTAGATTCAATTTGAATAGTTGGGTACATTGAATCTAGACCCAAAATTAGTAGAGTTAGCATTTTGGTGAGAAAGCCAAGTGGCCAAATAGGGTTTGGACCTGCTATAAAAGGATGTAACTCATGGAGAGAGTGATCTTCTCTCTTCTCTATCTCATTTCATGCTTATACATGGTTCTCTTGGGTTCTACTATCCATTGGTGCACTATCTTGGTGATTGCTTGCAATTCTATGTGTAGAATGATCTATATTTGCTATTTTTGGATCCACACGTGTGAAATACAATAGCTTGCTGGTTTTGTATGGACAACAACAATACATAATCATTTCATTCAAGTTTGATCAAGTTCTATTAGTGTTTGCATCTCAAATTGTGTGTAGATGCTGATTTTTCTACATTGGTGAGATTGGTAGTGTATTTTTCTTTCTAACCAAAGATCATTCAAGTAGATTGGATCTTAAGGATCTGAAATCTTTCACAGGGTATCAAAGCTTGTGTTTTAGGTTATGAAGGAGGAAATCAGATCTATCAATGATTGGTGAAGATATCAAGTCTAGAGCATGCTAGAGAGGATTCTACACCAAAATCAGATATTTTGCTTTTGTAGATTGGATCTTTTGTAGATCAATTTTGTCAAAACCCTAATTTTGACTGGATCTCTAGATAGTGAGGTTTCTAGACTTCATTTGAGTGTGTTTCAATCTTAGGAAGTGACAAAAGTCATTAGATTGAGGATAGATCATAGGTTGATCAAGATTCCATGATTCTATGTGTTGATTTGCTTGGATAATTGCTAGAAGAGAATTTGTGAGATAGTTTCAAATCTTGGTGATTTCTTTTGAAAGCATTTGTTTTTGTTAAAAGGAGTGCTTTGTGCATTGAAGCAGGTTGGAAGAGAAGATCAGGTCATTGCTACATGACAGCTTCAATTGGAGTCATGTTGGAAGCCAATGATAGGCTTACCTCAAGTAACTATTCATTGTGGAAAGTGAGGATGGAGTCACTTCTTGAGATGAATGATGTTTTGGATATTGTTGTAGGTTTGGAGGAGAGACCAGCAACACAACAAGATCAATTGAGGTATGACAAGAGGGCCAAGAAGGCTCTACACATGATAAAGATGAATGTTACCAATGAACTTCTCAAGGAAGTTGGTAAGTGCACATCATCTTTGGAAGCTTGGAATTCATTGAAGAAGCTTTATGAATCTAAGTCTACTTCTAGAGTGTTAACTCTAAGAAGTTTCTTGTTTGCAAAAGAATGAAGAAAGTCTAAGTACTTTTGTTTTGAGAATGAAAGCATTGAATGATGAGTTACCTTGCATAGATGAAAGCATTAAGGAAGGAGAGCTTATTCAAGTGATTCTTAATGGCTTGTTGGATGCTCATGCTAACATTGTTCAAAGTATTGCTATTCAAAAGACTTTGCCAAGTTTGATGGATCTTCAAGAGATCTTGATCAATGAGGAATATAGGCTTCAAGCAAGAGGTGGATCTACATCGACACTTCAAGAGGATGCTATGTTCACAAAGGGCAAATTCAAGAGCAAAAACAAAAGCAAGTGGTCTAAAGGGCAAGATCAAGTGGATGCTTCTTCAAGTGGCAAAAAAAAGGATAGATCAAAGCTCAAGTGCTTCTATTGTGGCATCAAAGGACACTTTGCAAGTCAGAGTGCTACAAGAAGAAGAGAGATCAAGGAGACAAGCAAGGTAATATTACTCTTGATGAGGATGGTTTGGATGTTCAAGATACAAATGATGATGCTTTTGTGATGTCTTCATGTATGCTTGCTAATGATGGAGATCTAGATAATTGGTGGATTGATAGTGGAGCTAGTTCCTATTGATACACCTATGGAGTCTCATGTAAAGCTAACTATAAGAGGTAATGAAAGATCCTTCGATGACATTACTCTCTATAGGAAGCTAGTTGGTTCACTCATCTACCTAACCATTACTAGACCTGATCTAAGCTATTGTGTTGGAAGATTGAGTCATTTCATGCAAGATCCTAGTGAGGAGCATTGGAAGCTAGGAAAGCGAGTTTTGAGGTACATCATTGGAACTCGAGATTTTGGCATATTGTATGAGGGATCATCACCTAATTTTTTTGGATTTTCAGACTCGAATATGTTGGAGATGTAATGGATAGGAAATCCATTAGTGCTTATTGTATTTTCATAGGTGATGGAGCTATATCATAACAAGCCACTATCTCATTGTCATCTAGTGAGGCCGAGTACAAAGCTCTTACACATTGCACAAAGAAGCTATCTTTCATGCTAGGAGCAAGCATATTGAGATACAATATCTTTTTGTGACAGAGCAAGTCATTACAAAGGAGGTGGAGCTTCAACATGTGTCTTCAAGGGAATGTGTAGCTGATATCTTCACCAAAGCATTGGGAAAAGACTTGTTCATGAAGCATAGGACTTCACTTGGAGTATTATCAAAGTCTATGCTAAAACTAGTTGAAGAGGGAGTGTGAAAGATTCAACTAGTTTCATCACAGTTTGCAATATTTCCATATTTGGCATATTGAGGCCAAAACTTGTTTTAGACGTAGAGGTTGACTTTTCAAAGTTCATTTATCTAAATTTCATTTGAATAAACACTTTTTGAAAGTGTGAGAAAGTTAGAATGCGAGTTTGGGTAGATTCAATTTGAATAGTTGGGTACATTGAATCTAGACCCAAAATTGGTAGGGTTAGCATTTTGGTGGGAAAGCCAAGTGGCCAAATAGGGTTTGGACCTACTATAAAAGGATGTAACTCATGGAGAGAGTGATCTTCTCTCTTCTCTATCTCATTTCATGCTTATACATGGTTCTCTTGGGTTCTACTATCCATTGGTGCACTATCTTGGTGATTGCTTGCAATTCTATGTGTAGAATGATCTATATTTGTTATTTTTGGATCCACACGTGTGAAATACAGTAGCTTGATGGTTTTGTACGGACAAAAACAGTACATAATCATTTCATTCAAGTTTGATCAAGTTCTATTAGTGTTTGCATCTCAAATTGTGTGTAGATGCTGATTTTTCGACATTGGTGAAATTTGGTAGTGTATTTCTCTTTCTAACCAAAGATCATTCAAGTAGATGATCTTAAGGATCTGAAATCTTTCACAGGTTATCCTAGCACATCCGGATGAATATGGAAAAGATTTTTTGATACGTTTCTTGAGTAGACAATTGGTGCCTGCTGAAACTATACCACAACAGAGCGAGAGGCACTGGCCATGGTCTACACCGTACAACAACTCAGACACTATTTACTAGGCCAAACCTTTGACTTCTACATAGACCATCAAACATTGTTATATATTGCTAATAAATCTTGTAAAATTGGACGCATAGCTTGATGGCTCTTAATACTTGAGAAATTCAATTTCCATGTAGTCATCAGGAAAGGTACACAATATTTCATGGCTGACCACCTTTCCAGACTTCCCAATGCTAAAAAGGCTGATGCACCAGTCAACGACAATCTACCTGATGCATGCCTTTTTTAAAGCTATGCCACTCCCCTATGGGCTGAGGAAATCACTCTGTTCCTCACCACAGACAGATTACAAGAAGGCCTAAATACAGTGAAAAAAAAGAGATTTTTGCTCAAGGCAGCACCCTTTCAACTAATTGTTGGACAATTATATAAAAGAGGCGCTGACGTTATTATACACAGATGCGCTTATGAATCTGAGATACAACATATCATATCTTAGGCATATGAGGGCATTGGTGGCGGTCACTTCTCTGCCAAAGCGATTGCTAAGATTATACTATCACTGCTTAAGGATACTTTTGCTATCATCAAAACATGTGATGTTTGCCAACGAGCCAAAAAAACTACAAAATCAGATTTGACACTGCTTACCCCTATTATAGAAGGTGAAGCCTTCCATGAGTGGGGTATAGACTTTGTTGGGCCCATCAGCCCAGCAGCCAAAAATATCCAAGCACGCTATATCCTGATCGCAACCGGCTACACAACCAAGTGGATAGAAGCACTGTAAAGACAGTCTTTCTCCATGGAGATCTAGAGGAAGAAATCTTCATGAAGTAGCCTGAAGGATTCGAAGACCCCGACAATCGACAATATGTTTGTTGGTTGCAAGGATGCATTTATGGTCTAAATCAGGCATCACGATCTTGGTATAAGAAGATCGATAGTCTTTAGAAGTCTCTAGATTACATTTCTACACAACCAGACTGTAATGTCTATATAAAGGAAGTAGGAAGGAATTTTGTGATTCTGACTATATTTGTAGATGACTCCCTAATGATAGAAAATTCCTTGATGCTAATCAAGGAAACGAAGAGTCAGATTTCTAAAAGTTATGAGATCACAGATCTAGGAAAAGCAACAAATGCCCTGGGCTGAAAATAAGAAGAGATCGAATCAGAAGAGCTGAGCCAGTTAGAGTATGCCCAGAAAGTGCTGAAGTAGTACCGAATAATGGACTGCAAAAAAAAAGCCACACCAATGATAGCTGGAGCTAGACTAACGAAACAAGATTGCCCGAATACAGATGAGAAGAGACAGAAAATGGAAGGTATACCCTACCAAAACTTGATCGGTAGTATGATGTACCTCACAATCTGTACCAGATCCGATTTGGCCTTCTCTGTCTATGCTTTAAGCCAATTCCCTTTGAATCCTAGCATGGCACATTGGCAAATGGCGAAGTGAATTTTGCAATATTTGAAGGGTACCCAAAACATGGAATTAACCTACAAAGTAGACAAAGACGACAAAGGATTCGAGCTGGAACACTACAATGATGCAAGTTGGGCGAGCTGCAAAGACGACAACAAGTCCGTGACAGGAGGATGCTCGGTTGCGTGCGGAGTAGCAATTAGCTGGACATGCAAGAAACAGACCTTGGTGGACACACATTTTTGATTAACACGAAAGATAGGGACAAAAGAGGATGAGATTTGATATAGAGAGTAGAGTTGTGCATGAAGGTCTGCCAACGAGTAGAACACATCGACTGAAGTGTGCGTCAGGCCGCCAATGAACAAGACACTAAACAACTCAACTGAAAACGTAAAATAGAAAATACAAATTGTTCTCTTCACCACCTCTTATTTGTCGTGTCGTCTTCTCGACTGATTCTATCATGATCTGTGATCTGTAGTCGCTCGCTTAGGATACTGAAAACAAATCAAAACACAGAAACGAAAAGCCAAAATTTCGTTATAGAGATGGGTGTTTCTTGATCTTTGGATTGTCATTATGCTGGTAGATATTTAGTTTCTTGTTCTTTGTTTTCAGTTCTAAGAATCTGTAGATTAATCTGAGCATATTGTTGTTTTCTAACATTTTAGAGATAGTTAGTAGCAAGAACCGATTGGAAATTCATCCACATTGCTTGCATATATGTAGATGAATGATTTTCAGTTGCATGTGTAATTGTGTGCATGTGTTGGAGTGAACGATTACCTGAGCATCCCATTGACAGGCTGGGAAACATACTATAACGAATAATAACCTTTCTGCCTGATCTGGATTTGAACCAAGAAGATAACACTTAACGAGCCAACCACCTGGAACGGGCAGAAACACTTGATTTTAGAGATAAGAAATCAAGTGTATGAAAATGATCACATTTCTAAAACTTTGTCTATTTGTGTTATACATTTGGACGAAATGATGTAAAAACTACTCAAAAAATGGGTTTGTGACAAAAAAACACATTCTGGGAATGAAAAATAGGGAAGAAAAAAAGGGTCATGAACCCTTCAAGTGATCATTGGGATCGAATTGAGAGTTCACCCGAAAAAAAAAATTCAAGTGAATCCTGAATTCGATCCCAGGGATCGAATTCAAGGTTCAAGGCCCATTTTCCTTATCTATTTTTTATCCTCATAACATTTGAGTTTTCTTGTTGCAAATCCAAAACATGCATAAAAACAATGAGAAGTATTGAATTAATATATCACGAGCTAACAAAATAGTGACATTTTAGAACTAGAATACTCATTGCTTGAAACTATGTTTTCATCAACGTGTATGCATGCCATTCATGATGTTGAACTAGAATTATGCCTCACAAGAATATTGAAGTAAGTCCAATTCTTATAGTATTTCAGTTTAATGTTGGTATGTTCATATGTAATTAGTTTCTTTGTACAACTATTAGTGAATTGTAGACAACCTATAAAAACATGCTTATAATAAAATAGCCTGTTTGTGCAAGTATCATTGAATTTTCCAAAAGACATTTTTTAATGAAATTTTTAATTTTGGTCAAAAACTTGTAACTTTTTAACCCTCTTTTTTATCATTTTCATTTCAGGTGTTATCCTGTGAGCCCATGTTTTTGAAAACGTACAAAAATATGGCGAATTTTAACGAAATATAAGGAATATGCCAAATAGTTCCCGTTTGTACGAAATATTACCTATTTCATACGCAACAATATTTTAGAGTTTTGAGACTTCTTTTAATCCCTTGCGCAACTTGAATTCATAGCATTGCACCAATGCCAAAAAGATCATAAGAATTAGGGGTAGTAGAGCATGTACTATGTAGGTATGCTAGTATAGGTAGCATCCCCTTTATCCCCAACCCAAGGCTCTCATCATCATTCAAGAATGAATGCTAGGCAAAAAAATTCCTAGTGATGCCTGCTAACTTGACTCAATATTCTATCAATGAATGTTGACACATCAACACTACTTTGTTACAAACGCAGTCATTTGGTGTTGATGTACATAGGATTATTAGTTTACATTAAGGAATGGATAAGTAGTTAAGCATGAAATAGGAAAAAGTTCAAAATGCAACTATGCTGTGGAGCGAGCCCATATTTCTCTGTTCCACCCAAGAACTCAATGAGGCCGAGGTCTTGATGTGCAGAACATTCATTGGTTTTCATTAGGAGTAAAGAACCCATTGATCCAAAAGGTTGAAAATGCAAGTATGTTGTGGAATTGGCCTAGATTCTTCAGTTCCACCCAAGAACCGGACGAGTAATACGTGTTGATATGTAAAACTTCTGTAGGTTTATGTTGTCGGTTTATCTTAGGAGTGCTCAGTGGACAACCAATCAATCATAACGCACAAAAAGGTTCAAAATGCAGCTATGTTGTGGAATCGGCCTGGATTTGCTGGGTTCTTGGGTGGAGCCTGCTCAACCAGGCCATTTCCACATCACTTAGAGAAGTCTAGTAACCCGTATGTGGGTCCCAGCAGGAGCCAGACTAGGACAGTTTCGTATCCTCAATCTACTTCATGCACCATACTAAAGTACAACTTACGCGATTAACCATCTCATGCTCCCATTCCTTTCAGGAATTTAGTTAATGATGAAAGGATATTTAGTTTCATTCTTAGAAGTTACAATGACTACCTGCTCGAATGGGATATCTGGGATTGGTATGTTGAAGTAGATTGAACTATGGAATGCGTATACAGCATAGCTTCTTACGTGCTTAACATCAAAGAAGTAATATGGCAGAACTAGGACTGCATATCTAGTTAGTATCTGTTAAATTTTACTAGATTTACAAAGTAGCTGATTGAATTTTGACATTTGGTTTCGGGGAAGGGCTAAATTCAGAATCTTTGGTCATGTAATCCCGTTGCCAATTGTATGTACAGCAGCCTGCTGTGCTGCGAAAGAACGGGGTTTCTTGTGAAAAACTCCAGACATGCGACCATGAGACAATCACTGGCTCTTTCGTACTGATCATTGTAAGCGCAGCAGGTCCTTGCACTTTCAATTCACGTGTTTAAAGCCTAGCATTTGTTTGTAGCTTTGGTAAGGACCGGGTCCAGGGACGCCCTCACCAGGGTTCAGCCGAGCAGGCTGCAATCCTTCCACTGTTCCACAACACCAGGCTAATGAGTGCGGCCACTATGAGAGTGTACTTGTCCCCTATCAACCAGTTAGCAGCCCAGCTGGGTTCTGTTGGCCTTGCCGCCTGCTGATCGGGCTTTCCAAACGGGCTCACCTCCAGGATCAGGCTCTGATCAAGGTGATTCGGTGGCTGATCAGTCTTGACTTTACACAATCCCTCGCTCCAAACTAGTAGGGCAGTGATATATCAGCGTTATTGGATTGATGATGCATGTTAATTATGGTATTGAAGTGATGGTTTTCTTTTTTGTGCGTTGGTAGTTACCTTTTTGTAGAGTGGGCAGTCACTCACTTGCACTAGCAACACTTTATGTACAATGTGTACAATGTACATCCAATATAATGCTCCAAGCCAATGCTCTGAAGCTTACTTGGAGACTGCATTTTTGGGAGGTTGTCCTTGTTTGAAAATATATGCTTTTGAAATCCAACAACTCACTACTACTGCCGGTTCTTTAAGGACATTGGTAGAACAGGTGCTGATGTGGCACACTCTCATTTGTTGAGAGTAGAGCGGTTACACACTATAACATAGCCCCTCTTAAAGCCAAATGATGTGTCGTTCAACTATTGGTCAATTACTACAGTGGCCTGCTACCGGTGGTAGCAAGTGTGTGCCCCGTGAATACATAGTACAAATACTTCAAATTTTGAATTATTGTGTGAAAAATCTTAGAAATAAAATCCAATGACCTTGGCTTTAGAATGTCCGAAATTTTAAAATGTTCTTAATATCCTTTTTTGGTTTGGGTCTCCCTTGCCTTTTCCCCCTTTTTGAGAATAGATTGCAACATTGGAGCTTTGACATGAATTTGTAGATCAATGTTGTAATTGTTTAGATACGGCCTTTAGTCTACCTTTCGACATGTATTGTCATTTCAAGACTCAATATTGGAGACTTGTTGCACCAGATTTGAGTTGGGTAAAAGTTATTACGTGCTGCAACATAGGTGCAAGGTGGCTCAAACCTAGTGTGTGTGTGCAAGAGTGCTTCATAGTAGCCTAGGAGTGTTTGTTGTACATCCACATTTGGGCATAAAAAAGGATAATCAATTAAGTAATACGAAAAGGAGATTCTTCATCTTCCAAAAAACAAGGTTTTTCTTAGTAGCACCAAGATATTATACATTGTTATAATGATGCATACATGCAATCTCTTTTAGAGTCCAAAAATAAGTACATTAGTTAGTACTAAGTAGGTAGTGTTTGTTTTTGGGTAAACAATTAATATATAAACAAACCAGCAAGGTGCAAATGCATGTTAAAAATATGTATGTATATGTATATCTTGATACGTCTTGTGACATTATTCCTTTACAAGTAAAACCTAATTTCAAAAGCCAAATATGCAATTTAAAATGAGTTTGATAGTTTGATAACAACATTTAGGCTGGATTAAGATGCTATGGGGTAAGCAGGTCTGTGTTGCATTTCGTCATACTTAACCCCCATCAACAAACACAAGGCAATTTGGTATGGAATGTTAATAAATGTGGTGCACTTGCCACATAATTAGTACTAGGACCATTGGTCCTTAGGATAATGTAGTAACTGACTATGTTCCATGTGACTTCGTCGTTTCATGTTGTAACGTTTGATGGACGGTTGTCTCTTTCTCATTGTAAAGGGATGTTGCCCACGCATTCATGATTCAATATACATCATCGGTTTAGTTAAGCACATGCTGACTCTCTCTCTTCTCTCCGTCTACATTTATGCTGCAACAATCTATCTCTATGTCATGAAAACATAAGTGTTGGGATTCCACCCCCAACCGCCTAGCCACTTGCTTGTCTTCCTGATCCCAAAAGGGCCGGTACCAGGGGACATGAGACAATGTGCAACTGCTTGTTATGAAGAGGAGAACCTAAGGCCCCTAATTACTTATGAGACAAGTGTGTAGGAAATGGCACTGTTGGGCGCACTCAATGACAGCTGCAGCTAATTTGTGTGGCTTGCGCCATCGATATGGCTTAGGGCAAGAGAGGGAAGAGAGAAAGTCATGAACCTGACTTGACGTATTGAAAGGGTTCCATGTTGGAGGGCACAACAATCCTTCTTCCTCCTCCCTCTATTCCCTCTCTTGCCCTATGCCATCACAACAATCCTTCTTCCTCCTCCCTTTTCCCATACCATAGAATCCTTCAAAGAAATATTTCTCAAGCTGTACAGCATATTTCTTGAATTGTAGAGCATCTTTTCAGAGCTCAAGTTGGCATAGTATGGCATTTGTTGGGCCCCATTTGACTTGCACAAAGAGTACCTTCTCCAATGCAAGGAAAGGGCAAAACTTTTGTAGCATCCAATAGCAAGCAAGAGATGGCTCTTGTGTGTGAAAACACCCTATAACTTTAATCTCTTACGGAGTCTTAGCCTTTCAATGATATGCGTTATCATTCAATCCAGCATACTTCACGTACTTTATGCTTCACGAAGGGATCAGAGGCCCAGGGCACAGTATGATGGTATGATGTATCTACTTTCTTTTAGGAATCAGTATCCCGTCCAATGCCCATTTCCAGCTAAGGACCATGAAGCCTGACAGTCATGTACTTCTTTCCAGAGTCGCTTAAGATAGCGAACGCACTTTCTTCAAAGTATTTAGGCTTTATCTCTTTATCATTGCACGATTCATGCTAGTTGCATTATGGGTATCGTGGTTGAAGCTTGTAGCTCTTGTATTGATTCTAGGATAACGAATGTCTTGATCGTAGTATATCTTTTTATAACCCACTATAAGGAACCTGTAAGTTTACAAGAATTGTAGGTTTTTCTGAGCTACACAGAAGTCAATAGGTTCAAGTTTGAACTGTTACATAGCCTGAGTTTTTTAGTTCTGAAAAGCATAACGTAATGTTGAGAGTTGGCCAACAAAGTGCACGAGTCTCAAGTTTCAATGTTTCAACACGCATCACTTACTGCTCAACCTTGTGGGAAAGAATTTGAATTTTGATCGTGCAAAATCTTAGATGTAATACAAGAATAAAAAAAACTATGAGATGTGAATCAACCAAAAAGTAAGATGCCCTCTAAAAACCAAGCTCCAGCTGTACCAAAGATAGGATAAAAAACGAACGCTTCAAAATAGCCTCCAAATTAGAGTCCGAACGTCTGAACGTACGAACTGGGGAGGTCCGAGTCGACACTATAGGAAATTCGAATGATCCCAAATTGGTCTGTCGAATGGACAGAAACCCGACAAAATAGTGAAGCGTAAGGGGGAGCTCGAGGCGGATCGACGCGAGACTCGACTCCAGGCTTAAGCTAGAGCCCAGAGGCCAGGAGCAAAAGGGCCCTGGAGCGGCAGGTAGCGGCCATCTCTAGGCTTTAAACTTGTAAAACTAGAAAAAATTCTGCCCGTTACAACATCCGCTTGAAAAACTTACAAATTTCTTTTGGCAGCTTCAAATAGCTAACAACAGATTAACTTAATGAATATTAAGAACCTAAGTCTTTGATTCTAACAGGTGAAATGCCGTTTTACATATAAACTTGTGAGAGATTTTATGGAGAATTGGAAAAAGTAGCCTTATTTTTGTCCTTGCTTGTCATTCCCTTAGAGGATCCAGACTCCAAAGCTTACAACTCTGAAGAACTGGGTAGCCGAAAGTCGAACAAGCTAACTGCCACAAATTAGGGACTTACTAGTACCTCCTGTCTACCACCACGTTGCCTCAGTACTTTGTCCAACAGGACTGCCATCTGCAATCGCTGCTGGTGATAAGTGATAACGATCCATGGTGCAAATTTGCACGTGACCCACAAAGATTTTGGCATTGAGGCTCAGGAATCAGGATCCTGTCTGAGTCCTCGTGTGCGGCTGCGGTGAGCCGGGCTGGGATATGCTGGGCTTGAGACTCGAGAGTCGAGACTGGAGACAAAAATACGATCCCCATTCAAACTTTTGAATGGAGATCCAACGCTACAGACATTAAGGGGGAGGATTTAGAAAGAAAGGACTAGGTATCATCATGAGGTGGGCTACTCCTTGGTGGGCTACTCCTTGTAGCAGGCTGAGCCAAGAGAGCAGAATAATGTTACAAGCTTGTAGCCCACCGTCGGATTAACGATAGTAGTAGGAGACAGATAGATGGTCAAGATCTAAATATGTTTGCAACTTTCACTATGGAACATAATCAACCATCTCTCAACCAATGACATAATGCCGCATGTCCGCATCACCGCTCACGAGTGCTGAGGTTTTCAAAGAGTGCTTGGCATGATGCTTGAGCTAAAATAAGAAGGGAAAGAAGTTTTTTTTTGGAACCTCACAAAAGCCTAACACATAAAAAATTTTGGGCCATTTTTGGGGCAAGATAATAATAAATCACAATCTAATTTTGAAAATTATTATATCTTTTTTACCGACTTTCGTGACTTTTGCAATGTGTTGCAACTTCTGCCACCTACTGCGTCGATTTTGTGAGGTTTTGCATCCTACCATCTATTGTGTCGATTTTGTGAGTTTTGCGTCCTATTGTTGCAACTTTTGTAACCTAGTGTGTCTATTTTGTGACTTTTGTGACCTCAATGACTCTTGCAGCCTCAACGACTTTTGTGACCTCTTGCGACTTTTGCTCTGTCATGCAGATCATGTCGGCAAATTGTGGATTTTGAAAGATCAACAATGCATTAGCTTTGAATTAAATTCAATGGTAAAAAATAGCCAAAACAATTCCATTACATCAAGTATTGTCCATGGCTCGGACCGTGCTTAAAATAATTTGCCGGTCCCATGGCTTGCGGCTCGAACCACTTCATGGAAGATTATTTCCATGACTAGTCCTAGTCCTCCCCTATGGACATTATCTAGCACTTATTTGTGAAACTTTCTAAGTAATATGAGAACATTTAGAGCTAATTTTGGAACTATAATTTCCAGATTTGCCATATGGCATGGGTGGGGTGGAGCTTGGATTGTGCTTGCCCACCTAACTTAGATTCCATGACTAGATTCCAATCCTTGGATGGTGTAATGCTTGGTTGTGCTTGACCACCTAGTTTAGATTCAATGCCCATGCATGAATACCCAAGCAAAAGGCATGTTAAAGATAATGCCTAGGTTAGTTTCAATGCCCATCGAAGTTTTGACTCCATGCACACCATCCAAGACTGAATACCTCAGAAAAAGGCCTTCTATAAATAATGAAAACCTTCTTCGCAACAATCTCAACACCAAAACTGGAGATAAAAGATCATGCAAGGCCCTACCTTGGAGGTGACCTGATTTTTTATCAAATGGCCCTCCATCGTTGCCCTGCTGGCCATGCTGGCCCTCCATCGCTGCTCTACCCTGACTGTTTGCACCTGTCGGATTTGAACAATAAAATGAATACTGGACTATGTAATTCATCTCATTGTTGATTGGAGATATATCTCCCAAACAACAATAACTTACAAATGCATGATCTTGACCTTCAAAGTAGGAAATTGGTTCTATATTTTAACACATATTATGTTCTTTAACACATACAAAACAATTTTTATTGACATCTGCAACACTATTTATCTTTGAAGTTTATAATGCTTATGCTAAAAGCATCACAACTCTTGAAAGTAAATATGAGCTTTTAGAAAACATTTTTATTAGGTGGTACTAGGAGATAAACAAACCACTGAATCTACGCAAATTGATTCAGAGCACCACCTAAAGGAACGATGCCTTTTCAACCCATGGCAAATCTATTTATGGAATCATAGAATCTCATGTTATCCATAAGTCGTAGCTAAAATAATCAACTCAAAAACATTGAGAGATGTTTGCAATGGACATTGATGTTGAAAGGACACCTACTTTGTTGAATGGAAATTTGCAATGGCCACTAACAATTGTGTTAAAATGACACATGTAAAAACGAACAAGAATGCAAGGAGGTGGGTTTGTCAAACTAACTTTTTGTATTTACTAGTCAAATAAATATGAAAATTTAAAAGAGCATAGGCACATAAGAGCTCAAGAAAGACAAGTACTTTGTACATAGAGCTACATGCATGCATAATGATGATGACAGCTAACGACAACATGTTTCCACACCGTGACGAAGTTTAACAACCATATGTTGCCAAACTATATATGGTTTAGCTTGGAACAAAAGGATGAATTTATCCAATCAATTATTTCTTATGTGGTTTTTAGAATTGTACATTATGAGAATGTTAAGCTCATTTTCAACCTCTAAAGTTCAAATTTGTTGAACACGCTAATCCTACTAATTTTTCCTTTTAAGTAGAGCCCCCCTAATGTGGGGCCAAGCCTCAAAGGTTGTTGCCTTTGCCTTAATGTCCTCCTTGGCTTTTGATTTAAAGTAGGCCCTTCAACATCATCAACATCAAGAATGTTAGATCCAATGTCCACACCACCACTTGAAGAAACTTTTGGAAAGTTCTCTTCATGAAAAATGACATCTCTTCTAATGACCACTTTCCTTGTTGAATGAATGTAAACTTTGTAAGCCTTGCTTACCTCACTATTGTTGGAAATTAAGTCCACAGTTTCCTCCTTGGTGATATTTTCTATTTCAAGATTCTTCTTGCACATTTTTTAATCATTGATCTAGGGTCAGATGAAACCTACTTTGGTTCTATGTCTGCTCATTTGATACTAGCAGGAATCACAGAACTCAAACAACCGAACTATTCAAAGAATGACTACATCGGGCTTCCAGCTAATCTTCATCCATCCATGGACTAAAAACTAAAGGATAACCACTCTTTTTCACATTCGAATGTCAAGTCAAGTTATTTGAAGGACATTGAAGACCTGGCCATCTTCAATGACTTCAACAAATTTCCATTTTGAACAAGTCTGCAGAAATACACTATCTTTGCAACAGTTTGTAGAATTGAACTGTTTGCCGCACAGTTCGCATTTTTCCGAAAGAAGAAAAATGCAAAGTGCCAGTCTACTTCGACGAAATGGCAATTCCAAGTTCATTGTCACATTTTTCCATAAGGCAAAAAATGCGAAGTCCCGTCTACTTCGACGAAATAGAAGTTTTAAGCTCATTGTCGCATTTTTCCAAAATACAAAATATGCGCGGAATGCGACAACTTGTGCATTCCGACGACTCTGAGCTATTAAAACTACCGCCAACGCACCACCCAAAGGCATCGCAAGGCAGCCAAGGCTCCGCCTAGCCGCCGCGATGTTGGAGAAAGAGGGCGTGTGAGTGTGAGAAACTAAAATAGCTAAAAAAGAAACGAACACGAAAAGAAGCGAACTCGAAACTTGAATGAGAAACGAACTCGAACGGAAAGTGTTTGTGCACAGTGGAATTAGCTATATTACTCTTTTCCTAGGCATGACTACGCCTATCAGAAACGAATAGAACGTTAGTGATGGAAATCATGGTCGATCTGATTACGTAGCCAAACATTAAGCAACAAAACATCAGAAGGATAATTTGTCACGAATAGCTAGACAAATTATTAGTCACGAATGATTCACGAAGAGTTAGATTGAGCTCGACTGATAATCAGTCGCGAATTAGTCGTGAAAGGCAAGACTAAATATTAGTCGTGAACAGGTAGATTAATAATTATTTGCTAAGAACAGATTACCAGATTGAGCAATAAGAGAGTTAGACAGAATGTAGAAAAGCATAGCAATATTGACACAAATATGAACACAGAACAAGACAGAGCTGTTATCAGAATAAGTATAGCAAAATATACATGTCAATAATGTTGTTGAGTACAAGACAATAGCGGATGAAACCGCATGCTCTACAAAGCTAATCCAAACCTATTACTGACAATACAAAAGAATCAATGCACAAGGGCATCTACTTCGTCTATCTGTGATAAGCTTTTGATGCTATTATTTTCACACACGTTTTTATCTCACATCTTCTACAGTATATGCAAATGGTATTCAATATATATACACAATTTTACAAGTGTGCAGATGAAGAAAGTTCAAAGTGGATGTGCTGTCTGTAGGAGATCGTGGGTGGCTGCTGTCATTGTCAAATCTGTTAGCACAATTGCATGGGATGAGCGTGAAAAGGCCGCAACGTCAGCCTTTGCTAAAATGAACGTTGGTGAAGATGCCAAAAATGCTACACTCTGACAAATGCTTTAAGATTTGATTTATAGAGTGCTTTTGCTTTTCTGTAAGGGCACCTTCGGCATTTTGTAAGGTAGAGTCGCCTTTTTCGCCTATCGCAAATCACGTGTAAAAACACAATGTCGCGTTTTTCGCCTTTTTCGTCTATGAAAATTTACTTGTATTTATGCAGACAGTCGTGTTTTTCACCTCTCTTAGTTTACATGTAAAAATACAGATTGTGCGACAACATAAGTAAAAATGCAGCATGAAAGAGGCAGATTAAAATGGGATATAGGAGAGTAAAGGAGATAAATCCAACACCTCTTAATCTGGATCCGCGAATGCCTCGATCTTCAGACTAAGCAATGCACAAAACTTGTTGTGTGCATTAACACTTAATGTCTTCGTGAATATATCTGCAACCATGTCCTGTGTTTTGCAGTACGTTAGGCTCACCTCCTTGTTGAGAACCTTCCCCCTGATGTAGTGATATCTGATTTCAATGTGCTTACTCCTAGAGTGAAATCTAGGGTTGGCTGATAGGGCAATAGCACTCTAATTATCACAGAATAAAATTGTGGGGTTGTACTGATACAAATACATGTCTGAAAATAAATTTCTCAACCAAAATGCTTCCTTAATAGATTGAGAAGCAGCAATGTATTCTGCTTCAGAGGTTTGCTTACGACTGTTCCATGAGATAGGACCGTCGTTGAAGAAGAATGTAAATCCAGATGTGGACTTACGATTGTCTACATCTCCTCCCTACCTTGCATCAGAATATCCACTGAGCTGATGAAGATTGTCATTGCTGACATCTCCATAGCAGATGCACTGGTCCATGGTATCTCAAATATACCTCATGACTCTTATGAGAGCCTTCCAATGAGTAATGCCACGATTAGCCATATATTGGCTGAGTGAGCTTACTGCAAAAGAGATATCTGGTCTTGTACAGACCATTGCGTACATGAGAGAACCAAGTATCAATCGATAAGGATACTCTCTCATCTGCTCCTCTTCCTACTTGGTCTGGGGAAATTGGTCCTTTGACAAATGCAAGTCTGAATCCATCGGTGAGTGAGCTAATTAGATTGTATCGGTTAAGAACATTGTGAAGTCACCTTTGTTGAGTGATATAAATCAGTTGTCTCACTCTGTTTTTGTGGATCTGAATGTTCAGACAGAAGTGAGCTTCGTTCAGATTAGTCATGTCGAACTCTGAAAACAACATCTGCTTAGAATCCTTGACCAAATTGGTATTGTTGTTGAAAAGCAATGTATCATCCACATATAAGGTGATGATAATGAAGGACTACCGCACTAACTTGGAATAGACGTTGCAATCAGTAGTGCTTGGTTGGAATCCTTGTTCGAAAACTAACCGATGTATATCCCGTTGATTTGCAGATCGAATGGTTTTTGGCTGGTATACCACAAAAGATTGATTGGTATTGCAGACAAGGGGACATGACCTCCTTAGCAGCAGTAATAGCTAGTGCTGAAAAATTCGAGACCTCAAAACTAGCATGAAAGCGACGCTCAACTAAAAGATCTCGTAAGTCCAAAACTGATTCTAGTGATAGCGATGATGATTCAGATTCTGACTCAAGTACCAGTTCTTCAAGTTCGGAGTCCAAAAGTAGTGATTCATCAGAATTAGAAGCTGATAAAGGAGATAAAAGAAATAAATGACGAACCAAACGAAAGGACGACACGAAAACCATCGAGGATAAGTCGTCAACTTCTAAAGTTGAAAAGCTTTGGAAGAGTAATATGGCTGACCTTAATAAAAATTTTAATGATTTGAACGTGCAGATCCCTGAAGTTCGAGACAAAAGACCAAAAGCGTCTTCTTTCAACTCAGGAATGTGGTGTACGAAATGTGAAACTTCTGGACATACTAAGGAAGATTGCACCACTGTGAATGTAAAATATATCGAAGATCCTGCCCAGGAGGTACCTTTTATTTTCAAAATGATGCGACTACTAATTATGTGCAGGGTACTGTAGCATCAGCCCAGTAGGATAGACCAAAGTTCGCACCAAGAAGACACAATCCTCAAATTAGAACTAAGCCAGTGTTGGGCAACTGTTACAACTGTGGAGAGCCATGACATTTTTCACCCGACTGTCCTCAGCCACGAAAGCTGATTGGTTATGTACTGTTATGCTTGAACTGTAGGGAGCCTGGCCACAAGTATCCTGACTGCCTTTAGCCGCAGAAGCCGCGACCTAAATATCAGTATGTAGCAACACTAGCTGCTGCAGACTTGAAAGCAAAAGCTTCGACTTATGTTGTTGTGTAGAGGATTGATATTATTGAAGGAAAATTGGCGAAGACAGAAGACTAGTCCTGGCCAAGTGGCGTGAAAAAGATATTAAAGTCACAACGAGAAGCAAAGGCTCCTCGAGACTCGAACAGAAATCTTCAACAAAGTGTAGAAAATCTTCGAAAAAAAAATCTTCTAGCAAGTCGACGAACAAATCTACAACCAAAGAAGATCTTAAAGATGACCCCGACTATGACCGCAATGCTGCAAAATTATTTGCAAAAGACATCTCAGCAGAAGCGAAAGAAATTATCAACACTAAACTTCAGTTAGCTGCTGCAGAGAAGGTGGTCACATTCGAGGAAGAGGACGACGAAATACCGAAGACTAAATTGTCTAGTGCTGTTATTGACAAGCCAATTTCGAAATCAAAGACGAAGGACTATGACATAGTGACTGATATTGGATCTCTTCGTCCGAACACCACTTTTGAGCAATTATTGGCAGATAACACTTATTACAGAAAGCAACTAAAAGGTCTTTCTACCCCTAAAAAAAAGAAAAAAGTTTTTTGTCAAATGCTGGTGTATTGTCTATTGATTTAGGAGATCTTGGCGCACCTGAAATTGATGTTACCATTGTTGGATGTTTGATTGAAAAAGTGCCGATAGGCTTTGGTTCCAGTGTGAACATAATAACAAAAGACACAGCTCGTGCTTTGGAGCTGACTGACATTCAACCGACACAACAAAATATAAAGTTAGCTGCTTTGACGCAACGAAAACCTGTTGGAGAATTGAAGGATGTTACTGTTTAAATTCAAGCCAAGCCTTTCACAATGAATTTCATAGTTATCAAACCACTTGGTTTGTCATCTTATTCTGTGCTAATTGGACGGCCCTGGCTTTATCAATCAAATGCAAGTGTTTATTGGAAATCTAGAGAGTTGAGATTTCAGACTGGTGAGACCAACAATTGAGGTAAGCCAACAGAACAAATTATCACCTGGTTTCTCTGGTTATAATCAGGTTGGAGTGAGAAAGGAGGATCGTTCAAAGACCATGTTCACTATGGATTGGGGCACTTATGCCTACAACAAAATGCTCTTTGGTCTTTGCAACACACCAGCGACTTTTCAGCGAATCATGATGTTAATTTTCGCTGCTTTCCTAAGAACTTTTCTTGAGATCTTTATTGATGATTTCTTTGTATATAGTGATATAAAGACACATCTACAGAAGCTGAAACTTACTTTGCAACGGTGTCGAGATACTCGTTTATCCCTTCATCCAGAGAAATGTTTTTTCGGTATGAAAGAAGGAATTTTACTTGGACAAAAAATATCAAATAGAGGAATAGAATTTGATAAAGATAAAGTCAAACTTATAAAGAATCTCCAGATACCAACCAATCTACGTGAACTAAGAGCTCTCTTAGGACATGTCGGCTACTATCAGAGATTTGTCCCAAATCATGCTTCTATTGCTGCTTCTCTTATGCATCTACTCAAGAAACAAGTGGAATACTTGTGGACGAATGAATAGTAGAAAGCATTCGAAGAACTTAATCAGAGATTGATCAATGCTCCTATTCTGAGACCACAATTGGGCTATTTTATTTCATAGTTATGTTGATGTTTATGCATTTGCTATTGGCGTCTGTCTAAGCTAGAAGGACGATCAGAAGAAAGATCATCCCATATACTATGCGAGTCGACAGCTCAGTGCCTCAGATAAGAACTATTTGGCTACAGAAAGGGAAGCACTTGGAATGATTTTCACTATTAAGAAATTTCGACATTATTTGCTAGGATATGCTTTTATTTTTCATGTTGATCACTATGCTCTAAAGTATCTCATGAATAAACCAGATTTATCAGGACGAATTGCTCGATGGGTTCTATTTCTGCAGGAATTCACTTATCAAGTAGAACTTTGCCAAGGAAAATATCATACGAATGCTGATTATCTATCGCGACTCAGCACAGGAAAAATTGAAAAACCAATTAATGATGATTTTCCAGACGAAAATCTATTTGAAATTTCATCTACGAATTCGTTATATTCTGATATCATTACTTATCTCAAGGATCAGATATATCCGGATGGTTATGATTTGGAGCAAAAGACAACTTTTCAACTTAAGGTAGCACCTTATACGATTATTAACAATGTCCTGTACAAGCTTGGTGCTGATCAGCAACTAATAAGATGTCTCGAAAAAGCAGATATTAAAAAGGTTGTTCAAGCCTTACACTCAGAGGATGCTGGCGGACACTTTGCTTTAAAAAACACTGTTAATAAGATATTGACTGCCAAGTACTGGTGGCCAACAATATTCAAGGATGTATCAAATTATATTCATTTGTGTGATCCATGTCAGAGATCTGGTAAGCCAACAAAAGCAATGAATTGGCCGTTAACACCAATCTTGCCTCTTGCACCATTTAAGAAGTGGGGGATTGACTTTGTCGGTCCAATCAAACCTGTGACTTGACATACGAAGTGTCATTATATTTTTGTTGCAAAGGATTATGCTACAAAGAATGTTGAGGCAGAAGCAACGAAATGAAATGATGCTAAAACTGTCGCGGTGTTCTTATTCAAATTTATAATCACAAGATATGGTTGTCCACTTGAATTAGTAAGTGACCGTGGTACACATTTCTTAAATGATACAATACGACTACTGACAACATATTTTTTGATTAAACACAGAAAAACAATCCCTTATAATCCAAAAGCAAACGGGTTGACTGAGAGAGCTAATGGAATCTTATGTAAGATCTTGAACAAGATTACTATTGCACATGTGATTGATTGGGATTAGAAATTACCATCAGTTCTCTGGGCTTATCGTAACGTAGAAAAGATCACGACGAAGCAGACACCATATTTTCTTACTTATGGTATGCATCCTATTTTGCCTATTGAACTTGAGGTAACCACTTTTCGTATTCAAGCTCAACGAACAGATGCAGAAAGTATCAACGAATTTTCAACAACTGTGACTTCTGTTAGAAAAACATGAAGTACTTAAATAATGATTGCATGCTAAAATTATGCAAGATTTGGCTTCTACGTTATGTTTTGGTCAAAAATAACTTGTTACTAGCCGTTCTTGACTAGAAACAGATAATAAGAGCTATGGTGGTCTAGATCATTTTGAGTGTATAAAAATCAATATGTGGTTGCATGAGGTGAATATCTGTTGTGGTATATTGATCATGAAAAGTATAAAAATGTAGCATAAAAGGTTGTCGAACCCCAAAGAGACAACTACTTGGTGTGATTATAGATGATTTTGTTCTGAGTGTTTAATCTGGATTTTGATAGACATTTATTGGAATTGACCACTAGTATCACCATGTAAATGCAACCTTTCATATAATAGCCAATGGATAGCTGATCTAAACAATTCTCATATCAAACATATTTCACGAAGACTTGAAGAGACCATTCAACTTATGGACCAGTTTGATATATAGAACTATGCTTTTAATGAAGTTTATTAGACAAGGCTATACATTGTTGCATCAGTAACTGCGACACCGAGATTCACACAAACGTCTCAAAGCAACTCGAACGAGATCCGAAAGTCAATCCTCAACAACCAAGTATCGCTCATTCAAATGAACGATTGATCTCAAGTCTAAGCTATTTGAGTATTCATAAGCAATCTATCTGTAGTATCAATTTACAACAACATAGAGAATCCTTAAGGATTTGTGATTCCAAACATTCTAAAGTGATAGTGATATAATGATTTTGAATATCTCAATCACAATGAAGTGCATAAGTAAATAGCTTGGTTCGTAAGTAACTTCCATCACAGACTACAACAGCTATCAAGCCATCGGTAGGCATATCCTTTCATTGCAGGATGTCTTTCATCAACTCTACATCGATTTTGAAAAGTGAACCTTGTAAATACAAACTTTGCATTGATTCAAGTACTTTAGCAATGAAGTTGCCCAAGCAGCTCACCGAATATGTCATGAATTTCTGATGCTCCTTGTGTAATTTTCTTCCTTTTGTATAGGAGGGTAACTTCCACTCGACATACAGCTCCCATAGTTTTCTTTCTTTAACATTGCATGCCATGTTCTCATAATGTATAGCGTAATGCTCCTCCCACTCAACATACAGCTCCCATAGTTTCAAGTAGGACACATCAATACCTTGTAAAAAATTCTCTCTTTCAAATAGAACAAAATTTGATTCTTATGTTGGCTTGAAGAGATTGAATTGAAAATGATACTGCCAAGAATCAATCTGTCCTTCATGATAATCGAAAAAAGCCATTTCTTCTTGCCCTGAGTAATTAAAAGCATAAAGTAGTGTACATCCTATATACAATTCTACACTACCCAAAGGTATAACATAAAATTGTCCTTGCAAAATTGCCCAAGAGAGGCATCCTTTCTGTTCGAGTCAAGTGTATGCAAAGAGTTTAAAAGTCGTCCTTGTCCCAAGGGGCTTTAAATTATGTCACAAATACCTTGTCAATTTTTTTTTTGTTTTTGATTGACTTGGTGTGTTTTGCTCTCTGGGTATCCTCAACATCCAATTCCTTAGGCATATGGCATTCTTTATCTCCCGATGCAAGGCTTCATTTTCTTGTTTAAGTCAATTGTTTTCAAACAAAGAGTTTCTATATTTTTCATGACACTTGGCTCCAGTGCAGTTTTCAAAAATGGTATTGTCGATAGAATCAGATTGAATTGTTTTTTCTTTTTGTAAGGTCGATAATTTAAACCTAAAAAATGATATATAAAAGGTTGGGTGTCGTTTTTCAGATTTTGCTCAGATACAACTGCTGGTAGATACACAAGTAGATGCTCTCTATTATATTTTTCTGGGTCTTTGTGGATGTTGTAATTGAAAAATCAATTTATTTGAGGAATTGTTCTCTTTTTTACTTGGTTTGCATTGTCAATGTAATGTGCAACACATTCAGCAAGATAGAATTGGTGGTATCAAATTTTTCTTGAGATGTAGTGATTCATCTTCAATTTGCATTTGATGTTGATAATTAATGGTTCCAACAATCGAAGTTGCCATTTTTTTGTTTAACAAATTTGTTTTCTTTTGGGACTTGTGTTGATGAAATGACTGTGTTGCATTGTTGAGTGGAAGCAAGAAAATTATAAAAGCAACTAACTGTGTGTTCATTTGTTGTGCATTAAGAAATGCATTTCTTGTGCTTTTAAAACAATTCAATATATCAATATTGTTTAAAATTGATTTTAACATAGCATCCTTTAATGTTTTTGTCAAGGTAATGTCAATTTTTGTCATGTATGATGTGCAATAGCTTGTTGCTGCATAAGGATCTAGGATTTATCAGATGTCAATGTTTGCATTCCACAAGTAGCTAATTTGACAATTGAAAGGGTTTGTGTATATATCTTTTGGATGCCTTTTTAGAAATATTGTTGGTGCTTGAATGCTTGTACATATCCCATGCATGCCTCATTTTCACGACGTCCAATGGATGCTATACAGGCAACGACATCTATTTCTATCCTACAGTTGTTTCTTCAAATTTTATTTACACATTACTACATATATGTTCATAAAAATGTTTTGTTTTGATATTTATATATTTATCAAAATGGCACAATATTTTGTTTCTACCATGGGTGGTTTGGAAAGTGAAACTTGTGTTAGGTTGTGTTTTTCTTATTGCACTTTTTTTTTTTTCGTGTTTGTGGATTTGCATTGTTTTACAATCATATTCTAGCATGTTGTTGTCTATACATAAGTATTTGTCCGAATTCTATTTCGTACTCTTGATTTTGTCCAAAACTTGGTGCATTTAAAGTCCATATTACACCATGATCGTGTTGGCTACCGCAGTTTTGAAACTCGGTCACAAAAAAGTAGTCGATGACTTTACTGAGAATGGAATTTTTTGTTGTTAGAAGTTTTATGAGATCTTGAATTTTGGAATTGTAGTATCGTGCACATGTTACTAGATCAATTCTGACAAGTCATCTGAAGTAGGCGGATCTTGTTTCTTTTCACGCTTGACAATATTTTTGTTCAAGCTTTCAAAGGTTTTCATTAATTAATGCTGGCCAATGAACTTCAGTGCATGGAAGTGTGATAAAAATGTTGGAGGGCCAAGTTGACGCATCATTGCAAATACGTTTCGTTTAAGTTGTTGTTCGTCATTTGGAGAGGTTCGAATGTTTGGGAAGTTTTGATATCCTATTTTTGAATGCAAAATGTGTTCGTTGTTTGTGTCTTGAGATACTGTTTCTGCATTCAATGATGGATGAAGTTTCATTGCACCCTTTTGCAAGCATATCCATATCGATGATAGTACTTGACGTATCATTATTTTTATTGCTTTATAAAAGATGTTAGGTATATGTTGGAAAAATTTGTGTTTGTAATGTAAGCTTTCCCATTTGGCAATTTCTTGGTATAAGAGTTTGTTATTCATGACCATCTTTCTTTTGTGGCCATAAAATAATGCTGGGAAGTTTAGAACTTTGCTAGAAATATCTTGATATAATCCTATTGGATTTTGACCCTCGCATGGAGCAATAGCTTTGTAACAGTTGTCATAATCTACAACTTGTTGGGCACTCGTAAAATTGCAGATGAGAGTGTACGTTTCCAAATCTTCATCATCGAGTTCATTTGCATCATCTTTGAAAGTGTTTGTTTGTAGAGTTTCATCTTCTTTTGTGTCATGTTCTACGTACTCATTATACAGTCATTATTGATTTCAATATTTGATTTGTTGTTTTATGGTCTATCACATAATTGTTGTAAAGCTTGCATTAATTTGACTGGTCTTACGATTCCGCTCCTTGTATTGCATGTTGTGTCATAGTGCAACAACTATAGAGGCAGTTTCATCCATGAATCTTGGTAACACATTTTGTACTTGATCTAGATTTGCATCGACATTGATAATGCTTTCAATAATTCCCAGTCGTCTCTCAAATGAGACATGTCCTATTTGCGAAAATGCAATCCGTAGTGATACCAAGTGTTTTTCTAAGTCATTAAGTTCGTTTACTCTACTCAATGGCTTGCTAGTGAAATAGTTTATTGGTAATGCATATTCATGCATCATGTATTTTGATACATAAGCTTTGCATATTTTATGTACATGAATGTCAGTTATTTATTTTTTGTCAAATAATTTTATTTTTTCTAAGTAAATGACTAGTTTCTCAATGAGATGAGAAACTTGAATATTGAAATAATCTATCACAACAAATGCATCTTGTTTTAGGAGAATTGTTGATTCTTTCGTTATACTTTGCAATTTTTTTTAATTTCTTCCATATTTTTGTATGTAATCTTCAAGAGATATTTCTTGCTCATTGAAATTGCTCAATGTGAAAATTCACAAATGTGGGAATGCCCTAGTGTGTGAAATTGGTCTCCTAAGCTTGGCTCATGCACTATAGATCACCTATTGATTGAAATCCAAGATTAATGACAAGATCTAAGGCAAAAAGACCATTCTACATGCATTCATTCATTATCAAAAGGTGTTTCACACGTGTGGAAGACTTCATGAAATAAACTAAGTCCCAACAAGCTCCTCTCCTCGGGTAGAGGGAAAAAATACCACTTTTGGGCTCATCTAGAGAGAGAAGACAATACAAGTAGAATTGGCAAATCTCCAAATTGACTCAAAAAGCTCATAGATCTCTCATACATTAATGAAGGAGAAACTCATGGATATCAAGCTTAATTCCTATTGGACCCCTTAAACGTAGCCTCTTATCCTATTGGATGTGTGATGCAACATTCCTCACTTTTGATTGGACCCTTCCAACACATCTCTCTCTTATGATTGGAAAATTTGACTTTTGCCACCACATAGGGTGAATCACTCATCAAACCTAAACTTGACATGTGTCACAAGCCTAACTACCTCAAGTTTGCATCACAATCTACTTTTGGCCAAATTGAGGCTTTACATGTGGATTTGACCATTTTGACCTCTATGCCAATTTTGGCCCTATCAAGGTTCTACACCAAGATGCTTGATACAAAATCTTTATGATACCCCTAAAGTCAACATGACTAAACTATGTTTACTTTTTCTAATGTGGGAAACACATGTGATATTTTCTCACAAACTAGAAACACAAAAAATATCCCAGATAGATTTTGACAATTTTTCACACTCCTCAAAAACTAGCTTGGTAAGATCAAGGAGTTTGTGAGACTTTTTTGAGTGGATCCTTTGGTATGCATATGAAGTAAAAAACCAGCAAAAGGATCCATCATAGCATCACCCTCACCATATCCATGATAAGATTTCTTCGGTAGAAATCATTTGCCAGCACCTTTGAAGAGCATTCCACCAATTTGCCACTATATCCATGTGCTTCCTCCATGCTATGATGATGATCCATCATAGCATCACCTCACCATATCCATGATAAGATTTCTTTGGTAGAAATCATTTGCCAGCACCTTTGAAGAGCATTCCACCAATTTGCCACTATATCCATGCATGATGATGATGATCTTTGATTTGAAAGTACCATTTGCGTGAAGATGTCTGCACCATGATGAAAATCAGAGGCCTCCATGCCTCATAAAGAGCACAAGGATCATAGAGATGATCATAAGATGAGTAAAAGTGTTGATCATCAAGATTAAACATACTAGCTTGACTAGATCCATGTGCAAGGATCTCACCATCCTTCTTGATCACACAATTGTCAATATGGAAATTGACATCAAGTAATTGGCCAACAATTATAAGATTCTTTGTAAGCTTGGGAGCAAAAAGAACCTTGTGAAGAGATATAACTTTTGATGATGAAAGCTTCAAGGGAATAGTCGCTACTCCTTCAATTTTGCACTCTTGATCACTTGCAATATATATGGACTTCTTGATTCTTTCATAAGGCATAATGATGAAAAGGAATCCTTGGAGCTACACATATGAGATGATGCTCCACTATCAATATACCAAAAATCATCCTTCTTGAAGGTGGAAGAGGAGAAGCTTGATGCCATAAGTGAGCATTCTCCATCACTTGCAATAAAGTCTTCTTTCTCATGAGAGATGTTGGCTTGCTTGAATTGGTCCTTCTTCTTGAAGTAATTGGTGGCATAGTGGCCTTTCTTGCCACAAAAGAAGCACTTAACATCTTTTTTCTTCATCTTTGAAGTAGAATCTTGAGAGCAATCCTCCTCCTCTTCATCTTGATCTGTTGCTTTGTCCTTAGAGAAACATTGGTGTTGCTTTTTGCTCCTCTCTTTGTGCTTGGCAAATAAAACTTTGTCATCACCATTATGATTGAGTGACAATTTGTCCATCCTTAATAGCTTGTTCTCATGCCTTGATTCTTCAGCTATTAGCACTCCTTGCAAAGCCTCCAAGGTTGGTAGCTCCTCCTTGATAGCATAGGATTGGACAAGATTCTCATATTCATCCTTCAAGCCATTGAGTATGACTTGGACTAGCTCACTTTGTTTGATGGAATCTCCAATACAAGCAAGCTCCCTATGAATATCTTTCACTCTCAAAACATAATTAGTGGCACTCTCATCACTCTTTTGATAACTTTGGAATATTTGAATCCTAAGAGTGAGAATCCTAGAGGTGTTTTTGGCCTCATAGATTGCTTTGAGAGTATCCCAAGCACCCTTGGCTAAAGTACAAGCACCAATCTCCCTCAAAATCTCATTAGAGACATTCATCTTGATATAATGGAGAGCCATCCTAGCTCTCTACATGTATTTTTGTACTTCTTGAAGGACTTGAGGCTCCTCCTCAATCCCAAATACAATATCCATCACATCTTGGAGTATCAAGATTGACTGCATTAACCTTCCAAATAGAATAGTTGGAGGTAGATAGTCTTTCACTAGATTCCAATAGGTAGGGACCCACGGATGCCATCAAAAGTAGTGAAGACTCCTTGTAATGAGACAATAAATGCTGCTTCTCTCTCACTATAGGATACTTGAAAGGTGTACTACCAACTCCGATCTTGCAACAAAATGTGAGATTGATCTCACTAGCTCTACCGAATCTCTCTCAAACTAGATCAACCTCTCATCAATTGATGGAGTATAGGCAAATTTTGGGTCAAACTATCTTTGGCACATGTGAAACACTAAAATAATCCACAAATCACTCTAATACAATGGAATTGTAAGAAACAATGTGGCTATGACCTCAAAAAGTTGACTAGATCTCAAATAGATGACATTGGCAAGCCTCTTCTTGAAATTTTTGGTCAAAATAGCAAGATATGATCAAACCAAATGTGTCGACACAGGCTAGGTGCTTTAGCTAACCCTCTTCAAAAGCTTATATTTTTTATTGGCTCCACCAAATGGATTGAAACAAATTGCTACAAAAACTAGACAAAACTAGCTTTCAAACAAGCTATCTAGCACCAAATTTGGATCTAACTTGGAAGAGAACTTTCCAAATGATGGTGGTTGTACTTCACACATGCCTGAGCATTGAATTCTGTACAGTTCTAAAATGATTCAATCATTATGATAATGAACCCTCTTGATCCAAATCTCCTTGAGATAGCATGGGAGATGCAATCAACACTCTCTAGATCTTGATTTTCATGAAATTTTTGAAACTATGGCCGATAGATGCATCAAAAGCTTAGGTAGGCTCAAATATCATGTGAAAATTCACACATGTGTGAATGCCCTAATGTGTGAAATTGATCTCCTAAGCTTGGCTAATGCACTATAGATCACCTATTGATTGAAATTCAAGATCAATGACAAGATCTAAGGTAAAAAGACCATTCTACATGCATTCATTCATTATCAAAAGGTGTTTCACACATGTGGAAGACTTCATGAAATAAACTAAGTCCCAAAAAGCTCCTCTCCTTGGGTAGAGAGAGAAATTACCACTTTTGGGCTCATTTAGAGAGAGAAGACAATACAAGCAAAATTGGCAAATCTCCAAATTCACTCAAAAAATTCATAGATCTCTCATACATTAATGAAGAAAATGAAAGTACATATAGAAACTCGTGTATATCCAAGCTTGATTCCTATTGGACCCCTTAAACATAGCCTCTCTAATCCTATTGGATTTGTGATTCAATATTCCTCACTTTTGATTGGACCCTTCCAACACATCTCTCTCTTATGATTGGACCCTTTGACTTTTGCCACCACATAGGGTGCATCACTCATCAAACCTAAACTTGACATGTGTCACAAACCTAACTACCTCAAGTTTGCATCACAATCTACTTTTGGCCAAATTGAGGCTTTACATGTGGATTTGACCATTTTGATCTCTATGCCAATTTTGGCCCTATCAAGATTCTACACCAAGATGCTTGATACAAATGCATCATCATGTCTCTAGTGGATTCACGATCGTACGATTCTTCCTTTTTGCTACCCCATTATGTTGAGGTGTATGAGCTTGTGCAGACCGGTGTTTGATTCCCTACTCTTTGCATAAATTAGTGAATGTTGTAAAGCGATACTCACCTCTTTGATCTGACTTAACACCTTGATTTTGGCATTTGCTTGGTTTTTCACCAATGCCTTAAAGTCTTTGAAGCACTCAAATGTCTTGGATTTCTCCTTGATGGTGTAGAACCATGTTGTTCTTGAGTAATCATCAATGAGTGTTAAGAAGTAGAGTGCCCCACCTATTGACATTGTTTTCATTGGTCCACATAGACTCATGCTCTTTGCTGTAAAACAAGAAATGCAAAGACTACAAGACACAACTGCTTGGAAGCTAAACTGTTCCCGACATTAACCAATATGTAAGCATGCACCTCATCATACACTCTTTGAACACGATATCCTTACAAAAATAGTTAGAATTAAAGTTAGAATCATTGTGTTACTATACTGTGGGTCCTATCAGTGGATAAGGATCAGTTGGCCTCACCACGAGGCAAGTCGACGGGACACGCGTCCCACCAACGGCAACCTGGGTCATGCATGGGTTGCCTGAGTAAACAACTATATGTACAGTGTAATTTCATTTTGAGAAATACAGTTGCTATGTGAGCTTGCTGAGGAGAGTGATTTTCTGTCTGTGTTACTGTGTAGCATGATCTGTGTTCTTATGCAAAGCAAATTCTAAGTTGGTATCAGAGCCGTACAGGGAGCGTACACAGTACAGTGTCGCCGTTGAAGAGAGCTTCGGGAGAACTATCTTCTGAGAGTTCGGGGTTTTACGACGGGGTGAAGACGGAAAGAGAAGCACTGGTGCACGGTTTCTAATTTATAGAGGCTTGCTAAGCTCAGCAGAGGGATAATTAGCCTGTGCATAGCTTCAAACAGGGAAAAATTTGGTGAAAAATTGACAATTTCAAAGCCAGCTGAAAATTGAAACCGGACTTGGGGTTACGATTTTTATACATAACTGGTGATTTCTTCGCTGTTTCTGCACCGTTTTGGATGCCGTAAGGACAGGAAGGAAGCTAATCACACTATCAATCAGCCATGTAGAGATTCTGAGGTTTATGTCAGATATTTGTCTCCAGACAGTTAACCCAGCAGATTTGCGGTAAAAAGGTGAAAAAGCCACTTTGTCAAGTTGAGCTAAAATCACTTTTCTCCACGGAATTTCTTGACTGAACACTCTACAGTCATGGATTCAATAGGCGACCCTGCTCCAGGCCTCAGATCGTGCTCAAAATGATCCATAGGAGAGCTTAATCTGATAGTTTTCAGAGAAGGGAGGCGCGGCCGCAGGCAGGGAGGTCGCGGGCTATTCGCGCACCCAACGCGATGAACAACTTAGTGTATTGAAGACCATAGCATCTGCAGGAGTTTGGTTCGATGCCCATATGTACTTTGAACCTTTAGATGAGGTGTCAAATGAATCAACGGTCCAGAATCTATGATGGGAGAGAAATTTGAACCACAAGATTTGGTTCAGCCATTGGCTGAGCTTTGAACAGGGCCCTGAAGAATTGAAGTGCATTCTGGCCTTCAACTTCATTAAAAATTTTCATACTAAAAGTTGAGCTGGGTCACAAGTGAAGAGTGAAGTTTCTTCAAAGTGAAGAAACAATTCAAAAGCTAGAAAAGTCCCTATTTTTGGGTCCTTTGCCCGTTTTGACCCAAACGAAAGGCTATAACCTCCAAACGAAGGGCACCCGGACTGTACCTGCAAGTACGATACATCAAAACAGAGTGGTTGCAATGGAGAAAGTGTTCGGAGTACGCCAGAAGTAGTTTCACCATTTCACTGGGCACGTTGTTGGGAGTTGACGACTGAGTGCATTTCGGAAGGCGACGCCGATTTGGCTTTCAAATTGGTGAAAAAGCGGCGAGTGGCCTGGTAAGGAAAAAAGTGCAGGTCATTATTTTGAACTTCTGACATCACTGTTGGCCTCGACATATTGGACGAGATTTCCAACTATGCAGTGTGGAAATTCAAAATGAAAAACATACTGATGGAGAAAGATGTGTGGGAAGTCATCACAGGTGATGAGAGAAGGCCACCAAATGAAGCAGACATCAAAGTGTTCGACAAAAAGATGAGGAAAGCTTTGACCTTCATTAACTTGTTAGTGAAGGATCACATCATTACCCACATTTGTGATGCTATTACACCCAGACAGGCATGGGATGTGCTAAAGGAACAGTTCGAGACGTCAAATCCGTCAAGAATCATGTTTCTGAAGTCAAAGTTGAATAGTGGCCTCATGGAGCAAGGAGAGCACATTGAAACGTACATGACTAGAATCAAGACAATGAGAGATGAACTGCATTCTATTGGAGAGCGCATACGTGATGTGGAGCTGGTGCATAATGCATTATGCGGCATTGTAGAATCCTATCAGATGTTTGGGAGCGGAATAGCATCAAGAGAAAAATTGCCAACCTTTGACGAGCTCACAGGAATCTTGATGCAGGAAGAGCAACGACGAGAAATGGTAAAAGTTAGACGTCAAAATCCTGACGATCAGGCACTTGCAACACGCCAAAAACAAGGCAAGAAGAAGTCTAAGCAGCAATTTGCCAAGTCTCAGGAGGATGAGGGATCTTCCAGCAAAACTAAGAAGAAAGGCAAGTGCTTCCATTGTGGTAAAAAGGGCCATTGGAAGAGTGAATGTCGCAAATTCCTGGCGGAACAAGGCAAGGGGAAACCAAAACAAGCAAGTAACCTTGTTGATGAGGGTGAGATTGAAGACTCTAGCATCTCCATATCTGCATTTTCATCTAATCAAGATGATCAAGCATGGTATATTGACTCAGGAGCCACAAGACACATGACAGGTAACAAGAATTGGTTCAGTAGTTTGAAGGTGTTAGATAATGGAATACCTATTTCACAAGCAAATGGTGAGGTGTGCATGATCAAGGGGATAGGCACAGTTTCAATCCAACTGCCTGATGGCAAAAGCAGGATGATCAGGGAGGTACTTTACGTACCAGGTTTGAAAAAAAATCTACTTTCTATTGGAGTCATTGCTGATCAAAAGCTGAAAGTAGAATTCGCCCATGATCGTTGCTTTGTGAAGGATGCGAACCAAAAGTTCAAAGTTATTGCGAATGGAGTAAGAGAGCCCAATACAAAATTGTACAGGTTGAATGCTACAATCAAGGGGTAACATGGACTTGTATCATCCGTTCCTTCGCAAACTGAGTTGTGGCACAAGAGGCTTGGTCACTTGAACTTGGGAAGCCTCAGTTTGATGAGAAAATTGGAGATGGTAACAAGACTGCCTACCATAGAAGATCACTTGAAATCGATGTGCGAATCTTGTATATATGGGAAGCAGCATCAAGAGAAGTTCAATAAAGGGGGTGTTGCAAGAGCAAAGAACATCTTGGATTTAATCCACACATATTTATGCGGGCCCATGTCCTTAGGAAAAGCCTTCTATTTCATGTCCTTTATTGATGATATGTCACGTAAGACGTGGATCTATTTCTTGAAGAAGAAATCAGATGCTTTTGATAACTTCAAGAACTTCAAAAACTTGGTCGAAAATCAGACAGGTAAGAAGATCAAAGTCCTAAGATCAGATAGTGGAGGTGAGTATAAGTCTAATGACTTGAATGATCTTTGTGATCAATGTGGGATTAAAAGACAATTTACGCAAGCTCATACTCCTGCTCTCAATGGTGTAGCTGAGCGCAAAATTCGTACGATTGTGGAAAGTGCCAGATCTATGCTAGTTGAGATGAAATTACCAAAAGATTTTTGGTCAGAAGCATGTAGCACGGCAGTCTATCTTCAAAATAGAAGTCCTACCATTGCCATACCAAAAATAACACCTGAGGAAGCATTCACAAAGAAGAAGCCAAAGGTGAACCACTTGCGAATCTTTGGATGTAAGGCCTTTGTACATATTCCTAAGGAAGAGAGACGTAAACTTGATGTAAAAGCTATCAAGTGCATATTCCTAGGATATGATGATCGCGTGAAGGGCTATAGATGTTTTGATCCAGGCGAAAACAAAATCCATATAAGCCGAGATGTTATCTTTGATGAATCCAAGATGTATGAAGATGAAGATGCCGAGAAGATAGACACATCCAGTAGGAAAAATGGTATAGTGAGGATACCACCTGATGATGATCCATTTATTGACTTTCCGAGTGATGAACATGAGGATACATCTCAAGATACTACTATTCAACCTCAAGAAACAAGTTGGAGAGGTAGGGACAACTTTTGGTGCAAGAAGGATTGAAATTGTAGGTGACAAACACAAGGAGAAGGATGTATCGTGGGATACATTTTCACCAGGAAGCCAATCACCTGACAGAAAGCTCCCTAAGTGGTTTGAAAGACTGATGGAGAGCCGTGACATAGATGACTTTCTAGGATCATCTAACCAGGGAAAGCTACAAAGATCAACAAGAGAGAAGATACTACCTGAAAAGTATGAAACAAATTATGCTCTCTTATCTAGCATTATTCAAAGCAAAGAACCTTCGACTTATAGTGAAGCAAAGGATGATGATATTTGGATCAAGGCCATGGGAGAGGAGATGGAGTCAATTGCTAAGCATAGCACATGGGACTTAGTAGAACCACTAGTTGGCAAGAAACCCATTGGCTGCAAATGGGTATACAGAACTAAGTACCATGCAGATGGAAGCATAACAAAGAACAAAGCAAGATTGGTAATCAAAGGGTACGCACAAAATAAAGGCATTGACTATGAGGAGACCTTTGCGTCGGTTTGTAAGTGGAATACTCTACGTCTACTTATTGCTTTAGCTTCACATTTTGGTTGGCCTTTGCATCAGATGGATGTGAAATTTGCTTTTCTAAATGGTGAGTTAGAAGAGGAAGTGTTCATGGATCAACCTGAAGGCTTTGTAACGAAAGGACATGAAAATAAAGTATGTCGCTTGAAGAAAGCACTTTATGGTCTTAAACAAGCACCACATGCGTGGTATAGCAGGATTGATGCCTACTTTCGTTCAAAGGGGATGGTGAGAACACATTCTGATCCAAATCTATATGTCTTATGCTTTGATGGTATGGTTGCTTTGATTGCTCTTTATGTTGATGACTTGATTATTACGGAAAATAATCAAGCAATGATAGACATGATCAAGAAAGACCTCATGGAACAATTTGAGATGACGGATCTCAGCCTGATGCATTACTGCCTTGGAGTAGAAGTGTGGCAAAAAGGACATGAAGTGGGTTTAACAAAGGTGAAGTATGTCAAAGAGTTGCTGCACAGGTTTAGGTTGCAGGATTGCAAACCAGTAAATACTCCTATTGAACCAGGTAAAAAGCTTTCTAAGCTTGATGAATTACAGTCATTTGATGCTACGCTATATAGACAGTTGGTAGGGAGCTTAATTTACCTTACCACAACTAGACCAGATATATGCTATGTTGTTGGCATTGTAAGTCAGTTTATGGCAGCACCTACGAAAACGCATTGGAAAGCAGCTAAACGCATTTTGCATTATGTGAAAGGCACTTCAGAGTATGGCTTGATTTACAGGAAGCATGATGGTTTACCTGAGTTGTGTGGCTATGTGGATGCGGACTGGGGAGGTGACTATGATGATCGTAGATCCACCACAGGATATATATTCCAGTTTTGTGGTAATTGCTTTTCCTGGTCTAGTAAGAAGCAAAGTACAATTGCTCTTTCCACCACAGAAGCAAAGTATAAGACAATGTGTAGTGCTGCACAAGAAGCTATATGGTTGAGACAAATCTTGGAAGAAATTGGCATGAAGCAGAAAAATACCACAACTTTACATAGCGACAGTCAGAGTGGCATTCAGCTAGCAAAGAATCCAGTGTTCCATGCGAGAACTAAACACATTGAGATTCAATATCACTTCATACGTGAGAGACTGCCGAGTCGTGAAATTCATGTTGTTCATTGTAGCACAGAAGAACAACTAGCTGATATTTTCACTAAGCCACTTACTAGAGAAAAGTTTGATAAGTTTAGATCAAAACTTTCTGTACTTAAAGTTTATTGACTTTAAAACTATGTATATGACTGTATAAAAAGTGACTCTACTTTAAGGGAGAGAGTTAAAATTAAAGCTAGAATCATTGTGTTACTGTACTGTGGGTCCTATCATTGGATAAGGATCAGTTGGCCTCGCCACGAGGCAAGTCGACGGGACACGCGTCCCGCCAACGACAACCTGGGTCATGCATGGGTTGCCTGAGTGAACAACTATATGTACAGTGTAATTTCATTTTGAGAAATACGCTATGTGAGCTTGCTGAAGAGAGTGATTTTCTGTCTGTGTTACTGTGTAGCATGATCTGTGTTCCTGTGCAAAGCAAATTCTAAGTAAAATACCACGATGATTTGAAATCTACTGACCACTTAATGGATTCCAATATACTTTGCTTAACAAAAACATGTCAAAAACACACAATCACCTATTTTCCACAAATATTTCAAAGCTACAATAACTTTTCATTTGCTGGAATTGCAATTTTTTTACAAGCCAACATAAATACCCACAAAGCCATGCCATTCAACACCAATGACATTGAAATAATGCATGCAATATTTAATGAAGGCACACAATTCCACATGCACATAATTGCAGCATACAAGCATCCAAAAGCAAACATCAAGTCAGTACTACAAATTCTTCACAACATGCTCCAAACAGTACCCACAAATTTCCTACGATTGTAATAGGTGACTTATATATTGATATTTCGAAGCCCAACACACCTACACAATTACTTCATAAATTCATGGCCACTCATGGACTACAAATACTTTTCAAAGAGGCAACATTTCTATACAGCTCCCAACTTGACCACCTCCAATTTCTTTCTTTACATTGCATCCTTGCATCTAATATACAAGCAATTTGTTGCTTTGAGCAACAAACTTGTTGCAATCCACTATATCATGTGATAACTTCTATTTCTATCAAATCGACATCATATTAAGCCTCTCATGTCACAAATTCGATCATGAACTCAATATCAAACAAATTTGACTAAAACCATCTTGAAGAAATAATATACAATTCCATCTATAATGCATCATGGATTATGTTGTTCAATACAACATAATTATAATCATCAACAAAACTTATCAATTTGTTGTAATTTTTTTATTGTATATTCAAGACTTACAACAAACTAATATAAAATTTTTAGTTATACAATACAAATGCATGTCCATAGTGCTAAACTTGTAAGATTCTTATAAATACGACATTATGACATGGCAAGGCTTTTGTGGTATAATACCACCTTGGCTTTGCATCCCACCTTTCACTATATAAGACTATAGAAGTATGCTAGAGAAGTGATTTTGAGTAGTTGAACTACATGAACCATGAATTTACTAAAAAAATGTCTAACAATTTAATGCACATACTATTCTTTTATGAACTAATAATGTCATGGAATTAAAATGATATGAAATAAGCTGAAAACAATATGATTTTCTCACAATATCACAAACTATGGGAAGAGAGTATCATTAATTGAGAAAACTTTGTGTATTTCATCATAATCATTAGATGAGGGTGAGGCCCTGCCTTGATCCATCTAGTGAGAAAACTTGATGTATTTCATTATGATGGGGATGACTCATTAGTTGGATGAGAGTGGGGCCATGTTCACACCCTCATTGAGGAATAAGTTATCACCAAGGTATGCCCTCACAAAATGCTACATATCTCTTCAACCACCCTACATTAAATATGGGAGCTGACAAAAGTTATTGGGCAACAAAATATGCATTTGCTATTCTCTCAAGTAGTGTTTACAAAGATGAAATTTAGGTAGAATGAAATGGGCAAATTTTTATGAATAATGATGACCAAAAAAATCAAAGAAAAAAACTCAAAGAAAAAAACTTTTGAGAAAATAAAAGACGTGAATTAATTGACATAAATACCAAAGAAAACTTGGACTATTTTCTATCAAACACTTCGCATATGGTAGCCCAAGCATGAGCTCCTATGTAGGCAAGCTTGACCAAAGTCTCTTTTCTTATTTTAGACCAAGTAGGATGTCCCCCATTTGGAAAGGTGGACTTTAAAGAGGACTTTCTTTGCAATAGAGCTCCAAAAGTAATCCCAAAACAACTCTATATTCTTTAGCTTTTGGAAAATGGCACAATATTGTGAGGATGATGTGTTACAAGCTCATGTGTATCGCTTTGAGAGTTTGAGCATGAAAAAGCCCTATGTTACTATTATTTTGAAATAAAAGTAGCTTTGTTTTGTCTTTTAATCTTGAGTGCTTCTTCAACTAAAAGTGTTCAAGTGCAAGTCAAACCCTATACAGTGCACCTTGGATAAATGTTAGGCCTCGGGAGTAATAATAAGTTGACTAATATAGAGGTTAACACTATAACAGATAAATAGGGTGGGAAAAAAAAAGTAACATAGTTCAAGGGAACATATATCCAGGGAATTAGATAAAGAATGCAAACATTTATGGAGGGGATCTTACATCTGACGACTGGGGCCAGGTCTAGCAAATCGCCCTAAAAGAAATGTGCCCTAAAAACCCAAATGGTTGGACATAGCCTCCCCTATTTGTAAAATAACATTTAACCAATTCAATTTCTTGAAGGCGGGAGTAAATTCTGTTAACCAATAACAGTTAACATTTCTGCTATGTAAAATTAACTAATAGCGGTATAGAGGTAACATGTATAGAGGGTTCACTGTAGAGGCCATCTATGAATGAGAGATCAATCATCACCTTGTTTTGTTTACTTGAGTAAACCTACAATAGCTTATGATTCCATCAATGTATGACTCGAGGCTATCATAGATCTACGTTTTACTTTTTATGGAAAAAATTTCAATGCTTTTTTTCATACACCTTTTGTTGTTAGAAACGGCTACAATGAACTTGCCTTTCTATGAAGAGAAGATAGCTTATGCTAATGAGTATCATTCATGATGGCTTCGAATGCAAACCCTCCAAGGTCTTGAGTCTAGAATCTTGACGAGTCATGACCCTTGATCCTAAGAAAGTGGGCATATCCTTTTTCAATCAACCACTCTCTCTCTCTCTCTCTCTCTCTCTCTCTCTCTCTCTCTCTCTCTCTCTCTCTCTCTCTCTCTCTCTGTGCACATATACAGAGGGAATAATTTGGGAAAGGGCCCAAATACTCTCCTTTCATTGGTTGAGACCACATTAAGTGGCCTTCACTCCGTTCACACAAGGTGCTACTTACACCTAGTTGACAAAAATAATGATAACATCGATGGGGTGATGCACATGTAGGGTGCACTCCGTCGGTGTGTTCACTCACCCCCAAAAAGTGGTGGGACCAAGGTCCCTGATCCAATGAAATTCCTTTCCAATTATCCAAATTTAAATTGTGGCCATTGGAAGTTCCCTCTTGTGTGAAAACTAGGATGAGCGTATTCCTCACTCTAACTAAGGTTGGAGTTTGGCACCTACTCTCATCCAATGGTGTAGAACATTGTCAAAGTGCATCCTAATAACCTGAAAACTATTAATGATGTGGGGGCTAGATAGATGTGAGAGTAAGTCCATTTTTTGAAATTGATTTGTAGACGTGTTTGGGAAAAATAGAGTCATGTAGTGTGTATATATCATAAGAGAGAGATTTGAGGTCATTGGTCTTAAAAAGGCTTTCGAAACAACCTTAGTAAACACTTTAGAAACACCGCCCCTATGTGGAGTTAGACTCACCGACCAAGTTCAAAACTCGCCCACACATAGGTGATGTCCGAGAAAAAAAAAACTTTGAGAAACATAATAAAAGTCAAATAACTCAAGAATTGAACCCATAATGTTGTAGGCTTCACCAAAACAAGGTGATACTAAAGATCAAGATCATCTTGTAGGGCACACTAGAAATGAAAATGGAATCATTGCAATAAAAAAGCTTAAAATATACGCATTTTAAACTTCAAACTTACTTAAAATAAAGGTGATTGATATATCACAATAAGCTTTGCCTTAGGCAAGCATGGCATGGCATGACTCATGAGGCTGAGCATTTCAGTTGTGCAACAATATAAAATAACAAAAAATGTATTTTAGAAGAATAAAATCTCAAAAATTCCATTTCGACAGTCAAATTCACCTAACATGACACTTCAACTCTTAAGCAAATAATTACAATAGCTTTACCGCTATCGCAACAAAGCTAAAATCTCAACCTCACTCTAGAAAATGTTAGAAAAATTACTCGTCGTCGAGAAAATCCTCGCAATTGTCCTAACTAGTGAAGTTTTCATGATGAAATACAAACAAAACTTTGAAGTTATGCAAGTGATCCTTAAAACTCAAATACATTCTTTTTTTGTGAGCATTCAAAATGGGCATTTCCTTGATCCAGTCAACTCTCTCTCTCTCTCTCTCTCTCTCTCTCTCTCTCTCTCTCGCTGAAAGAATCCTCGCCAAGTGACTGGAGCAGCGGCAGCAATGAGCATCACCATCTCTATCTCGCCATCCATCCATTCAAGTAGGAAGTAAGTATAATTCTGCACTGCTTTGTTTGATAGCGGCTGGGGTGGTGCCCGCCCTCTGCAGTTCCTGCAGCTCAGCTCCTTCAGAGCGTCGCTTCTTTGTACTCTAGCAAAAGTTGTGGTCCCTCTACCCAGACGATGCCTTTCTTGTGTGATGCTTTGCTTGTCCTCTTAAGGACCTCTTTCGATTTTGCTCCCATCCCCACTTGCATGTGTGTGTGCGTTGTGCACCCACTCAATATACACTGTTTTTGAGCTCGTGGGCTGTCTTGCTCATACCAGTGATGAGCTATGGTCATGGAATACTATGAAAAGTTTAGCTCCAAGTGACACCGAGAAGATCAGAGTTTTGATAATCAAGTTTGTAGATTGTAGATTGGCTTGCAGCAGCTGGCTTCCATGCACTCCATTTCTACACCAGATATAACCCAAAATCTCTTTTTCGTACTTTGCGTTTTGTGATCCGATATGTTCTCATCTGATCAGCACGTCAGTAGGAATTGTCGATAGGCTGTAGATAAGCGTTATGGCAACAGTAAATTTTTTGAGTGAGTTTTGTTTTTGCCAACGAGATGGCCATTTGTTTTCTGAGCTCGTACATGAGAGAAGCTTTGGATTCAAGCCTTTGCATGTGTAGAGTCTATTGTAGGTTTAGTTGTATCAGACTCGAGAGTGAGGAGATGCCAAATCTGGTCTGAAAGAACTCCAAAGTTGTAATTTGCTTCTGGATATAGCCCGATACGTACCCTGTCGGATCGATCTAAGTCGAAGATAAGAACTCGTTAGTCTTGGGAAATAAGCGTGAATCCCATGGATCTTATTCAGCAATTGAGAGAAGCGGCATAAGGGCGTCTTCGTTTCGCCACGTAAACTAGCTAAAACACAAATCCTACCTTGTAGGAGTTGTAGTCTCAGAAACCTTTGCAATCGTTGAAGCTATTTGGCCTTGAACGTTGCATACCCATGCAGCAGAATCTAGAGCCTACCACTGTAGCGCAGTCAGTGGCATCAAGCTGTTGTTCTTGCTTCATCTTTAGTGTTCTGCCCACGTTGAAACAACAAAAGTAGCACTTAACTGAGTAACAAAGTACTTGCATCATGCCGCCATCCAATACAACGTCGGGATCAGGCGAAGCCAGTATGTCATCAGGGAATCACGATGATGGAGGTAGTGTGCAACAACAACATCAAAGTTCACTTTCTTCCGGGCCGCCTGCACCTAGTACTGTCGCAGGAAAACCACCACCGGCGAAAAAGAAGAGAAATCTTCCAGGAACCCCTGGTATTTATGATCCGCTTCCGAATGAATGCCAAAGCTTGTAGCCTTCATGTAATCTGAAATAAGAATTGTATAGGAGAAATAAATTCTGGTATTCTTATAGCTACTATTGCGTCGGACTGCAGTGGCATCTGTCTAGAGATTAACAATGTTAAATAACACTGCGATTGAATGACCTTCAGTGATGAATGCAAAGATCCGTGCATGTCTCTCTTTTCATGTCTGCTGGCAGATGTCCACGCATCCAATAACAGATTTTTGTCATGGTAAAAAAATATAATGATCTGATATAGTTTTGTCATTGTATAGATCCGGACGCAGAGGTCATAGCTTTGTCCCCCAAGACGCTGATGGCCACCAACAGATTTGTTTGCGAAATTTGTGGCAAGGGTTTTCAACGTGATCAGAACCTTCAACTGCATAGAAGAGGTCATAATTTGCCGTGGAAACTCAAGCAAAGGACAAGCAAAGAACCCAGAAAGCGAGTCTACATCTGTCCTGAACCATCATGCGTGCATCATCATCCTTCCAGAGCATTGGGGGACTTAACAGGAATTAAGAAACACTTTTGTCGAAAACATGGAGAGAAGAAGTGGAAGTGCGACAAGTGCAACAAAAGATACGCAGTTCAGTCAGACTGGAAAGCGCACTCAAAAACATGTGGCACTCGAGAATATCGCTGTGACTGTGGAACGCTCTTTTCTCGGTAAAATTAACTATACTTGTTCCTTCTAAACGGACATCCCTAATTACCATGTACTGCGCATTGATGAGCCCTATTGTTCTTTCAGTGCATACTAAAAGATTACAGATTACATTCTGAAACTGGATGCATCCAACTAGTGGCTGCTTTCGGAGAATTGAACCTTATTGTTGCAATAACGTCAAATGAGACTTAAGAATTACATTGGAAGCATAAAGAACTAGCTTCACTTAGCTCCTGCCGTAAAATTGACCTTTCTCAATTTTATCTTTCAAACTTACTACAAGTATAATTGGTCAAGTAAAAGAGAAGCTTTTCGCCTAATAAACATATCATCACATGTCTCACGAAGCTCTACATCCTATACACTTGCAAATAGGTTTCTGGCATTTTTCTAACAGGTTTTTTCTTTCTTAGTTCCTTCAACCTATAATATATTGTCCTGCAACTCAACAAAGTTTTGCTTTAGTCTTTACTGATAGTATGACCGTATAAATTTTGGGCTAAACAGACGAGACAGTTTCATAACGCACCGGGCATTCTGCGACGCCCTGGCTGAGGAGGGTACAAGAGTTTCAGCGATCAAGGAGGAAGCAGCCCAACTATTACCTGGTGGCTCTGACGGAGATATTGCTGCTATCGGAGCACAATTTCCTGCTATTGGAGCTCTTTCTCAATCTCAAGGAACATTCCCGACGATGCGTATGCCTGCAGGAAGTGGTGAGGTCATGGGTGTGCAATCGAATGATAATCAGAATCTGCCATGGCTTCCTCCAAGATGGACACAGGGCAACGCAGGTGCAGCATTAGGAATGCCATCGACAGCTCCGAAGCTTTCATTGCTGCTTGGGCCTGGCCCACCTGCTGGTCGCCATATAGTTGGTGGATCACAGCTTCAATCAGGCGATGGAGCACAACTCAACGAGCTAGGTTCTTCTTATCCGATCCACCCACCTAGAGCATTCAATACTGGTTCAGGAATGCCGAACTACGGTCCATTGGATACAGATATCGATGCACATCTCCCCTTATCTGGAGGTTCAGGAAATATGTTCTCAAATCCTTTTGCTCGTGGTTTCAGCTTTCCAGGGTTACCTGGATCTTCTCTTGGGCAAGGAGGTGCAAACGATAATATGGATGCTGCAGGGTTATCTGGAATGCTCGCTGCTCAAAGTCGAATGGATCGAAGGTCGAACACTGGACCTCATTATCTAAATTCAGCATCAGATGGCTTCCCTAGTTTGTCTAATGGCTCAGGATGTCTCGCATCTGCCTCGTCAACTCTTAACCAACAATCTCAAGCACCTATTTCGCAGATGTCGGCAACAGCCTTACTGCAAAAAGCCGCTCAAATGGGTGCAACTGCAAGTAATACTTCTTTCTTAAGAGGCTTTGGGATGGCAGGTTTGGACTCAGGAAATTTTGGTTTGGGTGCATTTTGCCAAGGTCCTCGACAAGATAAAGCAAGAGGAGCCGGCATGCCCAATTTCTCCTCTGGATTTGGTAATCAGCAACACATAATGAGGCGGCCAGGAGAACCTGAATTTCCTGAAGTCGGAGATTCAATGGTGTCAGCTGCATTTGGAGCATCACCTAGATTTGGAGACCATGATATGTCAAATTCCATGGCAGGATTATTTGGAGGCGGATTCAACAATCTTCCACCAATGTTCGGATCTCAGTTTAGCGTTCAAGCTGGCAATAATGGGTCCATGTTTCAATCAAGGAGCAATGCTAATCCAAGAGTACAGCTGAATTCAGTAGGAGATGCTGGTAGAATGCATATTAATAATCCATTTCATGCAAATGATTCAAACAGAATTCCTGCAATTCCACCTAACCTTGGAGTTTTACCAAAGGTTGAAGAAGGAGCTGATAAACAAACTAGAGACTTTTTGGGGGTGAGTGCAGCTAGCAGCATGAGTGGACCTATTACTGGAATTGTACACTCATCGTCTCAAAGCAAAGTTGTTGGCATGGCATCGATTGGCACAACTGAGGGTGTGGGTCCTTTCAGTAACTCTAGATTAGAGAATATGATGGCAATGGAGACAGGTATTGCCCATTCTCCAGATAGGCCTTGGAACCGTCCTTGATCAAAATTCAGTTTCTCGTTGCAAAAGATTCAATAACTGACTAGCTAAACTTAACAAATATTCATGCATTGTTAGGCATACTTTCCTGCTATTGTTTTGTGTTAATTTTGTTTACTAGAAGTATAGGCATTATAAGTCATTGTAGAAATTACAATTTACTCTCGTAATCTGAGTAAGAATATGTAAACTAGCGCTGTGTGTCATGATAGGAGGATTTTCCATGACAAGTAACTCAAAACTCTTAGCAGTACTTGATGAAGTTTTTTGCATTAGTCCAGACTAGAGCAATATTCTTCATCAACATTCTTTGGATGATAAACAGAATCACGTCACCTATAAATTCGAAGTATCAATCTATTCACTTTTTCATCTTGCAGAATCACTTGTTCTCTTTTGAATCTATCTTGAGCTGTTAGACATCAAGTTGCAAGTAGGAGCACAACTAATATCAGGGAAAGTCCGCGCTTTCAGTTTAAGCGTATCATGTCAGGCATATTTTCAGTCTTAAGTTCAGACCAGAATTAATTTGTTGCAATCTTTCAGCTATTGGGAGCAGAGCAATGTTTGTTTATTAGATCTAATGATTTACTAAGATGTTGAATGGTTTATTTAGCATATTGTGGCAACTAGTCTTTTAGTTAGCTATCTACCTTCAAATGCACTGTTCTCTTGTATCCTTTACTTGTAAACTTCAGTAAGCACCAATCCTGAAGCATTGAACTTAAAATCGTCTCTATGTAAGCATTTTCTAGATCCTGAAATAGTCGCTAAATTCTTCTTTCATTTTTCTAGGCCTTGACATGCCATTATTTTGTAATTCTTTTATGCAATACATAGGGGATACCATATTTTTTATGCATGCAAAGGCCATCAGTTACGCATATATGATTATTAATGATTAAACCCAACCGTATTGACCATAACGTGCCTATAAATTTGATTTACTATAAGTTCAGGAGATAAATATAGCTCACAGTCACACCTTTCATTTGTAAGTACATCTGCTGGATACGCGCGTAGCTACTCATACTCCCAAAGTAGTAGGTATTGTAGAAGTTAGTTACTTTTCTGTATACAATCTGCATAACATATAGCTCTAAACTCAAAAGATCGTAATAACTTTGTAGCCATTCACTTAGAAATTGCAAAAGTTAGCTTCGCGATGGCCATATGGCTTGTAAGATACTGAAAACAAAAACATGAAGGAATTTATACCTCTACTGACAAGACAAACCATGCTGGATCTTCAGTATCTTACAAGCCATATGGCCATCGCGAAGCTAACTTTACTTCATTGTTTCAAATGAATCCAATGGATAACAGAAAAAATTCACAACTTTATGTAACCTAGCATGCAGCTTTCTATGGTCAATACCTTAATACTTTTAGTGATCAAGAATTCTGAAATCCACAGATAAGATATAAGATGCATCACTCACGGAGGGTACATTAACGTTGTCTGCTATTGTTTCCATTAGCCTAAAATTTTGAAACACTTCACTGGTGTTAATTTTGAGCCTACGGTCCTCTACTGACTCTATCTATGCTCAGACTTTTAGATGATTTATCAAATGTGCTTAAGAAGTAACATACTAAGTAAGTGTAAATAAAAATGGCTAAAGATCTTTCATCAGAACCCGTAATGTTGAGTTTTCGAAGTTTTTGTAAGTAAGAATTTCAACCAGCAATTGCGGAAGAGCTTCTGCTGGTTGTAACAGTCAAGTGCGCTAATGTTGACCTTATCATCTCACAATCATTTGATTATTAACGATTCTTGAGCATCAACAAAAATCATTAAACTTTCACATCAGATATGGCTAGCTACATGAAGCAATTCACAAATCTACTGACCAGACAAGCCATTCTGGATCTTCAGTATAAAATAAGCCATATGGGCATTGAAGCTAAATTCAGCTCATGTAGAGGACATTTGAGCAGTGATGATGTTCAGAATCACTTGATGCAGAAATCTGTCAACTATAAAAAAGGTTGACAATTGTGTTTGAATACTATATTGTCCCCCCTACAAAAATAAAGTCTTACCGGTCTGACTGAGACATTATTAAAATTGAACCTTTATAGACAATTTTTGCACATGCTGCACTCTGTGCACTATACAAGGTGAGTGTAAGCTTAATGCATGTAACAAGGGCAATATATGGACTGCTATATTACCTCGAAACATCAAACAAAACACATCAAAACTGAACATAGCTGAGTAGTGTTTCAACAATGGAACACACATCATTCGCCATATAAAGTCTCGTTTTAAGGAAAACAAAGTACTATGATTACTATATCAGATTCATACTTACTCACCCTCATGTGCTGGGAAATATATTGCCATCCAGTCAATCCCTAGAACAATAACTTTTGCATATCACCATAGACCACCTCCAATCCACGAGGTGCCATGTCCTAGTACTGAATTGGTCATGAGAACTCTCAATGCCTTAGACATAGGATGTTTAATCGAGTATGAATAGCAATAGCCCATGCCTATCCACAGCAGTGTGTGTATGGTACATTCCCAGTCCTAATGTCTATGTAGTAGCATCCACTAAAGGTCAATCATAACCCGAGTTACATCTACATGTGCATACACTACATCTATCTCTAGTTAGACCATGTAGTCGACCAACCTTGTCTAGGTTTCCTTATCCTTAGGCTAGAGGTTAATTGACCATAGTTAAATACAAAAGATTCCAACTAAATTGCCCAATCATCATCTTCTTATCTACCTTTCTACTGAACCAAGTACTTAGATCCTAAATAGTTTCTCAATCATTTACCCTGATAATCTTTCTAGCTCTAAAGGCATCTTGGATTAAATCTCATCTAGTTGGCTCAATTCATCCTAAAAAACAAGTGAATCTCTTTCAGGTAAACTTATCTTAAGTCTATGTACGTGAAAGTCTAAAGACATGATGCACCTTGAATACTTTAGGAGTTTGACTTATAATGTAAATAGCCAACTCATTGCAGTCTATACTTAAGGCTCCACAACACCTTATGGACAATTTGTACTACCTTCTAATTTGCATAACTTTTGAGTTCTTAGTTCTTTAAAAATACAATAAGTCACCCTCTTAAAAACTCATAAGTCACACTCTTCAAATTCACATGATGTCTTCCTCAATCTTGAGCTAGCACTCTATAGATTTTCACATGCTAGCTACAATATATCTTTCACATCATTCAAGATATCAACTACCTTGTGAAGTTTGGTCTCCTTGGTTTCTACAACCACCAAAGGAATAGGATGGAAATCATACATAAGCCTAAAGAGCTTGTACACCATGGCAAAATGCATATGACTAATTAAAGCAAACTTAATTAAAGATGGTAGGTACTTATCACATTGATTACTTTAAGGATATTTTTCAATATCTAGCTTTCCTTTTCCATTTGACCATCATATTAAAACAATTAAAGGAACTACAACTCAATGACATACCTAACTTTTGGAATACAACTGACCAAAAGTGTGATGTGAAACGATCATTTCTATTGCACAACACATTCTATTGTGATCCATGAAGTCTGAGTACACACTTTCAACCAATAATATGCTTGTTGGATGGAGGATCCACAAGCTCCCAAGTATAGTTGGTGATCAATGCATCATATTCTTGCTTCATACCCTCATACCACTCCTTGGTATTGAGTGCATCTTGGACATCCTTTGGCTCTTCATGTGAGATGAAAAATCTCAACCCCATCAAAGATCTCCCTGGTGAGAAAACCTGAGGAGACTCCTCCTCAAATCTCGACCCCATCAAATCTTGATTGTCTTCAATAGAGATAATTTGAGATGCATCTTGAGATGCCTTGATCTCGGCCCCTTCCAATGTTGAATGTTGATCTTCATGAAATGTAACATCTCTACTCTTAATCACCTTGAAGTAGAGAGTATGAAGACTCTATAGGCCTTCTTGGTGGATGAGTATCCAACCATGATCACTTTGCATGAGCTTGGATCATCCTTCTTCCTTGTTTCCAAGGGAATATGTGCAAAGCAAACACTTCAAAGACTCTAAGGTGATCAACCTTAGGCTTCTTCTTAAATAAGACTTCATATGGTGACTTTCCTCCAAGAGCAAGGTGTGGGAGCCTATTACATAGATAGTTGGCACAATTAATAACCTCTCCCCAAAAGTCCTTTGGAAAGGATGCTTCTGTCGGAAATAGGTAAGAAACTTCGCTGATAAGCAGTAGCGCAATAGCAATTCTAAAATAGATCTCTGAAAGACTGAGCTAGAATGCTCAAGAGAGTTCAAGCTTGAAAGCTTGATAGAGAGCTAACTACAATACTTTCTGATTGTGAACGATCTGCTTGATAAGAGCGCAGGAAGCGTCGTGTAATAACACTCAACTCCTTCACAATTCAAAATATTAATTCAGGACTTGAAAAGAGATGTATGAACATCTGATTTATACTAATTGTTTAGGTCCTCAAATGCGATGGCTGGAGTCCGCTGGCATTCATCCAGTTATTTCTCAGAAATAATTGTTGATAAGCGGCAACAATTGCCATAAATAGTTTTTCGCATAAATGAACTAAAACTGTCACTCTGCATAAATGAACTAAAATTGCCATAGGCGACAATGTTGCAAAAAAAGTGACAGTGTCGGCTTTTTGTGAAAAAGATGACAGTGTCGTAAAATCTCATTTCCTTAATATTGGGGTAGCCCCACACTTTGCCAAAGTCATTTCCTTAATATTTGAGGCACTTTCAAAAATGTGAAAAATGCGACTCTGCATTTTTACTAGCAATTCCTGACAGGTGAAAAATGCGAAAAAGATAATACTATAATTTTACTCGTAATTTTTGACAAGCAACATTGTTGGGTTTCTAAAGAGAGAAAATACGACAATGTTGTCAAACTCCGTGTATTCCTACAGACTGTAAAAACACTTGTAATTCTATAGACTATATAAAAACACGGGAAAATCTACAGAACTGGATAAACAATGGATGAAGATTAAAACTGATTAGTCGATTAGTAAGAAGGAAAATAATCCAAAACTCCCTCTTAATCTGAATCCTTGAATGCCTTGATCTTCAAATTTAGTTCTACACAGAACCTTATGTGCGCTTCCAAGCTTAATGCTTTGGTGAAAATATATGTTGTCATATCTTGTGTTCTACAGTACTGCAAGTCTACCTCCTTGTTGAGAAATTTCTTTCTGACAAAGTGGTACTTCAGTTCAATGTGCTTACTCTTGGAATGAAACCTAGGGTTGGTTGATAAAGCAATGGCACTTTGATTATCACAAAATATTGTTGGCGAAGCATATTGATTCAAACTAATAATTTGAGACCTAGTTCCATTTGTGAGAGAGCTAACTTACAATTAGTTCACACACATGATTGTGTTTATCCTCGATAATATAACCTTCGGGTTGCACCATGTAAATGTCTTCTTCAATAACTCCATTGAGATATGCTATTTGTACATCCATTTGATGTATTTCCAAATTTGCTGCAGCGGCAAATGGTACCAAAAGTCAAATAAAAGAATGCTTGACTACTGGATTGAAAGTCTCAATATAATCGACATTGTATACCTGAGAAAAACCCCTAACGACAAGTCGTGCCTTTTTATTGCTTCCATCTACATTGTACTTGACTTTGAAAATCCATTTGCAATCAACTACATTTATGCTAGCAGGTAATTCGACAATCATCCATGTCTGGTTCTTGATAAGAGATGAACACTCTTTATCCATAGGAGTCTCTCCAAAGATCTAAATCAGGCTAACTTAGTGCCTCTTGGACAGTCGTCGGCTTATGGACAAGATAGGCTACAGACTCGTCGATATATCGGTTAGGTGGTCTGCTTGCTCTTGAAAATCTTCTGGGGAATTGAGGAAGCTGATCATTTTCATCATACTGTAGTTGCTGAACTGCAACATCATCATCTTCTGATTCACCGTTGATATGTTGTTTGTCAAGAGTAGAAGAGCTTGGACCTTCAATGGGAACAGTTGACTGAGGAACTAGAAAGTTCAATATGTCAAGAGAATCTGACAGGTTGGCTACATGGGCACCGTCTTTTCCTTTGAGGTCTTGAAACTGATCTTCGATGAAGATGACATCTCGACTAGTGAATATCTTCGACTCGATAAGATCAAATAACTTGTAGGCTTGATTTGAAGTACTGTAGTTGATGAAAATACATTTGATACTCTGGAAGTCGAACTTCTTCCTGAGATCATGAGGAATCTGCGCATAAGCAGTACATCCAAAAACTCGTAAGTTTTATCAAGAAGGTTTGGTACCTGTTGAAACTTTGAATGGTGTTTTGTCTGAGAGACCTTTAGTAGGACATCTGTTCTGAATATAGATTACTGTTGAACAGCTTTAGCCTAGAAGGACTTCGGAAGTGTTGCATGTGATAACATGCACTTTGTCGATTCGACTAAGGTTATGTTCTTTCTCTCAACAAGACCATTAGACCATTTGATTGAGGCAAATAGGAGGTAATGTATTGTTGCTCAATGTCGTTGTTAAGGCAATACTCCTTGAATTTAGTGGAGATGTATTCTCCCCCGTTATCTTACCTCAATGCTTTGATTCTTTGCCAGTTTGATTCTCAACATGCTCTTTGAATTGTCTGAATTTGATGAAAGCCTCTGATTCTGTTTAATGAAATAAATAACTGTTCTTCTTGAGAATTTGTCAATAAAGGTAATGAAATACTTTGCATCTAGTAATGAAGGAGTTTGCATAGGTCCACATATATCTGTAGGAACAACATATAACATACCTTTCGTTGCATGCCTATGACTCGATCTGAAAGGAATCCTAGTCTGCTTTCCAAAGATGTAGTAGCTATGACAGACAGGGAGGTCGACCTTACCAGTAGGATAGTTGAGATAAAAAACTAGGGATTGTCTGGACATGTTCAAAATAGATGCATAATTCAAGTGTCCTAAGCGATGATGCCATAGTAATGCTTTAGTGATAAGAATAGAGGTTTTCAAGACTTGACTAGAATCAAAATAACAATGTGCCAATCTATATAAGTTTTTATGCCTCTTGTCGAGTGCAAGGATCTTACTTGTCCTATCGATAATTCGGCATTGATTAGAATTGAACTCTGCCTTATGACCTAAATCAGCAATTCTACTTACTGATAGTAGATTTGTAGAAAGTTTAGGAACATACAAAACATTTGATAGTAGTTTGAATTGATCATGCTGGAATTTCAATCTTACAGTACCTTCACCTTCGATAGTGTGAGTGCTATTGCCACCAAGATGAACATATCTTATTGTACTATAAAGCGTATAGGAGTGAAAATTCTCACGATGATTGGTCATATGTTGAGTAGCTCCAAATTCCAAAAACCAAGAATTATCCAATAGTGCTTTTCGATCTTTGACCATAAATGCTCCTTCGTCCATGTCAATGTCGGGAGGTGTCGTGATTGCATTCGCCTGTTGATCTGGTTGCTTACTAGCATTATTAGCTTTGAGAACCCTACAATTCTAGATCTCATGATTAGTGCACCTGAAATACTTACAGAACATCTTCTGTTTCGATTGTAGATTTGATAATTGTTCTTGACTTTGAGTCGGTTTCTGATTTGATGCGAACTGCTTAGAGCTTTTTTGCTTCTATCGTTTTGAGCCTTTGTTGACATATAGAGCTTGAGATGATGAAGTCTACGAAGCATCTTGACTTCTTCGATTATCTTCTTGCAACAACATAGTGATAACTTTGGTAAGAGTCAAATATGAGTGTGTCAATATGATCATCACCCAGTACTCATATGTAGAGGGCAAGCTTGAAAGCAATGTCATGATTGTGTCTTGATCGTCTATGACTAATCCGACAGCGGCCATCTGTTGCAAGAGATTCTTAAACTGGTTAACGTGATTCTAAATTGAATCACTATTTGACATCTTGATAGTGAAGAATTTTTTTTGTCGATGTAAGTTAGAAATTATGTCCTTCACATCGTATAGTGAGCTAAGGATGGCCCATACTCCTTTCGAAGTCTAAGCTCAAGATATGTGGCCAATTTGAGTGTCTGATATATTGAGAATAATAAGCGTGAAAGCTTTGCCATCATTTGATTTTCACTTTGAGTCGGTTGTGTCATCTTTAGCCTTCACTTCTGTACCTGTGACAACATACCACAACTCATTGGTGATTAGCAAGGTCTTCATCTTAAATTTCCACAAGTAGAAATTGGATCCATTCTGCCTGTCTGCAATAAGAAATCTGAGAATCCATCTGAAACTTTAGTCTGTCGATATATCGATGACATTAAGAGATAAATACCATGCTACGCTACAATTGAAAATCGATTATCTGATACTAAAATTTGATACCACAAATTGAAGAATATGATATTGATTTGATATTGTGAAAGATATCAAGTATTAGAGTCAGGGTATAACAGATCGTTGTGATATCATGAAGGTACATTCTGATATTATATATTAGTGCTCTGATACCATGTTGGAAAGAGGTGATAATGCAATGACGACAAGTTGAAGGCAGTAAATGACTTATCAGTGTAGCAAAATGGGCCTGCTTTCCTAATGCATGACTAGCCTATCGATATTGAGCAAAACATAATGACAAGAGTCATGTTCAATCTTTTAGCAACTAACTTTGAAAATATCAGAGCTAAAGTGATTACGTAGCCAAACAATGAAGAAATGAATTATCACACAAAAGCAATATGAGATCACAGAGATTCTGACATGATATTTAACGCAATAAAGAATAGATTGATTTAGAAAATGATGAACACAAGACAATTGCGGATAGAAACTGCGTACTCTAAGCTATCTTTGAAAACTCTGTCTGATTTGCACTTCCGCTGATAAGCAGTAAGTGCTAATGGCAAAACTCTAAAAGAACTCTAAAGAACTGAGCTAGAATGTGCAAGAGTGTTCAAGCTTGAAAGCTTGAGAGAGCTGCTAATTCTACTTTAATGCATTGCATGAATGAATTGCTTGAATTAAAATGTAGAAGTATGACTATGGTGGCTGTTGGATTGCTATCACAAAATCAACTACTTGTTGGATACGAGGGGATGATGTCAGTAGTTTGAGGGTCTCGATTGGTGATTGGAACCTGGATCTCTTAGCAGTAGGTGGTTGCGCTTGTAGAGATTGTGGCTATTGAGTATCCATCAGTTGTAGATGTTGTGAGGAAGTGGTAGGTGATGTTTTTCTAGGCCTGACTCATCTGGTCTACAATCTAGCTTCCTCTTCATAAACATTGTCTCACTATTGCACAGTTGGTGATATAGGCACATGTAGCTGCTAACTTTGGATCATTGAGGGCATCCAAATTGTACTTTCATTGAATGAATGACTCATTGGACTGTTCTGTCGATTGACATCGTCAGTTGAGTCTTTGGGTGATTGCTTTGGCTAGAATCCCTGGGTTGAAAGATTTTGTTGAAGCTCATCAAGAGATTCGGCTGAAGTTGATGGGATTGTAGCACTTTGTGAGAGTATTTGGTCATGACACTCAAGTAGAACAATTGGTGGAGCACTCAATTGGTCAAAGCACGTGTTGGATCAAATTTTCACAACTTCTTTGTAGTTGACCTAAACTCTCTACAAGGTGATCTGAAGATGGATAGATAGATAAAAAATTCATTCTTGAGCTATTCTACAATTATGACTTGTCATTTACAGAGAGTCAATAAATGCAGAGTACTTGTCAATAAACATTTCATGCATTAGAGAGTGGGTGCCAGATAGTTCCTATGGTGGAAGACTTCGGTTGAACCTCTCGGTCGAGGAGACTCAGTTTGAGTTCCTTAGTGAAGATTCGGTTGAAGAGTTTGGTGGAAGAGAGTAGGTTCAAAACATTCGGATCGAAGCCTCAGCTAAAGAGTTTCGATTTTGACGTTAAGTTGGTTTTGGTAGTATACTAACCATCAGATATAGCATTGGATGTAAGATAGAAAGATGGTCATCAGATGTATTTCAATCAATATGAAGTAGTCAAACATTGGATATCAAATCGGATGTGACGAGGGATTGAGGAGTCAAATATAAAATATGGTGACTCTCGGATGTGCTTGTCGGATGTAACTTTAGTTACAGTTTAGAGGCTTGTCAGATCTTCTGTTGATTACAGCCTCGGATGTACTTGGTCATGAATGGATATGTCTTAGGCTGTTTTGTTGTTGACTGAATCTTATACCAGAATCAGATTAGCAATATGAGATTCGGTATTGATTGTTTCTCAGATATGATTGAGCTCATAGGATATGATTTATATGACAAATCAATAATAAAAATCTAATTATTTATGAGAAACTCAGATTGCGCATGAGATGTAGTTTGAAGTTCGTCGGATGCAAACGGATAGTCATCGGATGCAAAACTGTGGGATGCAAATGGAATGTAGTGTCGGATGGAAACGAGCGGATGCAAAACTAGGTCAGAAAAAAATAAACGAGGTCAAAAAAAAATACACGGGGTCAAAAAAATAATCTTGATCGAAAAAATATACTGGGTTAGAAAATCAAATAGGTCAAAAAAATCTAGGGAGTCGAAAAAATAAAGTGGGTCGAAAAATAAAGTTGTCGGACGAAAAAGTAAAGAGGGTCAAAAAATAATGTGGGTCAAAAAATTAAAGTAGGTTGAAAAATTAAAGTAGGTCGGAAAATAATTATGGGTCGAAAAATTAAGTTGGTTGGAAAATCAAGTGGGTTGAAAAATAAAGATGGTCGAAAAATAAGAGGGTCGAAAAATAATGTGGGTTGAAAAAATAAAAGTGGTCGAAAAATCAAAATCAGTGAAAAAAATGACAATGGTTCGAAAAATTAAAACAGATCGAAAAAATTATAAGGTATGGAAAAATAAGAGCTCGAAAAAATCAAGGGCTCAAAAAAATCTAGGATTGAAAAATTAATGGATTGAAAAATTAGTAGATCGATAAAAACATAGGATCAAAAAATTGCAAAGTATCGAAAAATGTACAAAGGATCAAAAAATTTACAAAAAAACTTGGAAAAATTGAATCGATATAGCATCGAAAAAAATCTGATTTTTGATATTGAAAAATCTCGGATTTTTCGAGTCGATACAATATCGGAAAATTCAGAAAAACATCGAGTCGCGTATCAAAAAATCTCAAGTATGGAAAAAATGGCAAGGGACTAAAAAATATCAAGTATCGAAAAAATCATAAGGTACCGAGAAATTTCAAGGTATCAAAAAATATGAAGTATCGAAAATTTTTAAAGTATGGCAAAAAATACAAGGGATTCAAAAAGGACAAGTATCAAAAAATCATTTGGTATCGAAAAATATAAAATATCGATAAAAATTTAAAAAACTTGAAAAAACTTGAGGAACTAAAAAAAACTTGAGAAAATCGAAAAATGTTGAGATCTCGAAAAACCCAAAAATTATGAAATCCCGAAAAACCCAAAAAATTCGAAAATCGAAAAACTTGAAAATTACAAAAAACATCAAATACAATTTGAAGGTCAACGGATGCAATTTAGATGGGTGTTGAATTCAAAGTAAGATGGACGTCAGATGCAAACTCGAAAAAACGTTGGATGCAAGATTCCAAAAATCTCGAAAAAATCAAAAACTCGAAGATTGCAAAATTGAAAAACCCGAAAATCCCGAAAATTTTAAAATCTCAAAAAAATCCAAAATTGTAAAACCCCAAAATCCCAAAAAATCTCAAAGGGTCGAAAATTTTGCAAAGGGCCATAAAACTTCAAAAGGTTAGTGAAGCAGAAAATACATTGGATTGAAAAAACCACTGTTAGATGCAAGTTAAAAGACGTCAGATGCAAATGAAAATGGAGGGTGTCAGAAGGAATTGTCGGATGCAATTTGACAGGTAGTGGCGAATGCAATTGGAAGACACTGGCAAATGTAATTGTAGTATTGTCGGATGGAACTACAGAGGGAGCGTCTGATGGAAACGTAGAGGGAGCGTCAGATGCAAATGTAATGCAGAGTGTCAGATGCAATTTTTTTTTTATTTGCGGATGCAATGCATATAAATGAAAATGATTGACAGATGTAGAAGAGAATATTATTGTCGGATGCACTCGTTGGATCCAATAGCTGTCAGATAGAAATGTTAAATTGTTGGATGTAAGATTTTTGAAAGCCCGCAAAAAACTTGAAAATCTCGAAAATTAAAAATTCCAAGAAACTCAAAAAAGTCTAAAATTTGAAAAATTTGAAAAACGACGGATGCAATCGTCGGATGTAATTTTTGAAGGGCTGCGTCGGTTGCAGTGTTTGCCGTTCTAGGATTGTTGGTTGTAGTGATGTCGGTTCCTTTGAAAATGGAGTGCGATGAATACGAGTGGTTTCAAGAATCGTTTGGGAGCAGTGTGTTGATGGTTTTCTTGAACATCTGTCAGTGGTGTTCTGTTGCAATTCGGAACTCAGAGACATGATTGAATGCGTGCTTGACAAAAAATGTCATGACAAGAAAAGAAGCAGACAATAAAAAACAGAACAAACTGAAAGATTCTCTATTATAAATGAGTTCGTGGAGCATAAAAACAAGAAGATTGCTAGCAACAACGCAGCGTCGAATGAAAAATTCTTTGTAGAAACTCGAGAAACTCAAAAGGCATGAAATCTCGAGAAACATGAAAATCCAAAAATTCAAGAAGTGCAATTTTTGACTGTCGATTTTTAGAAACGTGAAACATCGGTGCAACAACAATGCAACGGTGGGTTTCCGGAAAGGTTAGTGTGAGATCGCACAGATCTGAATGATGATTAGAAATGTTCTGAAACGATTTCAATCTCACAAAATATGTAGAATGCATGCCAAGGTGAGAAATAAGAATTGAGGACAACAAGCAATGCAAACAAAAGTGAACAAGAATTGAAAGATGAGGTGATAAAATCGAGTTCTGGATCAAAAGCCAAGAAGATTGTCAATGGCAACTAGTGCCAATGTTAGCAAAAGCATCTTCAATGTTAGCAATATAATCTTCCTTTGTTTCTCTATCTAAAACTAGTCAATGCTAGGCTCGATTTCTATTTGACAGAGTTTCAACTTGCCTAGGATTCGTGTGACTACAAATCTATATACAATGGGCTTAGTCACGGAATGTTTATAGTATAATGGTAGTGTGTCTCGCTTGTCAATTGGCACATCTATGACTTGATTTTGGTCCTTTATTGACAATGGTAACTCATCTTGGATGTAGGATCTGTCAGAAACTTGATTTCTATGATTCTATAGACTGTTTCAGTTCTTTCTTTGTTCTTACAGTCTGCAGATTATTATTAGTCTAATCTACGCAAAAGGGAATTAATTGAATCTACTCCTACTGATGTCACAGAATCAACACAACAATCTCTAAACTGAAATCATAGGCAATCCTACAAAGTGCTTATTACAACTGTCACACAATACCTGTAAGAAGAACTCCTTAGGGAGCCAGAAACCAAGAAGCATCAAAACTCAGTGGAATGGTGGATCAATCTCCAACAACTGCATATCTACTTGATGCTAATCACAAAGCAAATGAAAATCCTACAAAGTGCTTATTACAATTGTCACTCAACAGTTGTAAGAAAAACTCCTCAGGAAGCCGATGACAAAGAAGCATCTGAACTGAGTGGAATGATGGATCAGCCTCTGAGCCCTGCACATCTACCTGATACTAATCCAAAACCAAACTTCAAAGAGAAGAATCAACAACAAAATACATTCATACATCAGTACTCGAACTAAATGCATAAAGATGGAGCATGGAAGGAAATGCAAGTAGCAAAATCTTCAATTCAAAGAGCAACAACATTTCAGTGCATAATAAATGCTATTGAACTCGTGGAGGAGGCCTCTACCTATATACATGAGCTATTGAATCCAATTCTATCATATTTTGGATTCCACCTCTTACAACTGAGGGAACCCCATTCTATAAAGATTTGGGTTCCACCTCTTACTTGATAATAAGAGGCCTCTTTATTCAAAACATAACTCAAGTTGAGAGAGTCTAAATTGCTAGCTCCCACATGGCTATCCATCTTTCGGGAATTACCATGGGGCTCACAACTATACATTTTAGCCTAGCACTTGATGAGAATGAGAAATCAGGATCGTAGTCGCGAAGCTTTTGTGAAGGAACCATGACTCTCTTGCGTTCGGATGGAGTTCAGATGCGATCGCTGGACATTGCCAGCTTAATCAGTCCTACAGTCCTCCAGAATGTAGTCAGGCACTGCTGATCTACGTTTATAAAATTAATGCAGCATTCAACATAGTTTCAACCAAGGTGCGGAATTCAAGTGAACAAGAAAAACTCAAACACACGATTAACAGCAGACGCATTTGCATTCGTGATCAAACACAACAAGAAAAACATCTATATTGATATTTCTCTGATTTTTTCAAGCACTGCATGGAAATCCACGCAATGTGTTGGCATGGGAGAAATACCATATCTTTGAGAGAAACCTTTCAATACCAGTCTTGCCTTGTATTTCGTGATGTTCCCATCTGGTCCGTATTTGAGCTTGAAAATCCATTTGCATTTGACAATCTTGCGCTTATGTGGTAATGGCTCCAACATCCATACCTGGTTCTTCCTCATGGACTCCATCTCTCCGTTCATGGCTTGGATCCATTTGTCCTTCTCTGGACTATCAAACGCTTCCTCGAAAGTCTGTGGTTCGCCACTGAATCTACAGAACTCTTCCGATGTGGAAGTTGAGCTACCTGGCACATATCTTGTTGGCGCTCTTCGTGGTCTTGTCGACCTTCTGGGAGATCCTCCTAGGACAACTATGCCTTTGCCTTTGGCTGCTCTACTCGGTCCGGAACCATCTTGGTTTACAGTAACTATAGCGGCAGGTTGCCTCTCGAATTTTTTTTCGTCAGATTCGTCGCTCGAATGGGAGACGACTCGAAAATTTTCGTTTTCGTGTTTGTCCTCTGCTCCCTTTGTCATTGGTGGCAAGTCATAGTACTGTCTCTCCAGAACTTCATAGCTGACAGGATCGTCATTGGCCATTGTCCTGCTCTCATCGAATCTGACATCTCTCACTGTTTTCACAGTGTTCATATCTGGCATGTAGACTTTGTAGTATGATGAATTGTTGTCATAACCTACCAAAAATCTCAGCTTGGCTTTCTCATCAAGCTTCTTTTGAAGCTTATCAAGAATATGTGCATAAGCTGCACAGCCAAAGATTCTGACGTGAGACGGATTGGGCTTTCTACCCCACCATAGCTCATGTGGTGCCGTGTGAGGGACACCAGACTTGCTTGTTCTGTTCTGGATGTATGCGGCTGTAGCTACTGCTTCAGCCCACAGTGCCCTTGGAGCTTTCGAGTAGGCCATCATGCATCTGGCTGCTTCCATCAGGGTCCCGTTCTTTCGTTCAGCAACACCATTGTGCTGCGGTGTGTCGGCTCTGATACCACTGATGAGAATGAGAAATCAGGATCGCAGTCGCGAAGCTTTCGCGAAGGAATCACGACTCTCTTGCGTTCGGATGGAGTTCAGATGCGATCGCTGGACACTGCCAGCTGAATCACTCCTACAGTCCTCTAGAATGTAGTCAGGCACTGCTGATCTACGTTTATAAAATTAATGCAGCATTCAACATAGTTTCAACCAAGGTGCAGAATTCAAATGAACAAGAAAAAATCAGACACACGATTAACAGCAGACGCATTTGCATTCGTGATCAGACACAACGAGAAAAATATCTATATTGATCTTTCTCTGATTTCTTCAAACACTGCATGCAAATCCACACAGTGCGTTGGCGTGGGAGAAACACAGTTCTCTCATGAGCAATCGTCTAGCTTTACTAGCGGATAGTTGGATCTACAGATCCTAGAAAGAATTGTCTTTGCGACCAGGCAGACATATATTCTGTATTTTTGTCTTGATTGCTTACTTGCATCAGACTACTACATTACACTGTATGTGTACTCTGTTGATCTATATGTCAAGTATCATCCAGTAAGTATAGTCGCTCTATGTAAATCTAAGATTAGAGTGATTAAGCATCTACAACTAATCAAGGAATTACACGAGTGGCAGATTAGCCACGACCTAAAATGTATCTATTGACATCATGCCATCAGATCAGTTATCTGTACTTCTAGGTACTTGCATAATCTTGCTGGTACTCTTTGGAGCGTGGAGGGCGGGAGAAGGTTTCGTTTCCGTCGTCGGTTTTCGTTTCCATCGTTGGTTCCGTTTCCATCGTTGGTTCCGTTTTGGTCGTTTGCCTTGTCTCGTACTGGACCGCAAAAGATTCTCGTTCGTAAATCTTTCGTGTTCGCGAACCATTCGTCTTTGTCTACTTTGACTTTCGTGTTCGCGAACCATTCGTCTTCGTTTCTTTTGACTTTCGTGTTCGCGAAACTTTTCGTGCTTTGTGTCTCCTGACTTTTGTGTTCACGAATATCTTCGTCAGGCTGTGGGTTGAAAGCTAGCAAGGCTTTGTAGTTAGAAACATTTCGTTTCTTCAACACTAATAATTCTCGTGCTCTCGGATATCAACTTTATCTCTACTGGAAACCCTTTTTGGATGATGAGGCACTGCATTGACATTTCAAGGGCGTGGCATCAGCTAACACAAAGTCATCGATGGGATAATCTCTACCTCAATATATAAGTTTAGGATCCTATGCATGAACCCATGCAATCCCCATGCAAGTCAAATATAAATAGATCACAACTCTTCATGCATTCCTCTTGCCTATATCTGTCACACGTACATGCACTATTCCATATGTCTCAATTAGAGTATTTGGGCCCTCTCAAGGTCATTAGTCACCAACATGTTTCAATGTGGAATAAAATCTAGACGTGACCAATAATCTCGAACACTGGAGGGCCGGTATACCATATTAGGACTATTCCATGTCCTTAGTTGAATATGGCCGTAACATTCTTCCTCCCTTAAACAGGTTCTATACTCAGAACTGAAAAAAAAAAAACATGAAATTATTCCTTAAGTTTTCAAGTCTTACCCATAAATCATTATTCTTAGTCTGATCTTTTCCATCTGGATAAGTACTCCGAGATGCAACAAGGAATACTAACTCAAATTCCAAAGATACACTAAGTTGTAAATCTTCCAAATGGGTTGATCTTATCCAAAAAAAATGTTCATTACCTTCATGTAATCCCAATTACATGAAACACTGGTGATTTTACTTTATTTCAGAAAGCAAATTTGAAATCTGAAGAAATTCCATTTCAATTTCTTGTAGAAAATTATGCTTCTTGGTACAAACATTGTTAGAATATCCAAATATTCTAAAATATCACAATTCAGTCATCTAAAATCTCTAGGAGATTCAATAAGTCTCAGACAAATATAGCTCAATCCAGAGTACTAAAATTTCTCTAACGAGTTAATATCCCCATTTCTAGCACCATATGCAAGAAATCAACAACTATTTGTATCTATATAGATTTATCTGTCTCTTATAAATCTGGAGATATAGACTAAATTTTGTACACAAGCACTTATAGACTACAATCTATTAGTAGAATACAATCCACTAAAGTAAGCAAATCTCCTCATAAGCAAAAAAACAATTAACCTAATAAGAATTGCCTGTGAGATCCATAGAACTAAAAAAAAAACTGGAGTAAAGATTATAAATCATACACTCATAATAATTTAAAATCTATTTATGATTTGTGAATCACAAATACTTAAATTCTTATGATTCGTCAATCATAATTCACTGGAATCTCACCCCGTACATTAATCAGTAAGGAACAGTGGAGTATATGTCCAACCAACTCAACTGAATTCAAAAATTCAGTTCACCATTCTTAAAATCATTAGGATCCGGTATCCAATTGAGTTCTCAGGAATACTATCACTAAGAATCAAGTCTATTCCTCGACTGAGAAATACTCACCCAAGAATTCCGTATATTCTATGCACACAATTTTTTGATGAATCCAAATGACTCATAAATTATATGTGTCTTACAAACAATACACACAAAACAAATAGTTTCCGGTGAATTCTCTTCACACTGTCCGTTTTACTAATTAACTTCCACAATAGTAAATCAACTACTCAAGTTAATTGCCCATGATTTAGAAATCTCAAATGTCCAGGTGCAGATCTTAATTGTATTGTACAACACCACATTTAGATCCATATCCAAATCACTTTTAAATTAACCTACAGATCTATCAGAATAGATCTGTTAATTCTACAAGTATCTATTTCAGCAATACTTGATCATATTACATCGACTAGGTTAAGTGCACCAGATAACCTTAGTAACTAGAAATACATAGTAGATTCAAACAAGATTAGTTGTGCACATATGAGAATAATTTCACTATGACCCAGTACATAAACATGTATGTCATTTTCTGGCAGATTCCTACAAAATTCGCATATGTTACTCTCTTATCTTATTGAGAATCTTATAACTTAGCTACAAAAGATTCTATTTCTCTTGAGTAAATAACATATCTGAGACAAAAAACACATTCTCTTGTACGAGTTTTCCAATCCACTTACCTCTTGTGCCAGATTTCTTCCACTTAATCGACCCCGCCCTTAATTCTAGTACTCTAACCATGATCAAGTTGATTCGATACAGACACACATTATCAAAATTATTTCTATCCCTACCAATTGGAATTAGTAACTTATGATCTTACTTAGTACTACTCATAATAATTTCCAATTTCAATCCTTCTCTAGTTCCAGATTGTTCCACAAAATCCCTAGAGAAATTCATCTCAACTCAGTGCAACTGATAGGTCCTGATAATAGAAACTTACTCATCACTTCACCTCTCCCTTTAAAAAGAAATTTCAATTTCTTATAAAGGTTTTTTTGGAGAGATAAATAATAAAAATTTCAGAATCGTGAAAAGTTAATAATAAGTGCCTTCCAAATAGGATTCACTCTATTATACACATGACTTTTCTACAAAGTATCTCATTACGAGTGATAGTAACTATCATCTATTTGAGCACTATCTATGCATAAGAGACAATTTGAGATTAAGAAATTGAAAATACCAACATTCTGGAAACATTCCAAGCTTTATCCAAGTAGTAATTCACATGATTAAAAACAATCCTTCAAAAAATAATTTTCAAGTCTGAAGGATTACATGAACTTTAGTGTGAGGTCCATATTTAAGAAATTCAAAAGAAGCAAGGTTATCTAAAAGTGAGAAATAGGGATTCCGATTTGAAATTTATGAGATACCATGGAGGGATTCGGATCTCTATCTCATAACTTCTCCCCATTTTGAAAGTGGTGGAAGCAGCTAGCATCTCTCATGACAATAGATATGCCAGTTACTTTTGACAATACTTTGCCTTCATCTGCTACCATCACCGAATTGTGTGAAGTGGATGGCACCGCTTACACCCTCGGTGATTGTCAACGCTGCAGCTGCAACTGCACAATGAATCAACAAATCAGACCTGCTCAAATTGTTTAGACCTTCTCAATCAATGAATCATACTTGCTCAAAAAAAAAAGACCAGCTCAATCAACAAATCAGACTAAACAAGTTTAACCAATGGTTTCAATTGTTAGCATTGCTAATAATGTAAATAATAACCATTGGTCTATAGATCATTCTAGTACAAGAATTCCCCTTTGAAATCACTGATGTCCCATACCATCAGTTTTCTCTCCAAGAAAGTTCTTTGCTTTCAGGTCTGCTCATCAGAAAATCAAAAGGATTATCTGACCATCCTATATCTAACATAGGATCCGATCTTCAACCATTTTCAAAAAATACTTCCTACATTGAATTCTCCCTTAAAAAAAATTTCCAAGCAACTGAAGCATATACCAATAGATATCCAATATCTATATCCAAAATGGCAATGAATTCTATTCCTTCAAGATCTTTGACTGCATTATATGATAATCTAGAGATATTAAAAATTCCATTTGGATTTCCTATACCAGATATGCACATATCTATTCCACCAACCATATTTGATCCTAATGGCGTAGCCAAACATTGAAAGCATTGAATTATCAGACAAATAATCTGTCGCAAAGAATTACAAAAACACATACATCTTGAGACAAAACTGAACACAATAAGAAGATAGTATTGAGTATGAAAGTGAATTAGATGTAAATGAGTACAACAAGTTGCGGATCGAAGTCGCGTATTCTAAGCTATCTTTGAGCGGCTAAAAATATAAGTCCGAATTAAGCGCAACTACTGATAAGCAGTAAGCGCAATAGCAATCTCTAATCAACTCTAAAGAACTAAGCTAGAATGCTCAAGAGTGTTCAAGCTCACAGGCTTGAGAGAGAGAGCTAACTATTCAATACTTGATCTCAAAATTAAGATGTTGAAATATAAACAACTATTTATACTAAGCAATTGGGTCGTCAAATGCGGTTGCCAATTGGCTGGAGTCTGCTAGCATTCATCCAGTTCTTCTCAGATACTCACGCATCTGCTCCTTCTCTTGAATTGTTTAAGGACACTGATCCTTCGACAATTTGAGGCCTGGTTCCATTGGTGAGAGAGCTAACTTGCAATTAATTAGATTATATCTGATTAACATATTGTAGATGTACCTATGTTGAGTAATGTAAATCAACTTTCGAATTCTATCTCCATGGATTTGAATGCCAAGGCAGAAATGAGCTTCGCCCAGATTGGTCATGTTAGTTTTCAAGTAGTTTGCACAATATTTTTGCAGACACGACCGAATTATCGATCTGAGCATCATCGTCTAGACGATAGTCATCATCGATTATTCAACCATTATCAAACTATTGAGTAGTTACCATCGACTTTCAACTATTCGGCAGCTTAACACTATCACGTCTAGACAAAATCTCTAACGTAATCAGATTCTGTCCAACAACGACTGCTAACAACATGTAGTGCCTTAATCTCGATTTTAAAAGTATAGATTAAAGATTCTTTTAATCAGAATCTGATAGCATGTGTATATATTAATAACAATCCACATGTAAAGAAGTTACTTAATACTTAAGTTATTCTAACGCTACGTTGATTTTTTACTTGCGTTTTATTCGATCTTTCACTCTATTATCACAGAGTAATGTATTAGAAAGATCTCGCATGCAAATGCATTCAAACTTGTACACATTCTTCGACAAAGTCAATCTCATTTTAGAAACTCGAGTATTGTCGTGTCATGTCGTATGCATTATTTCTGTTATCGTCTGAGTCATAGTCTTGTAAATAAACTGATTCGTAGATTAAACTGTTGATGTGATTGATAATTCGTGTCGATTGTGATGCTCTATGATTTGTTCTATTTCGCTTCCGCAAATTAAATTTAAATTAATCTAATTCGTGCATGTCTATGGAATCGATTGCAGCGACTTGGAAACTAGGATCAAGTAGAGCGATCTATCGAAGGTAGCTTGAATCTGATAGATGTAGATTCATGCACAGAGGATCATCGACTACTTCCCAAAATCCCAACAAAAACCATGCCATGCATTAAATAGCTAAATGGGTGACCATTTTCTCCAGCACCTAATTTTTTTGAATCATTTGCACACTCGCTCACCCACACTTTCACATGTTTTCTTGATTTACGTCACTTTCCGTAGGTGAACGGGCTGCATGGAAAGCGAGGATTCTATCATATTGCTTTCAAGAGATGAATGGGCCACGTGGAAAGCTATTACCACTAGTGGGTCACAACTAAAAATCAGAATGAGAAACATAAAAAAAACTAAAAGTGAGAGATTGTATGTGTGCCACTCGTTTTGGGGACCCCAAAATACTCACAATGTGCCTAAACTGAATGAAGAAGAGGTAAGAAAGATGTGGTACGCATGCATGCACACGAACAAACCCTCTCAGGGAAAAGCGAAGAGCAAAACTCACTCTCTCTCTCTCTCTCTCTCTCTCTCTCTCTCTCTCTCGATCCCTCTCGCTCTCGATCGCTCGATTTATCGATCGATCGACGAGCAAAAGGGAGAAAGGGTGCGAGGAAGCAAAAGCATATAAGGAGGAGACGATCGGGCAGTGAGAATGGGAGTGAAGATCAAATGCGGAGGGAGTAAAGATCTGAAGTAGAGCCTTATGTGAAGGGAAGCATGAGGAGTTTCTGGACCTCGGGTGTCAGTAGCGCGCACACTTTTGCTATTGCGGAGGTGCAGCCGTTTTCGTGTTCAGCTTCCCTTTTGGAGCCAATTTTGCTTGCAAGGTTGATGCCGTTCAGTGCTTTCGTTTTCCAGAACACCACTGCTTCCATTCCTTTGTTGCTATCACAACGGATGCCAGCATCGCAGTTTTGCAATAGCTTGTATTCGCAGCTTCCACATTGCGTCAGGGCTCCTGCATCACACAAGCTTGGAAATGCAGCTGCGTGTAGTCGGAATGGAGCTCAGAAGCTGACTGATTCTGAGCTGGAGGTAGTTTCCAGGGATGCCAATCACAGGAAATTAAATGTTATCACTAAGGAGGATTCTGCAACTGTGGATTTTGAATTAGAAGCTGGGAGCAAATCTGATGCTAGTAAGAAATTGCCACAGGCCTTGCTGGAGAATGCAAAGGACGTGATGGGGATTGAAAGCGTGGATGGAGCTGCGGAGGAAGAGATATGGAGAGAATGCATTGGGGGAGATGAAATTGAAGGGTTGGATAAGCCGCTCAACGAAGCTATAGCAAAAGAGGACTTGCTCTTAGAAAGAAAGCCAGAACTTAGTATGGCGTTCCGTGGAGCAAGTTCTGATAATAGTACGGAAGGTCTAGGCAAATCAATTACAGTAGATAAAATAGGAGTGTACATAGAACAGTTTCAAAAAGAAGATCGTGTTGAAGGCGCGGCAACTAAGAGCGTTTTTCAACCAAGCCAAAAAAAAACAATAGAGACTACTGTATATGAGCCTCAGACATCCTTGTCCACCTCAGGGTTACCAGTGGCAGAGGATAATGTGGAAGTATCTCAATTGATTATCAATTTGGACTTGAAACTATACAAGGCAAAGCGCTACAAGCAAACTGGCCAGCTTGCTAAAGCAGAGCAGCTTCTGAAACAGGTACATCCAAATCGGTAACATTTCTAGTGAACTCAATGAGTAACATTTATCAGATTTTTGGTTCTATGTGGCATTTACATAGCAAGGATTAATAATTAGATAGTGTTCACTTCCAGGCATATCATGGAAATTATCAGAGATTCCTTTTGTCAAACCACGAGACAAGCCGTAATCTAGAATATGCAGAGGATTGAACATCATCAAGTTAATATGTGGTCGTGAGAATATTCAGAAGTTAGGACTAGAAGAAATTTTCAAATATCCCATCCAAGAGCTCGGTATTTCTAGGTTCCATCCGTGAAAATATTTAGAAGTTAAAACTAGAAGAATTTTTCACATTTTCCATCCAAGAAGGCTTAGTATTTTTAGTTTCCATTCAGATTCCACACTTTCAAATTCCATTCATGAGGATTTTCGTAGTTTCAGGGCATCAAAATTGAAACCAATGAGAATGCAAGGAAAAATCAGATCTTCGATGCCATTTGTAAGGATATCTATAATGCCAATCTTCGCACGCCAAAGGTGATGGTGAACACACATTGACCTCCCTTTTGTAGAATCCATCCAAACTTGCCCTCTTGTGCTCTAGGCTTTCAACATGTACATTGAGCATGATTGAGATTTTGGAAATAGTGGACTCTAAGGGGTGACACTCCCTAAAGTCCCAGAGCAAGTTAGGAAGTCAAGGATTGAGCTTTTGACCTGTGGTGAGCCATTTGAAGTAGTCACAATCCATATCTGGGAGCTAGACTGGTTCTGCTAGGCTTAATCAACAAAATAAAAACTAAGTCTAGAAAAGTGTGCTTTACCAAACAACTATATTCCAGGATAAAGGGGGTGCGCCGAATCACAACAGAGCTATAGGGGGAGTCTGGTAGACAGAAACATGGCAGCTCAACCAATGCCAAGAATCCAGTCGCCAGGTCTTATCTCCCTCTACCAACGCGAGCCAGGCACAATGCCCAACATGTGTTGGTGGCCCTGAGACCAGTCAGTCTATGTATGGATATAACCTCTTCTAGATATAATAAAGTTGATCCTTGGGATGATTACCATTTCGATTTTTCCTCCCGGACTGGTCCAAGTGGAATATCCAAGATCTTTTCGGGTTCACGTGGGGACACACCCGATGATTCATTCAACAGGTCCAATTGATCTCCAGAACCAAGTTGCTCCCCTTCACGTAGACTCTTCTCGAGTCGGCTTACATGAAAAATCAGATGCACTTGAGTTCCTTCCGGGAGGTCCAACTGGTAAGCTAAGGATCCGATCTTTTTCAAGATCTAATACGGTCCTTTGTATCTAGGGGGCAATTTATAATGCTTGTCGGTACACATTACACTAGAATCCTTCGGGATTCTTGAATATACCCAATCTTCCACTTGAGAGTCTCGAGGTGATCTTTTCAGATTTGCATAATGTCAGTCCCTATCTTGGGCACACTAGACATTTTCACGTGCTATCCGTAGCATTTCCTGCATATCATGTAGGAAGTCTGCTACCTTCTGAAACTTGATCGTACGAGTCTCTACTGAAATGAGTGATATAGGTTCAAAAACCGTACATAAGCATGAACGGGCTATAACCGGTAGCCGAATGCTTACTACAAATCAACCTCCATCGAGGATAAATTCCTCTCCGAGGAGATTGCCATCAAAATATAAATGCAGATATCACTTGAACTCTTGATCACACAGGTAATCCTTTTCTTAAATGATCAAGTATAACTAGAATTTGAACTATGATTCATCAATCATAATTCATCGGATTCTTGTCCTATACTTAATAAGAGAACGTGATACCCTAGCATAGGCAACTCAATCAAGGGCAGATACACTTCCCAATAAGATTTCCACCGGGAAATATGCTCGAAGCATTTGTTCCCTCAACTAATTTGTCCTTTTCCGTCTGACCAATGACCAGAAGAACTTAAGCTCAGAGTCGTCTCTAGTTTAGCTAAAACGGCCGATCAAAAAGTCACCAGTAAACTTCGAATCGCGAATGTTCATGATGTCACTAGGTAATTCGTGAAGCCTAAACAGACACTCAACAAATATCTGAGCTAAATCAGATGCTTTCCTGGTAGTCCATACCCGAATAAACATAACCGATTTGGTAAGATGGCCAGTCAATACCAAATTTCCGTTATCCTGTTTATTCATCCGGGGTAAACTGACGATAAACACAACTCTCTTTTATTGATTAGATATATCCTAGATTCTGAGTTATGATTTTCCAATCACAACTCTCCAGATTCCCAAGACCATATATTATCATAAGAGCGCATCACAATTCGTAAAAGACACATGAGACATTCCAAAAAAAGTCCTTTCCATCTAAAAAGTTTCAAATTTACCCAACTCACTTACGGTGCCTATATAAGGATTGTAATCCTCAAAATGCCCTTACTTTAACCATGGCACCAATATAAAGTCCTAAACCAAGGATCCTATTCTATATGCATGCCAAAACAAGCAACACAAGGGAAACGGATGGTGGACCCAACCAATCCTAGATCAAACGGATCTAGCCCCCAAGCTATGGATCAATCTCAAAGAGGAATGAGGCATCACACCAGCACCATACGGCTACTAGTCTCACAATCAAAGATACACTAGTGAGAGCCCAATAGGTATACTTATACCCTCCAAGGCCCATGCACCACTAGTAGTGCATTCATGAGTTTAGGCCTACAACCATTAATTATGACCTTATACACACAAGGGCCCCAATTCCCTTATAGTCACAATTAATTCATGGGCTGTTGGTCTACTGATCCCTAGCGTGGACACTTAGTTACATATAATGTAAGAAACTGCAGTTCTTCTGTACAGATTACAATATACATCAGATAGCTTTTCAACATATCTTTTTCATTCATGAGCAGCTGAAGCAAGTGAGGAATACTAGTTGCAGCAGCCCAGCGATTATGCAAATCCTATTAATTTTCTCGGACATGATGTGTAAACTGTAGGCTGAAATCCTTTGCTCTTTATGGACCCCTTACTATATTATCCAACATGTACTTCTTATGTATTGCACCAGTACTCTGGAATCTCTAATCCACTCTTGAATTCTTGATATGACTCTTGAATGAAGGCCAAACAAGATTGTTGTCCATTCAAATGAAAATGACATTTTTTCTTATTCACATTCGAAAGCTTTTATTTCATCTGCTTTTGACATTCACAGCCCATAGTGAATGCAGCTAATATTGTCCACTGTTCTTGGTGTCTTGCACCTAATTTTGAATCTTTGGACGACCAGGGCCATCCATTTCACTATAAAGGGTATTCTTGAAAGCTTTAAATGAGTTGAGATTTGTTCTGTTTCAGAAACATATTAAATACAGGTCATAATGGCATGATTGGCTTTGGAGTTATATGTTTTGATCAATCTTGCTGATTCTAGGCTTTGTTTTCTTCATGCAGTGCATAAAAATCTGGCCAGATGACGGACGTGCTTACGTGACTTTAGGTAAACTCATGAGCAAGTGCAAAAGGTTTCATGAAGCAAGAAAGGTTTATGAGGAAGGTTGTCAGGTTTTTCAGGGTGAAAATGCTTACATCTGGCAGGTGAATGTCAAGATCCAACTTTAAACCTGTGTACTGAAGTTGTTACCTGAAAATCCAACCAGGTTATAGTTCACTAGCACTTAATCAAGACTTGGATTTTGTCATCCTTGATAGTATAGGTTCACACCAAGAAGTTACAAGCAAATTGACTTTCCAGACATTTTTGCAATCACGTTCAGGTGTGTGTGTGTGCGTGTTTGTGTCTTCACACACACTATATCTACACACACACACACACACACACACACACACAAGAGATGGATGTAGGAAACAAAATTGGAGATTTGGTGACTTAAGCCAATTGCCTGGATTTTTTTTCGTGATCTAACATATACTCTTAGCAAATACTTAAGGTTTGAATCTGATTTTCTTTGCTAAGTAGCAATGAGAGTTATCTCAAGTTATGAACAAATCAACACAACAAAACACAATTTGAGAGAATGCTTCAAATAATTGTTCAGGAATATGATGCGGAAATAACCAAATAACAATCTCCACGAGTATAATGAATCTAAAGTTATAATGAAGCTATGCTAAACTGATCCGATTTACTCAATTTAAGCAAATAGTTTCCAAACAAACGACAATGAGGCCTTATGGCCTGTTTATTACTTTTGAGGGCCTTAACCCATGAGTTAGGGCTAGGTTATATTTACCAATAGGGCCCAATAATGTCAATAATAGATGTAAATTGTGATCTGCTGCATCTACTTTCCGGAAAGCTTGTTTTGGATCACTAAATTTTTTTGAAATTTCTTTCAAACAAATGCCCTGCATTTGAAAGCTTAAACCCGAATCCCTCAATAACAATTATTCGATTCCATTCGTGAGACTTCTTGAGTAAGCCCTACAATGCAGAGCATTTGGCAAAACAAAAGACCCTATAATGCATATATATATATATATATATATATAGTACCTCGTGGTACCGCTGGTATGGTACCGTCGGTACCATATCAGTGGTACCGCCGGTACGATACCGCCCTGGGATCCGCGGTACCAGGGCGGTACCATTTTTAATATTTTTTTTATTTTTTAATATATTTAATAATTTTTTTTTGTCTATTACTTACCAAAAAAGGACAAAAAAATGGAAAAAAAAGGAGTATTGGGTGTAAAAAAAAAGGGTACAGTACATGGTGCAGGGGACTGGTGCAGTGGCACATGGGCACTGTGGGTGAGCAGACCATGGGGCCAATGGGAGACCAACACAGGGGGGGAGCATTACATGGGGGCAGGTACAGAGGAACATGGGCACTGTGGGTGAGCAGACCATGGGGCCAATGGGAGACCAACACATGGGGGGAGCATCACATGGGGGCAGGTACAGAGGCACATGGATGGATGATGGGGATCCACATGGCCGATCAGGCTGTGGGGATAAATAGGCACTCACAATGCCATTGTGGTTGGCATTTTCAGAGGCTGTGAGAGAGCTAGTGATAGACAGTGAGAGAGCAAGCGAGAGCCGGTGACAGGCTGTGAGAGGCTGTTTGAGAGCCAGGGTGCTATGAGAGGGTGTTCAAGGACCAGGGTGCTGTGAGGAGAAGGTCGATCGAGATGGCAGAGCGCATACCACCAAAGCCCGAGGGCGAAGCCAGGAGGAAGCTTGAGGAAGATATCCGAAGGCACAGCGAGAGACATTGGAAGCAAGAGGTAGATATCCGAGAGATGCTGCGACAGACTCGACAGAGAAATCCAGAACCGGAGCCACCCGCCCCCGCTGTGGATCCTGTCCCCGCTGTCGAGCTGGATCTGGATGAGCAGATCGGATTGAATTTCACACGACGGCAGCTCATCATGGTCAGGGAAAGGGCGGCCAGACGTCGGGCTAACCAGGGGGCAGCTCGGGCTAACTGGGAGGCAGAGCAAGGGCGACAAAACAATGCACCAGACGAGGGCGAGGAGTCGGTGGAGGATCAGTGAGGGATGTTTAGAATAGATAAGATCCAGCCGTATGTGGCGGACTGTTGCTATGAAGTTTTCGGCAGTTTATGGTGCAGCAAATAACTAGATGGCTGCTTAAAAAAATGACAGTATATGTGATGTTATCTTGATACAACGGTTGAATATATACATAGTTGTTTTTTGTGCAACGCGAGCCTGGTCATGTAAGATGCAATGTCTGTAATTTTTTTAAATGCAGATGTATTACATGTGTTTATGAAATGTCGTTTGGGGTGTAGGGGTGATTGCTGTGCTCATGATGTAGGTGCATATATGTGAACCTAGCATTCACTTCAAACGAAATTAAATGAAAATAGGATTCACACACGCACATAGAATTCGACATAAAATAAAGCATCACATGTACAGAGCGACATACGCACAATGTGCAACAAATAATGTAGGCCAAACACTGTATATAATGTGAAAAATCATCTGAGTACAATGGTAGACCGTCTGCTAGAGACAAACTACTGAAACTGAAACAACAGAGCCACAATCAATGCTCTGGCTCTGACTCAGACGAATGCTCCGAGGAGGATGAGCTCGTGGAGTGTGTGCTCGTGGGGCTGCTGCAGGTGGAGGAATTGGAGGCAAGTACAGTGGCGATATGTACTAAAAGGGGCGCTGTGGTGCCCAGTACTGGTACATCCTGGGTGTTGCCAAAGGAGGAGGATGTGACGTGGGTGCTGTCACCGGAGGAGCCACTGTGGATGTGGGCGCTGCAAGAGAAAACCTGGGCACAGATGGTGGCCTGCCATGGAGACCTGGTGCTGTAGAAGTGGACGGCGATGGAGGGGCTGCAGGCCTAAATGGCATCGGTGGCACTGGAGGAGCTGTGCGACGCACATACACCCTTTGAGGTGCTGGAGGAACTGTAGGCACCTCATGCGGCTGCTCTGGCTGGGACTCTGTGTATGGCATGCTGGCAAGAGATGATGGGGGCGCCCTGACACTCGGCATCTGCTGGGCCTCTGAATCCAATGTGGCAATCAAGTCGGCCAGTTGGGCATCCGAATACAAATGCTCTGGGCTCTGGGACTCATCCTATGCACCAGCCTCTAAATCATCCTGTGCACCAACCTCTGAATCATCCTGTGCACCAACCCCTGAATCAACCCAAGCCTCATTCCGTGCCTCATCATGTGCACCCTGTAGACCCTGCATGGCCTCCCAACCTGTGCAATGAAAGTCATCAGGTGCCTCCTCTGGTGTGCTGTCGTAGTAACGGCCATGACTCTGTGCTGCACGCATCCAAACATCTACGGGACCGGCATCTAAACCACTCTGTCCTCTATCAAGAGCCTCCTCCATCATGTCGACATAGGTAGGTATGCCACTGGCCCCCCCTGTGTGCCTTGCCTGTCTGCCGGTATAACCTGTGCCATGTGTCCCACCTCTGCCACGTGATGCACCTGTGACCCCTGCCCGTGGCGTGTGCCCTGCACCTGTATAATCTGCCTCATCCCTCTCTGGTCTGGCAAACACAACCCGAATGGGCTCATCCTCATCATGCTCATCCTCTGACACTGGCTCATCTGCCTCATACAATGGGGGCTCTTTGTGCTCAAGCCCAAGCTCTCTCTCTCTCATCTCGGCAAGCTCCCTCTCTCTCTCTGCCATCAACTGTGTGCCCAGGTCATCTGCAGGCATGGGATGGGTGCTGTCCGTAGGCAAGTCAACCTGGCGCTCCAAATCTGATATCTTCGTCTGTAAGGTTTAAAATTTGCATGTCAGAGAGACAACTTTATCAAGAAATGAAACCAACATACCAGGAGTCAACCAACATGCTATGAAAGATTAGCTTATCACCTGCAATGCGCTCGTAATGGTCGGAAGTCTCCTGGCGAGACGTGCGTTGGTGCTACAGAACACCAACCGCTCCAACTGACTCACTGACAACCGGTTTCTTCTCCTTGTGTGAATGAGTGCCCATGTGCTCCAATTACGCTCACACACGGAGGCGGCATAGTCCTGTGGTGCGTGCATTGAAATACTTCAGCACATTGTGGCAGAGGTGGAACTTCAACGAAACACAAAAACGGAGGATAAAATGAGATGCATACCTGAGAAAGGACACGCAGTGAAAGACGCTGTATAGATGGGTATGTGCTACCGAACATGGTCCACCAGGTAATGGGTAGCTGCCTCCTCTCTGGATCCTGGGCAGCCGGGTGTCCGAATGTGCCCATGCCGAAACGAAATGCAGCGAGCTCCTCCATGAGCCTGATAGGATCCAAACCTATGTGTGGACCCACCCTGTGAATGTACTGAAGCCAATCGGCCTCGAGCTCCCTGTCTGCGATTTGTGTCGGAGAGAGGAAGAGGGGATGCAGCATGTGTGCAACGCTGTGGATACTCCTGTGGAAGTAGTTCCACCGCGTCTCCCATATGAACTTCAGCTCTGTCATCCTGCAGGTGAGGGGCATGTGGTTTAGGGCATTACGAAAAAACTTAACATTGACAGAAAAACAAACTAGCAAGTACTGAAAAGATAAAGGTCAATTACAACACTGTACCGCTTACCTCTCTGGCTGCAAGATGGGCAGCTGCAGGAACTGTCCAATCCGGTCCATGAGCTCGTATACCAATCCAAGTGTCGACCCCTCGCTGTCAGCCATGCGGAGCACAATGTAGAGTGGTCGAAGCAGTCCTGCCTCACCGTGGAAGAAAAGTGCTCCCCATCCTCAGTGTGCGGAAACGTACTGGCACCCCAAAGATCACTGGCAACCATCTGTAGAAGCTGGGCCCTGCACCTGATCAAACGGTCGATGACCACCAAGTCGAATGCAAAGCATGTGGGGGCTGGCTTACGGAGGTCCAGATGGCTGAACACCCGGAACATGGCAAGAACACGCCTCTTTCTGGTGACAAAAGTCACCAGGAAGAGGGCCTCCCGGACGATGGCTCTAACCCAGGGAAGTGCTCCAATGTCCCCCATCAGAAGGTCTATGCCGTGGGCTGCACAGGGGGTATGAACAATATGAGGGAACTCAGCCTCTAGCAGTACACCCATCTGAATGCAATTCATGGCATTGTCCGTCACCACCGTGACGACATGCTGTGGGCCTATGGCTAGGATGGAAGACCTGATGACATCAAACATGAACTCTGCAGATATGACTCTCCCCCCCCTGCTGCAATCCACTGCCCTCAAAAACTGTGTGCCCATGCAGTTGGAGACCAGTATGTTGAGGATCGGCCTCCTCCTGACATCAGTCCAGCCATCGGACATGATGCTGCAACCGTAAGTGGCCCAGTGCCGATGTAGAGGCTCCATCTCTCTAGACAAGGACTCAACCCTATTCCTCAGCATGTGTGTGCGGACAACCTCTGAACTAGGGACTCTCCAGCTAGGGCTGACAGACTGTGCAAGACGGAAGGCCCTTCTGAAGGGCTCAGAGTTGGTGATGGCAAAGGGCAGGTTCAGCTCGTAAATCAGACTGGCCACGGCCTGTGTGGCCTCTCTGTTCATGTGCGGCTGATGTGTGCCGCGAATGGTCTGCTGCACAAGGGCTCTCCCTGGTGGGCGACGGGTGGTGGACCTCCAGCACGGTGCACCAACCGTGACGGGAATGGACAATGACGCGACAGGCTGGGCACTGGTGGATGCATGGGCTGTAGACGTGGAATGGGGAGAATGGGATGCACTGGCAGGGATGGGTGCAGCAGCATAGGTGGGGTGCACTGGTGGAGGGGCAACATCTGGCATGGGGTACGAAAACAGCTGGCTGAGGAGGTCATCCGGATGGGAAGGAAAGGAAGAAGGGATCTCTTCCACATCCTCGAAGGCCCACCCAGTAGCATCCTGGGCCTGCTCGGGTGGCGGAGAGTCCATGAGAAAGTCGTAGACTGGTGGAGTGCGAGCAACAGTGGGTGGTGGTGGAACCGCAGTGGCAACTGGCGGACGCGATGGGACGGGATCCACCGGAATCTGAGCAGATGGGGTTGCGTGAGGCAGAACAGTCTGAGGGGGATGAGGGGCAAAGGGACCTCCTCAAGGTGGCACCATTTTTGGTGCGTGCACTGAGCAGGTGGCCTTTAAGGCGAGTGAGGGATGCAGCAAACTCGACGAGACAGTATCGGCAGCGCACGATCTTCTGACCGGTCTTGATGGCCTTTGTCGGCAACCCGCCTGACAATGTCTACCTCGTCCCACAGACCGGAAAGGTCGGATTGCACCATTGCGATGGAGAAAACTAAGGACAAAACGCTGGAAAAAAAACAGCAGGGTACACTGTGTGAGAGACGCTGAAAATGGACGAAGGCAGGTTCTTGCAAATCAGACGCAAGGCAGGGCGGTCTGTGGGCGAAGGGCGACGCAAATCAGACGCAAGGCAGGGCAGCAAAACCAGTTGCGAAGGCAGGGCAACGATGGCTGGAAAAAAATTGGGAGAGAAGAAGCGAGGGGGGCGGGTAGATTAGGTTTAAAAAAATTTGAAAAAATATTAAATATTAATTATATTAATATATTATGGTACCGTGGTACCATCATGGTACCGCGGTACCAGTACGGTCCCGCGGGACCTATGATATATATATATATATATATATATATATATATATATATATATATATATCATAGTACCCCATGGTACCGCCATTATGGTGCCGCCCAAAAATCCGCAGTAACTGGGCGACACCATAATAAAAAATAAAAAATAAAAATTCCTGTGTTATTTTTGCAAATTTTTTTTTTTTTTTTTTTTTCTGGTACCGCGGATCATTATGGATCCGCGATACCACAGTGGATCCGCGGTACCAGGATCCGCGGATCCTGGTACCGCTGAATCTATGATATATATATATATATATATCATAGTGGCACGTGGTACCGCCATTATGGTACCGCGGTACCATAACGGTGGTACCGCGGTTATGGTGCCGCCCTCAGACCAGCAGTATCAGGCGGCACCACAAAAATAATATTTTTTATTATATAAAAAAAAAAAAAAAAACCCTTTTAACAGGCTAAAACTAGGTAAAAACTAAGATGTTACTGTACAGGGGGACTGTACTGGGGGCACTGTGGGAGAGCGAACCCAATCGGAGTGCGGCATGTGGGGGAGCAATACATGGGGCAGGTACAGTAGCACATGGGCACTGTGGAGGAGCAGACCATGGACCCAATCGGAGTGCAGCATGTGGGGGAGCAATACATCCGGACAGGTACACCGTCACATGGGCAGTGTGGAGGAGCAGACCATGGACCCAATCGCAGTGCAGCATGTGGGGGATCAGCACATGGGGCAGGTATCCAAAAGTCGCTGCCTGACGGGAACGGACATGCTGGCACAGGGGGCAGCATTCAGTGTGCCACCATCTCTCGCGCGTGCGCCGAGTAGGTGACCTTTAAGGCGAGTGAGGGTGGCAACGAACTCTGTCAGGCAATATCGACAACGCACTATCCTTGCACCGGACTTGTTAGACTTGTCGGGAACCCGCCTGACAATGTCCACCTCGTCCCACAGATCGGCAAGGTTGGAATGCACCATCTCTGTAGAAAGGACTAGGGAAAGAAGGCAGAGATCTCTGTGGGTGCGATAGGAGTCGGAAGGCTTGAAAAAACCACAATAAAGGTCGAAATAGCAATAGCAGGGGAGGACGCGATCAATGCAATGCGAAGACAGCCGGGAGGGCGCGGACAGTAGGGCGATGGGCGGACAGCAGGGAGGGCGCGGACAGTTGGGAGGGCGCGGACAGTAGGGCGACGGGCAGGGAGAGAGATGAAGCGAGGGGGGGGGGATTAGGTTAAATAAAAATACAGTAATATATTAAATATTAAAAAATATTATATACTAAAAAATATTAAATATTGTGGTACCGCGGATCAGTATGGATCCGCGGTACCACACTGGATCCGCGGTACCGGGATCCGCGGATCCTGGTACCGCTGGATCTATGATATATATATATCATAGAACCCTCTAGTACCGCCGTTATGGTACCGCCCTCTGGTCCGCGGTACCAGGGTGGTACCATTTTTTAATATATATATATACATATTTTCAATATTTTTTATAATTAAAAAAATGCTTTTTCTATAGTAAAATAGGCCTAAAAAAATGCAAAAAAAGAGGGTTTAGTGTGCAAAAAAAGAGGGGACAGTACAGGGGGCAGGGGATAGGTACAACAACACATGGGCACTGTGGGGGAGCAGACCATGGTGTCAATGGGAGAGCAACACGTGGGGGAGCAACACATGGGGGCAGGTACAGCGGCACATGGAGGGATCATCAGCAACTGCAAACAGGTTGTGGGGATAAATAGGCGCTCACTATGCCATTGTTAGAGGCATTTTTAGAGGCTGTGAGAGAGCCAGTGAGGGCGAGTGAGAGCCAGTGAGCGCCAGTGAGAGCCAGTGAGAAGCTGTTTGAGCCTGTTTGAGAACCAAGGTGCTATGAGAGAGAGCCGATCGAGATGGCGGAGCGCATACCACCGAAGCCCGAGGGTGAAGCGAGGAGGAAGCTTGAAGAAGATGTCTGAAGGCACAACGAAAGGCATCAGAAGCAAGAGGCAGACATTGCAGAGATGTTGCAACAGGCTCGGCAGAGAAACCCGGAGCTGGAGCCCCCCGCCCCCACTGTTGAGGTGGATTTGGATGAGCAGATTGGAGTGAACTTCACACGACGACAGAGGAGTCAGTGGAGGTTTCGTAGGAATGCTAAGAATAGATAAGGTCCAGCCGTATGTGGCGGACTATTGTTATGTAATTTTTGGCAGTAAATGAGGCGGCATATAGTTAGACAGTAGTATAAAGAACAGACCCAGCCATATATGGCGGGATACGTAATGTTATTTTGATACATCTCTTGAATAAATATACAGTATGTTTTTTGTGCAACACGTGCCTAGTGTTGTGAAATGCAATCTCTGTATTTTTTAAATGCAATGTAATGAAATGCTATCCGGGGGGGGGGGAGGAGCGATTGCTCTTTTGATGATCGTTTGGAGTGCATGTGCTATCAGTTTGCTGTGACATCAATGAATGATCAGCTTGTAGATGCATTTCAGTGAAGTGCATTTGCTATCAATCTCTGCAATTAAATTGAAATTAATTGAAAATACAATTCACACATGCACATACAATATGAGATAAAATTGAAAACAGAGTATCACATTTACAAATCGACACATACACAATGTGCAGCAAATAAAGTACGTCCAACACTGGATATAATGTATAAAATGAATGCTTTGGCTCTTACTCGAACGAATGCTTTGGAGCTGACTCTCACAGCCGATATCTATGCCTGTTTGGAACTGGCATGGGCTGTGTATCCGAGGAGGAGGACTCGTCATCTACATCCTCTCAATCTGCCTCCGCATCAGCCCCCAAGCAAGCCAAACCAACTAGACCTGCTCCAGCTGGCTGTGATAGTGCACCTCTAGCTGGACCTGGAGCCCTGGTGGTCGTCCTCTCTTCCCTGGCTGTTTCTGTGCTCTTCCTTTCTTGTTCGGTGCACCCTTGGGCCTTCCTGGTCACTTGCGGACGAGGGGAGCTAACAATGCCTCATCACCCCCATGCAAATCACCTGGCTGGCTAGGCTGGGCCCAAGCTGAGGTCGACTGGGATAGGGAAGCCAAAGAGGGGTATCCCTGTGCAGCTGAGTGTGTGGCCCGTGGGGCTGTTGCTGGTGGAGGAACTAGCTGTGGAGGGGCCGTCCCTGCAGGAGGAAAGTACAGCAGCGATATGTACTGAAAGGGGCACTGTGGTGGCCGGTACTGGTACATCCTGGGTGCTGCCTATCGCGGAAGCGAAAACACTGTTCAGTGTTGCGAAAGCAAAACTGTTTCTTTTTCGTTTTCGTCTTCGTATTCGCGAACGATTTTGTGTCTTTGAATTTTCTTTTGCGCGGAAGCTTCAAAGAATCCTAGACACGCAACTGCACATCACAAAATACATTTTATTGTAGCAATCAAGACACACAGCACAAGACAAGGAGATGCACAAAAATAGAGCGACTGTATTATCAGTTTAATTTTAGAGCGAGATCGTCAATATATCGCTCATTGGCGGAATGACACTTTGCTCTTTCGCCGTGTTCTGCTCGTTGGCAGACTTTCATGCATAGCTCTATTGTTTCTAGTGATTTTCTTTTTGCTCTACTCGCTACGTCTCTCTCTCTGTCTCTTACAGTTACTCTGTCTATTCAGATTTATCTTTATAATCCAGAGAGGATAGTTTATACCCTCACAGTGTGGAGTTTACAAGATGGCTAAATGCAGAAATCACAAGACTAGTTAACGCTAATCAACTAATCAGTTAGTCTCTGTCGTTGCCTCTCGTTTCACCTGGGCGTGAAGTCTATGACTCCAAGCCCGTTGAGCTGCCAGCTGGTAGCGCGAAGGGTTCTCCTTTTGTTTGTTTCGTTTCCTTCGTTTGCTTTCGTTCTTTTCGTTTCTTTCGTAACTTTTCGTTTTGTGTCCCTTTGCGGTTTGCGGTCCTGGAGGTATGCTTACGATTCGCGAATCGTTCGTGCTTCGAGTCAAGGGACGTTGACCTTCGTGAATTGTTCTCATTCGACCTTTGCTTCGTGTTCGTGTTGCGACAAAGTTGCAGGAGTTCACCATTTCTGACACTCCCTCTTGAACCTTGCAGCTTTGTACGTTCAATCCAATTGCCTTTCTTTGCTTGGCAAAGAGTGGCTTGTCGAGCGGTTTCGTGAGCAGATCTGCAATCATGTCTTCTAATTTTATATACTGGACTTGGAGCTCTCCTTTTGAGATCAAATCTCGAATGTGATGGTACTTCAGAGGTATGTGTTTTGTCTTTGAATGGAAGACAGGATCCTAGGACAGATAGATGGCACTCTGAGAGTCCATCATCATCGTGCTTGGCCCTTCTTGTGGTATCCCGATTGCCTCTAGCATCATCTGCAGCCACACTACCTCATTCGCCACCTTTGAAGCTGCAACGTATTCAGCTTCGCAAGAGGATTGAGCCACCAAGGTTTGCTTTTTGCATATCCAGCTGATTGCAGCTCTGCACGCTATGGTACATCCTCTAGTAATGGACTTGCTGTCATCTTTGCAGCACGCCCAGCTCGCATCACTGTAGTGGTGCAGCTCAAATCCTTTTTCTTCGTTTTCAGCTCTGTAGGTTAATCCAATATTCTGGGTACCCTTCAGATACTGTAGGATTCGTTTGGCCATTTGCCAATGTGCCATGCCAGGATTTAAAGAGAATTGGCTCAATGCATAAACAGAAAAAGCCAGATCGGGTCTGGTACAAATTGTCAGGTACATCCGACTACCGATTAAGTTCTGGTAGGGTATACCTGCCATCTTCTGTTCTTCCTCTTCCATTTTTGGGCAATCCTGCTTCGTGAGCTTGGCTCCAGCTATCATTGGTGTAGCCTTCTCTTTGCAGTCCATCATGTGGTACTGCTTTAGCACTTTTCTGGCATATTTTGACTGACTCAAGTGCATTTCGCCCTTTGTTTGATCTCTTCTGATCTCCAGCCCAAGGCATTTTGTTGCTTCTCCAAGATCTGTAATTTCGTAGCTTTCAGAAATCTGACTCTTCGTGTCTTTTATCAGCATCAAGGAATTTCCTATCATTAGTGAATCATCCACGAAAATGGTCAGTATCACAAAATCTTTTCCTACCCTTTTAATGTAGACATTGCAATTTGGTTGAGTAGGATTGAAGTCTAGAGACTTCAGAAGACCATCGAGCTTCTTGTACCAAGCTCGTGATGCCTGTTTTAGACCATAGATTGATCTCTGCAACCGACAGACATATTGCTGATTGTCGGAGTCTTCAAAACCTTCAGGCTGCTTCATGAAGATTTCCTCCTCTAGATCTCCGTGGAGAAAGGCTGTTTTCACGTCAATCTGGTGAATTTTCAGATTGTGCTGTGTGGCGTATGCAAGGAGTAGCCTTATGCTTGTCATCTTGACCATGGGCGAATATGTGTCAAAATAATCAACACCATATCTTTGCGTGTAGCCCTTCGCGACAAGCCTTGCGTTGTAGCGGCCAATGGTGCCATCTGATTTCATCTTTTTCTTGTATACCCACTTGCAGTCGACTATTTTTCTGTTTTCTGGCAGTGGCTCTAATGTCCATGCCTCGTTTCGCCTCATCGACTCGATCTCCTCTGACATTGCCTACTTCCAGAATTCTCCCTTTGGACTCTGGATAGCTTCTTGGTATGTTGCTGGCTCTTCAGTGAAGCTGCAGTACTCGAACTCCGTGTCTTCGCTCCATTGAAGATTGTCAGAGTAGCGGTCTGGAGGTCTTCTTTGTCTTGTTGACCTTCTAGGCTCGTTTCGTCGCTGCTCGAACGTTTCTTGTTCGTGGGGTTGATCCTCTACTTCCTGCTGCTCTGGAGTCTGCGGCTCTGCATTTTGATTTGATGTCTGTCCTCGATCTCCCTCTTGAATAGGCAGCAGTGTGAAGATCTCATGGCCTCTTTCGTCTTTTAGTCCAGGGAATGTGGACTCATCGAACTTCACATCTCTGCTCGAAACAACCTTCTTCGTGGTTGGATCGTAGAGCCTGTACACTTGTGTTCCGTTCGAGTAGCCGACCATGATTGTTTGCTCTGATTTGTCATCAAGCTTGCTTCTTTTTTCTTTGGAATGCGCTTATATGCTGCACATCCAAACACACGTACGTAAGACAGATCAGGCTTTCTACTTGTCCACATTTCGTATGCCGTTTTGCTTTCCAGCGCTGTCGTTGTTGATCTGTTCTGCAGATGTACAGCTGCAGCTATTGCCTCAGCCCAAAATTGACTTGGCAATTGAGCCTGTGCCATCATGCATCTAGGCTCCTTCGACTAGCGTTCTGTTTCTTCTTTCTGCTACACCATTGTATTCTGGTGAGTATGTAGGAGTGAACTGGTGTTCGATCCCTTGTTCTTCGCAAAATCTTGAGAATTCTTTGCTTTTGTATTCACCTTCGTTGTCAGATCTGAGGATCTGTATCTTTTTCGAGGTGTGTCGCTTTGCAAATGCCACGAACTTCTTGAAGGAATCAAACACTTCGGATTTCTTCTTTAAGTAGTAGATCATGGTCATCCAGCTGTAATCATCTATGAACGTCAGAAAGTATCTCGAACCTGAGAGCAAATCCGTCTTCATCGGTCCACAGACATCAGAGTGGACGAGCTCAGGAACTTCCTTAGCTCTTCTTCCGTCATGCGTGAATGGATTCCGATGTTGCTTGCCTTTCTGACAGGCTTCGCAGAACTCAGTTTCGGGCTTTGAAATCTTGAGACCTGTGACAATATCTTTTCTGCTCATGTCATACAGGCTCCACATGTTCAGATGATACATTCTCCTATGCCAGAGCTGATCTTCATTTTTTGAAGCATTCAATATGCTATCAGAGTTGCTGATTATCTTGGCCTGGTAGAGGTTTCCTTCTCTGCATCCGACAGTTGTTGACTTCTCGATCATGCGGCATGTGTTGCCGTCGAACAAAACTCGAATGCCAAGATCTGCCATCTTGGAGACAGATAGCAGATCTTTTCTGAGTGAGGGCAAATAGAGTGCTCCTGGCAGCTCTGCTTGGCTTGATAGTGTTCGTAGCTGTAGAGTGCCGATGCCTTTGACATCGTGTCTGCTCCCATCACCTAGAATCACTGCGTTGTTGTTTTCGAGCTCTCTGAAGTTGATCAAGATCTTCTTGTTGCAGGTGTACAATTATTTCACCCAAACATTCTTTGCTACCTCAAATGCCAAAGTTCTGTCCATATTATCATGAATGCTTTTGAAACCCGTTGTAGTGTAGACTTTTTGATCTAGAATGCTTTTGAAACCCTTTGTAGTGTAGACTTTTTGATCTAGAAAACAAACCAGATTGGTTTGATCGACACTGCCCAGGTGAAGTAGCATTTTAGAGTTTGAAGCCAGTTTTATGATGTGGGTGAGCTGGTTGCACTGCTCTTGTTTTCCCTCTCAATCTTACACTGTTTTTACAGAATTTTGATTGCTGTAAGTTTGTTATGTTGCACAAGTAGTGTGTTAAAGAGCATCAACATGCTACCGTTTGTGGATTGAAGGTAAAGTCTCAAGCACATTGGAGAAATAAGTTTGTTTTCCACTCTTCGTTGTTTGTGCAGGCATGGGCTCTATTAGAAGTGCAGACTGGAAACATAGGCCGAGGAAGGCAACTTTTTGATGCAGCAATTGCAGCCGATAAAAAGCATGCAGCATCATGGCATGCATGGGCAGTTCTGGAACTTCGAAATGGTAGTGTTAGGAAAGCAAGATCTCTGATTAAAAAAGGGCTGAAATTCTGTGCACCAAATGAATATTTCTATCAAACGCTTGCTTGCATTGCGGCTAAGGAGGGGCGGTATGATCAGGCCAGATCGCTCTTTATGAAGGCAACCCAATTCAATCCAAAAAGTGCAGCAAGCTGGATGGTAAGTTACAAACAGTCCACAAAGTTGTCAATTTGGTCGTTCTTGAATCACTAGTTGCTAATATTTTGTTGTTGTCAACCAATCAGGCTTGGGGTCTTCTGGAAATGGAGCATGGAGTAGCAGATACCGCTCGACAACTATTCCAGGCATACATTAAAACACCCTATGTCGATCATATTGTTTGAATAATCTTAAGATGTTTTGTTTCTATTGTTTGTATATTATGCTGCATTACCAGTAGAAGAGAATAATGGCTATTGGTTGGACATTGGTTGTTAATTCAGGAAGCTGTAAACGTCATGTCATCAGCAAGTAGTTAACGAACTCGAGAGCGTTTCAGTAAGGAGTAGTATTGGATAAAGTCTGAGAGCAAAGTCTTTTACGCAGTAGCAATTGAAAAGAGAACAGGACATGGGGAGCAAACTTTGCTTAACAGCAATGGCCATAACAAAAGAGTTGAGTTTTGAGTTCAAAACAATGGTAAATGCTTTATCATTAAGGAAATATGTTTTCCCACATCCTCATACAAGGAAAAGGACATTCTTAGAAACCTGTTCCAGAGTCTTACCCCTTGGAATTTTCAAGGTTGGCAGGACTTGTGTCTTGATGAAAACGTTTTGGGGAAACAAGGTTGAAACATATGCTTTGATGATTATTAAGACTAATAAGGTTCTGGGTTGCATATGGTAGATCTTCCATGAAGGATAGTATGTGAAAGCCTTGAGATGGAGGATTTATCAGGTCAGTGTTCTATTCATGATAAATTACTCATTAAACACAAAAAGGGTAGTTCAAAGGTAAATGCTGGAGCTTATATCACGTATGAATATGAGAACAACCCAAGTGTAAGTCATCTTACCATATAGTAAGTCTAGAGATCCTAATGAAGCAATTCTTTTGGGTGGTGGAATTAATCTGAACATAAGAATGAGGGATAGATGTATTTATTGAAACTCCTGGAAAATTAAGGAGACACTTAATTTTGTTGATAGAATTGTTGGAGTTCCCATGACTAGTGAATGTGATCAAATCCATAGTTGTAGTGTTATCTTGATTTGAGGAGTATCAAAATTTACCAAATTTTGTTAGATCCTTGCTTTACTTCTAGGTGTAGCATTCAATGCAACTTCTTTTTAGAAATTAGAGAATATGCGAGAAATATCATTTAACTCCCTTATGGAGACCTATGCCTAGGCACATGCCTTCCTATGTCCTACGTTTCACCTTAGTTCTAGTCTTTTGGTACTTTGATTGATTCGATCTTAAAAAAAAATTTGAGTCTTTACTAGAATGAAATGCAACTCCACCAGAGGCCCGAAGTATCCTGCCCTGTAGCATAGGTCGTGGAGCAGAAATCCACTGAAAACCAGAAATGTGCGGAAGTGGGTGTGTGGAAGACTCATACGTCTCTGCAAAATCGGCCGAACATAGATAGGTGTCAAGATCAGCCGCTGTAGAAGAGATGGAGAGGCCACCGCAGTTCCAAAAACCGAATGTGACACTAGCCGGGGCTATCGGGCTGCTCCCATGCCCGAGTACCCCAACTTCCTATTGACGCTTGGAGAAAAAGCGAGGGTTGCCATTTGTAAATACCACCCGCTGTTGTTTTGTCCTTGCCTCTTGAATAATAGTTTTACGCTGTAACCATTGGCAGTGAGTAAGGTCATCATCTATGTAAATCTGAGAGCCTCGGAGAGTACGACATGCACGAAGAACTGTTTGCCGGTCGTCCATAGTTTTGAATTTGACAAATAATACCTTCAGATCATGCTGGAGGCGCCAAGCATACTGGATACCTGGAACTGAGAGCCCCATGTGTGAAGTAAACAAAGAGGTAACCTGGTCCAGTGCTGTGCCCTCATCAGGAAGACGACGAAATCTTAAGTTGAGCTTTTTGTCATCCCGACGTTGTACCGTGGTGTCAAAGGAGGGTGCTACAGAAGACGAAGAGGTGGTAGATGATCTCAGGGTAGAAGCCCATGATTTGGTCTCACGTACTTCTTGCTCGAGAGTAGGTACTTTTTGTACATGTTCCACCGTCTCATGAAGCCGCTGTTCAAGAACGGGAATCCGGGCAGTGCACTCAGCAGTGTCTTGTATCTGGCGCTCAAGTAGGGGAAGCTTACTCAAGGATGCCTTAGTATCCTCAACAACACGGGAGATATTAGGGATGATGTCCCTCTGCAAAGCACTAAGCGCAGCACGACGAGAAGCAATTTCAGCCTATTGGGCGTCAATCGTGGCAATCTTAGTAAGCAAATTCGCACGAAGTTCATTGAGTTGTGAAAGAAAAGCGGCAAATTGCTTAGAAATGTACTCATTCAACGAGGAGATGTTCTCAGGAGTGGTGTGCCGCGTGTTGGTGTGGCATGTGTCTCCCATAGCAGCTAAGGATGAAGCAACAACCTGTGGCGGTGGAGCGCTGACAGAATCAATAGGCATGGTGGATGCAATTTCCAAAGTACGAAGCCCAATCTTTTCTGTTTTGACGTGTCAATATTGGATATGGCTTTAGAAGAAGAAATGTTGTTGACTCCAAACACTACGACATGTTTTCAAGTTCAATGATAGAAAAGAGAGTGTTGATTATATATCAGGTACTTAATGGAGAGACATTGGTGAAAATTCTCTTAAAATGCATATTTGAAAAAGAAAAGAAAAGGTGTACATATGTTTTTGGTCTTCTTCAAATTGTTTGAATTTTGCCTCTTCAAAAATCACGTTGTCATGTATTAACTGCGCAATTGCCATCCTCAACTTGTCACCAATTGTTTGCGAGAGCTTGTAGACATAAAATTCTTAGCACGCTTTGTGCGCAAGACAAAGCCTGGAGGAAGGCGAAGCGAAGCCGTAGGATGATTTGCTGGAGATAGATGAGAGAGGAAGTAAAACCCTAATCAAGCAGTTTTACGAAAATGAGAGAGAGAGAGAGAGAGAGAGAGAGAGAGAGAGAGAGAGAGAGAGAGAGAGAGAGAGAGAGAGAGAGAGAGAGAGAGAGAGAGAGAGAGAGAGAAAGATCTTTATTAATGTCCTTGAATACCCTAAGGTACATATATAGGACTAATAAAAGGTACATGTCAAGTATGCATAGTGGGAGCTTAAGAGCTCAACCATCTAAAAGAAACTATAACTGTAAAAACAGAAACTAAATATAGTGAGATGGCTGGCACAATCACAGTCCACCATCATGATATAATAGATGTCTCTCTTCTTGTGAAAAAATTGTGTATAGCTGTGAAACTGCCACTGAATGGGTTGCGGACCTTTGTCTCTGAGTGGGCTGGCGGTGTCGTCTTTGTTGTCGTGGAGCTGTGGGCTATGTATGGGTTGGCTGTCTCTTTGAACATCTACACTGTCTCTACCGTCTATGCATGGAAGCATTGGGAATCTTAGCCTTTCGATCAAAATCACTACTCTCCTATCTCTGTACAAGCACTCCCTAATGCTAAGCTATATCAAAGGGGGGGGGGGAGGGGGGGTCTGTGTCTAGCCCTCACCATCCTCAAGTCTGACATCTCCCGAATCATCAGTGAAAAACATCTAGGATCCTCATATCAAGGTAGAGAGTGTGACAAGGTGATCTCTAAACAAGTGGTAATATCTCCCTCGGATCTCATAGTAAGTTGTGCATCTGAAGAGAACATGGAACTCATCCTCTACCTCGTGTGTATCATGCATACCACAGATCCGAGCCTCTCGTGGGGTGCCACTATATTTGCCAGTCTCAACGGCTAGATGGTGTAAGAAAACCCGATAGTGACCCATCACTATCCGCAGTCTATTTGAGATACTCTCCACCAAAACCTAGGTGTTATAGGACACCTAGCTGGATCCCGAGATAGAAATTGTGCACGATAGAACTCAGTCTTCGCCCCCAGTGGACCTTGCCAAGTGCTCTGGAGATACGTCCTGTACAGATGGCCTCGAATATACTAATGAGTACCAGCAGGTAGGTTAGTAATCTGAATACCCACTGTGGAAAGAAGACGATGAGCCTGGGAATACCATGAGGAGTGTCCCTTAGAATGTAAGTGCCGGGATGATGACAAAGCATAGTGTGTGTCTCCACCCTGGAAATCCTACAGTCATTGTATGAATGTGACAATATGGAACAAAGCCTCAATCTGAATGGGGGGAATAGCAAACTTTGCTAGTAAAGCTCTTGCCATATCATGAAGGATTTGAAGGTATTAAACACCATAACCTTGGTCTTGGCCACATTCATTGACAATCCCCACTATATACAAAAAGAATGAAGCGCATCTAGATGCCGCTATAGGCCTTCCCTCATCCTCGAAAGTGAAACCACATCATCACATATAATAGGATAGTAATAATGAGGTCACCATCTCTCCCTTCCAGCACTTATATAACATGCTCAAGCTCATCTATGTATAATCATCTGCATATAAAAGTATAGTAATCAAGATACTCCCAAGCCTGCAACCTGTGCCACCACATCCCTCAATGACTCTGTCAAGCTCGTCAATATATAGCCCGAACAGGGTTGGAGAAAGAGAACAACCCTGTTTGACGCCAATAGTGCCCCAGATATGATCTGAGATGCCGGTGTCACTCCAAAAACAGCCAAAGACTCTCTCATATAGTGCCATCACTGCCAAGATCGTGTCAGTAGAAAAACCAAGATCACGTAGACGCTAAATGAGAAGGGATCGTGGAACAGAGTCGAAGGCTTTCCTGAAGTCAATAGTAGACCCGCTCTTTCCTGTGTCTAGCCTCCTCAATAATGGACCAAAGGGTGAAGATATGATCTGTGGTGGAGTAGTGTGCCCTGAAACCCGCCTGGCCCAATGCATGTAATCTCCTAGACTCTGCCTCAGAACTGACTGTTGATTGGTGGATGGTGCCATATAACTTATTAATGATATGCCCAATCATAATGGTGTGATAATTACCAAGATTCATGGGATTCATGGAGAGAGAGAGAGAGAGAGAGAGAGAGAGAGAGAGAGAGAGAGAGAGAGAGAGAGAGAGAGAGAGAATAGAATAGAATAGAATAGAATAGAATATATTAATGTCTATAGAGTGCCCTTGGGCACATAAGACAAAGAAAAAGTACATGTGAAAGGAGTAGTGTCCATGTCGGACTTATTGCCATCAACTAAAACTAAAAAACAGAGATAAACTGGAAATAAAAACCAAAGCTTAACCTCCAGCTATAGTGAGGGTACAAAAGCAATAGCTTAACCACCAGCTATGCGGAGGAATAAAACTCACTAACTCCTGCTGAAGAAGATGAAAGCACACCGTTACAATTCCAAAAACCAATTCGTAATGGCTGAGGGGATCTCGGGCTGTTGTGCCTGGGATCCCCGACTTCCTATTGTGAAATTTTATCGTAGAATTTAGGCTGCCTTCAATAAAGACCACTCTTTGATTCCTAGCATTGGCCTCATGAATGACCAATTTCCTCGCTTGCCATTGTGTGTGTGTTAGATCTTCATCCATAAAAATAAAAGATCCTTTGAGCTTAGCTCGAAGGCGTAAAGCAGCTGAACCGCTTCGCCAACTCAATTTGGCCAAGTACAAATTTGCTTACTAGACATTTGCCTTTCGACACAAAGGATGAGGGACGAAGAGTTAAATGCATAACAAATTGTTTCAGGTTGTCACACAAAGATGGAATACAATTGAAGACTGAGTGTATCCTATTACACTTTCTTGAACATCCTATTTTTATACTGGATTTCATGGAATGATTTTGAAGGCTTTTGTTCCATAGAGCAGTTTGGGTATCTCATTTTCTGGTGACCATTTCCCTGTTTATGGCATTTGGAATTGAGATCTTTAGGTTTTCTTTCTGCTAAGTTAGAAAATGTGGTGAATTTGTATCTTGTGCGTATGATTTTTATAGTTGGGCCTTTGATTTCGATTATGGTACATTTTAAATATAGTAGAGGCAAGTTAAAGAAGAAGGCAATCTGTATGAAATCCTAGCCATTTGATGCAGAGAGGGATTCGAGCAAGTCCAAAAAACCGTTATATCTTCCAAGCGTGGGCTCGGTTTGAAGCTAAGGAGGGTAACATGAGTCGGGCACGAGAATTATTCAAGCAAGGAGTTGTGCTCAACCCACAAGATCCTGTTATGCTACAAAGTTTTGGTTTATTTGAGTATAACTGTTCAAATATGGCTGCGGCACGAGATCTTTTTATACGTGCAAGTAAAGTTGATCCAAGCCATCAGCCTGTATGGCTAGTAAGTACCCTTTGAACATGTTCTTTGTAATGGCGTATGAATAGCCTAGAATTATCATACATACATAAGATACTCTTTAACCTGTCAACATAAGTTATTCAACTGGACTTTGAATGGTATTAAGTGTTTCAGGCATGTCACTAGCTGGAAAAACACCTGGGTTTTTTTTTTCTACCTTCTTATAATTGATATTATAAAAATCTTGCAAATAGATTGACTAAGGAGTTTATACTACTAACATTAGAGATGAGCATTGACTTAGTCATTTTGGTTGTTTCATTTAAGCATGGAGCCCATACTTATACATTTCTGTGCAGGCTTGGGGTTGGATGGAGTGGAAAGAAGGAAATTTTGTTGCTGCTCGAAAACTATTTCAGACGTCTATATCTGTAAATAGCACAAATATGAATGCTGTGCGTGCATTCCAGGTAAAAGGTCTTCTTTTTGTCTCGCTCCCAAGACGTAATACTAGATAAGTTTTGATGTTTTGAAACATTGTAGGAGCTGTGACTTTTGGAATTGCTGTGTGGTACAACAAACACTATTGGTTATATCGCTTAAATGTATTAAGGTTGTATTCTGTATTGTTTCTAGTAGTCTGTATTTCATCTATGTCTTGGTAGCTCTAGTTTAGGTTCTATGGTCTCCTTGTTAATGTCATTTTCTTCGTAGTCAGCACTTAACTTACTCAAAATAATTCGGATTCTGTCGAAACCCAAAAAGCAACTTATGCTTGGGTGCTGTTGAGACATAAGTAGTGCTGGTTGGCTAAGATTTTTTGTTTTTTGAAATCTATGTTATTGTTTTTGAATGGATCCTCTGATTTTTATCATTGCATGGGTTGAGTGAGATAGATCAGCCGACACGTTTCTTATTTTTGTGGCTTCTACTAAAATATTCGTTTTGGTTGACATGTTCATCATATACATACCCAATAGTTCCTTTGGCATATACATTTTGTGGTATATTGATTTTGCAGCAACTTTTCATTTTTAGCATCAGCACTTTCTTATATAGACATCGAGAAAAATGCCTTTTGGAGGGGAGAAAGGCCACTTATGGACCTTATATTGAGCACTGGGTCTTTGACCCTTCATCTATTACTATTTGCTAGTAGAAAATCTTCGTTTTCGTGTTTGTCTTCTGCTCCCTCTGTCGCTGGTGGCAGATCATAGTATTGCCTTTCCAGAACTTCATAGCTGACAGGATCGTCATTGGCCATCGTTCTGCTCTCATCGAATTTGACATCTCTCACTGTCTTCACAATGTTCGTGTTTGGCATGTAGACTCTGTAGTATGACGAATTGTTGTCATATCCTACCAAATATCCCTGTTCAGCTTTCTCATCAAGCTTCTTTCGAAGCTTATCAGGGATATGTGCATAAGCTGCACAGCCAAAGATTCTGATGTGAGACAGGTTGGGCTTTCTACCCCACCATAATTCGTGTGGTGTCGTGTGAGGGACACCAGACTTCCCTGTCCTGTTCTGAATATATGTAGCTGTAGCTACTGCTTCAGCCCACAGTACTCTTGGAGCTTTCGAGTTGAATCGCTTGGGCCTTGTTATGAGTAGGATAAAGTCACTTGGTCTTATAAGTAATGACTTAGCATTTAGATAAGCTTGATCAGTCTTGTTGGGCGCCTAGGTTTAACTCCCTCTGTAGGCATGACTTCTCATTTTGTAGATAAATTACTTGGAGAGTTATTCCTAGCTTAGCATTGCCTTAGTTATTGTTAGCTTTAGATGAAATTAGACTCTTATATTTTGCAGTATCATCGTCTACCTATATGCCTCGTAACTCAGAAAAAAGTGATCAGTAGCTAGTGGTCGATGACAACCAAAGAGCATTATAAACTTTAGTAAATCAGGCCACTCTTAGTTTCAAATACTCTTAAAAAGGCTTGCGACGCAGCAAATATCAGTCTCAACGCTTGATCAAATCAGACTAAGGCCAGTTAGTGCAAAAAGACTATCACAACTGCCTCAAATAATTTAGGTACTGTGGGAGATGGACAACAAACAAATAGACTTTACATCATCAACCAAAGCTACCTCAAATGAAGATCCTCAAATAAGATTACATGATGTAGATGATAGAAAGCTATTAAATAGATTGTTAATTAGGCAAGAAATGGATGTTTTGGAGGTTGATCCTTCAATGACTCCCTGGTAGGAAGCCCAAACCCTAAATGAATGATGGTCTCGGACAAGTGAACACGTCACTAAAAAATAGTTTCATTTTCCAGTTCCCTACTTTCTGGCACTGTATATAGAAAATGAGTAGCTACTGCCTAACAATTTACTAAAAGAGGCCTTCCTGCAAATTTAAAAGTTAAAAATTTAATGATCTCCTTGCCAAGTTATCAGAAATGATCTACACCCACTGTTTTGGACCTGCACACAAAAAGAGACACAAAGCCACAAGCTGAAGCTTGTAGAAGGTCAGCAACCAGTGGTAGATCATGTATATAGGATGTCTCTTTCATTTCTAAAATGGAAATCTGGACAAGAAGTTGGAATTTGTTTTCTCGAAGTGAAAAGAAACCGTAAGACATGTTGAAAATGTGCTCTCTTAGTAGGGCAAGCTTCCTCCTAGCCCTACAAAGCTCTTTGCTACAAATTTGAGAATGAATCATCACTCACAACAAATCAGTGCCAAAAAATATTGTATATTATTCTTCAAATAAGGTCAATTATCTTCATGAGTGGTCAAAAGTATGTGACGCCCACCTCATACTCAAGTTTTTGAGCACATTACATGTTTGCAAGTTGCACTGCTATCTGACAGTCAACAAGAATGGCTATACAATGTTGTGTATATCTGCATTCATGGCCTTTCAAAAGATAGGAAGAATCCAGGTTGTAACATTGGTTGCGAGCCAAATTTTGAAAAATTCATAGTGGGATCAGTTGCTTCCAGAGGACTTGTCTCTGGGCCGAGACTTTTCATGAGACCAATAGAATCTGCAAACAGCAGCTTTCAAAATGAACACTGTTGAACTAAAATTGTTAAAATGGCATCCACCTAAGCGTTTTTTATGAAGGTCAATTGTGGTGCTAAGTAATACTATCCACAAAAAGTTTAGATTAGCATGTTTTCCTTGTATGAGATATTGCTAAAAATAGATGCATTGTAGATTGTGTAGCAAAATTCAAAATTTATTTTCGATTTTTAACATATTGACTGTTAATTATACCAAACAGGTCTTCATATTCTATCAGTTGAAGAGCAAATCATCCATGAGATTGTTTAAATGATCTTGTTTTCTTTTCTCTTGATAGTTATGGGGAGTTCTCGAAGGTGGTGATGGGAACCCTGGTAAGGCTAGGGCACTTTTTAAACGTGCATTAAACATAGATTCTCAGAATGTACCAACTTGGACATCTTGGGTGGCACTCGAGGAACAACAAGGGAATGCTGTTCGCGCCGAAGAGCTGCGAAATATTTACTATCAACAGGTTTTAACCCTCTGCTGGTCTCTCTAGCTGTAGCACTAGATATTGAAGCTTTCAGATATTTTTCTTGCATTAGAAGACGTCTTCGTAATTCCCACCTATCTACATGTATGATACTGCATTTCTTGTTTTGGAGTGCTCTTTATTTATTGGTAGTTATGGTTTGCAGCATAATTCATCTTTTGAGCTGTTCTGATTGTCATTTAGTAGGTAGTAATGGAGTGAAAAATGTATACATACCCCAAGCAATCTGCAAGGACCAAAACTGTCTAGTACCATCAGTACAACATGTCATCAATGCATTCAAAGCTAGTCGAATAGATTGGGAATGCCAAATAATAGTGATATGAATGTGTGGGTATGCCCTCACGTAGAAGTTCCAAGCAATCCATAAGGCTCATACATGTGAATTGTGCACAAGAACTAGCTCAAATGTATCCAACAAGAGATATCTAGACAAGGGGTGACTTATAGAACGATCAGGATTTGAAAACATAATCATGGTAACCTAGAGCATATGTAAGAAGAGTATTGTGATGACACAAAGTAGCATCATTAACTAGGCACAACTGTAGAATAATTGACAAATTACCAACGTGTAAACCCATCATCAGAACAAGAGGACTAAAGTCCACAGTCAGCATCAGAGGATAACCCAGAGGACATGAAGCAACTATTTGATTCTAAAAGTCCTCCGCACATACAGAACATGGTTGGTACTCTACATGTGCCTCATCATAGGGATGTCACAGTAAGCATCAGAGGATAACCCAGAGGACATGAAGCAACTATTTGATTCTAAAAGTCCTCCGCACATACAGAACATGGTTGGTCAAACTCTACATGTGCCTCATCATAGGGATCTCAAAGCCCATATATAGCATCTAAATCAATAGCAAGAAAAGATGAAAAATGATGAATTAATATATCCAAGCACACATGACCTCAAGCAATAGAATCAACAGAAGATCCGGGATGGTATTCAGCCCATCTATCCATGTAACCCCTGCCACAATTGGAGCATCATGTGTACCAGCTAGAACTTCTGCTACAACTGGAATCCTTGTAGAATCTAGATCGTGTACATGAATCTCATCCAATATCCTGTGGCCAATGTCAAATATGTGTCCGCATCTACATGAACCTCTTTAGCATCATGTGGCACCTGACATATATCCTGGTCAGCTACGACATTGAGAACATTTTGTTAACCATCTACACCCTTTGATTATGTCTCTAATGGCACTGCATCAGGATTCATGCATCAGGATTAAGCAGGACTCTGGCATGTAAGCATAGTAGCATGAATCAACCTCTTAGAAGTAATAGGAGATACATGAGCATAATCATGAGTGGTAGTAATACCAACCATACTAGGCAAAGAGAAGCTCATGCTGAGGAAATTGGTGTGCTACAATATGTGTAGGGAAGGCCTGACCACCATAGCTATGAGACTGTGGATGTAAAGAAGACATGATCTGAGAGAGATTAGTGTTAGAGGGTGATTTCATTTGAGTTAACCAAGTAGGAGGAGGTTACCATAAGGCATGAGAAGTACAAGCAATCATGCATGTTGACAAGTCCTCTCGAAAGGGGGGGGGAGGCTGAGGTGGCGGCAGCAGTAAGGGGAGGGGGGCTGAGGTGGCAGCAGCGAGGGGGGGGGGGATGAGGTGGCAGCAAGAGGGGGGAGTGGGGTAGGAGAGCAGGGGCATAGGATAGTTCTACGAGTAGCGCGAAGGAGAGGAGGCGCTATAGCTGGAGCAACGAGGGGAGAGAGAGAGAGAGAGAGAGAGAGAGAGAGAGAGAGAGAGAGAAGAAAGAAAGCTTTATTAATGTCTTTTTCATGCCAAAAGGCATATAAGACTAATGAAGTACATGTCAAGTGTGTGGTAACCATGGGAGCGTATAAAATGTCTCCAAAATTGTAGTAAAGAAAGCATCTAGTACAAACTAAAGTAGACACCTATGTGAGTGTGTCTATGCATAATAATCATATGTATCGAGATGTCAAGACTGTGCTGTGCTGTTGCTGCTGCTGCTGCTGTAAAAGGATGTAATGTGAGCCACAACATGAGAAGACACTGGAGCCTGCCGGCGTCGTCTATGAGCATGAGCATGTGTAGTAGTACGTCTCTGCATAGGATGTCTGGTGACATAATCCTCGTCCTCATGCGCTAAGTCACGCGATCTCCGCCTAGTAAAAAATGAAGTGATCAGTGGTTGTGCAGTAAAATGCCCGGGTGTCCCGTATAAATCTCTCCGTAGGATGAACATCTCACGTACCATCAGAGCGATACATCGTGGGTCCTCATAGGCAAGGAGAGAGCGTAGAGTGGTAGGCATGTCTCGAAATAGGCAATGATATCGTCCTCTGATCTCATAGTGTTACAGCTTTTACTCCCTGTCCCGGTTGTTTACTGTTTTTACTTATAGATGTACTTCTTGTAAATACAGAAATGGCTAAGTCACCGGCCTGTGGTGACCTTTGTAATAGAAATGTAAATGAAGTTGTTAATGATGTTTCTGAGCCTCAGAGTCGCATGTTGCTTGGGTATGGGGTACTGGGTCATTAATTCGGAGTTGTTGGACTGACCTCCTAAAAAGTAGGAGAGTTGACTAGTCAACGTGACACATGTCATATGCTCACTGGGACACTTGGTCCAGTGAATGAGTGACACATGTCAGGGTTGACCGGTCAAACATGACACGTCACATGCCCATTGGGACATTTGGTCCAAAGGATGAGTGACACATGTTAGCCTACTCACTTGCCTATGTGTCAGGGTATTGCCAAGTGGCAAGTGTCGACTGTGCATGGAGTTGGCCATGTGTCGAGATTTAGGAAGGGTCAGGGTTAAGGGGTGCTTGAGGATTTTGGATAAGTGAGCCTAGAGAGAGGCATTCCTCATCATAATCTATGCAGCAAAGGCTGGGAGGAGACAAGGCAGCCAGCTCCATCTTGTGCTAGAAGTAATTTGATGCTTGTATGTGCAGGAAATTAGCAAGGTTTGAAGAGAAGATCAGAGAGGGAGTCTGACATTTGGTATCAGAGCAAGGGTTTGCAAGTTTTGGAAGCTTGGGACAGCAAAAAACAAAAGTCCAAGTCACGGAAAAGTTATAGCAATCCAAAGTTGGTCTGATTTTTGGGCCAAAATACAAGGAAAAAAGGGTTTGAGAGTTGTAAACTCATTTTTGCCAGTAATTTCGACTTCTAAACAAGTGGACAGCCCTCAACATTGCAAATATGGATCCATTAGGAAGAGCAAGCACAGAAATTTTGAGAATTGAAGAAGTGGCAACCAAGGTGGATGCCATGGAGGTGATTTTACAACAAATTCTCGACCAACTAAAGTCGGCTAAATCTCCACAGGAACCTGAAAGGGTTAGTGGAATGGCTATGGTAGCCGTTGAGCCTGTGACAGTTGAGAAAGAAGCCGAACAACCATCAAAGATGCGGAAATTGCCCACAATTAAAGATTTGAAACCGCCAAAATACACAGGAGCAGCCAGCTCCATCTTGTGTTAGAAGTAATTTGATGCTTGTATGTGCAGGAAACTAGCCAGGTTTGAAGAGAAGATCAGAGAGGGAGTCTGACATTTGGTATGGGTACGCCTCTAACCATTCAGAGCTATACTGAGGAGTTAGATTTTGAGATTACCCGTTTGGCTCGCTTTGATGTGGTGCTTGGAATTTGTTGGCATGTGGCTAAGAAAGCCTACATCGCTTGGGATACTCATGTGTATCTTGGTCAAGTTTGTTGTGCCTCCCATATAGGTAGAGGCCGTCTTCAGTCAGAAATGCAACATCAAGCATTCACCATAAACAATCACCAAGTAGGGAGACGGAAGAAGAACACGCAATATCACATTATCACACTAACTTCATACTGAATATTAAATGTACATATAAACCCTGAACCCTGATAGAGAGAGAAAACCTACGAATAGACTAATAGACTAGCCTACGGCCAATTACAGCTGGTAACAACTGTCAACATTAATGTACATCGTAAACAGTAACAATGAAGTTTATCATTGATTTCTAACACTCTCCCTCAATGATAAAATTACATTCTTCTATTCCTAATAGAGTACGAAACCTCTCAAATTTATATCTACCTAATGACTTAGTAAAAATATCTGCCATTTGATCTTCAGATTTACAAAAAACAAGATCAATCTGAATCTTGCCTTAGAATGTAAAGATTAGAATCAGCATCAGTCTTTACCATTCCCCTTCGCTTGAAGTGCTCATCAATGCAAGAGTACCATGCTCGTGGTGCTTGCTTCAATCCATATATGGCTTTGTTGAGTTTACAAACCAAATGATCTCTTCCTGGCTCAACAAACCCTTGAGGTTGCTCTAAATATACCTCTTCATCCAATACTCCATTAAGAAAAGCAGATTTGACGTCCATTTGCTGGATTTTCCAACCATAGAAAGCATAAATTGCAATGATAGAACGAATAGTTACCATTTTGGCTACAGGTGCGAAGGTCTCCTCAAAGTCTATACCTTCCTGCTGCTCAAAACCTCTTGCAACTAATCGTGCCTTGTACTTGTTGAGTTGCCCATCCGCTCCATACTTCGTCTTGTAGATCCACTTACATGTGATAGGTGTCTTACCATCAGGTAGCTCAACCAAGTCCCACGTTTTGTTCTTTGATATAGCCTCCATTTTTGTTTCCATAGCTGCACGCCACTCTTTGTGTTCCTTTGCTTCGTTGAAAGTTTTAGGTTCTTGAGCCGTTAAGATGGATCCCATTAGGGCTAGATTCATCTCTAATCTTGCAGGAGGTTTTCGATTTCTACTTGATCTTCTAAGCTCTCCTTGCTCACTAGATTCGGGAGTATCTCCCTTCTTTGCACCATCTGTGACCAAAATCCACTTCCTTCTTGACCTGTACTTTCGCTCCCTCATCAAAAGGTTCAGTGATTACTTCAGATTGTTCACCTTGGCCCACCTCGTCAAACATAGCATCTCTAGAAAATTACAAGCTTCTGTGCATTTGTGTCAAACAATAGATCTGTTCTTTCGTTCTGCAACTCCATTTTGCTGTGGTGAATAAGGTGTTGTAGTCTGCCTCTTGATCCCTTGATCTTTGCAGAAATCAATAAATTCTGTCTAAAAATACTCACCACCTCCATCAGATCTCAAAGTTTTGATGCAACATCTTGTTTGCTTTTCAACTAATGCCTTGAATTCCTTGAACTTAGCAAAAGCATCTGATTTCTTGCTTATGAAATAAATCCAAATGCATCTGCTATAATCATCAATGAAGGTGATAAAGTAATAGTAGCCACTAAAGGATCTAGTCTGCATAGGTCCACATAGATCACTGTGCACAAGATCTAGGATGCCACTGGCTCTCCTTGCTCCACTTTTGGTAAACCTCTCTGTGTGTTGTTTTCCCAAAATGCAACCTTCACAAATTTTTCTTTCAAAAAAAATATCAGGCAATCCTATAACTAGATTACCTCTTTTGAGAATCTGTAAACTTTGAGCACTAATATGACCGAATCATTGATGCCAAAGATCACTTCGACTATCAACCGTGCTTACCATAGCTTGAGCAAAAGATCTCGCATTCAATTTGTAGAGTCGATTTCCGTTGACTCTAGCTCCTGTAGCAATCACTTTGTAGTGATTCTTGATGTCTTTGACAAGACATTTGTTGCTGTCAAACTCAACCTTGAGTTGTTGATCAGCCATCGTCCCACCAGATAGCAGATTGTTAGCTAAGCCAGGTACATATTGCACATTGCTTATCCGCTTTATCTTCCCGTTGGAGCTTGTAGCACAGCTACGCACATCCTGAATTGGTGTCCTACAAAATCCTTTGGAAGGTGACATCATCGAGTGACATATGCCACTTTTTGTCAAGTGCCCTTTCCATCAAAGAGAAGCTATAGAGAGGAAGTAACTCATGGAAGAGAAAGGAGCCTATATATGTGAAGGTGGGAGAACTTTTTATTACACAGACACGAGCCTGGTCTATGCGTTCATGCTTGTCTGTTGCAGAATTTTCGAGCAAGCAAATAACTTACACATGTATTGATGTTATTTTGATGAGATAACATGCTCTTTATGTTATGTGAAGTTTTTGTTTATGATAGAACATATAAGTATGAATCATCTACTACTTGCTTTAAATGCTAAGAAGCCTGTTTTCAAGTGATTTGAGAAAAGCTTAGTTCTCTCTCTCTCTCTCTCTCTCTCTCTCTCTCTCTCTCTCTCTCTCTCTCTCTCTCTCTCTCTCTCGCGCGCGCGCGCACACACACACACACATGGACCTTTGTGTATATTTTTGGACTTACTTTCTCTATTGTATGTATTTCAGAGTACTGAAGTAGTGGATGAAGCTCCTTGGGAAAACTTATCAGAGATGTTATCTCCAGCGATTGACAGCATCAAGAAGTTTCTCAAACTAGGTTCAGCTTCTCCTTTAGAAAATAAAGAATATTACAGCATGGGAACAATGGAGCAGAGGGAAACTGAAGCTAATGCAAACTGGCAAAGTGTGTGAATGAAATCATCACATATCATGCTCTGTATACGGTAAACCTCCTTTGTGAAAATACTTCCAGTCTGCCAGCTACTCGTGCTGTGTCACATATGTAAGTGTCAAAGATTTGTGTACTATATTTTTTTCCAAGAAGCTAGTCATGATACCGCAATAGGATGCAGACCTACAGAAATATGGTAATTGTCACACTAGTTCTAGCATCTTGGAAAATTTGGAAGAAATTTAAGTTGTGTACTAAGAAGTCTTTCTGCCCTGAAGTGTGGATCTAGTTTCATTTTTTGGACTATTTTCTTAGCTTCATGATGTAAACCATGAATTATTTTGCTGAAATTTGAGGCTACCATTTGAAAATCTATTGGATGGATGCTCATGGAATCACAGGTTGTGCTTTATAGAGTGTAGGCTCATCCATTGAAGTAACGGTGGAACACTATAGCAGGCAAAGGGCACAGCCAAACTTTACAGCCACCATATCCAAGGTGATGAAAACGGACTTTTTCAGATAGAGAATAGCTGCCATACTTATACGAGGCTAAGGGGTGATTTTATGTAAGAAGCATAATGCTATGATATGTCTGTAAGCTACAAAACTGTTAGAGCTAGCAGTATAAGATTTAAGTTTTTTGTCGTACACTGTAGTATGTGTTTTAAAACTTTATGACTTTTCATGGTTATCCTCCATTATCTTGCTAATTTCCAAGACGTTGGGAACATAACAAGATTCAGAAAGTTTGTTCTAAAACTGTAGTTTCTCGAACTATGCACTGAACACTGCAGTCGTGTGGAGGGATGCTATAACTTTGTGGGTTCAAGTACCCAGAGCTGCAAACCTGTGGCACAGTTGCTAGTTCCTGAACATATTACGAGCTACATAGTTCTGTCGGACCATAATATGTAGAATCTTTTGTGGTTTCCACTAGGGTCGGTACTTAGGATCGAGGCAGCCAGCAAGTTAAGGCAGGCTGTAATTTCAGCCCTTAAAATAGAAAGTTCTCATGGATGGAATTCTGAAAATACGTAACTGCCATGGATGGAATCTTGAAAATACGTAGCTCTCATGGATTGAATCATTAACAGAATCTTTAATGATCTTTTTATTTCTTCCAAGATTTTCGTGGCTCGACAAAAGAACTTGCCATTATATCCTCCTTATAATGGGCCTCCTCACAACCATCATCTAGTCAGACTAGTCTATAATCTTGGGGACAGCGAAAGAGGATAAGATTTGCCGACTTTGTACATTACTTGAGGTGGGCATTGAGGAGAATTATATTTTTAGATATCCACAATCTTAAGCTTGAGACAGGCACTATTTTGTCTTTAATTATAAGTCACTCTCTGTTTGTGAGTTACGGATCATCGTCAATATTCACTGAAGTATAGAGATAACAAGTTGACAGTCGCAAACTTGCTTCACATCTTACTTTCCCACAGCCATCACCCACAGCAACAGGGGATGAAACCTGAGTATTAGTCTGGTATAGATATCCCACCCACAGTGTCACAGATGCAGAAAGAGAGACCTGTAGTGGTTAGGGCCACAAGTACCATGCCACTCCCATTTATTAGAATGTCAGCAGGATCTGACCCAAGCCTCTTTTTCTTCACATACACATCACACTGGCCACAATATGAAAGGGAGTCAAATCCTCTTTTCATATTCTAAGTGCTAACTGAAGATCGATTTTTGTAAGATCTTGCTGAGCTTTTCAATTTTAAAGTTGTTGGCTTATACTAACTTTGGTATTGTAGAATTGAGTGACAGGCAATTAAATGAGATTCTCTCTTTACTTTAGGCCCAAGAAATGCATTGTTCAAATAGTCGTGTCTTACTTGCATGTAGGTAACTCATTTAGATTGTCTTACATCCATGTCTCTGTTCATTCATCTCACATCACCTTTTGTCATTCTTTTCTGGAGAGTTAAGTGCATGTTATTGCAGTTGTTCAAACATATATTCAAGTTTCTCCTCTCTGTGGTAGGCTGAATTCCTGATGTTCTATGCTTATTTCATGAGAATTGGCATCTGCTGATTGCTTTTGTACATAGAGCTTGAAGTTCCGTTAGATCGGTACAAGTTTTAGACACCTGCACAACATGTTTAGATAAAAAAATGTTTATTTTTGTAAATATTTGAGATTGTTGCTTGGTGTAGCAGTTGATATCACAGTAAATATTGCTTTGGTGTAGCAGTAAATATGTGATATCACAGTCACATATTTTAGCTTACAAGGAGCTGAACTGTGAAAAAACCTTGGAGATTTCCCTTTCCTTTTTTCACCTGAGCACAAATGCAATACATTGCGTCTTCCAATTCATGATAGGGCCTTGATATGCCAACAACAAAGAGATTAGGACCATTAGGCTTGAGATATTTTTGGTTTTATTCCTGAAAACTAGTTTTGTAGCTCCAGGGGATAGAAGTTGCAATGTCAAGAGTTTGGAAGAAGATTGGTATCCTTGTCTGTCTATTTGATGCTCAAATTGAAACTTTGGGCCATGCAATTGAATTGATCTCTCTCTCTCTCTCTCTCTCTCTCTCTCTCTCTCTCTCATGGTACTCCCAGGCTTCTCGTCTTATACGCATATACGGCATTGATATCTCTGATCTACCAGAGGGTTCTCATTAGTATATCAGGAGGGTTATTTATGGTGCATATTCTTGAGTGACATGACAGGGGCCACCGGACTTCTATCACTCCAGTTTCCTAGAACTATGCAATTCTTGGATTGTTGTACTTATCTTCTCTATTTGATGTATTTCAGAGTGCTGAACTGGTGGATGAAGCTCCTTGGGAAAACTTATCAGAGATCTCATTTCCAGCGATTGATGGCATCGAGAAGTTTTTGAACTTGTTTCAGCTTCTTTTCTAGAAAATTGAAAACATTATAGCACGGGAACAGCGCAGCTGAGGGAAAGCTAATACAAATTAGCAGAGTGTGTGAATGAAATCAGCACTTGTCTGTATAGGATAAATTCCCATGATCAAATTTTTTTTGGTCATCCAGCTGCTTTTGCTTTATGCCTCCAATGCGAGTTCTGAAGATTTGTATTTTATCCATTTTTAGTCATGATATTGCAGTAGTACGCAGACCTTCGGAAATTTGATTATTGTCATGACAGTTCTAGCATCTTGAGATCTTTGGAGAAGATTTATGATGCATACTTAAGATAATTTCTGCATTTGAGTACGGATATAGTTTTAGTTTCTGGACTATCTCCTTTACCTTCTCAAATTTGATCATAATTCATTTCACCAGAATTTGACGCTGCTGCATCAAAATGAATTGCATGGATACTCCTTGGATCATAGCTTGTGCTCCATAAAGTGTAGGTTCATTCATGCAGCTAAAGTTGGGACTCTGTAGCAGGCAAAGGGTACCAACAAATTCTGCATCCACTAATTCCACGGTGGTATAGATAGAATGCTGGTAGATGGAGAATATTTGCCATACTTTATATGAGCTAAGTGGTGTGATTTATTTTATGTGATAAGCATATGATTTTAAAATGATTGTATGGTACAAGATGGTTATAGGCAGTAGTATACATTTAGATTTTCTTCCCTCCTTTACTGTATTTCTATGTTTTTGGGGTGGTTCTCCATTACATTGCTGACGTTCAACCACATATCAAAGACAACAAGATACAGAAATCTAAAACCATAGTTTCTCAGACTATGTATTGGTGTGGGCTGTTGTTATAGCTTTTGAAGCTTTAACCAACAAGAGCTGCAAGCTTGAATGATGATGGCAAGAATTTGTAACCACCACTGGAAGAGTAACGAAGTTGGATCACATAAAAATTGAAAATGATCTAGTTGTATTGTGCTTTAAAAACTATTTGAAACGAGATTATATAGAAGAATCATAAAGGCAGAAGTAAACGTATTAGTAAAGTAGAAGTTAAAATATGAACAAACTCATTATGTTTTGTATAGACGTACTATATCTCCCCAATATTGTAGACCTTAGGTCGTGATAGTTACAAGTTGTTGATTGGTATCTACTATGATTGAAATATTCACCTGTAGGAAGGTTATTGACTTGTGTGTATAAGAGCATACCAAGCCTAATGGACAAAATAAAGACAGTGGTTTTTCTACCTTTTGGGACCAAAGTTCTTAAAAATTGTACATTTATAGTTTTTCTTAGTGGATCTTGGTTTGCTTATTGGTGAATTCAAACCCACAACATTCAAAGTACATGTTGCAAATCATTCACAATATTTTCAATCATAGGTCCACAACCATCTTGAAGTAGGGCAAGTTGCTCCATAAAACCTACAAATGCATTGAACAACAATATATTCACAAGAATAGAAAAAAAAGATTAACATCTCAAGGGTGCCATCAATGAACTAAAGATCTCTCAATTATGCAATATAAAATATGTACAAAAATGTCCTATATATAGTAGTGAGCCTGCTCTAATGTCACTTGGCCCAAATGAATCTTGGCCACACATTCAATATGCAAATCGATCTCCTCCCTTGATCAAGACGGAATCATGGTAATGAGACACTCTTGACTAGTATTGAGGGTCTATGTTTCTCCTACACATTAGGCCAATAATAGACAAGTGTTTATACCTCCCATTGACAATTTTACACATGTTGAAAGTGTGGGAAATTACTTATGAGCAACTAGAACTTAAACAATAGGGCTCCAAATAGTCGAGTTACAACTTACTCATTTTTCACACACTCTCTCTATATCTCTTCGAAGTGTAACTTGTTATTTTAAAACCATTACTTTGCTCTATCTAAAAACCTAATTTCTTTTTAAGAATGTAACTTTTCTCTTTGATACCATAAATGATATTTGAAAAGACATCATAATTGACATAGAGAATAGTGTCCAAATTGGATGCTTCACTATCACTTATATCAATACACGGAGTACATAGAATCATAATGAATGGATTCCTCCATGCTTCCACCTATGATCTCTCTGTAAAATAGTAGCACATGTGTGTGAAATCAAACATATGAATGAGTGGCACTGCTTTCTTGCTATTATCTGTCATGTACTTTTAGTACATTAGTGCTTATCAACGCATTAGAATATCCATTGTAAGCTTTGGAGGTCCAAAAGGAGCTATTAGCCTTAAGAACAAGGCGGTTCCCTCTTTAGGCTTTTCAAAGTAATTAATAAGGATAATAGGCAAATAAGGGCCCAATGTAGTTTAAATAATACTTAACAAGGACTAACTATCCCTCAAAATAGTTATGTTTAGTTAAGTAGAGCATTGTCTATAACTAGGCAAGAGACATCAATCTTTGGATCTTTTGGCTCATTTGCAAGTGAGAGCGTCTTGCTTCCTCCCTAAGAATGTGAGCTATGGGAATTTCCTTTGCTAGGTCTCATGTGCCTTATCTACATGAATCCATGCTCCATTTCTATTGATTTGTATTCTTTATTTCATTGCTAATGTGATTCAATGGATATCTTTGTGTTTCTAGCATTTTATGGATATGTTATCTTGAATGCTTTGTACTTTTCTTGCTCTTAGCTTTACTTCCATTGTAATTTCTGTTAGCTTAGATTTGGCACGTGTCATTTCTTGGTATCAGAGCATAGATCCGTGATTCATAATGCTTCTATGTGAATTTCATTAGATTTGATGAGTTTATTGTTTTTGAAACTTTCTTTTTGCTACTTTCCAACTTTTAAATTTACATTTTTGTTCAGACGAATTTTGAGCATTCGAATTTGTTTTTCATTTCTAATTTGATTCCATAGGTTAGGCTTTGTTTAGCTTTCATGTGCACCAATTTGTAGGCCATTTGGGTAAGAGATGCAAAAGTTATTGCAATTTTTTCAAAAGTTATCCAAATAGGTGATTAGAATCTGCCTTTTATTTTGTTTGTATTTTTCAGATTTGATTCGGTTTTTTTACTTCAAGGTTCTTTACATAGGATTTTAGAGCATTGTCTTAGCTTTGATATGATCCATATGACAGGTCATTTCGATTAGTATCCAAAGAGTTATGAAAAATCTTGATTTCTAGCTCTAGTTTTATTAGTTTTTTTCTTCAAAATGTTCAGTATTGTTCTGCTATAAATTTGACCAATCAAGTCACATTCAATCATTGATCTGATCATATATGCTGATAGACCTTGTTGTTAGCTTTTTAGAGGTATTAAATTTTTATGATTTGGATCAATATTGAGGAAGTTATGATCAAATTAGTGGAGGTGGGTTAGAATTGCCATAATTTTGAACATTAGGGCCCTTTATGGACTCAAAAAGGGCCTCTTCCTTGCCTAAACAAGTTTTCTAATCATAATTAATTTAGTGCTAATCAATCCTGCGTGGCACCTTTACCTTGGGTTACCATACAAGGTGAGCAAGAGTTAAGGCCTAAATGTAGGTCTCATTTTCATAGACTATTGTAGGTTATTTGCATAGACTATAATAGGCAACTAATAGGTAAGTTACAAATTACAACTAGAGTAGGGTTAGTATAGGACGACCTTTCATTGTCCTAACTACAATAGGACCCTAGGGATGGAAACTAGTATATGCCTAATAAAGCTTATATCATGGTTAGTTCACATTGAACTTTGACACAAGGTTGATTAAGGTGTGTTTCTACTGTTCTACATAGATTCTTTTGGGAAATTCGACATCTTCAAGATGACAACCAAGTATCACTTACATGTGAAGTTAGAGAAGGATTATGCGACCACCAAAGCTGCATGGGGTGTTAACTTAAATCCGTATGACATGCATTGTTGGAGATTAGAAGGAAAAAAACATATTGACCTATGGGTAAGAGGTGATTTATACCCTCATAATCCACTGGTAGATGCTCCTCCTAAATTTTCTGATGTACATAGTTTGTTAAGGTTCGTTGGGGATGGTCGGAATGGACTGCTTGGCTATTGTCAAGCAATGGATTCTCGAAGAATTCAAGCTGAGACATTGGCAAATACGGCAAACATTCATATATTGAGTATGAATGACAATTTAAAGTCATTGCATGGAATAAATATGAAATTGGAGCAGGAGATAAATGGTTTGAAAATAGAGCTTGCCAGTTCTGTCACAAAAATTGAAGAATTGCAATCTTCAATCAGTATATTTTAGAGGACAATATATGGCTTACAACGAAAGCATAGAATCTCGATGGATCAGCAAGCAGAAAATGAAAACACTAAGAGACACAAACTAGAAGCTTTGGCAGCAGGTGGTGGTGCCAGTAAAAGACGTATGAGGGACACAAAAGAGTTCTTGAAAAAGACGGTTGGAAAAGATTTTATTGCCGAAAAATATATGAAACCTTTTTTGAAGGGTAAAGATTTGATTAAGATTGTGGAAGATGAAACAAGTGATTCAATTCGCTTGAGAATTGCCAAAAAGCTAGTCGACAAGTTCAAGCCAAATCCAAATGTTAAAGAGATGGTGTACGCATGTGACCAAGGAGGTGTGAGTCGCAAGGGGTATAGAGCTTTGAAGAAGTATATGAAACGCTCTGACAAAAATGGGTTAAAATGCCATCAAATAATACCTACTTATAAACTTGTCGAATCCGCCAAACGAGAATGCAATTCGATATTGCTCTCTGAATTAGGAGAGTTTCAACATATTGAGGATTCTTTTACAGTAACCAATAAGAAGAAAGGACCTTCGACATGTTTTCATTATCATCAAGGCAATAATATATTCTTAGATCTGGAAAAGGTCCAAGCGATGATGATCCGACATTACGAAGTTAGAACAAATGGTAAGAACATTTATTGTGGATTTCGGTTTTCAATTGTATGCTTTTCTTCAACTAATATGTTTTTTTAATGAAATTTCTGTTTTACAGATTGCGGAGGTAAAGTTATATTTGTTTTTAAGTTGGACGAAGCAGAAATTGTAAAAGGGCGTAAACTTGAACGTGTCACAATCACCTTGATGAATCGTGAATTGCAACAGTTTGGCGGAAGTTATTGTAAAGAATTCAGCGTGCAATCCGAAAATCACATATGGTGGATAGCTGCATTTGAAGTTCCTAAGGAGTCTCACGACGTACTGGAGTGGCTATTTGAAAAATGCAGTATATCTAAGATAATACATGCACAAAATGAAGGCAAATTGCTCAATGTTGAAGGAGAAAGCTTTGCTGTAGAATGGCACCTAGCTGCTGATTTGAAGACTTTGAAATGCATGTACGGTTGTGGTCTCGGTGCAAATGCAAAGAATTTTTGTATATATTGTATGATTGAATCTGGGCGGTGTGGAAAAGTACAGTACTAAGGACCATAAATGGATCTTTGAATGATCCACAAGGTGATTGTATGCTTGTTAAACAATCTATCAGAAACTAGTCATCAGAAAACAAGATCTAGTTTAGCAGCTTGATAGGAAACAAGTAGAGACAATCAAAGCATTGATCAAATAGTCTAATCCAACTCCACACGTGTGGAAATAAGGCTGTAGTACGGCCTGTAGACAGTGTTTACAAAGTGCCAAAGCTGGGTTTCATTGGAAAAATAGAGTAATCACCATACAATGAGAGGAAACTCGAGTTTCTCCTTGAGGCTCCAAAAAGTTTCTATCTTCTCACTATGGAGAGAGGGAATACATAGCAAATTCGACTTTCTTCTTGAAGTTAGGTGGATTTCCAGCATGTAATAAGGAAGTTAACTCACTCTCCTTGACCTAAAATGAAACCCTAGTCTATTTCCTAGAGTTATGCTTGGTAGGTAGCTAGTTGGTCAAATTTTCACCTTAAACTTAGGTGTAGGTCCTATAGAGTAGGGATGACCACCAAATAGACATGACCAACTCTCTTGACTTGACCTAACCTACATTAGGATGGGTTTCCCATGTAGCATCATGGCCTCACATGTGTGGGACCCACTTGTGTACACAATTTACACTATTCTATATGGTTTTTGATCAAGCTAGATTTGCCAATTTTTGGCAATTCTTCACACTCCTCAAATTTAGCTTGATCTATTTACAACTCTCTTGATAGATCAATGAAAGCTTTTAGAAGTGTCTAAAAAATCCAGCTACAAAGAAGGAACTTTTGAGACTCCAATAGAGAATGATGTCCATGAAGGATCTTTCACCACCTCTTAGAGGATCCCTTACAAGATGTTCCATAAATGTGTCTATATACATGTAGCACACTTCAAAACTAAACATCATGCCAAGCCATGGATTCCAAGGCATTTTGTGCACTTGAAGATACATCAATGAAAATATTAAGTGCATAAATAATGTTGCCAAAGACAACTTGTCTTGCTTGATCCATATGACTGAGCCTAGATGGCTCCATCTTGATACTCAAGATTCTTCTTGGAGTCCTCGGGTCTTGAGCTTGATCCTCCACTTGACTTGACTCCAAAACATCAATGAATGGAATAATGTGTTGATCCAAAGGTGCTTCTTCAAGTTTACAAATCTTCCACTCTTGAAAGATCACATTTCCACCATTGACAAATTCTTTGGTTGAAAACAAGTAGATTCTACAATCTCTACTTGAAGAGCAAAACACTACCATTATTCCTATCATTGAAATAGGATAATCTTTGGTCCTTAAATTGGAATGATCATGCACAAAGCATGTGGACACAAAGATTTTCAAAGCAAATGATGTTTCATCTTTTGTGACTCTATTCAAACTATTACAAAAATAGTTATCCAATGAAATTGCTTTATCAACAACGAATGTAGATTTCAAAGCATCCCATTTCACTGTCTTGTCATACAAAGTAATAAACACCATGGATCTTAAAGGTAAGAAACAAGTCACCTCATGTCTACTAATACTTTCCAAAAAGTATTCAAAGATAGTAGACTCTCCAATGCTCACCACCCTTGCAAGATGCACACTTGAATGGACAATTTGCATGCAATTTGATGACTCGGCCATTGTCATTGAGGACTCCCTTGGAACTCTCATGCTTTGAGGCTGATCCTCAATATCTTCCTCCTTTTGATGCTCCTCCTCAATGCAAGCAAGATCACACTTTGCCAATATCTCCTTTTGAGTGATCTCCTCATTTGCCAAGCTCATTCTTTCAAAAGCAACACTAGCTTCCAACTTAAACAATCTTCCATGCTTAAATCCCTTTGCAATGCAAACATCATTCTTCAAGATGAAACAAACACCATGCTTAAAGTGGACATCCAAACCACTTTCTAAGAGTAAACCAACACTAAGCATATTCTTGGTGATTGATGGTACATAAAAGGACATTTTCTAGATCCATGCATTTTGAGGATTCTAGACACAAAGAGATGGTGCCAACATCATCTACCCTACACTCTTCATCATTAGCAGTAAAGACAAAATTTTTAGTAGCATTGAAAGAGTGTAAGGTTGAGAAAAAGTCCTTTTCACAAGACATGTGAGAGCTAGCCCCACTGTCGGTCCACCAATTGTCTCTTGAATTGCTATTGCTTGTTGGTGAGGATGTAGATGCCATCAAGAATACATCTACTTCATCCTCCTCCTCCTTTGCAAGGTTTCCTTGTTTGTCCTCCTCCACTTGTGCTCTTAGCCTCTTGTAGCATTCAGATGCATAATGCCCCTTCCTTCCACAAAAGAAGCATTTTTGCTTTGACTTGTCCTTTGAGCTTGATGCATCATCCTCTTCTTTGGCCTCCTTTGGATGCTTCTTCTTTCCATTGGTCTTCTTTTTGCCCTTGAATGAGAAATTGGCTTTCTCATCACCATCTTGCAATGACAAGGAACTCATCCTAGATTTTGCATGGAGTATCCTACACTCTTCAGCCACTAATACACTGTGAAGTTTTTCTATAGTTGGCAAAGTGTCTTGGATGGCAAAACTTTGGACCAAATTTGCAAAGTCATCTCCTAGACCATTAAGGACAATTTGTACAAGCTCTTCATCATGAATCTTCTCTTCAATGGAAGCCAACTCCCTATTTAGAGACTTGATTCTGAGTACATAATCCTGTGCACTCTCCTCACTTCTCCTCATGCTTTGCAAAATTTGATTTCTAAGCATAAGAACTCTAGAAGTGTTGCTAGACTCATAGATTGATTTTAAAGACTCCCAAGCCTCTTTAGCATTAGTACAAGCTGATACTTGTCTCAACAAATCATTGCTCACATTCATCTTCACACAATGAAGTGCAAGCCTAGATCTCTTCTTGTATCTAGCTAACTCCTGTGCACCTAGAGGTTCATCTTCATCTTCAATCAAGAATTCATAAAGGTCTTGGAGCACTAAGAGTGACTCCATTCTAACCTTCCAAATAGCATAATTTGTAGAATTCAACCTCTTACTAGCTTCTAGAAGGTATGCTCCAGCAGATCCCATCTTACTAGTGACTTCTACAAACAAGAAATAGATTTGATTGACTTGAAACTCACAAAGGTCTCACACTTGCAGTGTTTCACTCAAATTTGATTTCTAATCCAACAAATGGACTTATAATCACAGTTCTATCACTCCCTCACAAAGCTGGAATGAAGATAAGATGAAATAAAAACTACTTTCAAACAAATCTTGCCAAGAAATGGATTTGATTGTCTCTAGAAACTCACTAAGGTCTCTCTCTTGTAGTTTTTCACTCAAATTAGATTTCTAATCCAACAAATGGACTTATAATCTCAGTTCTAGCACTCCCTCACAAAGTTGGAATGAAGATAAGATGATGTGAAATCTACTTACAATCAAATCTTGCCAATTTTGGCTATTTTTGGACAAAAAAATGACTTAATCTCTTTCTTCCTTCTTGGTGTACTTTCAAGACCTGTTTTTAACCTTAATAGGACTTGAACTCAGCCTAGATTAATTAGATTCCATGAAACAAATTCAAATCTAATCAATGGCAGATGATCTTGGTAGATTATCCTAGGATCTCCACCAAAAATTACACCAACAGCTCACAGATTGAATTTTTTTGGATCAAATGAATACCATGCATTAAATGCAGGTTCAGAGGTGCCCACACATGTGGACAGTACGGATTTGGACCCCTACCAATTTTGGGATCAAATCTCCTCACCAAAATCAAGATTCTAGCTTGCCCTCTCAATACTAGTTTTTAGCACCAAAACTTGCTAAAAATGGATATGCATTAGATCAATGGCTTATGCTCTTGTACTTGGCTCTGATACCATCTAAAGTACAGTACTAAGGACCATAAATGGATCTTTGAATGATCCACAAGGTGATTGTATGCTTGTTAAACAATCTATCAGAAACTAGTCATCAGAAAACAAGATCTAGTTTAGCAGCTTGATAGGAAACAAGTAGAGACAATCAAAGCATTGATCAAATAGTCTAATCCAACTCCACACGTGTGGAAATAAGGCTGTAGTACAGCCTGTAGATAGTGTTTACAAAGTGCCAAAGCTGGGTTTCATTGAAAAAATAGAGTAATCACCATACAATGAGAGGAAACTCGAGTTTCTCCTTGAGGCTCCAAAAAGTTTCTATCTTCTCACTATGTAGAGAGGGAATACATAGCAAATTCGACTTCCTTCTTGAAGTTAGGTGGATTTCCAGCATGTAATAAGGAAGTTAACTCACTCTCCTTGACCTAAAATGAAACCCTAGTCTATTTCCTAGAGTTATGCTTGGTAGGTAGCTAGTTGGTCAAATTTTCACCTTAAACTTAGGTGTAGGTCCTATAAAGTAGGGATGACTACCAAATAGACATGACCAACTCTCTTGACTTGACCTAACCTACATTAGGATGGGTTTACCATGTAGCATCATGGCCTCACATGTGTGGGACCCACTTGTGTACACAATTTACACTATTCTATATGGTTTTTGATCAAGCTAGATTTGCCAATTTTTGGCCATTCTTCACAGGCGGAACAAAAGTATTTTGAATTGCAACCAACGTCTTCCACCAAATAGGCACAATCTAGACAAAGCTTGGAGTCCTGTGTTGAACATTCCTCTCGAAAGAGTCCATTTTTGCACAATGCATGGTGAATTACGAATACTGGACAAATTATTATTTTTGCATGTTGTTACACATGGAACATGCAGCCCAAATCAAGAGCAGATGTTAGCATTAGAAATCTAGAGATAATTTTATCCGATATGGGATTGCACGGGGGCCACGTGAGTCTTACGAAAGACGTTGAGATGAGTGGAAAAATGCAAGATGTTCCAGCAAAAATTTCAATGGGTGGTGCGAAAGCGAGACACCTATTGTCAAATCATACTGCACGTGAAAGCAGTGTTGAATGGGAGTACTAGAGGAAAATATGTCAATGCACAACAAATATTGGCTCAGATCCTCGCATGGCAAGTACACGTGCTAAGGTTTGGCAAGCATTTGATGCCTTGTCACAAACTATCAACAAAAAGATTGTGAGAGATGAAGATTTGGATAGATACGCAAGAGAAGTCAAAACATTTACTGAATTGATGATCGATGCATGGGGAGAAACACACATAACTCACTATATGGTATGTGTGTCTCATATTTTTTACTTTCATATTTATGTATTTGTAAAGATTCAAACTAATACAAATTTTCTATGAACAGCACATCTTCTATGCTCGTGGACCTTGGTTTATGAAAATCTATGGATCATTAGCTATTTGAAATACGCAAGGCATGGAAAAGAGTCATTATAGGGCAAAGGCTGCGTATTTCAAAAATTCACGGCATGGCAGAGGAAAGGGTCTTAGCAATGCATTGGTTGAGATATTCCAATGGTTTTACAGAGGAGTTTTGGGCCGAGGACACTTTCAAAACACAAGAACTGAAGAGTTGTGTTCAATGATCTCCAATTCAAATTCAGTCAGAAAGACAGCATGGCAGTCCTCTAATGCTAGAACAAGGCATCAAGAATGGAGGATGTCTAGATCCGAGTTGGAAAGAGATGGATGCCAAGGACACCAACATCCAATGTTTTGGAAAACAACGCTAGAGAAACTACGGAAACTGATGAGATGGAATAGAAACAATTTATGCTGAATTGTAATTCGAATATTCCTTTGTGATAAATATTATTGTCGAATTGGATTGTTGCTATATATAGAGATTATTTTATTTGGTTTTATAATAATATCTATTTTTGGATACACGTCCCTCTATATAAGAGTGGGGGTTTTCATTTTGTTGTCACTTCTTGCTTTGTTGAAATTTGTTTCCTCGTAATTTAGCTTGTCTTGTTCAATTAGACTACTAGGTTGCTGGTCAATTAGTGTTCTTAGTTGCATAACAATGTCGTCCCCTAAAATAGAGTTGGCCAATCTGCTAGCCCCCATAGAGTTTTTAGATCAGTTAGATCATATTTATTGTATGTTTACCGGTAGAATAGACACGCTTGCCACTCTACGGGCTAATGCGGATGCATTCACGTACGTGAGTGAGTATATAGATGAAACTTTAAAGCCTTATGCCATACAAATTCCTGGCTCAACTATCATGTGGATTCCATATAACTTGCTTAGTTATATATGGAAAGGAGAGACCCTTTATCGCTCGTCTCAACAGATTTATTAGTCACTTGGGTAACGATCATTACTTGGAGCTGACGAAGGATCAGCTGAAAACTTTTGATCTTGAAAGTGTAGGGAAGAAGTTTCTATCAGGTGAGATTACTGTTATTTTTTTGCTTAATGAGTTTCCAGCGACTGTGGCCAGCAACAAACACAATCCTAATGAGCAAGTGAACGAGATGAACGACCCGGGTGAAGAGGAAGATTTATCTGCGGAGCACGAAGCAATCTTGGCTGCGCAAGAGGCAACAGGTGCATCCACATTAGCGGAGCCAGAAGATACAGATGAGTCCGATGATGTCGTGCTTCGAATCCATGGCCTTGTTCCAATCATCATTGATGGACAGGAGTATGTGTTCATGCATGACTTGCAACATATTCTCGGCTTGCGAGAAGATGAGATGCTGGCAGCATTGGTAAATTTGCAGAATGGCAGTTCCACTTTCGACCACACCCAGCCCGACGACACGTATGAGAAGCTGATCGGGCATGACACGGACACCACCGAGCAAGCACTGACAAGGGTGCTTTGCCAATTGAAAACGCTTCAACCACCACCAGTTCAAACGAGGCCATTCGAGGTACTCGAAGGGAAAACTGCTGACGTGAAGTACAAAGGCAAAGGAATTAACCTTGCGCAAACCGAAGACATTGATGAAGGCACCGAGGCAAGTCTGACCCAACAATTCAACTTGCATGTGTTTGTTATGTTTGTTTGTCTTCATTATACTCATTTTGCAATAATTTGAACCATATGCAGGATGCAGTGGAGCTTGATGCATTTGCAATGCGAAGGGGTGGCTCTCGGGAGAAAGTTGAAGCAGGAACTCTGGACAAGTCTATGGCCCACTACATTGGGAACTTGCCCAACAACTTTATTTTCTGCTTCAGCAACAAGTACAGCCCAGATGGACAGACATAGCTTCTTAAATGCAAAGCACTCTCCAAGCACATTGGTGAGCTGGACATGTCACCGTCAGCGCCAAAGGCTTACTGTGTCCTTCGAAAAGCCGTTTTGAATGATTTTTGCTCTGGATTTGAGACCCGGCTCATTCTCTCGGGTTTAATTGGCCCTTATGAGGATGAGGGAGATGCTCCTAAATTAGCATTAGAAATGTTAAAACCAGTACTGTCATCAGAGAAGCGATCAAAGAAGCTGAAGTCCTCTCTGAAGGAAATGGATCAAATGTGAATAAAGATTTTGTCCTTTTTTTCTTGTGGACTCTCCTAATTCTCTGTTGTTATTATATGATATGCTAATTTATTGAATTTAGAATTTAATTTTTTTTCTGATAAAGATTTCTCCTCCTTTTTTTACGTGACGTGATTTTCACGCCAGGGCGCGACCAGCGCCCGTTTGACCATGTCAAATGTCCCCTGGTCGCGCCTTGGCGTGATTTTCACGCCAGGGCTCGACCAGAGCCCGTTTGACCTAGAGCCCTGGCATGATTTCCATGCCACGACATGGAAACTACCATTCCAATAGTACTGAAAAATTTTAAATCACTGCATTCACATAGATGAGACTAAAATTTTCAAATGACTGCATTCACATAAACAGTACTGAAATCAGATATCAAACTCAATCACAACAATTTGCATTCACACAACCTGAAATTCTGCAAGATACTTGACACCAAATCTTCAGTATATGATAAATAAAATCATGTACATGATATTTTTAATTCCGCTCTCTCCTTAGCCTTCTAGCTAGGTGGAGATCCTTCGGGAGTATTGTGACTCTCTTCCCGTGCACTGCACACAAAAATGAGTCCTCAAAAAGCTGCGTTAGGTACATTTCTGCAGACTCTTGTATTGCGGACACCGCATCTGTCGTAACTCTGTTCCCCAAGGAAAATTCATCGACTATTTCTTTTACAAGCCTCACAAAAGGGATCCTTCGGCCTCTTTTCCAAATATAGTATGTTCTTGTCTAGGCTCATGAGTAAAAATCCTTGGACATCCACAAATGTAGTAACAGGCATATAAAATGTAACAACGCAAAAGTAATGTCAAAACATAACCAAATATATTAGAATAGAGTCAAAACACAACCAACTAATTGTGTTTTCTATTTTCCATTAGATTAAATCCTTTATTCCCATTGGACTCCTAATGTTCCTGTTTGTAAAAATGAAACACATTCATGATCTTTTTCGGCTCGTCTCCGTATCTGCAAAACCAGACACAAAGTTAATAATCCTATATTTATTCAACATTACTATTTAAAATTCAGGAATCTGATGGAAATTAGGGACTCACATTTTGTCCATTACGAGTGAAGACAAAATCTACTGGCATATCAACAAAAGTCAATCCAAGCATATGCCGAAGATCTTCTAGGCTGCACTCCTTATTTATATGAATTTCTCATATTTCATCATGGGGCAAATGTATGGATATCTCCACTTCTCGCTGATTCGTCTCCGCGTCCAGAGGGTCCCATCGGCCATGACCAAACTTATATCGCCTATAAATGAAACTTAAGGAGCATGTTTGACGTGAAATATGATACCTTATAGTCATTGTTTCACAAGAGAGCTTACACCTTATTAAATCTCCTTCATGCTCCATTTCCTTTGAAGACCATGCGACAAATATGTTGTCCAACTGTGATGATTCTGTTGCTTTCCATGCCCACATCGTGTTTGTTTTTCCTAAAGGAGACCGCCTTAAATATGGCAACAAATACGGTGATCGGCACAGAGATGCTAGTGTAGACTCGTTTGGATCCGAATGTTGGCTTCATATTACCAATAATCTCTTTGAGAAGTTGCCTCTTCGTTAATTCAATAGTCAGTTGGTCAACATATGGCCACTCGTGAGAATTGATCGCAAGGCTCAGAAGTTGGTGCTAATTTGCCTTGGCCAAAGTTTTTTTTTGGAACTTCGTACATGTGATCATAAAAGAAAATGCCCATTTTGATCAGGGCAGAGGATGCCAACCCACCATATATTAGTTCTCCATATTTGGCATGTATGGCAGAGAATTTTCCAGTGAAGGACTTCACGTTTTGCCAGTCGAAGCTATTTGAAGGAAAGACATCTGCACCAGGCATTAATGCAACATTATTATCCATTACAATGACATAATAATAATTAAAACATAATAGTTAACACAAGAATAAAAGATGTGAGACCTACAATGTGACTGTATGGTTCTATCAGCAACAGCCACATCCAATAAAATATCTCGACGCATGTATACGTGTTGCACATTTGCAAGGTATTCGCCGTTTTGGTCGATCTTGAATTCGTGGATCCTTCCTTTCCAATGGTAGTCTTGGTTGTTTCGCTTCCTCTTTGCAACCTTGTGAGTTCCTTTGCCCGATGGTTGCATGTAAACCCAGTCAAAAGTTGAAAATTTATGGGGCACCCAATGCTCATTGGAATCTTTGATGTGTGCAACAATGGAAGCTAGTTGATTCTTGGGCTTCCTTGATTGAGTAGAGGCCATAATGGATGATGTAATGATAATGTAGGATATGCGAAATAGTGTGTAGATCTTCAGATAAGGTGAACCAAAATAAAAAAAATAGAATATATGTGGAGTATACAGAATGTGTGTGAGAGAGAGAGAGAGAGAGAGAGAGAGAGAGAGAGAGAGAGAGAGAGAGAGAGAGAGAGAGAGAGAGAGAGAGAGAGAGAGAGAGAGAGAGAGAGAGAGAGAGAGGCTACAAAATGAGAGAGAGATGAGAGATACAAGCTTGTGAACATTCAAAATTTGAAATAAGGACTAGGCTCACTTAGGATAAGGCTACTAGTAGATAGACAGGCTAGTTGATGTTAACTTGTAGGCATAGTTATTGCTTTATCTAGGGTTAATGTAGGGTTAATGTTAGAGGTGTACTTTGTGGGCCCACACTTGATTTAATCTGCACCATTGAATTTGCCATGTCATATGGACCATTCCCTCTCAGTTGTCAATATTCTATTGGGACACATGTCGTCATTAACACTAATTATAATTAGTGAAGAGGCCTTTTTTGAGTCCAAAAAGGGCCCTAATGTTTTCTTTTTGGATTTTTCCAAGTGAGAGAGAAGCACTTCAATTCTTCAGCTTTGATGTTTTGTTTCTCTTGTGAAAATTTTCAGGCTCTTCATTTCAAAGTTTAATAAAAAAAAAACTAAACTTACATCCGACGCCCTCATATCCAACGCCCTGTTCACATCTTATGCTCTTTGTCCACATCCAACGCCTTGTTCAAATCTGACGCTCCCTATCTACGTCCGACGCCCTATTCACATCCAACACCCTGTCTACATCCGATGTCGTATTCACATCCAACGCTCCCTATTCACATCCGATGCACTATTACAAAAATAATACAAATTTTGTAAAATTGGTAGTACCTAAAGCTTAGATTCCACCAATTAGTAAACAACACTAAAATAGTACCAAAAAGACCACAAAGGATTGTATGTGAGCTACAAACACAAATAAACATAAAAAAAATAAAAACCTAACTTTTGTAATTTTATGCGTAAAATATGGTCACGAGAAGTCTAAATAGTACATATTTGGTAGATTTTAAAATTAAACTTAGAGACTTAGTATAAAAGACCTAATTTGGTAGTCAGTAGGATCGGAATTGGTTTACGATAAGTTCTTGTAGTACGAATCTTTCATATTAAAATGTTTCACCAACACAAAAATAGTACCAAAACAATACAAAATATTTAAAATTAGTACCCGACACTGGTGCAGCTCAATACAATGTTTGTTCACTCGCTGCATTAAAGTCATTGTTAACATCTACAAAGTGAACTTGAGGAGGATTCCCATTACCACTGATCTATATTCAAGAAGTCTTATCGTGTTACAGGTAGAAAGTACCTGCAGGTAGTACCAAAGCATCATATATAGGTAGTACCAAAATATCATACACATGTAGTACCATGAAGGTAGAAAGTACCTGCAGGTACTACCAAAGCATCATATAAAGGTAGTACCAAAGTATCAAAGCATCTTATAGTACCAAAGTACTACACATGCAAAAAGTTAAAGAACCTTAATTGGTAGTCTGGAGGATCAAAATTGTTACCCGATAGGTTCAAATAGTACCAATCTTTGGTACTCAAAAGTTTCAGAAACACGCAAACATTACAAAAATAGTACCAGTTTTGTAAAATTGGTAGTAACTAAAGCTTGGATTCCACCAATTAGTAAACAACACTAAAATAGTACCAAAAAGACCACAAATGATTGTATGCAAGCTAAGAATACAAATAAATATAAAGAAAAACATACTTAATTTAATAGTTTTATGCATAAAACATGGTCACGAGAAGTCTTAATAGTACCTATTTGGTAGATTTTAAAATAAAAATGAGACACTTACTATAAAAGAACCTAATTAGTTAGTCAGGAAGATCAAAATTGGTACACGATAAGTTATTGTAGTAGCATTATTTTGTATTCAAGAGTTTTACCAACACAAAATAGTACCAAAATAGTACAAAATTTGTAAAATTAGTACCCAATTACTGGAGTAATACTACCAATTGGTGTAACAACACTAAAGCAGTACCAAAAAGACCGAATCAAGATGTGTGCAAACTGCAAATACCACGAAACCTAAGAAAAGAGAACCAAATGTTGTAGATTTAAAAATAAAAATGGTACACACTATAGATCTCAGTAGACCAATTTGGATGATTTTAGAATGAAAATAAGACACACGTTATTAAAGCACCTATCTTCGTAGTTTGTATTATAAAAATTGTTACACGATAAGTTCCGGTAATACCAACACAAATATTCAAAGTCCAAAAGTTCCAAAATATTAAAAAGCACCAAACAGCTAAATGCAAGTAGATCAAAAAGTATCATAATGCTGCAAACAACAAATTGAAGAAATGTTCAAAAACTACCAAAACTATCACAACCACCAAAAAGCAACAAACAACAGTACTTTCTACACCCCAGAAGTACAAAATATTCCATGAGGTCCAAATAGCAAAACGAAAAGTTATTTGAAAATATTATAGAGTACCAAAAGTGCCAAAAATATATCTTACACAAGTTTTCTTAACTACCAAATAGAATATAGTTGTTTATAAGCTTCTACAAGTACCAATAGTTCCAAAAGTCCAAATGAGCAAAATATCAGTTGAGTAAAAACTACAAAACAGTTCCAAACAGCAAGAGGTGGAGTGTATATCTGCAGAACCAAAGAACAAGAGTATCAAAGATCAGTTTTAGCAGTGCAAAAGATCAGCATTACCAAGAAAATAGAAATTAAAAAAAAAAGGACCTGAGTGTCGTTAAGAAGATGTATTGGATGCTTGACAACACTCTTTCTTCCAATAGTTGGTCGGCATATGTCTTTTTTGTTGGGGGACACACAAGTTTCTGAGCTCCAAAAGGCATACACTAGTTCTTGACCCGAGCCGTGATTATGCTACCTCTAGCCAATTGTCTCTGACAGGCACTCAAGGGCAGAACCTCCTCATCGTCCTTAATGTTAAGACGAGTACTGGCTGCAACAATATTTTTGCAATGAACACCCAAAGCACCTGTAATTCTCGAATGAGGGAGATTTGTTATACCATCAGCTTTTATTAGTACCATGACAAGCAAAGATCTCTTCATGAAGAGTTCATTCGCCGAATGGGGCACCTTAATTTGACTGAGGGGGTTAGGGATGTTAGAAACAAGATTATTCTCAACATTATTAGATGATATTTGCAGCTCCCAAAAAGTTGGTTGCAGAAGTAGTTTCTAGAATATCTCCCTCTGAATATCTATTGAAAATTGTTGTGTATGTCTTCGCCAATATTTTTTTTGTAGCTAAACAGATTCGTTTTCTTGTTTTGACGTCATCTACTGAAGGTTGATCTCCAAGCCTCCTAAAAAAAATTTCTTTCAATCTCTATTCCCGTTTCTTACCATCTCAATAATCCCTCATTGCGGAGCAGTGAAGAGGTTCCATGTTGGGATCACTTGCGGACGTCTCATGCATTGTAGGAAAAACTGCTGGAATATCCAAAATTGAATCTGTGAAATATATATTATTGCCTTGAAAACTATCCATGCTGGAATCGTCTGCTATTTTGCACACAGACTAATTGATCAGACAAACAGCTCGATCAAACAGATCACGTTCAGCAAGAAAGACCTGGATCAGCCATAGCGCGATCACAAAGAGCACGATGAGGTTTATCAGACCAGTACTGAGAGACTTTACGAACACAATCAGAGAGAGAGAGCTAGAGTAGGAGATCTTTCAAATGCGAGGAGAGAGAGAGAGAGCGAGCTGGATTGTGAAAGAGCGAGAGCGAGAGAGAGAAGCCGACGGCCTATTGTCCCACAACAAATGCAATTATTAAATAATTATTACAATTACACACCTGCAAATTTGTTACAAATAGTCATAGTCTCTTCATATCTCTAGTGGACCCAGTTTAGAATGGTAAACAACAAAAAAAAAATTTGAGTGCATTTGTACCCAAAAAAGGTAGTGTGCTTGACAGTCCATGTTGTACCACCAAAACATGCTTTTAGCCCTAGACTATCTCTAATAAGTAATTGATAACTTTGTCTGATTCACTTTCGCTAATAAGTAGTAAGCGCTAAATAACAATACTCAAAAATAGAACTCTATGAGTCCTACTCTGATTTTCTTTCTCTCTCCTTCTTCATTACAACTATGATCAGCTATTTATACTAAAGCAATTTAAGCTTATCCAATTAGGGCAGCTAATTAGCTCGTAGGTCACAATTGGCAATCATCCATCCAGTTAGGCCTTCTTGAAAATTTACTTACAAATTGGTAGGGCAAGTCTTGAGGTTCATAACATGCAAAAATAGTAACTATCTTCCTTCGACATCTCTGACTTCTCCGATAGTTCATCGAAGCATCTGATATGTCAGAGTCACTTGTTGAGCGATTCTCGAGTATTTTTGCAGACTGTGTAGAAATATGAATAACTCTCTCTCTCTCTCTCTCACACACACACACACACACACACACACACACACACACACACACACACACACATTCAAATAGACACAACAAGAAAATTCAGAAGCTCACAAATCCAATTAACATCAAAATAGCATAAAACAGTGAGAGATGGAGAAATATGAAGAGCAAGGACATCCAATCGCAAAATGGTAGAAGTTACACCTTTGATTGAACATGAGAAATAAATTACAAAGTACCACTTTTTATAGTGGATTTTGGGCGCTTGGCAATGGCTATTGGCCAATTTTTACCTCTTTTATTATTTGAATTTGAATTTAGGGGAGTAAGGACCCTCCAATCTCTAACTTGAATTTTAGGCCTCTAAACTTGTTTACTCACATAAATAATCTAAAAGTCCCTTTATTGCTATCTAATTGATCAAATAACAATGTGATCACTGGGCTAGACTTACACACATAGGGTGCCAATTTCCTCAAACTTATTTTGTATTCTAGAATAATATGATTTATGTACAGAGTGTATTAATATTCTCTAAAGCCGCAACATCCAAAGATCGATGTAGTTGTAATTACCAGATGGAGACTAGAAGATGGAAAGGCTTTTGCCCTAAGCACTCTCATATCTATGATGCCCAAATCAGCTCAAATAGCCAAGGATGCTTGGGACATATTAGTTATACTATGACATTAGAAATGCAACCTCCAAGCTACATTTGAGGAAGAAAATTTTCACACTAAAAATGTCTAGAGCTGAGTCTATTTCGACCCACCTTGACAATCTCAAAAATCTTATGAAGAAAATATATATCACTAGCTTAGTCATGGACAATATTAATGCCATTACGACTCTATTATTCAGTCTACTTGAGACATAGAAAAATTGGATGTTGTTGATTTTTACTCAATATGGTCTCACTCTTACTAGAATAATCTCTATGGTACTTTAAAAAGAGATAAGAAGAAATGGATTATCTTCTAGTTTAGGTTCAAAACCTCAAACTCTTTATTGAAAAAGAAATCTGAAGCATAGATCCAAGAAATCAGCAATGTCTAATCAAGTAGTAAAATCAAAGAGCAAGGAGCATCCAAGATCAAATTCCAGCCCATCATCATCTTAGCAATTGAGTCTGCAAATACTACAAGAGGAAAGATCATGTCATCAAAGACTATAGGACACTCAAATATAAAAATGAGATCAAGAAGGGGTTTCAGCAACAAGCAAACACTACTGATAGCAGTAAATTGACCCAAATCAACATAGTAGATGAAAATGATGCTACATTTACGGCCAAATGAAAAGAAATCCAAGATGATGATGCTTGGTACTTGGATTCAAGAGCAACTCAATACCATTATGTCTGGTTTTATGATTTCAAACTCTTCACTCATTCCAAGATGGTCCAACTAGGTGGCAACTCATCTCACAATATCAAAGGTGGAGGTACTGTCGAACTAAAATCATAAAATGGTGATGTCAAGTTATTATCCAAACCTGATCCAGACATCCACCTTCAAGATCCACAGATGATGCTTCTTGTTATTCCATGCCTAAACATAATACTGTAAACAAAGCAATGACACATGCTGATATCAATCAATGGAGGGTTGTCGTGGACAAAGAGTATAACTTTCTCATGTTGGGTGGATAAACAAAAAGGGGCAAGCTTATGCAACAAAAGCTTTTACTTAGGATTGAAAAAGGATGAAAAAAGTTATGAGGAAAAAGTGTTTTTCCACATTGGAAAATTCACTTTTACTTATGGGACTAAGTAGTATAAGTTACAGTGTTCAACTTGGAAAACTTTTAAAACCTTGTAAGTTCTAATTTGACTCTTATTAATCCTAGGATTCTAAGTTTAGCCTTGTAACTTTCCAAAAATATGTTGCTTGTCCCATGCTAACTAATTGGAACCACAAGTTGGGCTCATACACTTCAACCTCGTAATTCAACCCCCACACACCCCTATTATGAAATGTTGCCAATCCCATGGCACTTTATTTGAAAAGAGCCTCTTGTTGTGTTGCCTCATCTTCATCTTATTGTTTTTGGATCTCTTGAATTAGCTTCCCATAGCCATCGATAGCTTATGAATGGTCTTTTCGTCCTTTTAGATGGCTGAAGACATGGGAGCTACTTGGTAGCCACTACATTTGCTGCCATTCCTCAACATTGCCAGTGTTGGGATGTCAATGAGGACCATGTAGTAGTAACTACGGACAACGACGAGCTGATCTTGATGGTAGAAGCTCATCAGAGAGGTGTTGGGATAAAAAAATAAGCGACCCAAGGAGTGGTCCCCATGGATTTCAGAGGTGTCCCTTGTGATTGATGGTTGCTTGTCTACCCACTAGATCCAAACAAGTTTTATACTTTTAGTGGAACTATTTAAGGGCATTTTGAAAGTTTGGCTAGTTGTTCTAGCCCCGTGAATTTGAATTATTGGCTACTTGGGCATGACCATTTTCATTTTCTGATTTAGGCCACTGCTTCCTTTTGTTCATGGGCAAGAAGTGGGGGTTGACCGACATGAATCATGGAGCTCGAAAGTATTCTACTAACGATGTGCTTTTCATATTTCCAAAGGACTTGCCTCCATGTAGGTTGTGGTGCTAGCTTAGCCACCATTTTTTTTTATGGCCTTTAAGGTTGGCTAGTTGCATGGTAGGAGGAACCACATGTCTATAGTGCTGAATTTGATGCTTATTAGCCTCAAATCCATTTATTAATGAGCATCCTGAAAAAGTATACAAAAAAAAAAAGGGCAAGGCTTGAACTTTTGAGCAGAGGTCGAAAAATCCAGTATCGGATTTTTTCGTCCCAATGTAACTCTTGTCAAAAAGAAATTTTCCGACCTTGGATCGGATCGGATCGGGTCTGATTTTTCTGACCCTAGAAAAATTCGAGCCTCAATATATTTTTGATACTATACATATTTTTCGATCCAGTGTAAACTTTTTGATCCTTTGTATAAAAGCTGACCCTATGAAAAATTCGTAAAAAATTCGATACTGTTGGTCAGAAATCAGACCCAACGACCTTATGTTGACAGTCCGCCTACATTATACATGTATTTATAGTTACAAGGCGGTTGTAATTAATATAGAAGATAGCATCCAATGCGAGTTAGTTGTAGATATTTTTCAGTATATCTAATCCTAGAATCTTCATAGTAATCAATATGATTTCCTTTGCCAGTGTTATCACACACAACGATCAGCTGAAGTGATTACTTCAAGCATTGTACTCATTGTTGATATTAGTCAGTGTGCAATTATATGTCTCACTATTGTTATAGTTCACTTGCATTTGGTGAATCAATTCAATTTGAACATTATGTTGCCAATTGCAGTGGTTCTGATCCACACATCTAGCTCGCTTTCAGCTTCTGCTCATACCCACTGATTTTCGACATGGTATCAGAGCAGGCATTCCAGTAATCTGCTTCCATCATGGATTATTAGTCTTGTTTCTATCAAGACATTGTACTAGCAAGCGCACAATCAATAGTTTTCCGAAATAGTTGCTTCTACCAACGATCTCGCTCAGCCAGAATGGATCCATCTTCTCTAATCAAGAGACTCAATGGAGGGAGCTATCATCTCTGGAAGTTCAAAATGAAGATGCTATTAGCCAAGGAACTATAGGACATTGTTGACGGCACAGAAGTCAAGCCAAAATGTGATACAACCATTATCACCAAATGGAGACTGAGAGATGGCAAGACATTTGCCATGATCACTCTCAATATCAAGAATACACAAATAATTCACATATGTAATGCTCAGACTATGAAGAATTGCCAAAAATTGGCAAATCTGGCTTGATAAAAAAACCATGTAGAATAGTGTAAATTGTGTACACAAGTGGGTCCCACACATGTGAGGCCATGATGCCACATGGGAAACCCATCCTAATGTAGGTTAGGTCAAGTCAAGAGAGTTGGTCATGTCTATTTGGTCGTCATCCCTACTTTATAGGACCTACACCTAAGTTTAAGGTGAAAATTTGACCAACTAGCTACCTACCAGGCATAACTATAGGAAATAGACTAGGGTTTCATTTTAGGTCAAGGAGAGTGAGTTAACTTCCTTATTACATGCTGGAAATCCACCTAACTTCAAGAAGAAAGTCGAATTTGCTATGTATTCCCTCCATAGTGTGAAGATAGAAAATTTTTGGAGCTCATTGGCAATCTCAAGCTAGTTCACTATGTACATTGAGTTTTTGTAATCCAAATGAAACCAAATCAATTTCTACTTGTTTCTCAGGTTGAAGGCCGTACTACAGCCTATAGTACACACGTGTGGGCTCGGATTTCAATGTTTATCAATGCTTTTGATTGTTAATGCTTGTTGTTTGTCAAATTGCCAATCTAGATCAACTTTTTTGTGTCTAGTTTTTTGATAGATTGTTAAGCAAGCATCCAATCACTCTTGTGGATCTTTTGTAGATTCATTTATGGTCCTAAAGTATAGTACTTTCACATGGTATCAGAGCCAAGTACAAGAGCATAAGCCATTGATCTAATGCAAATCCAGTCTTAGCAAGTTTTGGTGCTAAAAACTAGTATTGAGAGGGCAAGCTAGAATCTTGATTTTGGTGAGGAGATTTGATCCCAAACTTGGTAGGGGTCCAAATCCGTGCAAAGATCTTAGCCAGAACATTTGGGATCTTAGATCCATTCAAGATCCACTTTTTTCACAGGTAGAGATACCATCATTTGAAATGATATGTCCAAGGACTACCCCATGGGTGACCTTGATTTGACACTTGTCAGGGTTGAGTGAAATTCCAAACCTACGGCAGCAAATAGAGATTTTTTCTAATGCCTCGAGGTGCTTGTCAGCTGAAGAATGTACACCCAAATCATCGAGATAAATCTCGATGATCCAGTATAACAAGTCTTGGAAGGCCAATTGCATGACCCTTTGAAATGTTGAAGGGGCGTTGCATAAGCCAAAAGGCATGACATTATAAGCATAGGCCCCATTTTTTGTTGCAAAGGCTGTCTTGTGTTTATCTTCAGGGGTTATTTGAGCAAGGAAATAACCACTGAATCCATTCAAGAAGTTGAAAGCTTCAGCTCCTGCCATTTCTACAAGGATTTAGGTCATTAAAGGTAAGGGAAAATGGTCTTTCTTCGTAACCGCATTAAGATTTTTCAGATCGACACAAATACGAAGTTTGTCAATTTTCTTGGGTACAACCACAATGGGTAATACCCAATTAGTATGTTGGACTTCATAGATGAAGCCAGCATCCAGCAATTTCTTAATATCTTCATCGATTCTCTCGCGATAGACAGGGTTACATCTATATGGTTTAGCCCTAATAGGCTTAGCGTTGTCTTTGTGAGGAATCGTATGGACCGCTACTTTAGGGGAGATCCCTTTCATTTCTGTATAGTTCCATGCAAATACATCCCTGTATTTGTGAAGTAAAGTTTCCAGATCAAAAAGTTGTTTTGACGAAAGGTGTGCACCAACATGAACTATTCGATCCATCTCCTCGTCAAAATCTTTAAGGTCTAACGAGATTGTTTTAGTGCCTCCTTCAAAGGAGATGTGGCTGTGATAACTGGATAACGACATCATCCAAGGTGAAGTCTTTAAACTTTTGAGGGAGATCAAATGGTGGTTCCGCAAAGTTTTCGGAAACTTTGGAAATCATTTGAGTGGAGGCACTACCAGACGTGGAAGATTGGTCTAATTGTTTGATTTTTGTCTCTTTAGACATGGGCTTAATTGGTTGCTTAAGCTTCTCACACATTTAATTTTGATGCTCGGTTAATTTTGTATCATTAATTTTAGGTTTTTGTAACTGAGTTTTTTGAGGTTTTTGATTGGGCGGTGTTGTTGCCTCGTTTATCATGTTGGCATCTATTGTATCCCAGACTTCGTCTGGATACACAACCCATGTGTATACTTTGGGCTTGGGTCGATATGTTTGTGTGTTGGGTACTTTGGATGTCAGTTGGACATGAGCCAACGGCCCTGCTGACTTGATCTCCTGTGGAATTGATTTTGGCTAATAATGTTGGGCATCTAGATAAAGAAGTACATGTTCATCCTTCATTTCAACACCATCCATGGAAAGAGTCCTTCTTCCGAAACATGGGCGGTAGAGACGTTAGGTTCGCCTGAGCACCAAGCTATCGGAATAGGGTCAATTATCATAAGTGAAATGCTGGGTGTATTTTGTAGAAGACGGTATAATATAAACATCCTCTATAGTGGTTTCGATACGACATCGGTTAGAATCAGCACAGTCCACAGTGGCTAGTGCTTGACCCCAATTTATTATGTCCGTGGATCTCATATAGTGGCCTTTTGGTTGGATTGGGACACTATCGGATTCATCATAAGTTGTTGATGACCAATAATCATAAACTTTAGCAGGCTTGACATGGCCAGCTGAGTCAACAGTGACTCGTTTGTCGTGATTGCCAAAGGTGATTTTGCTATGCTTCCAATCTTGGACAACGTCTGCCATCTATAGCCAGGGTGTACCAAGAAGGAGTTTATAAGTATTTGCATCATCTGGTAAGTCTAAAATGACACAATCGATTACAAATTTGACACCTGCAATGTGAACATTGATATTCGATAAATGACCGGCAGGGTTTGTAACTCGTTGATCAGCCATGCAAAGGAGCCTATTAGGTTGTTTAGGACAGTCTTTGAAACTGTGTTTGCGAACACAGTCTGAACACTCCACATGGTATTGGTTCTTAACTTTACAATCAACCATGAAGTGGCCAGTTTTACCACAAATAAAACAGTAGTTGCTCATTGGTCCTGTGGTAATAGCATAACCATCTTGGATGGCAAGTTGCGCTTGGCTTTTTGAGATTGTGGGTTACTCATCTCGCTTGCACGAGTAGGAGTTTTCACTTGGATATGGCTGAAAACTAGCAGATGGGAGTGTTATCATGATTGTATGTGTGATCATAGGAGTTATCTACAAAATGTGTTTGTGCAGATTCTCTAGGGTGTCTATGTTTTTGTGCTCCTTGATCAGGTTGTCCCCTTGGAGGTGGACCTAAGAGTGCCAACTGTGGTTGAGGTTCAAGTTAGACTGTCTTGGCAACTCTTGCATATGAACTTGGTTGTTTCGTTGTGGGTAGTGCTGGTGCTGGTTTTGTGAAACAAACGGTTGTCGAGGAGGTTGATAATGGCCCCCTGACTGGTTGTGAGGCTAGTTCCTCAGGTTATAATAGCAATAGAGTGAGGTATGGCCCTTAAAGTCGCAGATGTTGCATTTGATCAATGAAGTATCGGGGACTGGTTGGTATGATAGACACTCATTGCCAATGTGTGCACCTCGACAGTGAGGGCACCAAGTATTCTCTCGTCTATGATGGATTTGGCCAGTGGGTAATTGACCCGACATCGAGCTCTGGATAGATTTCAGAGTATTTTTAAACTCTTTCATGAGTTTTTCCATTTGTTGTTGGTGTTGCTGGTTAAGCAACTCCATTTGTGTTTTCCATAATTGTTCTCGTGTTTTCTCATTTGGTCAAGCTTCTTGGACAATGTGATGTGCTCTCCATTCACGTGGCTCATCGACATTTGATTCCTCGTCTTCTTCTCGAATGGCATCAGACATGGCTTATTTCAATGATGTGTATTCATCATTGGAGCGAAGTTCACATCGTATCCATCATGGGAGTCCAATGAGGAACCAAATGCTGAGAATAGATTCAGTTGGTTGTTTCTATACTTGACTTTTTAATCTTTTAAATCTTTCTATGTAGTCACGTACTTTCTCATCTTTTGTCATTTTGATATTACTCTTTTATTGACAAAAAGACTTTTGATCAAACGAAATGGCTTGAATTGTTTGATGAATGCTTTTTTCAAGAGTGACCAGTCTCGTTTATCTTCATGATCAAGGTCAAAAAACTATTCTCATGTTCGATCGATCATGGTCATCGAGAAGAGCTGAACCATGGCGTCTGGTGATGTCTCGCCATAGACATTACATACATTCTCAAATATTTGAAGAAATCTTTGAGGGTCAGTGTTGCCATCGTACTTAGGTAAATCTAACATGGGAGTACGTTTTTCAATACGCAGAACATTATTTGCAAAAGCCCCATTTAAGTGAGCTCGTGCATGTGATGATTCGGCATCATGAAAGTGTGGGCGATCGTATGGAGCTTCAAAACGCATGGGTTCCCATCTATCAAATGGGTTGGTTTAGGGCTTCTGGACTTGGGACTTCATCCTAGAATATCTATTGAATCGAGCCTGCTCGGTAGATGGAGAGACCATCTTTGGTGGATAGTCCGTAAGGACGATCCATAACAACTCTAGAGTACTAAAAGATTGAGTATATAGGTCTCGTGGACTCTTGTGTAACTTTGGTTTTTTCTTTTTTTGTCAAGGATATTAGACAGAGTCTAATAATGTGGGATGTCCACATGGCACAGTGTTTGAGGTTAGGGTTTTGCAAGAAACTGGTGTGCATTAGAGGAGTTTTGAGCTCCCAAAAGACCCTTTAAGAATTCATGCAAGATGTAGTTTATATTATTATAATATTATAACGCTAATACTTTTGAGTTGCCATAACTTTTTAATTGTAGCTCAAAAGTATGTCAACTAACATAATATTGGAAAGCCCTTGTTGAGCGCTTTCCAATGCACTAAACTACGCTAAATTTGGACTTACCACTAAAACGTTATGGCATTTTTAGTGTGGAATCAAAATGTGGACTCAAAAAGTTACATTACGTAGATTTCAAGTTTGAGTGTTTTGATTGGTCCATGTGTAAGAAAAAATTGAGAGAAAATATAAAAAGAATCTTTACAAAGGGTCTTTTTTGGATTTAGAACTCCTCTAATGAGAACTGTGGTAATTGGCTAATACTGGAACCTAGTCAAATAATAGAGTTGAGTTTGTTGTGGAGTTGACTAGGTCGATATTGTAAATTCAAACACTCGGTTGAGAATTGATAGGAAACACGCGGTTGAAATTTGAAGGAATGCCTTCGGTTGAGATGGGACAGAAATCTCCGATCGAGATTCGACAGATGTGTCTGGTTGAGATTTGACAGAAGTCACCGGTCGCAATTTGACAGAAGTCACCGGTCGAGATTTGACTGGAATTCCTCGGTTGAGATCTGAACAAATGTCTTTGGTTGAGATTTAGAAGGAAGGCGCTCGGTTGAGATCTGAATGGAATGCACTCGGTTGAGATCTGAACAAATATCTCGGTTGAGATCTGAATGGAAAGAGCTCGGTCGAGATCTGAATGGAATGCCCTCGATCGAGATCTAACAAAAGTCTTCGGTCGAGATCAGACTGAAAACACTCGGTACATGCATTTACAAGCCATGCAACCAATCCTTGCTCAAGTACAAATTAACATTCTGAAGCAAAGAGCAATCTACAAATCTATCTACCAAACTATGCTAAGAATCAAGAAGCATAAAAGCATCAAGATTAAACTACACAATAAGAAACAAGAATAAAAATCTAACTACCTACAATATACTAGCATCCCAATAATCAAGAAACACCCATTTCTTGATGCTTGGAATGCCCAAGAACAATCAAGGACAGAATTGTTGATGAATATGCCAGATCAGAACCACAATCTCAGCCTACATATAGTTTACCTACATGCTGAAATTACATAAACAAGAAACAAGAAAGCTAGTCCACATCTACATTCCACATTGCAAGAGAAAAGTAAGAAATCTAATTAAGCCATAACCACAACAAGAAATCAAAGCATGTTTATAGGAATTTCACTCAAGACAATAGTTATGAACAAGGAGCTTCTCAATTGTCAAGAACTCGTGGAAGATCTTCTTTGTTCATGCAAGAGAAATGACAATACAATAAAAAGCTCTCTCACAAAAGAGGGGGGCCCTTAAATAAGCAAGAGGGCTGCCCATGTGGAGCCTAAGTGGCAATTCCACTAATTTAGAAACATGTGGAAATAGCCCTTCCACTAGAGGTCACCATCAAAAGGTGGCTCACTCTACATTGTCTAGGAACAATACTAGCTCCTACATGGTCGTTCCTTCTCTGGAATTCACCATGTAGGCTCACATAGAAATCATCTGTCATCCTAGCTAGTAATCCTCAGCTCTCATGCTCGGCTCTCAGCTTCTTATGCTCTCCTCCCTCTGAGACCTCCTCGGTCTTGGGTGAGAGATGCTCTGTGTTTCAGCTTGGCTTAGCATCTGAGGATTTCTTGGAATATGCTAATATTTTGATAATGATATGTATGAACAGCTGATTTATACTAAGTAATTAGGTCGTCAAATGCGACTGCCAGTTGGCTGGAGTCTGTTGGCATTCATCCAGTTCCTTTTCAGAAGTTGATTGTTGATAAGCGGTGACAATTGGCCGTAAACATTCTGTCTGCATAAATAAGCGTAAACTGTCACTCTACAGAAATGAACGTAAACTGCCACAGGCAAAAAATACAACACTATATTTTTACTCCATAATTTCTGACAGGAAAAAAATGCAAAAAAGACGACACTGCATTTTTGCACATAATTCCTAACAGGCAAATAATGCGAAAAGGGTGACATTGCATTTTTATACATAATTCCTGATAGACGAAAAATGCAAAAAAGACAACACTGCATTTTTATACGTAATTCTTGACAGGCGACAGTGTTGCAAAAAGGCGAAAAGGTGACACTGTCGGGTTTGTATAGAGAGAAACTACGACACTGTTGTCAAACTCCATGTATTTCTGTAGACTATGTAAAAATACTTGTAATTTTGCAGACTATAAAAAAAACACGGGAAAATCCGTAGAACTTGATAAACAATGGATGGGGATTAAATTTGATTACTTGATTAGTAGGAAAGAGAATAATTAAACACTCCCCCTTAATCTGAATCCTTGAATGCCTTGGTCTTCAAATTTAGTGAATTACAAGAGTGGCAGATTAGCCACGATCTAGAATACTTCTGCTAATGTCATGATATTTGATCAAATATTTGTACCACATGGTACTTGGATGATCTTCTTGGCCGTTCGTGGAGCAAAAAAATATTTTGTGTCACGAATGTGAAAAATGCAAAAATAAGTTTGGTAGAGGCCAAAAATCTTGTATATAGATGAACACACATGTGTGGAGCCTGTTTCCACGTGTAAAACTAGTGTACTTGTCATGTACCATAATCATATATGTTGTACATATGATTTAATTCAAGTTCTAGTGGCATGATGAAGTTGAGAGTGATTTTGCCAAAAATCATAGATTAAGGAGTGATATGAAAGGTGAGAGGATGAAACCATTGTACCATCACTCTAGATTTGTTCAAGAGTGATAGGGTCAAGTTTAGAAGCATCAATTTGCTAGAAAACATCCTTGGATCTTTCCTCCAACTGAAACCCTTGAGAATTTCTAGTGCATATAGAGCATCTATGCAAATCTTTTGTAGAATTTGACATGGATTGGCTTAAATTGAGAGTTCTAGAAAAGAGATTGAGATCCAAGTCACATTGTTCAAGATCATTGCATCTAAAAATTGGAGTAAAACCATACTAGTTGAGTATGAAGTCTCTCTTGAGAACATAGATGATGTTCTTAAAAGGTTGAAATTGATTTTAAATCAATTAGAAAGCAAATGGTTATTTCATCAAATGTATGCTCTTGAGTCATGCAAGAGCAAAAGTGATTTGTTCACTCATAGTTTGAAAATTTGTATTGAGGCTCTTTATGAGAGTAAGTGAATCATCTTCTAAAGACACTTATCTCCATAATGAAGTATTTAGTCTCATTGGATCAGAGATTAGCATGGTAAACAGGCATGAAGATATGATGCAAACACTTTGTTATTATAGCATGCATAGTCTTGCCAATTTGGATGAGTCTAATTCTCTAGATCGTGGTAACATGATGTTAGATCTTTGTGATCCTAATAAATCAAGAAGAAAGCTTTATTTTCTCATGAAGGAGCATGCACATGAAGAAGGAGCAAGCCTCAAGGTCAAGCATCTACATGAAAATTGGAAGGAATCAATTTTGGAGGAGCTAGGATGGTGCAAAGCTCTCAAGCTCTTCAAAGATGTCAACATCAAAGAAGCACTATCATGGATGTGATGATTTCAGATCAACATCAAGCTCATTGGCTGATCTTCACACCTTTTGAACCAGCAAAGACCAATTCAGCCCATGGAGTCAAGTTCAAGATCATCATGTTTTCCATCAAGCTAGATTTTTGAGGAGTGTGAAAAATGCAAAAATAAGCTTGGTAGAGCCAAAAATCTTGTATATAGATGGATACACATGTGTGGAGCCTGTTCCCACGTGTGAAACTAGTGTACTTATCATGTACCATAATCATATATGTTGTACATATGATTTAATTCAAGTTCTAGTGGCTAAAATGGCCAAAAACTAGTTTTCTAGACATATGACACATGGCATCAATCTATTGATTGCATGAGCCACACATCCTTTGGTTAGGTGTCATATTCCATGTGTAGAGGACAGCTCACACGTGTGGATTAAGCTGAAGTAGGCGAATTTTGACTTCTAGAAGATTTCCAAGTAGATCTCCATATAGAAGGAAAATGGACCAAAAGTGCTCAAAATAGAAGGTTTTGTCCAAGTGTCAATTTTGCATGATGAATCATCATATGACAAAGCACCTTCACACATGTGGGATCAGAGGGATCATCAATACCATGAGATCCTACTTATTATATATATAGAGCCACATTTGGCCATAATCATTGTGAGACACCAATCTTGGTTTTGGTATCCCACATCTCCTCTGCTTTGGAGAGTGTGTAGCCAGGTCAAGAATGAGGCTATCCTCAATGGAAGATGATAGCAAGACTACTGCCTTGTCATTCTTCTCGCTCCATTCACGTAGCTCCTTGCTTGTTGTGGTAGGCATCTCCTATGTTCTATCTACCCAGGGGAATAATCCTTCACCCTTTAGTATCAGCGAGGTCTTAACTTTCCATGCTAGAAAGTTAGATCTTGATGAATCTAGAACTGTACAGAACTCTGGTGACAAACTAATAAAATTAAATCACGAATGATTTGCGAAACTTTTCGCAAAACTCAAATTATTTCTGTTCGAGAATAATTCAGTTTGGATCAATCAAGCTCTGAAACAAAATGAAACAAGACGAAATCTAGATGAAAATAAAATGAAGCGAAGGGCAGACAGGGAGATCGACTTTCCTAGAAGGATAGTCGAGATCAAGTGCTAGGAATTGTCTAGACATGTTCAAAACAAATGCATAATTCAAGTGTCCTAAGCGATGATGCCATAGTAATGCTTTATTGACAAGAATAGAGATTTTCAAGGCTTGACTAGAATCAAAATAAAAATTATGTTGAGTAGCTCCGGAATCCAGAAACCACAAATCATCTGAATTTGCGTATTTGTCTTTGACCATCAAAGCGGCTTCGTCCATTTCGACTTGAGGAGATGCTATAACTGTATTTGCTTGTTGATCAAGTTGCTTGGTTGCATTCTTCGCTTTGAGAATTCGGCAATCATGGATCTCATGATTATTGTGTTTAAAAAAATAGTATTGATTCAGAAAAACAAGATCAGATGCTAATGAGTGCAAGACAATAGCGGATAGAAACCGCGCACTCTAAAGTTGTGACTGAGTAACTAAGAATAGGTTTAAAATAAGCAACTCTGCTGATAAGCAGTAGCGCAATAGCAACTCTAAAATAAATCTCTAAAAGACTATGCTAGAATGCTTAAGAGAGTTCCAACTTGAAAGCTTGATAGAGAACTAACAACAATACTTTCTGATTGTGAACGATCTGCTTGATGAGAGTGCAGGAAGCGTCGTGTAATAATACTCAACTCCTTCACAATTCACAACATTGATTCAGGACTTGATCAGTGATAATGAGATGTATGAACAACTGATTTATGCTAAGTAATTAGTTCATAAAATGCGACTGCCAGTTGGCTGGAGTCTGCTGGTATTTATCTAGTTCCTTCTGAAAAGCTGATTGTTGATAAGCGGTTCCTTCTCAATAGCTGATTGTTGATAAGCGATGACAGTTGGCCGTAAACATTTTGTCTGGATGTAAATTGTTACTCTATAGAAATGAACATAAACTGCCACAGGCGAAAAAAATGCGATACTGCATTTTTACTCGTAATTTCTGACAGGTGAAAAATGTTTTTGACAGGCAAAAAATGCAAAAAAGATGACACTGCATTTTTACACGTAATTGTGTCACAAAAAGGTGAAAAGACGACACTGTAATTTTACTCATAATTCATGACAAGCGACACTGTCGGGTTTGTAGAGAGAGAAAATGTGACATTGTTGTCAAACTCCGTGTATTTCTAAAGACTATGTAAAACACTTGTAATTCTGCAGACTATAAAAAAACACGAGAAAATCCACAGAACTGGATAAACAACGGATGAAGATAAAAACCGATTAGTCAATTGGTAGGAAAAGAGATTTTGAAGGTTTCTATAGTTAATGTGTAGCAGGGCGACCTCAGTCAAGAGGATGAGCTGCAAGAACCACTAAGAATTGTGGGAAAATGGCCAAGAAGTCATCCCTCTTCTCTAGTTAGAGTTTTCAGAGGGAAAAGTGTGGATCTTTCTTCATAGAAAGCATTTTTTGGATCTATAAATTAGTGATGGTGGGCACAGGCAGCACGACCCAACCGCTAGGAGCTGTACCTGGCCGTAGTCCAAGGAGAGAGCATATATATCAGATTTTACAATCCAGAAACCCTTTTCCATAGCTAGGAAGCAAGGAAGTAAGAGAGGAAGAAGGGAGACAAGACGGTGGTCGCATGTGGCCAATTACAAAGGGCACATAGCGCTTTTAAGTGCCTAGTGGTTGTAGGGAAGAAAATCATAGCTCAGAATTCCTGTGGATCATCTGTTAAGGATCAACGTACAGGATCTAGTTGAGCGAGATCAACATGGACTGTGGATAAGAAGCCACTGCTATATCACATTGAAATGGGCTCAAGGGCAAATGAAGGGAGTTAAAGGGCATTGTAGCCTTCAATTTCATTAAAAATCTTCAAGTTAAAAGGGACCCTGAAGGTTAAATTCATTTGAAGAAAAGTTTTACTTCAAGGTAAAGAAATAGTGCATTTTCTTCAGAGGCCCTTATCGTTTAGCCCATTTTTCCGTTTAAGGCCATTCAAAAGTGAAAAGTCTCCAAATTAACGGTAGAAAAGGACTGTACCCTACAATTATAGTACTTGAAAGCAGAGTGATTGCCGCGGAGAAAGTGTTTGGAGCGTGCCAAAAGTGTTTTCACCATTCCAGTGGGCAAGTATTTCAGAGGACGACACTGATTTGGCTTCCGATCTGTCGGGAAAGCGGTGGGAGGTCGTGAAACTTTTTTGGTCAGACCTTAAAGTTGACTTTTAAAAGTTCCAATACTCTATAAGCTTGTCATTGGGCCTCATTAAGGCACTATAGGAGCAATTTCTGGCGAAATGGCAGGATTGGGGGGAATTCATGCTGGGAGAAGCCAATAACTTGGATGAGGTATCCAATTATGACATTTGGAAATTCAAAATGAAAGGTATTTTCATGGAAAAGGAGCTGTGGGACAATGTCACTAGGGTGGAACAGCGCCCAACTACAACTCCAGCCAATAATTGTGCATTTGACAAAAGGGCACAAAAGGCCTTATCCTTGATAAATTTGTCGGTGAAGGATCATGTCATTGCCCACATTAGTGAAGCTGTATCAGCAAGAGACGCTTGGGATGCACTCAAGACATGGTTTTAGATGGCGAACACCTCTTGAATGATGTTTTTGAGGACCAAACTCATAAGTGTTTGCATGGACGAGAATGAGGGCGCAGGGTCCTATTTTACGTGAACAAAGGAGTTAAGAAACCAGTTGACAGCTATTGGAGAGACCAATAAGGGATGTTGGGCTAGTTCACACAGCTATGAATGGCTTATCCAAAAATTTCCAAATGTTTGCAAGTGGCATTGCTTCGAGGGAGAGGCTACAGTTACGAATGAAGCCACAATTGATCTAGAGCTAAGCTATGAAAGCATCACATAAGCAAGACTTAACCCTAGCTTAGCTATGAAAGCATCACATAAACAAGACTTAACCCTATAAGCCAGGAAAGAGAGAGATTATGAAGACTAAAGAGAGAGATTAAGGAGATTAAAGAGAGAGATCAATATCTTCAGCTGCCTAACAAATGACATAGATTCCCTACTTATAGCCTAAAGGAAGTCCTAAAAAGGAAGCTTCCAGTGGCAAGGGCCCAACTGGGAGGGATAATAGTGTGCCCTCCAAGAAGGCCCCCACTCTCTAGTAATATGTCCAAATGTCCAAATAATGAATAATAAGACCCAAGGCCAACCATAAAGTCTAAGTGTCAATAATGAATAAAAAAGGGCCCAAGGCCTACTTATGCATAAAGTAAAATAAATGTAAATGGACGTGGTGAATGCAATGAGCCGAGTCCATAACTCTCCCCGACAGAAGAAAAGACCCAATTGCCGAAAAGAAACTGGATCAAACAGTAGCAAGCCCTGGTGCATCAACAACTAGAGCAACATCTGACGTAGAGGAATCAACAAGTGCAACAAGAGCACAATCCTGATCCACAAGTAATGGCGTATGATAAAAGACATCAATAGACTCCCATGTGGCCTCCTCAATAGGACGACCATCCCACTGGATCAAAAACTGAATCTGTCGGCAGTGTCGACTATGGTGAAGGCGAACCTAGTGAATGGCGGTTGGTAAGAAAGAGAACAGCTCAGGATCAACATCATGGCGATGAAGGAAACATCTTGGCCGTGTCACTAGAAACAAAGAAGTATGGAACGACCAGGAATGCCAAGGAACCAAAAGAAGATCAAGCAGTAACCAGAAGTGCCAAACTGGTTCGCGGAAGCAAAAAATGTCGTTCAGTGTTGCGAAAATGAAACTGTTTCTTTTTCGTTTTCGTCTTCGTATTTGCAAACAATTTTGAATCTTTGAATTTTCTTTTGCGTGGAAGCTTCACAGAATCCTAGACACGCGACTGCACATCACATACATTTTAGTCTAGCAATCAAGACACACAACGCAAGACAAGGAGATGCACGAAAATAGAATGATTGTATTATCAGTTTAGTTTTAGAGCGAGATCATCTGTGTCTCGCTCGTTGGCGGAATGACACTCTGCTCTTTTGCTGTGTTCTGCTCGTTGGCAGACTTCCATGCACAGCTCTATTGTTTCTAGTAATTTTCTTTTTGCTCTACTCGCTACGTCTCTCTCTCTCTATCTCTTACAGTTACTCTGTCTATTCAGGTCTATCTTTTTAATCCAGAGAGGATAGTTTATACCTCCACAGTGTGGAGTTTACAAGATGGCTAAACGTAGAAATTACAAGACTAGTTAACGCTAATCAACTAATCAATTAGTCTCCATCGTCGTCTCTACGACTCCAAGCCCGTTGAGCTGCCAGCTGGCAGCGCGAAAGGTTACCCTTTCGTTTGTTTCATTTCCTTCATTTGCTTTTGTTCTTTTCGTTTCTTCCATATTTTTTTGTTTTGCGTCCCTTTGCGGTTTGCGGTCCTAGAGGTATGCTTACGATTCGCGAATCATTCGTGCTTCAAGTCAAGGGACGTTGACTTTTGTGACTTGTTCTCGTTCGACCTTCGCTTCGTGTTCGTGTTGCGACAAAGTTGCAGGAGTTCACCATTTCTAACACTCCCTCTTGAACCTTGCAGCTTTGTACGTTCAATCCAATTGCCTTTCTTTGCTTGGCAAAGAGTGGCGTGTCGAACGGTTTCGTGAGCAGATCTGCAATCATGTCTTCTGATTTTATATGCTGGACTTGGAGCTCTCCTTTTGAGATCAAATCTCGAATGTGATGGTACTTCAAAGGTATGTGTTTTGTCTTTGAATGGAAGACAGGATCCTGGGATACATAGATGGCACTCTGAGAGTTCATCATCATCGTGCTTGGCCCTTCTTGTGGTATCCCGATTGCCTCCAGCATCATCTGCAGCCATGCTACCTCATTCGCCACCTTCGAAGTTGTGACGTATTCAGCTTCGCAAGAGGATTGAGCCACCAAGGTTTTCTTTTTGCATATCCAGTTGATTGCAGCTTTGCACGCTATGGTACATCCTCCAGTAATGGACTTGCTGTCATCTTTGCAGCTCACCTAGCTCGCGTCATTGTAGTGCTGCAGCTCGAATCCTTTTTCTTCGTTTTCATCTCTGTAGGTTAATCCAATATTTTGGGTACCCTTCAGATACTGTAGGATTCGGTTGGCCATTTTGCCAATGTGCCATGCCAGGATTTGAAGAGAATTGGCTCAATGCGTAAACAGAGAAAGCCAGATCGAGTCTGGTACAAATTGTCAAGTACATCAGACTACCGATTAAGTTTTGCTAGGGTATATCTGCCATCTTCTATTCTTCCTCTTTCATTTTTGGGCAATCCTGCTTCGTGAACTTGGCTCCAACTATCATTGGTGTAGCCTTCTCTTTGCTGGACATCATGTGGTACTACTTTAGCACTTTTCTGGCATATTTTGATTGACTCAAATGCATTTCTCCCTTTCTTCGATCTCTTTTGATCTCTGGCCCAAGGGATTTTGTTGCTTCTCTAAGATCTGTGATTTTGTAGCTTTCAGAAATCTGACTCTTTGTGTCTTTTATCAGCATCAAGAAATTTTCTATCATTAGCGAATCATCCACGAAAATGGTCAGTATCACAAAATCTTTTCCTACCCTTTTAATGTAGACATTGTTGTTTGGTTGAGTAGCATTGAAGTCTAGAGACTTCAGAAGACAATCAAGCTTCTTGTACCAAGCTCGTGATGCTTGTTTTAGACCATAGATGCATCTCTGCAACCGACAGACATATTGTCGATTGTTGGGGTCTTCAAAACTTTCAAGCTGCTTCATGAAGATTTCCTCCTCTAGATCTCCGTGGAGAAAGGTTGTTTTCACGTCAATCTGGTGAATTTCCAGATTGTGTTGTGTGGCGTATGCAAGCTTGTCATCTTGACCATGGGCAAATATGTGTCGAAATAATCAACACCATATCTCTACATGTAGCCCTTTGCGACAAGCCTTGCTTTGTAGCGGCCAATGGTGCCATCTGATTTCATATTTTTCTTGTATACCCATTTGTAGTCGACTATTTTTCTATTTTCTGGTGGTGGCTCTAATGTCCATGTCTCGTTTCGCCTCATCAACTCGATCTTCTCTGACATTGCCTGTTTTTAAAATTCTCCCTCTGGACTCTAGATAGCTTCTTGGTATGTTGCTAGCTCTTCAAAAAAACTGCAGTACTCGAACTGCGTGTCTTCGCTCCATTGAAGATTTTCAGAGTAGCGGTCTAGAGGTCTTCTTTGTCTTGTTGACCTTCTAGTCTCGTTTCGTCGCTGCTCGAACGTTTCTTGTTCGTGGGGTTGATCCTCTACTTCCTGCTACTCTGGAGTCTACGGTTCTGCATTCTGATTTGATGTCTGTCCTCGATCTCCCTCTTGAATAGGCAGTAGTGTGAAGATCTCATGGCCTCTTTCGTCTTTTAGTCCAGGGAATGTGGACTCATCGAACTTCACATCTCTGCTCGAAACAACCTTCTTCGTGGTTGGATCGTAGAGCCTGTACACTTGTGTTCCGTTCGAGTAGCTGACCATGATTGTTTGCTCTGATTTGTCATCAAGCTTGCTTCTTTTTTCTTTTAAAATGCGCTTATATGCTGCACATCCAAACACACGTACGTAAGACAGATCAGGCTTTCTACCTGTCCACATTTCGTATGCCGTTTTGCTTTCCAGCGCTGTCGTTGTTGATCTGTTCTGCAGATGTACAGCTGCAGCTATTGCCTCAGCCCAAAATTGATCGATGTTGCTTGCCTTTCTGACAGGCTTCGCAGAACTCAGTTTCGGGCTTTGAGATCTTGAGACTTGTGACAATATATTTTCTGCTCATGTCATACAGGCTCCCCATGTTTAGATGATACATTCTCCTATGCCAGAGCTAATCTTCATTTTCTGAAGCATTCAATATGCTATTAGAGTTGCTGATTAACCGTCAGCAACTTGTTTGTCGTCTTCTCGATTATGCGGCATGTGTTGCCATCGAACAAAACTCGAATGCCAAGATCTGCCATCTTGGAGACAAATAGCAGATCTTTTCTGAGTGAGAGCACATAGAGTGCTCCTGGCAGCTCTACTTGGCCTGGTAGTGTTTGTAACTGTAGAGTGCCGATGCCTTTGACATCATGTCTACTCCCATCAGTAGAGATTTCATGAAGTACATCAGTCGTTGTGGTGCTGGGACCTGGTGCTCTTGTCTTGATGCAGTGAGTTGAGCGAAGATCGCTCTGATCTTCTCAACGTGCTGATCCAACTGGTTGCCATCCCATCATATGGATTGCAGCTGATTGTGAAGGTGCATGATTGAAGTTGCAATCCTCACTTCATACTTCTGTTTTAATCTTTTCCATGCTGCATGGCTGCTTTCGCAGTCTTCAATCTGCATGAGTAGATCTTCATTTATGGACAAAACGATGATCGCCATTGCGTGCTCATCTTTTCTGATCCATTCAACTCTCCTCGAGTGTCCCTCTGAGAGTTCGATCACCGACTAGATGCCTTCGCCCTTCAAAAGTGTTTTGACTTTGAATTTTCAGATTCTGTAATTTGTGCCATCAAGAATGATTGCTACTCTTGTCTGGATTGTTGTAGCCATATTGTGTTGCCTAGAAGAATCACTACTGGGATATCAGTAGTGATAACTTGTGTGCTCTGATACCATGTTGCGAAAGCAAAAAATAGCGTTCAGTGTCGCGAAAGCGAAACTGTTTCTTTTTCATTTTCGTCTTCGTATTTGAGAACGATTTTGAGTCTTTGAATTTTCTTTTGCGCGTAAGCTTCATCTGTCATGAAACTATCTCGAACAGTTCGCGAAATATTCTAGATTTCTTCTTCAAGCTCAAGAATTGTCATCTATCGTGAACAATTCATGAAAGACAAAAATTTCACGAAGAGACAAGTGTCGCGAACAATTTGCGAAACACGAAACTGAGATGAAGAGATGGACTGTCGCGAACATAATTTATTCGACCCTGAAAACAGAGCGTCTATTTGAATATCAACCATTGTAAACGGTTAGATATCTACTGTTATAGCATTGAGGGGCCAAAAGACCTGTAAATAAAGGCCAAAAGACCCGTCTTGTAGCAATATAAATACATGTGCACTACTCATTGTAACACACTCATTCAATCAGAGACACAACAGTGAGATAAGACAACAAGAGACGTATATTGATGAATCAGATTTAGAGTTATGAAATTCTTTTTTGATCAATAAGTTGTCTCTTACTTTCGCATATAATTTCTGCACGCATATTCAATCAAAACAAATATTGTTCTATTAGTACATAGATAAGATATAATTGCAATTGAAGACATTGATATTAGTTTGATTTATTCAAACTTGCATCGTGTTCTTTGTGGAAGGATTACTATTTTTCCTACACCAAGGCCCACCATAAAGTCTAAGTGTCAATAATGAATAAAAAAGGACCCAAGGCCTACTTATGCAAAAAGTAAAGTAAATGTAAATGGACATGGCGAATGTAATGAGCCGAGTCCATAACTGCTACCAACATTTGATAATCTTCATGACATCATATTACAGGAGGAACAAAGGCATGAAGTGATAAAAACTCGACTACCCTCATCAAAAAATCAAGCAATGCTAGCCAAAGAAATAGCTATAGGAAGCAACCCAAGAAGTCAAATGTGGAGGAAGACAATCAGGGATCCACATCAGGCAAGAAGAAGAAAGACAACTGTTTTTATTGCCAGAAGCCTGGACACTGGGTAAGAGATGTCGCAAGAAGAAGGCGGACAATAAGAGGGGCAAAGTGAAGCAATTGACCAATCTTGCCGAGGAAGAGAATGATAGTGATACCAAAGATAAAGGCATGACATTTGCGACAACATTAGCATCACAACATTCCATTGATCACACACATTGGTACGTGGAATCAGAAGCAACGAAACACATGACTGGCAACAAATCATGGTTTAAAAACCTGGAGCTTACTGACGATGGAGATAGAATTGCGCAGGTGAATGGCGGTGAGTGCCAAATTCATGGAGTTGGTGTAGTGCCTATTCAATTTCCTGAATTGATTGAAAATGTGTTGTATGTTCCTGGTCTTCAGAAGAGTCTATTATCTATCGGTACAATGACAGATCATAAGTTGAAGGTAGAGTTCAACAACAAGAAATGCCAGATCAAGGATGCAAAATAGGGTTTCAAGGTGATTGTTGATGGCTTTAGGGATAAAACTTGTGGTTTGTACAAGTTAAATGTTGTTGTTACGAAGTGCAATGCATTAGCATCAACATGTATATCACAAAGCAATTTATGGCATAGACATATGGGGCATTTGAACTTCAAGACCTTGAGGCTACTTCATAAGCTCAAGATGGTAATAGGTCTATCTAGCTTGGATGACAAAGAAGAGTCCATTTGCAAGGAGTGTGTGCTAGGTAAATTACGTAGGAAGGAGTTCAATAAAAAAAGAGCAACAAGGGCAAAACGAGTGCTTGAGTTGATACACTCTGACTTATGTGGGCCAATGAAGGTAATGTCTATTGGTGGAGCATTTTATTTTCTAACCTTCATTGATGATTACTCAAGAAAGACCTAGATCTACACCATTAAGCAGAAGTCTGACACATTTGGATGCTTCAAAAGCTTCAAAGCATTGGTGGAAAATCAGTCAAGTGCTAAGATCAAGATACTTAGGGCAGATTGTGGTGGTGAGTATCGTTCCACAGCTTTTATTAACTTTTGCAAGGAGCATGGTATTAAATAGGAGTTTGCACAGGTTGATACACCTCAACAAAATGGAATAGCTGAAAGGAAGAATCGTACCATTGTCAAAGCAGCTAGGGCAATGATGACACGTATGGGAGTTACTGATTCTTTCTGGGGTGCAGGTGTCAAGACTGCTATGTTGTACGAAATCGTACACCCAAGGAGACATTCAGTGGTAACAAGCCTAAGATGGATGGGTTGCGAGTATTTGGATGCCGAGTGTATGTTCACATACCTAAGAGCCAGAGAGCCAAAATGTGGGTAAAGGCCTTGAAATTCATTTTTACAGTTTATCATGAACAAACCAAGGGATATAGATGCTATGATACTGATGGGCTACGTGTGCACATAAGCCGTGATGTGTTATTTGATGAAATCCATAGATTTGGGGATGAAGAAAAGGATAATGATGAGCTATGTAAGCTTCTCAAAGAGTATGAAGTAGTTCTACCACCACAGGAAGATCATGATGATGATGAGGGACGTGGTACTCCTCCCACCATAGAGACGAGATGGAGAGTGAGAAACAAATCTATTGGATTGGAAAAGACTGAAGTTGCAGGTGACAAGGAGCAAGATGCACCATGGGATTCCTATTCACCTCGTAGTAGTTCACCTCAATGTAAATTACCTATTTGGTACACTAAACTCGTGAGTGACAAGGAAGGGAGGAATAGCTTGTTCATAAAGCATTAAGACATGTTTTGCTTATGTTTATCAAATTACGGTCTAGGCTTGCTTATTTCCAAGCATATCCTACCATTCTTACTAGTTTCTATAATTTGCAATCTTATAAACACCATAATTGCTGACAATTTCGGTTCCATCTTATGTCCCTACTTAAGTTATGATCTGTTATACTGAACTTGGAATACTAATAAAAGAAGAGAATCATCAAAGACATTTTTTCAGGATTATCACACATCTATGCAGTAGAAATTCTTATAAGGTTCATGAACTAAATCATAGAAGTTCTGTTAAGCTTTTGTTCTGAAAGGAACCGATTGCAGCATATCACAACAGAAGTGAGTGCACTTGATATTCCAATTTCTGCTGGAAGCATAGTCAATACTTTGTTCCTTACCCAATTCCAAATGTATATATATATATATATATATATATATATATATATATATATATATAAGCTTTGCATTTCCTACAGGAGACGTCTAATTTATTCTTGTTCCTTCGACAAAAAAACAAAAATTCTCTCTTCCAGGAAGATATTGAGTTGTTAAGTCGACTTTTCGACTAGATCACCAGATAAAAGTTTTGCCTTTCACAAATTAACTGCAAAATTGCTAACTTTTGGAAGTCCATCAGGACTAGTTCAAAGCCAATAAAATTCACACTAGTACACTCACACGATGTTCATTAGATCTGAAGGTAAAAATTTCATCAGACCAGCATCTATGAAACTAGATATGCACAAATTCTTAAGAATAATATACATCAGATCCAGCAGCTAATGAATGTGATTTAGTGATACTGTTGCTGCTGCTGTGCTAACAAATGAGAAATTCCTTGAGTCCATAACTTATGTAAGTAAACGCTTCTGCATTCAAATTCTGTAACGCCATCGTTTGTCTTAAGCCCAAAATAGCGCAGTTGTTCTCCATTCTCAAGCAGATTTCTACCTGGCCATGCTGGAATGTCTGGATAAAGATCTATGACGATACCTGTTGCATATTTGACATTAAATACTTAATTCTCTCTCTCTCTCTCTCTCTCTCTCTCTCTCTCTCTCTCTCTCTCTCTCTCTCTCTCTCTCTCTCTCTCTCTCTCTCTCTCTCTCTCTCTCTGCAGATTAACTTATTTTATCTGCATATAGATTTGGCTTGCTTAGTACATATTTTGTAATGTATAAAAATACCAATGGAACTGCACGATTTGGTTAAGAAAACCTACTTTTCTTGGTTTTCTTCAATGCACCACCTACATGTTTGCTTTGAAGTTTTACTACAACCTGCATAATTGAAAGTGATTTTCATCAGACCGCAGCATTCACAGACACAAACCTGCTACAACTTTACCACGAGCAACAACGATCTGTCAAAACTAGCATCATTGACAGAGAGCTAATAGAAGAGCAGCAATAACCTGCCAAGAGCTCTCACCTGACCATGTTTATCAAGGAATATGTATACAAATCTCCAATTCAGCTCGCCTGCACGATCAAAAAACGGATATGTGAATTTCGTGCTATTTATGTGTTCTGAACGCTGCTTCTAATCATTGCGATGGAAAGAGAGGGTACAATTTATGCAATATGTATTCTGAGCTCTCAGCACAAGTCCAAAAGCCCAGATGCAGTCAAACCTTCAAATGGCTGATGGCTGGAATATAGCATGATTTCATTAGGCCCACTGAGATGTAAAATATTTTGCATACGGCCATGCAACCTTCCTCATTAGATTCTCAAAATAGCGACCACTAGATGGCAATACTTTGCCTATCGTGCCTGGAAATGTCTTCTTCTAAAAAAGAAACTTACCAGATTTTGAACGCTTAAGAAATTCACAACCCTTTGCAAGCAACTCCTGGGTGTAGTATTCCGCTTCACTGTCCTCGGACACAACATCACTGCCTAAGCTATTAGAGTAATTTCCTCCCCTTTCATATGGTGCAACACTCGCATATCTACGTGTTTCTTTTGAGTTTCTGGCTTTCAAAGTTGCAGCTCCACGCAAAGCTGCGAAAAATGAAAACCCTTCATCTTGAGTCTTAACATATATTTACATAGGCATTCTTAAAGAGCTTTCTAAACACTATCATGCAAAACTTGTTCATAGCATCACTTTATAATGGCATCTTAGATTCTAACATATTATACATGGGCTGGAATGCCTGCTCAGTTTCGAGAGCCCGACCGAAGTTCCACAGCTCAGTCAATCTTACTTATTGTGAAACATAATTTGGTGTTCTTTCATAATGTGGTATTGCTATATATTTTCTGACAGCTTTCCTCAGATACGCATAATCAAAATTTTAGCTCTTCAAGATTGAAAAGAAAAATTAAGATGACAGTATCATGCATCTAAAGATGAGATCCTTTAAGAAATGATAAAAGCCTTTTCAGATTATATTGCAAGGCATCACATTTCAACAGATATTGACCCTGTAATAGGACTGATATTCTTTCAATAAGATTATGCAATCATTAAGGTTTGTGGGAAAAAAACCTGTCGCAGCTGCTGCAGTGAGAGTCATTACGTCTCCAGCAGTCTTCACATTCACTGCTGAACTGACAACAGCAGCAACTTGCTGACGATCGGCCCCCATGCTTTCTGCTAGCTCAACGCAGTGAGCTGCCACAAGTGAAGCTGCTGAAGCTACGGCAGTGCTTGTTTTGGTTCCTCCATCATCAATCGCAGAACTTGCTGTTGCTGCAGCAACTGCGGCTATTGCAGCCGCTACTGCAGAGACACATACGGCTGCGTGGACTTGTGCATTTTGAACACGAGTGGTCTCTTTTCTTCTCTCTCTTAGGTCTTTTAGCCATTTTCTCACTGACCTTCCATGAAAGGGCAATCTCAGCGAAGGAACGATCCTACAATTCTGCAGAAAAACAATAACACAGTTCCAGGAGAAAGAAACAAATTATTTCTTGCAAGATTTGTATTCATCTAGTTTCACAGATACAACATGGAAAAATTAAAATCGAATCAGGTGACCTATAGAGAGAAATTAAAACAGCCGCTGATAATCTGCAGATGTCACTCCCGGATCATCAAGGATATGGTACAAGCTTAGTAAGCAAGCATCATTATTTATAACTTAGTGATACCTTCTTCCAACCAGAAGCTGCTATACAGAACTAATCTTGTTATCATTCCTCTTGATCAAGGAAGATGAAAAAACAGAGTAGCGGATCCATGAAAGCCATATTTTGAACTAACTTCACTGGCAATGGGATTGATTACCTGCAAATCATCTGCTAATCTCGGAGAGGGAGGAGGGCTTGTAGTCAAAGGGCCACTATAGTGGCATATCAGCGGGCCATTGCTATGCGAATTTCTCCTAGGAGCAACAAGAGGAAGTTCCTGCACGCAGGATATTACCAGAAATTTGAAAATCAGCCTCCTCTGCGCCAAGTTCAGAAATTATTTCTTATCAACAGTAGTTGATAACAAGCTTTGTAATGAGACAAATGGTTGAAAAGAAGACATACGGCCTTTAAACTACCAGTGACATGTAAATCAGAGACGTAACTGGTTGTCTCCAGTCATCTTATTATTTCTCCTTCTTGAGATTAGAGGGAAACATTACAATGTGCACTAGAAAGTGAGAGCTTTAAAAATTTAGCAGCTCTTTGTAATGTTTCTTCTCACGCTTTCATTACTCTGTGGCTGTAAATGATTTCAGGAAACCAAAATATTTTCTGTAGATCTTGAGTATTAGACTATTTCTGCGAGACTCACCGTTGGTGCAGCCAAGATGCGATCCATAACCATCTTCGAAGTCAAGGTGGAAGCAAATGTGAACTGAGCTGTCTCAAGTCCTGCTGCTTCATTACTTTGACCTGTTCCCCGAGCAAACTTTCGTGTATCGTTTGGCTGTCCTGGAGCCAGTGCTCTAGCCACATCAACAGCAGAAACGCTCCAGGTTCTAGAAAGAAACTCCATAGGTTCTTGTGGAGTTTCAGGAGGAGGATATGATGTCGGTGAAGGCAAATACATTGGATCATCTTCTTCTATGTCTGCTAGGGGCTGTAAGAAGACATTTTTGTCGTGTGTAGTAGATCCCAGAAGATATACACCTTGGCTATTGCGAGCACCAAGGCCTTTGCTTTTCGTCCTCATATTTCATACAAAACCTTACCCGTTCCCGAATATTAATTTCCCTTCCATGCCAGTACGTAGCATACAAAGACAATAATTTCCCCTCAGGATCGTTGTAATGTTCTTATTGCTATATCTCTGTAGTCTGAAGCGAACCTGACGCACCAAGTAGATTTGCAATATAGATTCAAGGAGCAATCAGGATAGTTGAGATCTTGAGAGAGAGAAAAAAAAAAAAAAGACAATAGATATAAATCTAGCAGCGCTTGTTCGATACGAAGAACGCAGGCAACAATCATGTGTCAAACGCAACACTATCCCAGACTCTCGGATCGGAATCAGATGAGAACAAACATACTATTCTCCTTTATCTAAAACAGCCTTAACAGCTGGTTGGATCAGAAGTCAGCCCCAGCTTACTCAGCCGCGAGTAAGCCAAGCACATGCAGCTTTTGTCTACCAAGTACCAAGGCCGCCATTGCTGCTGGGCCGCGTAGTCGTCCGTCCGCCTGGCAGAAATTGCACAGACGAGTTAATAGAAGCAAGCAGCAAGGAGGGAAGAAGTCAAATTTGTCAACAACAACGTCAAAGGACTGAGTCCCACTACTGCCACTGCCACTGCGATCGTATGTGCTGGAGATGCGACCCTTCCATCCATCGATGAGGCACGAGAGGGCGAGATCACGAGGCACAGAGGGATCGCGATGGAGAGACAGAGACAATGCAGGAAGGATCGCGAGGTGGCGACTAAGAGCAAAGGAAGAAGAAGAAGAGAAAGCACAAAAATAGAATAGAAATGAGAAAACGTGAAGGAAGCAGAGAAGGAGAGAATAAATAACGAAAGACACGCTGGCATGCTCATACACCTATGCATATTTTGTATACATATAAATGGGCATTGAGGGAATACGTGCACACCACTTTGCCTTGATGTTTTCACATTTACTTGCTTTAGATTCTCTTTTTTTAATGGGTTGATCTCATTTCTTAAATCAACCGAAAATTAGCTTCACACTTTGTCCTCTAGATATCGTGTTGATGATTGATAGGGTAAGCTATTGACGATTATCTTTGTGTTTATGATTGATAGGGTACTAAGCTTTTGACGATTCTCTTGAAGATGACGTGTCGAGTCTTTTTTAGACGACTTGTCCTTATAAGATGAGTTTGAGTGTCATGATGGTTATTCTAAGTTCTATGAAGTGTCTCTTTTAGATGAGTTGGAGTAGGATATCATCCTCTCAAAGAGGACATGTGTCTTTTGAATAGAGTTTGTGTGTTGTTATTATTCTCTCGAAGCTGATGTGTATGTCTTAGATCAATTTGAGCATTTGAATAGAAACATGCATATTTTTTTAAATCCTACTTTAATTTTTCATTTTCAACATGCACTACAAAGATGCTCGATATCCTTTGAAGCACCTTATTGTTAGAAAGTGTCAAGGCTATAGCCTTGCACAACACTCTAGAAACACAAATGGACGAGTAGCTCAGTGGTAGAGCACCCATCGAAATGTGGGAGATCCTAGGTTCACTCCTTAGCTCGACCACACACACCAAGTATAAAAACTTTTCACATGGTATCAAAGCCGTAGTTGTGGGTGTGGTCTAGGCGGGCGGTAGCCAAAAAGGGCTATGCCTTGAGTGGGAGTGTTAGAAAGTGTCAAGGCTATAGCCTTGCACAATACTCTAGGAACACAAATGGACGTGTAGCTCAGTGGTAGAGCACCCCACCGGAATGGGGGAGGTCCCAGGTTCCAATCCCTAGTCTAAAAACTTTTCACAACCATGTTGAAAATGCAGCAAAATAAACCCAATTGATCCTAGAAGTGATGAAGAAAGCACCTATTTAAAATCCAAATTAGATCCAATAGCTAGAATACTAGCTTATCTTCGCTTGAAAGCCATAAATTGGCTCCAAAATCATACTAAACACCTCCCATAGACTTCCACATGTGGAAGTTTAAGATGAAGATGATACTCACAGAAAAAAAAACTCTAGAGATACGTCAACGGTTCAATAGCCAAGCTGGCTGAACCTGACATGTTGACCGCCTAGGAAGCTAAGGATGGCAAAGCTCTTGCCATTGTATCTCTGAATCTTAAAGATTCACAAATAGCTCATGTATCTAATTGTTCCAGCTCCAAAGGGGCATGTGACATTCTTACTGGTCTATACACCAAATATGCACTTTCCACTAATGTGAGTACTTCAAATGCACAATTATGGCAACAAAGATTAGGACACTTAAACATGAGATCATCTTGTATATGCATCATAATAGCATGGTCAAGGATTTAAACTTTTAATGTTGCCTCCACTGACATACGACATGTCTGTGAGATGTGCCTACTTGGCAAACAACCTAGATCAAGATTCCCAAAAAGACAAGCCACTAGAGCTAAGTCTATTCTAGAATTGATACATAATAATCTATGTGGCCCTATGGGTTCAGCACTATATTTTATCAATTTTATCAATGATTATTCGAGATTTACCAACATTATGTTCATTAAGAACAAGTCTGAGGCATTCAACTATTTTAAAGACTTCGAACAGTTCGTTGAGACACATGCTGGTCAACAACTCAAGACCCTTCATATAGACAGTGGTGGAGAATTTCTGTCAAGCATAATTTTTGACTATCTGGCATCATTCGGCATTCATCATCAGTTCAACTACACACCACAACACAATGGAGTAGCCGAAAGGATGAACTGAACATTACTAAATGCAGCACGATCAATGATGTAAAATGCTCTGCTCACCAAGAATTTTTCGGTTGAAGCTATTTCAAGAGCTTGCTATCTGCAGAACTATTCGAGTACCAAATCGTCAACTCAAAGACTCCCTTCGAAGCTTTCTATGGCTACAAACCGAGTCTAAGACACCTTCGAGTATTTGGCTATCTTTGCTATGTACACATTCCCTCTGATCTGAGAAAGAAGCTTGACTCTGTCAGCTGCAGGAGTATCTTCATTTGATACTCGACGTCATACAAGGCATATCGAATTTTCGATGTCGAGTCAAGTCGAATCTCAGTTCGTCAAGATGGTGTCTTCCTCGAAGATAAATTCTTCGACTTCAAGTAGAAACAACCAATGCAAGAGTTCGTTCCAACGACTCCTATCACCATCGACGGGCCTCGACCTCTGTGACTGTTTCGATGAACATTGAAGATATCTCTGTTGCACAACAAGGAGAATTATCATCTTAACAACCGACTGTTGTTCGAAGATCTGCACGACATTGACAAGAACCCAATTGTTTTACCCCTCAAACGTTCATCAACAATGATGAACCTTCTTCAGTAACAGAAGCATTGTCGAGTTTGAATGCAGACAACTAACATTTTGCCATGCATTCTGAGTACAATTCATTGATGAAAAACAAGAACTGGCATCTTGTCAAAGCTCCTACAGATGCAAAGATCGACACCAAGTGGATCTTCAAGTTGAAGCTCAATACAAATGGTTCTACAGCCAAATGGAAAGCTCGACTAGTCATGAAAGGTTACGAACAAACCTACGGGATTGACTACACTGAGACATACAGTGTAGTCATAAGACTTCATTCGATTCGATCTTTATTCGCTGTCGCAGCTACAGAAAATCGGGAAGTCCACCAAAGGATGTTCAAATAGCCTTTTGGAATGGATATATACAAGAAGACATTTACATCTATCAACTTGAAGGTTACATCCTTCAAGGCCAATAACACAAAGTGTGTAAGCTGCAAAAAGCTCTCTACATGCTAAAGCAAGCTCCAAGGGCCTGAGTTAATAGAATCAATCGATTCTTGTTGCAGCCAGATGTGGATAGTCGGATGTGGATTTTCTTGGATAGCAGAAATGCATTCTTTGTCCTCCATAGAATCATAATATGTCACAGCTACCTCTATAGTGAAGGAAATTATCTGGCTCAGAAGATTGCTTCAGGATCTTATGATCTCTCAAATCAGTCCAACTATACTCTATTGCGACAATCAGAGCTGCATTGCCTATCTCTGAACCCACAAACTCACTCTACAACTATACGCATTGAAGTTTAATTTCATTTTCTTAGAGAGAAAGTTCAGAATAAGGATGTCGAATTAAGTTATTGTCCTACTGCCAGTGTGTTGACTGATATCTTGACTAAGACTCTATCAAGAGAAAGGCATGTTGCATTATGTAGCTTGCTTAATTTCATTCAAGATCCTAGGAGTTAAGCTTAAGGGGTGGTGTTGGAATTAAGCATCACTCCAACTCACCAAAATTTGAATCATTAGAATTTTAGTCATCTAAAGATGAATCTTTTGAGTTCGTCTCAATTCCTGAGCACCAATACACTATGTAGATACGAACTCTATATCTCTATCTCTACAACAGAACTGCAACCTAAGTTGAACGTCTATGTTGTCAATCAACTAGAGAAGAAACTAGATCGACGACGGACTTTTTGAGTTCAAGGTCTTCGAGTTCTACATCTTCTTGGACCTATTTCGAATTCAAAGTCTTCGAGTTCAAGGTCCACGTCATCCACACTGCTCTGCTCGACACAGACCACGTCACAGTTCACTTTAGTACTTTTTAGTAACTGCACTATTTCACGCTCGTTGCCCATAGAGTCATTGTAACTGCTTCATGTGTATATACATAACGGCACTTCACAAACATATGCAGAGTGAGAATGATATGATTAGACAAGAGTGGCTGCTACAACACCTATAAACCGAAATGGTTCGAACCTAGCAGATCAGATAAAGAAAAGAACATTGCAGTACCAGGAGGATCTCCTAGAGGATCAACAAGAAAACGAAGAGCGTCAGCAAGATTTGTGCCAGGCAGCGCAGCTTCTACATCAGAAGAGTTTTGTGGATTCAATGGAGAACCATAGACATTCAAGGAAGCAATTGATCCCTACAAAATAGGAAATGTGTGATCCTTTTATTGAGCTAAAGGGAATGACCCAAATACCTATGCTTAATTATGCATTTGATTTGTACAAGTCATGAGGAGTTTGAGGTTCAACCTCATGATGTCACTTGGCATGCTATTACTTGACTAGCTTTTGTCTACTTTCACATTGTTTTTTGAAACAAGCTATTTCATGACATGAATGAACTAATGCATCTAAGCCTACTATTCACACGTTGGAACGTGCTCCATACATGTGTGATTGACATATGTACATGAAAATGTAAAATTGTCAAGCTATTATTTGCATAATCTTCACAGGCACTATATTTGGAGCCAAATCATGAGTGTAATTTATTCTTGTAGTCTCTCTTGTTCTTCTCTTTTTTATGACTGTAATTCCAAAAGATATTTTGAGCCTAGGAAAACTTTGAAAAATCTCTTACAGCTCAAATTTTTTTGCCACCAAAGAAATTGATTTCACCTTTTCTTGGTTCAACTCCAAATGGAGTAGAAGAGGCCTTCTCACTGGAATGAGAAACTTTTTCATATCCACCTCATCAAGCCTTCCATATACAAAAATATCTCTCTTAGAAGTATCCAATATTCCCTTCATGTGTACTCCAAATTTAGAGGTAATGTTCCTCATATCTGCTCTAGGTGTAAAGTTTAGATGAATACGTGATTCATATCTCTTTCTCATGCTACTTACCTGTCTAGAATTCCATTGTAGGAATTTTTTATTTCTAGAGTGCATGCTAGATCTAAAAGCTTACTCTCATATTAAACATTTTTGCAAATAGGTAGGGCTGCTATTCTTTGATCTATTTGGTTGGAAAAGAATAACAGAGAATTTGGAATTGGTGATATTTTCATTGTCAATTGCTCCTTTTCAAAGATGTAGTTTATCTCCATTTACAACTACTTCCTTTGTACACTTGTAAAAAGTTGAACTTAATCTGTGGTTAGTTTCTTCAAAAGAAAAAAGAAAAATGAAAGAAAAAGCGAATAGCTCAATGAAGTAAAACATGTTACTTTACATCTATCATTCTTATCCATAATTGTATTGCATATGGTCTCAAAAATAGCCTAGTTTATTGAAGTGATAATGAATCACTAAAAAATTGAGCTCTTATGTAGTTAGGCAAAGATAGTTTATTGATTTGACGATAAATCAATTGAAAATTAAATCCACACATGTAGTAATAAAAAGTTACAATGTATCATATAAAGCACCATGTGTCTTATTAATCTCTGATTGAAACATAAGCATCATTAATGATACAATTTTTTTTAACAATGCTTGAAATAAGGAGGAGGATAATGCAAATGATAAATGTATAGTGTTTACTATTTAGGGTATATTTTATTATAGAGCCTTTTAAAGTATTCAAAGTATCAAGCTATTATGTGTATATCAAGGAAAACATTAAATACATCGCATATGACTTTTTGCTTTAACATTCAACTATGTTTCTACAATGAAAGCTTCCTAAATTTATTCCTTCCCTTGGAAAGATTTATAATGTTCTCTCTTTCACACTCTCAATAATGCCATATGCTTCACATTTGTCCTAGTGCAATGATGTAAATTTCACGTGAGTGTTATGAGTACCTAGAATTGATCATTGTAAAAGATCTTTGATTTTAAGTATAAGTAGAAAGAACTTGAACACTATTGCAAGAGCTCAAAAAGAACTTAAGCTCAACATGTAGATGCATTTGTTTTTCTACCAAATATATTATACCAGTTAAGTTGTATTGATCCATCAAGATGTTTTTTAACAATATGGCACATGTAGTATCACATGGAATTGTAGTGAGATGCACATCAACATACTCTTCAAATGTTATATAACAAAAAGGACATTCTTTTACTTGGAATAGTAGTACTTAATGTATTATTTTATGTGTGTAAACAAATTTTAGCATAGCAAGTGTGTCAATATTCATAATAAGTACATTCGAATCAAAGTTGTTACGTCTCTTAAGCAGCATGATTTCTATTGTTCTCATTTGCTACATGCATTCTCACAAGAAATATACATACACATGCCATAATATAAGTATATAAATGGTCCCATCAATTATCAGTGGCTAGAAGACTTTCTAGATTTTACTTATGGCATTGCTCTTTGTTCTTATTTCATGTGAAGCTAGTTTTCTATTAGAATTCAACCACTTGATCTCAATACACGTTGATGGTGAAAGTTATATATATATATAACATGACTCGTTTTGATTTAACACAAGTCTTGTTGAATATAATTGATTTGAAAGAGCATTAATGATTTATAAGTATTCCAATGCAAGAGTACCATGATGGCTAAGATTACTTCAAAAGTAGTGGATTGTTGAGATTCTATTGAATTAATACATTATTGTATTTGATATGTCTATACCTGCTTCTTGAATTACAACCTTGCAAATGTGATATTTAGAGCAATTTCTACTAGCAATAGTGTCTCAATTGGTTTATGGTAAGCATTTGGTATATATTTCATTGTATATCACTTCATTTAATTCTTAAGTGTAAGGCACAAATATTTGATTCATGGTAATGCATTTATACAATTTTTGGCAAAAATAGACAGCCTTTAGTGCTAATATGATGGTTCTTGTGGTTTGTCATCTGGTGAAGGTTGTCTATGGTTTCAAGGAGAAATTTGTGTACTCTCATCTAATGGTGTTTGGCCCAATGATAATGACTTCTAAGCTTTAGCTAGGTGGTCCACTTGTTCTCCACTTTAGCCTAGTGCGACAATGTATGTTCAAAAGTAACACTAAGAAAACTAATGCATGAATTTTAGTTTTTCCTAAATAATCCAAAGTTCTATTCTCTCTACAGTATAATGACCTACTTGAAAACCAAACAAAAAAAGACTCAATCTAGCATACCATTTTAGTGTAAGAAACTAGAACTACTAATAAGAAATGACCCAAATCAGAACTAAAATTTAAGGCTACAAAAAGGTCTGAACGGCCTACTTCCACTGAAGTATGAAAAAAATTATATTCAACTTATCAAGAAAAAACTAACAATAGAATAAAATGCTTTTGATTATTTTCTATATCTCTCTCAATTATCCAACTTAGTCATTAGATTTCATCCATCTTCTAGACTACCTAGCTTCGTTCACCCATATTGTTGATTAAATATTATATAAACCTTATGTCTAAATCTCCAAATCTATCAAGCCACAAAAGTTCTCATCACAAACCATAAGTGATCTTTTTAAAGTACTTCTATCTCCATTCCATCTCAAATTCTCTCTCAAAATAGGCTTTTGCAAGTAATCCCATAAGAAAGAGTGTAGTCAAAGAACAAATGTTCCATGGTTTCATTTACACTTGGATCGAGTAAATAGATCTTATAATAAAAAATATACAGTCTATACTTTGACAATATTCCTTTTGAGGTTTATCATAAAAAAATATGATTTATATTTATCATCTTTGTGTTTTTTATTCTTGCAAACATGTCTACCTAGTAATTCCAAGAATCCACATTGTAACCTAGGTACCCAATCTTGTACTCGACATTTGTGTATTTTCGTCCAGAATCTCTTTGTGATACAAACATGAATGCAATCATTTAGATATGAAACATGATTAGTAATTAAAAACATAATTATTTTTATAATAAAATTACCTGAAAAATGAAAACTTACAAATTGGGCTTGTAAATTAGCTTTTCCACCTAAGCCAAGGTACAAGATTGGCCCAAGACATTAATTCTTGATTTCATCACTTCCTGTTGTTGTTTGAAGTGATCAGGATTCAGATGCTTGGACTCGTGTACCATCTTTGCCCAATCTTTCTTTGAAGTCCACCCCGGCCTTTTTTTTGCCATTTTTAATGTATCTTCATCATGATTGGCACTTATGATGAATATGCGTACACATATTCGTCAATGCCCATACATCATCAATTTTATTGATTGAGGAAACTCATTATTCAAAATTGCAAGTATCTTATTTTTGTCTCCTTGGCCTTGTTGCTCCCAAGGAGTAAATAAGTTGTGGCCAAAATATTTGAGAGTAAGGTCATGCATTCTATTGATGACGACCTTGCCCTTAGTATCTTTGATGATGGAGGAATTATCATCTAGATTATAAAACATATTGCACAATTCCTTAGATGGGATTCCCATCAAAGGATTACCTCTTTTAGAAGTGGGATCTTCTTTGGAAAGACAATCTACCAAGTGAGTGTTCACCCATAAATAGGGAACGTGGGCTGGCTGTAGACCTTAGAAACCCGTTCCGACACTTTTGGGTCAAAACGTACTTTACGGAACCTACTGTACGTTCCGAAACATAATTTTAATAAAAAAACAGGTCCTACAATGCTCCAACAATTCCAATTAATGAGATCCAACTACAGTGGCCACATTGATTCCAAACATGTCTGTATACTGACATTGATTCCAAGCACATCTATGTCCTGACATTGGGTATTAATAGCTTGCGAATCATTAATGATTCAACATCTGCATGATATTATTTCACATGAACAAAAACCTACCTCCTCCTACAATGTGAAAATATAAAAAAGTTATCTATGTTGACTTTAGGGGTGTCATAAAGTTTCTTAGTCAAGCATCTTCTAGATGATAGGGCCAATTTTGGCTTTAGGGACAAAAAGTCAAGTACACATGTTTTTTATCATTAGACCAAAAGTCAACTATGACATAGCTCAATCTAGTTAGGTGTTCTACAAGTGTCTAGTTTATATTTGATGAGTGATGCTTCCTATCTGTTAGCAAAGAGTCAAGGGTCCAATCATAAGTGAGAGATTCATTAGAAGGGTCCAATCAAAATCAAGGGATGATGAATCACTCATCCAATAGGATTAAAGAGGTGCTAGAAAAGGGGTCCAATAGGAATTGAACATGGACTGCCATGAGATACTACATGTACTTTGATTCGCTTCACTATTGTATTGAGTTTTTGAGAGTTATTGGAGATTGATCAATTTGTGAGTATTCTATTTTCCCTCTCTACCCAAGGTCAATTAGTTGATTTCTCTGTCTACCCAAGAGCAACAACTTTTTGTACTTAGGTTTTTTCATGAGTACTTCCCACACGTGTGAAAGTAATTTGGTGATGAATGTATGCATGTAAATTTTGGATTTTAGTCTATAGTTGATCTTAAGTGCAAACACAATGCTTAGGAGACCTTAATCACACATTAGGGCATTCCCACACATGTGAATTTTCACATGGTATCAGAGCCTACCTAAGTGTTTGATGCATCTCTCATCATATGTTTGAAATTTTTCATAAAAATCAAGACCTAGAAAGTGTAGATTGCATCTCCCATGCTATCTTTGAGATTTTTGGATCAAGAGAGTTCATTATCATAAGGATTGAATCATATATGGCACTGTATAGAAATCAGTGCTCATATACATGTGAAGGATAGCCAATTTCATTTGGATAGTTCTCTTCCAAGTTAGATCCAAATTTCATGCTAGATAGCTTGTTTAAAAGCTAGTAGACTCAAGAGTGGGTAGCAATTAGTTTCAAATCATTTGGATAATAAAAGATTATAGCCAATTGAATCAAGGTGGGTAGGGCACCCAACCTGGTTGGACATCTTTAGTTTGATCTCTATGTTGCTTGATTGATCCAAAAATTCAAGAAAAAGCTTGCCAATCCCATCTATTTGAGATCTAGTCATCTTTTGAGGTCATAGTCACATTTTTTCTACAATTACATTGTATTAGAGTGATTTGTGTATTCTTTTAGTGTTTCACATGTGCCAAAGAGATCTTGACCCAAACTTTGCCTATAGTCCACTTTAGAGTGAGAGGTTGATCTAGTTTGAGAGAGATTGGAAAAGCTAGTGAGCTTGACCTCACATTTTGTTGCAAGGTCTTACATAGGAGTTGGTAGTACACCTTTATTGGATCCTATAGCGAAGAGAAGAAACATTTTATTGTTCATTACAAGGAAACTTGGGATGCACTCAAAGCTATCTATGAGGCCAAGAATACCCCTAGGCTCCTCACTCTTAGAATTCAAATATTTCAAAGTTCTCAAAAGAGTTATGAGAGTGCTACTAATTATGTATCGAGAGTCAAAGACATTCATAGGGAGCTTGCTTGTACCGGGAGATTCTATCAATCAAAGTGAGCTAGTACAAGTCATTCTCAATGGCTTGAGAGATGAATATGAAAATTTTGTCCAATCCTATGCTATCAAGGAGGATTTACCAGGCTTGGATGCTTTGCAAGGAGTTCTTACAGCTGAAGAATCAAGGCATGAGAACAAGATTTTGAGGATGGACAAATTATCCCTCAATCATAATGGTGATGGCAAAGCACTATTTGTCAAAGTCAGGCACACAGGAACAAGACGCATCACCAACATTTCTCTAAAGACAAAGAAAAAGACAAAGTCCATGACAGAGAGGATAATGATTCCTATCAAGCTTCTACCTCTAAGATGAAGAAGAAGAATATTAGATGCTTCTTTTGTGGCAAGAAAGGCCACTATGACACAAATTGTTTCAAGAAGAAGAACCTATTCAAGCAAGCCAACATCTCTAATGAGAAAAAATATTCTATTGCAAGTGATTGAGAAGGATCTCTTATGGTATCTAGCTTCTCCTCTTCACCCTTCAAGAAGGATGGCTCTTGGTATATTGATAGTGGAGCATCATCTCATATGTGTAGCTCCAAGGATTCCTTCTCATCTATTATGCCTTATAAGGAGTCAAGAAGTCCATATACACTGCAAATGATCAAGAGTGCAAAATTGAAGGAATAGGAAATATTCTCTTGAAGCTTGCATCTTCCAAAGTTCTCTCTCTCAACAAGGTTCTTTTTGTTCCTAAGCTTACAAAGAATGTTATAAGTGTTGGCCAACTTCTTGATAGTGGCCTTGATGTGAAATTCCATATTGATACTTGTGTGATCAAGAAGGATGATGAGATCCTTGCACGTGGATCTAGATTCTTCAAGCAATTGTACTCACTTGTTGATATTAATCAGAGTGCAATTTCTATCTCACTACTGTATCATTCTATTGAGCATTTGTGTGAATTATTCATCTTGATTTTTTTGCTGCTAACTGACGTGCTTCCGATCCTAAACTGTCCTCACTCAAGCTTCCATTGCTAGTCTCCGAAAGATGACATTTCAATGCCATGGATGTAATCTGGTATGAATATGAACGAGGGTCAGAGGGCGAGTGAAACTGATGAGGGCGGGTTATAACAGATGGCAGGTATTGATGGGTGACAAGTAAAACACCAGTGGCAAGTTATGGAAGATGGCAGTAATAGACAATCGGTGAGTTATACACTGGTGGCAAGTAATAAACAGGGCAATGAGTAATCAACAAGCGAGTTATAGACGACGAGTAATAACAGATGGGTGAGTGATAACAGGTTGGCGAGAAATAGGGTCGACAAGTAGTCACATATGGCGAATAATAAGTGGATGGCAAGTAATAGGTAGCTGGCAAGTAATCGCAGATGGCGAGTAATAGCCGGCAAGGAATAACCTACAAATAATAAGACGTAATTATATATAGGGGGATTATAACTCGCCTAGTGTGGAAATCAGTCCAATCTATGTCAAATCATCCATTGTTTGTACTATGCACTATCCAATTTTCAATTGGCTGCCAATTTACCAGATTTTCTAATTAGAACGTCCCATTGTTTACTAAAAATGACAATTTTGTTAAAAAAATGAGCCTAATTTACGTTTCGGCTGGAATTTTTCTAGACAAATTTGAACATGCGTTCAATTGCAATAGGGGATAATAATAGCAAGGACGATAACTACCAAAAATAACAATAGTGCTCATTATAGACCATTCAGAGCATTTCTGGGACAATTTTATAAGGAAAAGGACAAAAGAGAGGTAGGTCAGAATTTTTACAAGGGCAAAGGCAATTTGTATAGGGTGGGATTTTCTACTTACAGGGTTCCATCGATACATTCCCTAACTAGATCTACCTAATCTCCTATCCATTCTTAAATTATCACTTAACTATGCTAAGGGGCAACTTCTTAGTTTAATTGGGTCAATCTACAAGTAAATCTAATCTAATTTACCTAACTTCTAGCTTATTTTACCTGTCTAATCTAGACTTACCCAGGCTAGTCTAGACTACTAGCTAACCTATCTATTTATCTAATTTACATGAGTACCTAAGCTTCCTAACTTTCTAACAAGATAAGCTATTCTAATCTATCTAAGGGTTGCAGTTGGTAACTACCCTAGTATATGGGTCACGATCTGCTATTCTAATCCTAATTGATCCTAAGCCTATCCTGGCTGATCCAAATACCCAAATCTAATAAGCCTTTCTAGATTAATCCTAGTTACTGGGTTTGGATCATCTAACATAAGATTACCTAGGCTAGCAAACAGCCTAACAAGTCTATATGAACCAAAAAAAACTACCCAGTTGACAACCAATTTTCCTAGCTAAGTAGAGCCATTCTAGCTTACTAACTTACCTACCTATCTATACTACCTAGTTATCCTACATCTAATTGGAATGCTGAGGATCCGACTCCTAACAATCTTGATCTAAACTATCGTCAATGTTTAACTAGTCTACGTTATCATCTATCTAGATTGACAACTATCTAATTCTATCTTGTTAGGTAAACTAAACTGAATTCAACTAGCTACACCTACCTAAGCTAGCTAACGAGGTGTGGATGGCTCGTCATGAGCAGAAGAAGATGACGAGGATGGTGCTTCCGGCACATCTTTGAGCTCAACATCAACTGAATAGTAGCGACACAACCTGTTGCCAACAATGGGCATGTCAAGCAAATTGCCTAATTACCAATGAATTCAAGCTCCCTATGATGATCTTTCACTCTCAAAACATATTTTTGAGGACTCTCATCACTCATTTGGAAGTTTTAAAAGATTTAATTTCTAAGAATGAGGAGTCTTGATGTGTTTTTAGATTCATAAATAGCTTGCAAAGTATCCCAAGTCTCCTTGGCCAAGATACAGCCACCAATTTCTCTCAAAAGTTCATTTGAGACACTCATTTTGATGTACTATTATATCTTTTAGCACCAAAATTGATTCCATACTAACCTTTCAAATGGACTAGTTAGAGGGAGTCAATCTCTCACTTGCTTTCAATAGGAAGGATCATATTGATGCAATAATGGAGATATCAACAAAAGGTTAATTGATTCTAAAAAAAATTGTGACTCTTTTCACCCTATATTTGAGAAAAAAACAAGATCTAGAAATATCTACCAAGATCTAGATCACAAGATCGAGAATCAACTACCACACCAAATCTAGTCAATTGGAAATTCTACCTTGCTTTGATTACAAAGGTGAAAGCACAAAAAAATTTGAATCAAATCACCCAAAACTCATATCCAATTACTCATGTTGAAATAAACAAGATCAATGAAACTATCTCTAAGAGTTGGAATGGAATTGACAAGATTGATTACAAACAATGTCCTAGATCTCCTTGTCACTAGACTAGCATAAGAGGTTCACACATTTTTGGGCAAAAACTATGATTGGATGCATCTTGGACAAAATCCATCAGGTTGGGTTTCTTACTTACCTTCAAATAACAAGTTCTAACTCACTCAGTAGAGATCCAATCTCCTCGAAGTGACTTTCATCTTGATCTACACTTCAATAGCTTTCTAACAAGTGTCTACTTTGAAGAAATGGATCAAAAACATGATCTAGGGAATTCTTTAAAGTTGATGTATTATCCATGTCACTTGAGTAGTACAAACAATACAATAAGTCTATTTGATCCAAATCCACTTGAAATTTGACTAAAAAAAAGTAATATAAGCTTCAACGCTATCAAGATTGAGATACACCTCCCAAACCACCTTTTTTACTCAAAAAACTTGATCTCATTGATCTTATCAAAGCATGCTTGAGCTGCTCTCTGATACCATGTCAAATTTAGCACATGTGAAGGATCCTAAAGATATTATTAAATATCTCCAAGCATATATGATTATACACTATCAGAACTAGATGCTCAAACTTGGATTTGAAAGAGCAATCCAACAAGTTTTGAATCAAGACAAGAGCATACGAACACAAGACAAGATCAAGCATTGAAGACAAGCCATCATTGCATGTTTGAGTGAAAAAAAAAAGTGTTACAAACCTTTCTAGAGAGATAAAAACTTCAACAGCTCTCGGGTTTCAAAGAAACTATCTTCTCACTATGTGATTTCCAATCTCACAAAATTACATACATAAAGTGGAGATTCATAAAATATTTTTAGTGTTGTCCAAACTTCGGTTTTTGACCTACCCTAGCAAGGTGAAACATAGCCATCGAATTTTGTGGTTTCACAGACGAACCTCAAATATTTGAGGAAGCTATTGATGGACCAAATAAAGATCATTGGATTCAAGCAATGGAGGACGAGATGTCATTGATGTATAAGAACAAGGTATGGACACTTGCACCTATACCTAATGGAAGAAGACCAGTTAAATGCAAGTGGATCTACAAGATCAAAACAGGTCTTGATGGAGATAACATCGGATACAAAGAAAGGTTGGTTGCGAAAGGTTTTTCACATAAATATGGGATCAACTACATTGATACTTTCTCACTATCATGTGCCAAATCCCAAGCAAATAGCAATAGCAATGAAGTAAAGCTAAGAGCAAGAAAAGTACAAGACACTCATGATAGCATATCAATAGAAAGCTAGAAACATGGAGATCTCAATGGAATCACATATCAATGAAAAAGGAGTACAAAGCAATGTAAATGGAGCATTGATTCATGTGGGTAGGGCACATGAGACCTAGAAATGGAAATCCCCATGGCTTGCATTCATAAGGAAGCTAGAAGCTCTCACTTGCAAATGAGCCAAAAGATTCACAAAATGATGTCTCTTGCCTAGTTATAGACAATGCTCTTACTTAACTTAAATTAACTATCTTTAAGGATATTTATCCCTTGTTAAGTATTATTCAAACTACATTGGGCCCTTGTTGGCCTATTATCCTTATTAATTACTTTGGAGGGCCTAAAGAGGGAACCGCCTTGTTCTTAAGGCTAATAGCTCCTTTTGGGCTTACAAAGCTTACAATGGATATTCTAATGCATTAAAAAGCATTGATGTACTAGAAGTACATGACACTCCCCCTACTTAAACATTTTTGTCCTAAAAAATGAAGACGCTTGTCTGATCAGCTTGATCGCCTTGGTTAAGTAGTTGATGAGAATCAAAGGAGGATCGCAATTGCAATGCTTTCGCGAAGGAACCATGACTCTCTTGCCCTCGGATGGAGTTCAAATACGATCGCTGGACACTACCAGCTGAATCACTCCTACAGTCCTCCAGAGTGTAGTCTTGTGCTTATGTGGTAATGGATCCAACGTCCATACTTGGTTCTTCCTCATGGACTCCATCTCTTCGTTCATGGCTTGGATCCATTTGTCCTTTTCTGAACTTTCAATCGCTTCCTCAAAAATCTGTGGTTCGCCACTGAATCCACAGAACTCTTCTGATGGAAGCTGAGCTGTCTGGCACATATCTTGCTAGTGCTCTTCGTGGTCTTGTCGACCTTCTAAGAGATCCTTCTGGGATAGCTTTGCTTTTGCCTTTGTCTGCTCTGCTCGGTCTGGAACCATCTTGGTTTACAGGAACTGCGACGACAGGTTGTCTCTTGAATCTTTCTTCGTCAGACTCGTCGTTCGAATTGGAGACGACTCAAAAATCTTCATTTTCGTGTTCATCCTTTGCTCTCTCTGTCATTGGCTGCAGTTCTTCTATGAATGATGCCACGATTATTGTAGAAGTTAGTGAAGCGATTCGAGATGTATTCGCCACCTCGATCTGTTCTGATCTGTTTCACTTTGCTGCTTGTACATCTCTCAGCCCAATTCACATATTCTGTAAATTTATCAAGTGCTTTTGATTTATTCTAAATAAAATACACTCTAAAAAATTTGCTATAATCATCAATGAAGTAATATTTTGAACCTCCTACTGAGATCACGTTGAATGGTCCACAGATGTCAGAATGCACTAGCTCAAAAATCTTAGTCGTTCTGTAGGAGTCTTTGACAAATGGTGTGTGTGACATCTTGCCCTTCAAGCATGCATCATAGGTGGTCGAACTGGTTGCATTCAAGATGTTGACCCATGTTATTACTCCATGGTGGCTTGCTTGGTAAAGTGCCATTGAGTTCATGTGGCAGAGTCTCCTGTGCCACAGAATGTCTGTCTAGTCATCATGAGTCAGATGCACCTGTTCTACAAGTAGGCGTACCTTCAGATGATATAGGTTTCTTTTCCTTCTGTCTTGAGAGATCAAAGTATTGGTACTGGCATCAATCACATTGCATGCTTCGTCAGAAAATGTCACATGCATCCATGCATCTGCTACGACATAGAGCAAGTCGTGTTGTAGAGTAGGCACAAACAGGACATCTTTGAGTCATTTGTCTCTATCGTTGGTGTTGAGCCATAGTGAACCAATACCGTTCACTTGATGTCTAGATCCATCTCCAAGAACTATGAATCTTGAGGGATCTGCACATCTAAAATCAGACATTATTCATCTTGATGTCACGAAGTGTGAGGTGGCTCCTGAGTCTAGAATCACCTCATGTGTGTCAGATGTTGATGCTGCACACATGTCTTCACAGATATAGGCGGTCGAACAGTTTCTGTTCGTTCTTTCTTTGCCCATTTTTGAGCTCTCGGGCTCCTTGACATAGGATGAACAATTGCTGTTCTCCTGTCTGTTCTGTGCTTATTTGTTTCTCGGGTTCTGGCGGCAATCCATGGCTGTGTGACCCTTCTTACAACAATGGATACACTCAATCTTGGGATTGAGCCAGCATGTATCTGTGAAAAATGCAAAAATAAGCTTGGTAGAGGCCAAAAATCTTGTATATAGATAAACACACATGTGTGGCCTAATCTGATCCTCAAGAGGGATTGGTTGTCAGATTACTTGATCTGTCAATCTACTTGAGATTAAGATCAATCTAGATCAATTCTAGACACAAAATCCTACCAAGAACAATCATTAATTGAAGGTAGGTGTACTTTCTGGTTTCACACGTGTGAAAAACTGTCTGAGTACGGAATCCAACCTAAAAATCAAGTACACATTGATAGAACCTTAAAACAATCAAAACAAATGTAGACAAATGGAGAGAATCACTCAAAATTGCTTCCAAAACCAAAATTGGTGTCTCACATTGATTATGGCCAAATGTGGCTCTATATATACAATAAGTGGGAGCTCGTAGAGCACTTTTGGTCCATTTTCCTTCTATATGGAGATCTACCTGGAAATCTTCTAGAAGTCAAAATTCGCCTACTTCAGCTTATTCCAAACATGTGAGCTATCCTCTACACATGGGATTGATGTCATGTGTCATATGTCTTAAAAACTAGTTTTTGGCCTTTTTAGCCACTAGAACTTGATTTAAATCATATGTACAACCTATATGATTATGGTACATCACAAGTACACTATTTTAACACGTGGGAACAAGCTCCACACATGTGTAATCATCCTATATACATGATTTTTGGCCTCTACCAATTTGCATTTTTCACACTCCTCAAAAATCTAGCTTGATGGAAAACATGATGATGTTGAACTTGACTCCATGGGCTGAATTGGTCTTTGCTGGTTCAAAAGGTGTGAAGATCAGCCAATGAGTTTGATGTTGATCTGAAATCACCATATCCATGATAGTGCTTCTTTGATGTTGACATCTTCGATGAGCTTGAGAGCTTTGCACCATCCTAGCACCTCCAAAATTGATCCCTTCCAAATTTCATGTAGATGTTTGACCTTGAGGCTCGCTCCTTCTTCATGTGCATGCTCCTCCATGAGAAAATAAAGATTTCTTTTTGATTTATTAGGATCACAAAGATCTAACATCATGTTACCATGATCTAGAGAATTAGACTCATCCAAATTGGCAAGACTATGCATGCTATAATAACAAAGTGTTTGCATCATATCTTCGTACTTGTTTACCATGCTAATCTCAGATCCAATGAGGCTAAATACTTCATTATGGAGATAAGTGTCTTTAGAAGATGATTCACTTACTCTCATAAAGAGTTTACAATTTGCCTCAATACAAACTTTCAAACTATGAGTGAACAAATCACTTTTGCTCTTACATGACTCAAGAGCATACATTTGATGAAATAACCATTTGCTTTCTAATTTATTTAAAATCGATTTCAACCTTTTAAGAACATCATCTATGTTCTCAAGAGAGACTTCATACTCAACTAGTATGGCTTTACTCCAATTTTGAGATGCAATGATCTCACTAAAGGAAATTGATTTATCAAATGACATAAGAGAAGTAAGTATGAGATGTATACCACATGAGATATGCTCCTCTTTCCCTTGAAATGTGAGCCACATGGAATCAACCATATTTCTTGAGTTTCTTTTTGGAATCACAACTTGAGAGGGTCTCTCCTCCTCAATCCTTGGCACACTTGAACCTTGAGATGATTCTTTAAGATCCTCTTCATTGTGCTCCTTCTTGATGGAAATCCGAGACCTCCATGTCTCATAATGATCACAACAACTATGACCACACAATATGCACTTCCTATGATTATTAAAATTACTTATGCTAGAAACATAAGTCCAAAAATCACCACAAATTGGCATGATTTTTCTAATATTGAAATCAAAAGGCATTTCCATCTCAATAAGGCTAACTACTTGCTTATGGATATAAGTGTCCACTTTGGATGCTTCACTTATTCTCATAAGAAGTTTACAACTTGCCTTTAAGATTGAAAACTTACCATTTTCATCTTTATGAATGAAAACATCATTCATGATCTTATTGAAACCAAAAGATCCTACATTATGAAGATATTTCCATTTCCTTGACTTCATAACTAATGTAAGCTTACAAGGAAAACATATTTTGCTATCTTTTAAGGCATCACACTCAACTAGCATTGCCTTAAGCCACCTTTGAGATACAAAAATCCCTTCAAAGCAAAATAGATCTTCATAAGTTGACATGAGAGCATAAATGAAACTATTTTCATTTTGTGATTGATGCTCCTTATTCTTGATTGATTTCTCTTGGATTATAACAATAAGTTTGAACTTATCTAAAGTTCCAAGCAAAATACTTTCCAAGGACATAAAATAAATCCAAGTTACTTTCATGAAAGTGACATCTATCTTTGCATCTTGAACCAAACAATGCACTTCCAAATGAAAAATTTCAAAAGATTTGACATGTGTTGTGATGGACTCTTGAAGACAAATCTTGCAAGTCCTTGTGAGACTCCAAGCCTCATTCACCTTTCCACAAAGGAAACACCTTTCCTTGGACCTGTCCTTCTTGTATTTGCATTTTGAACTTGAACCTCCATCCTTCTCCTCGGCCCCTTGCTCTGGTTCTTCTTGGATGGATTGGTCTTCTTTTTGTAGCATCTTGAGGAAAAATATCCTTCCTTGCCACAAAGGTTGCACTTAGGATCCTTTCTTTCCTTCAATAGGATGCCACCTATTGATGTTATGTGAATAAAAACTTGTGATATGATTTTACAAATGTAATTTATGACTTTCAAGAGACTAGATTTGAACATCTTCAACAATCTAGAAGGATCTACAAAAGATCTAGTCACAAACCTAAGAATCAATTTTCACAGTAATGACTAGTCACTTGGAAACTTTGCTTTGATCACTAAGACAAAAGAACACAATCTTTGAATCAAATCACTTAAGAAATCAGACACAATCTCCTATTGGACTCATCAAATACCAATGACTCTTTCTTTTGAAAATTGAAATGGATATGAAAAAGATTTGACACCTAGAATTTTCTTTTCACTTGACTAGTTCTCTCAACACTTGAGATTCTTGAACAAAAGATGGGTTTTGTTTCAAACACATGAAAATCAAACTTAATCACTTCTTTTGGACTCACTCTTGACCCAAATAATCTCACACTTGAGATTTAGAATGAATTTGATTTGATTTGACAACAAACTATACCACCAATTTTTCACAAAGCTTAAAAAATTAGACAACTAGAGATTCACAAAGATCTCAACCATGCATGAATACTCAAATATGGACTCCTCCTCATTCTAGACATCCAATGGGATCACAAATTGACCCTCACACTCTCACAAAGAAAGTTGAATAGAACTAATTTGAGTTTCATACATTCTATGTCAATTTTTGCTCAACAAATTGAATTCAATCACTCCTATTGGATTCCACCAATTACTCTACTTTTTAAGAATTGGAATGAAATTCAAAATCAAAAGTTGTGATTTTTCTCACTAAGATATTGTGCTTCAAAGAGCTAATACCACTTAGAAAGATTTGATCACCTAGGAGAAGACAAATTCTTCACCAATAACAACACATAATGATCTTCTAGATCTTGCCTTCTACAAAGGAAGGAACTCTTAGAAAATTGGATCTCTCTCTACACATTTGTCATAGACACCTTAATGACTCTTTTCAAATGTTGGAAGGGTTTGATGAAACTATTTCTGAATCTTATGTCTTACTAATAGATAATACTTCAACAATCTATCTTACAAAAGATCTCGTGTTTCATTCAAAAATGAAACATATAGCTTTCAAGTATCATGTTATTTGAGACTTAGTCAAAAAGAAGATACCAAAGACAGTCTTCATATCTATAGAAGAAATGACAGCTGATATCTTTACAAAGCCACTCAGTAAAGCTTTGTTCGAGAAGCAGCAAAAAAGATTGGGGTTAATCCAACTGTCCACTTTGAGAGGGAATTGTAGAACACCTCGACTGAAAAATCTCAGTTCTACCAACAAAGTGCACAGTCTAATTGACAAAGGCTGAGAAACTCAAACTCGAATTTGAAACCAAACTCAAAACATTTTTATTCTTGTTCAAACTCGAATTTAAACTTGAAACTCGAACTCGAAACGAACTTGACAAATAAACTGTCTCGAACAATTACCTTTCGAGTCTGAAAACAGAACGTTGTTGAATATCAACCATCTTAGTGGTCAGATTGACTATTACAGAAGGAAGAAGGCCAAAAGACCTATTTTATAGCAATATAAATACATGTGCATTTATTTTTTGTAAAAAGAGAGATTACAATAAGGCAACAAGAGCTGTAAGGCAACAAGAGATGTATACAGAAGAATCAAAATTATAAAAATTTAATTGATCAAATATTCTCACAAATGAATTTATCAGTTTTTTTTTATTATATAAAATTGTCTATCACACTCACATATATATCTCCTAAATTTGCATGCTTTATTCAATCAAAGTGGAGCCACGCGTGGAAGTGCCACGCATGGCTATTATTTAGCCACCTATCATGTGACATGTATTTTTGGAGATTTGTCATGCGTGGCAAATCTCTAGAGAAAATGTTGATAAAAATGTAGCAAAATAATCTCATTTGATCCTAGAAATGATCAAGATCCAATCCATGTCCCTGGTCTTTGGTTACAAAAAGGAGCAAACCAACAATCCTGCCAATGTAGAAAAATCAGCATCTACATACAAAATGAGATGCAAACTCTAAGAGATATTGATCAAACATGAACCAAAACATTACATATGTTTCCAGTCCGTACAATTACAGTACCCATTATTCTATGATGTTGCAACAGTTAAAATTCTGATAGAATCTAGTGCAGTATGCATATCACATAATCAATCACCATAGCCACTCCTTAGAAGCTCTCAAAGATGGCACAACAAAAGTTTAGTATATTACAAAGGAGCTCTATACATATAGGAAACACACCAACTGCATGAAAGGACAGGTGTCCTAAAAATGGCCTACCACCTGCCAAATTAGAATAAGGCCCAGTCGATGGCAGGTCAAGTCCCCTGGTAACGACCAAATATTAATATACACATGATTAATTATTATTTGAAATACTTTAAAAAGACCTACAACAAAGTATACTACAAATTACAAATGTATACAAGCAGCTTTTGCATTTTCACCCTAAAATACAATGAGTAGCTTACTAAAGAGAGGAAAAAATACCAAATGGGCAGTCTCAAACTCCAAGAAGGTGAAATCACATTTCAAATAGATATGCATGTCATTAATACTAAATATAAAATATTATTGATTAGTGCAATCATAAGAAATGGCACATTGGAACATGTGTTTAATTTTTCTAGCTTATTTTTCTTGCATTATATCATAGTAGTTCAAAGTATTATACTACATATCATTTCAAATGGATAGGAAGAGACAATTTTGATAACTTCATTATTGCATTCATCTTATTTTGACTTGAAATAATGTTAGTGGAATTCATATTTGCAAGCACATCACCTATTACACGAGTAATTTGAGTACTAGATAAAATATAGACTTGGCAATATGATTATAAGTATTACTATGCTTAATTCTACTTATTTTATTCCTCATAAATGTCTATACGATTTTTAACAAGAGTTGGAACCTAAAGTTTTCTCTCATGTATGACAATTACTCCTATTAACTTACACTCACAAATTTGATTTTGTGAAGTTTTTTTTTTTTTTTTTGTCAAAAGTATACTATTCTATGAGCATCAAGTTTGCAAGTTTTTTTTTCTCTTAGAGGCTATATCATGCTGATCACCTAAATTAGTATCGTGGTTTATTATGTACTACTTCATATTGTTTGATGGAGTAGTGTCTTCCTACAATAGTGATGCACATGCTTTACATCATGGACTAAGCACCAATAGGCATTATAGGCATTCAGTAATTTTCTCAATCTCCTTATCAAGGGAAGGAATGTAAACAACAACAAAAATCATGTGGATGGGCATGAACATAGAGATCATTATAATGTGTGACTACAATATGATTCTATCCTCGAAATACACACTTAAGACAAAAAGTGATACAACAGAGAGCCAAAGAGCGAAGATAATAGAAAGAACCTTTGAGTATGGGAACATCCACCATGTACAATTCATCGCATGAACATGAAAAAATTCAACATTGTTCCTTAAACTCTGGTTTCCAAATAAATACTAACAAATTTGAAATTATTGTTCTATTCCATGATCAAAATCCCAACTTGACATTGGGATTTGTTATTCATGTAATTCTCCATGGTACCTTGTATAAAGTCTCTAGGTTTTTTTAATTGAAATCTCTATGTCGATTAAAGATAGATTGAATTTGATCCATAACTCTATCACCCTAAAGCTCAAGAAGTAGTTGACTAACGATTTCAACTTTCCAGCTAGGATTGTCATACTTAAACACATTGTATCCTCATACTTTAACCACTTCCTTGTGAACTGAATGTTGTTCCCTTTGCTAGAATAAGGTTTTCTCAAACTATTAGGAAGTTCCTCTAGAAGAATAAGCCAACCCTGCTCAATTGTTATGCTTGTTCTGTCTTTATCCATATCAAAGAAGTACTCGGCCTTCTATATGTTGGTTTTGCCTCTTTCACACTTGTTTACAGAAGAATTCACAATGTTATGGATCATCTCAAAAGCTTGGAGCCTTGTTCTTCTCATTGCTCATCTTAAATCAACTTTTTGTTTCAACCAGCCAACTCTATCCTATCCTTGTCCAAAGGTTCAAAAATTTTCAACTTTTCAACCACTACCTTTGGAATGACAAACATTAGATCATTATGGTACCCAAAGGAGATTATTTAAAAAAATAGACCTTGGGAGGACATTAATCATAGGTTAAGCAAAAACTTCACCAAGAAAGGTACCTACAAGTTGGAACACCTCCGCCTCCCACCAAACATTGAGCTAACCAAAAGAGCAAAATCCCTAATTAACTATCTTTTGACTCAATTTGACACTCACTTACTCCTTCAAATACTTTGATTAAGACCAAGCAATAGTCTTGTCAAAATGTTGACAAAAACAAGAAGTACATGTATAGCAAATTCTACAAAAAATATGAAGGGGATAATTTCATCTCCAATTCATTGAATGTAAAGTGGGATTTGGGTAGGGATTCATTAGATGGGACAAGGTTGTTGCCATGATTAGAAAGCTCAATCCTTCAAAATTAAGAGCCTTCTCCCACTGACTAATTCCTCAAGCATCCTCCCCCTCAAAAGGTGCAAATATAGAGTAGACTAAAAAACAAAAAGTTGTAGAGGTGGACATCCAAAGAGAACCTTTTTAAATCTCTTTGCCGATGTGCTTTGTACACACATAAAATATAGAATTGCTTGTAATCTATATGCATCTTTGACTATCACAAAATATGGTGGTGGCTTCACAATGAAATAACAACAGTTTTGATAGTAGCACAACTAGATCTAGGAAGATCAAGCCAAATCAAGCTAGATCCATCAAGATTCGACCAGATCTGGCAAGATCGGGGAAATCCATCAGGATCTAAGAGGGGTCCAGATCCAGATGGGATCAAGAAGGAAGCTTATCATCAGATTATGCCAATAAGTCCCCCAAATTTGCAGATCAGAGACCTCGATATCAGTAACTATGGCAAATTAAGGGCAAAATTCACCCAAAATCAGAACTTCTAGAGAACTACCAACAGTCAGATCAAGCATGGATGAAGCTAATTACCAGTTTGCAAAAGCTAAAAATCAGAGAATCTCAAGATCTCGTCAAAAAACACTCTAAAAGAGCACTTTTTTCATGATTTTTGGAGATCCCTTGGGAGATAGCTCTTGAAACTTGGACAGTCACTAGATCTGATCCAGATGCATTCATGAAAATCTCTACAAGAGTTCCTGATGGAGAAATCATCATTTTTTTAGTGTATGCGAGGGTTCCCAAAAGCTGAATCTTCAAAACCTTCGCAGAGTATCAAGATCATCTGACCAACCTTCGCAACGTGCATAAATGGAATCAGAGAAGTGGAATTAGTCTACCTACATGGTCTGATCTTGAAATTCCAACCACAGAAACATGTTGTGCAAGATATCACCTTCTACGAGAGTTGAACTCTCGCAGACAGCCTGAACCCTCGCAAAACCTTCGTAGGGCAATCAAATCACCTTCTGAACTCTCGTAGACTTCTCTGAGGTCTTAGAATTTTGTAAAGAAGGTTCTTGCCAAAATTTGGGTGGAACTGAACAAGGGAAAGTGGATTTCACCTAATATGCACTGTAAATTCCGCTATATAAGGGCTAAATTCGAGTCATTTGTCACCTTTGTTGGCGAAGCTTTGTTCAAATTTTCACTAAAATTTTTAAGTTCTCTATTTGTGACCAAATTTCATACAAGCTATCATCTGCACATTCTGAATACAGATCTGTGCTCTGAACTATAGCTCTTACCATCCGACACTCGTTATTCACAATATTTGTCGTTTCCACCTCTTTTTACCTTTTCCACCGTTTTTCCTACTTTTTTGCCCTTTAACTATCATTGCTAACATGGCCTCTTCATCCTTTGAAGACTCTGGCACCAAGCAGGTGATCCAACGTGAAATACTCTTGGCCACACAGATCTAACCCTTACCCTCTAGCACTCTGATTCAACCATGGCTTCAGACTGCTAGCCTACTTCTTGAGGCAATGGATTTTTTCCCGACACTTTTCCATTCTGAGATTAACATGGGCCTCGCCCTTCACACTTACGCCACCTGAGACGCGTTGAAGTTGCACTTCCACGTCCTGTACCAAGGTACCACGTACAAGGTCAGGATTAACACAAACTCGATAGTCACCATTGGCATTATGTCCGGTGACCGTCAGTCCATCTCCCATCATTGGCATTATGTCCGATGACCGTCAGCCCATCTCCCATCGTTAGGCAAAAATCTTGATCAAACCTTTTGTCGCCAAGACTACACCAGAGATCCCCATCCAGACTAACAACGGTTACCTGATAGATGCTATCACGGAACCAGTCATACAGGTGGCTATGCATCTATTGAATAACTTTCTAGTTGTTTCAACATTTTGCAAGGACATGATTGCTGATAAGCGGTGACAATTGGCCATAAACAGTCTATCTGCATAAATGGATGTAAACTATCACTCTACAGAAATGAACATAAACTGCCACAAGCGACAATGTCGTAAAAAGGCGACAGTGTCATAAAATCTCATTTCCTTAATAATGGGGTGGCCCCACACTTTGCCAGAGTCATTTCCTTGACATTTGAGGCACTTCGAAAAATGCAAAAAATGTGACTCTACATTTTTACTCGCAAATCTTGACAGGCAAAAAATGCGAAAAAGGCAACATTGCATTTTTACACGTAATTCCTGACAACAGGCGACAATGTCGCAAAAAGGTGAAAAAGGCGACACTGTAACTTTACTCGTAATTTCTAACAGGCGACACTGTCGGGTTTGTAGAGAGAGAAAATATGACACTGTTGTCAATTCTAAAAACACGGAAAAATCTACAGAACTAGATAAACAATGGATGAGGATTAAAACCGATTAGTCGATTAGTAAGAAGGAGAATAATCCAACAGCATGTAGGAGGAAAGCCAATTTAAAATTCTAGTATCAAAAAGAAAAAGTCTGATTTTTAAAGGTAGTCATATGATCACGTCTCGAAAGCTTGGGCTACAACCCAACAACAATGGATACCACTTGTTGTGAAGTATATGTACCAACAAATAGATCTGAAATCGATGGATTTCAAGAGAATTATTAATGACAACACAAAAACTACTTGTTAACCAAGAAAAAGTCTCATTTTAAAAGAAAGGATAGCTCACTAGTCCAAACCTTGAACTAGAAAATACCCTCAATAGAAGCACTAGTTGTTGTGTAGAATCACTAGCCCCAAAAACAACAAAGATTGGTGATCTGTAGGATGAGAACTAATCTCCAAAGCTAGTTGAGGTAGGAAATTTTATCCTTTTGCTTTCATTATATAAAAGCTTAAGTGAGAAATATGATGCTTGCATCACCTCAGCCATCATCCCCATCCCCCACCCCAATTTTCCCCATGGTTGTGCCTAGATTTCACTCCTAGGAGCAACCTCCCTAGTCAGGCAACATATGGGTCTATATGCAGAGAGTTTGTTACAATGTGCTCCAACTCAAACAATGCAATTGACTCTTAGGCCTTTTCATCTAATGGGCAAGCTAGCTTGGGCTCAAGCAAGTCGAAGCTAAATGAATTGCCTACAAAATGTCATTTTGGAAAACTATTTATGAGTGAATTTTCGTCAATCAAGGTGAAAATGTTTTGAGCAATCAAAAGGCCCAATGTGTATGTGAGTCTAAATTTCCATGAAATTGACAAAATTTAATACTTAAACTCAATATTCAATTGTGCCCCAACAAGTGCGAAGGGGTTGGGTGCAGACTTTGTGTGAACATGCTCACAAAAGTGTGTGTATTATAGCTCTATGGTTAAGGACATTCAAGAAGAATATTTGAACAATGATTCCATACCTCACATTTCAAAGAAATGACTAGAGGAAGATATTTAATGTTAAAAATTCCAGTTATCAGCTCAAAGGGAGATGTTATTTGGTAGAAATATAGGGTGATGTTATCCTTGTAATCTAAGTACAAGAAAAAATCTTCAAAAGGCATTCTTACAGTATAATCATGGCACTTTATGTGTGGGACACATTGGACTTAACAAAACCTACTAAGAAAATAAAACTGAGGTTTTTTTAGAAAAGTTTTTGGCAAGATGTTGAATTCTGTGACTAATTGTCTATCTTGTCAAATGAATAAAACTAGGAAAATAGTAATATGAACTTCAACAATACTTACCAGTCCTAGAAGGATGATATCACAATAGATTTTATAGAGGTTTACCAATGACAAAAAAAAAATGGTGGGTGGTGGTGCACTAAAGTGGCATTATCGTGGGGTGCGTAAGAGATTTTGTTTGTGTGTGTGTGTTTGTCCTTGACTTATGAAACACACAAGGTGAGACTTTTCATGTATTTCAACAATTTTCCTTGTTGCTCAAACATATATGAATAATATAATATTAACAACAACAATTTTCCAGCATAATAAACATTGTTCGATTGTTCATATTATATTGTTTATATATGTTATGAAACAATAAGTAGGAAAATCGTTAAAATATGCGTAATGTGATTAAAAAAGTTTCTTGATTCAAAACAGTTAAGAAACACAGTTTAAACACTTGACCGGATCAATCACCACAGCACAACGTCAAGCGCAACAAGACAAGACAACAGAATTGCTCTCCACAAACTATATATTCAACTAATAAGTAAGTACAAAGATAAGTTGCTTAAAAGCACTCAAAGGGCTTGTAAAAGAAAGATGGCCTGATAATTCTAGAACTAAGCACGCGTGGTGTCGTCGAAATAAGAAAGCATTGTATAAGTCGATCATTGCTATTTTAACTCTCTCCCTCAATGATCAACGTCTCTCTTTATTTTAGAGTTTACTCTATTCATGGAACATACCTCCATGATAGTATTACAAGTAAAGGCTTTTTACATAACTAGATCTAAGCCAAGTTTGGCTCTAAAGTCTCAAACTTTTCTTTACTTAAAGCTTTCGTAAATATATCAGCAACTTGTAATAACATAGAACAATGTCCAATACTTATATCTTCATATTGTAGCTTCTCACGCACAAAGTGATATTTTACCTCAATATGTTTTTTCCTTGCGTGAAAGACATGATTCTTAGCCAATTGTATTCCACTTTGATTGTCACAGAAAATAACAGTAGGATTTACCTGCTTCATGCCAATCTCACATAACAACTTACGTAGCCAAACGGCTTCTTGGGTAGCAGAACTCAACGCTTTATATTCGGCTTCTGTAGAAGAAAGAGAAATATTATCTTGCTTCTTGCTAGACCATGAAAAACAACTACTACCAAAATTGAAGGCATAACCTGTTGTTGACTTTCTATCATCTATACTTCCTGCCCAATCAGCGTCAACATAACCTTGCAACTTAGGTAAAACACTTTGTCTTTTGTAGATTAGGCCAAGGTTAGGTGTACCTTTCACATACCTCAAAATCCTTTTTGCAGCTTTCCAATGGTCCATAGTGGGTGATGACATATATTGGCTAGTCAAACTTATAGCATAGTAGATATCAGGACGTGTAGTCGTAAGATATATCAAACTCCCAATCAGTTGACGAAATAGAGTAGCGTCAACATGTGCACTATCATCAATACGAGATAATTTCTTACCAGCTTCGCAAGGGGTGATGGAAGATTTGCACTTTGTCATGTGAAATCTCTCCAATATCTCGCCCACATACCTGTTTTGAGATAACCTGATATCACTGCCAGTTTGCCATACTTCGACACCCAAGCAATAGTGCATAAGATCTAAATCTGTCATCTCAAACTGCTTGCATAAGTTGGGTTTGATAGAACGAGTGAGGTTCTCATCATTGCCCATGATAATGATATCATCAACATAAAGTACAATCAAGGCAATGCTTCATCATTTATAAGAACATAAAGGTTTGGATCTGAATTTGTTCTTACAGACCCATGAGAAAGAAAGTAATTGTCAATGCATCCATACCATGCGCGTGGCACTTGCTTAAGGCCATAAAGTGCTTTGTGTAGTTTACATACCTTCTGTTCTTGCCCTTTTGCCATGAAGCCCTGCGGTTGGACCATGTACACTTCTTCCTCTAAGTCACCATTCAAAAATGTAGACTTCACATCCATTTGATGGATCTTCCACCCGAAATGAGATGCTAGGGCAATGATAAAGCGTAGCATAGTCCACTTAGCCACTGGAGCAAATGTCTCTTCATAGTCAATTCCTTTGCTTTGCTCATAACCTTTCACTACTAGGCATGCCTTATGCTTTGCTATCGTGCCATCCGCATGAAACTTTGTTCTAAACACCCATTTGTTGTCAACGAGTTTCTTTCCAAGTAGTAGATCAACCAACTCCCATGTATCATGCCTGTGGATGGATTTTATCTCCTCTTCCATTGCCCTTTGCCACTCTTTGTGATCTTTTGCCTCATCAAAGGTTGATGGCTCTCAACACTTCAAAATGTCACTCATTAGGGCATAGTTCACATGATAACGATCGGGAGACTTCCTTTCCCGCATTGATCTTCTCACTTCTCCTTGTGTGCTAGATCCTGGTTGATTTAGCTTTGCGTCCTTCATGATCTTTTCATACCACTTTGGTATCTTAGATTCAGGTGATACACTATGTGGAGAGTATGTATCCCAAGGAGTGTCTAAGTAATGTCTCTTACTTTCAACCGGTTTCTCCTTTGTTGCTCCTATTGGCAAGTACCTCCCCCTACGATCTTGAATAGGTGGTGTCTTTTCATACTCGCCCTCTCAACTCTCATCTTCATGTGCATCATCTTGTGGAGTGTCTTCTTCATCTTCTTCTTCCAAGTTTGTGGGAAGTCTTTTGATGCTTTCACCACTTGCATGGTCTTCATCTTCATACCTATGCGTCTCATCAAAGATCACATCTTTGCTAATGTGAATCTTGCTCATTACAGGATCAAAACACATGTATGCCTTCGTCCTCTCATACGAAGATACACTTGATTGTTTTGGCATCAAGTTTCTTTCGCATGTACATAGGCCTTACATCCAATGACACAAAACTTGCCAATTTTTGGCTTTATTCCTATAAATAATTCTTCGGGAGTCACATTTGGAACCACAACTGTAGGGCTCCTGTTTTGCAAGAACGTTGCCACATTGCACGCTTCCGACCAAAGTGAATCGGTCAAGCCCATTTGCTTCATCATGGAGCGTGCACTCTTCATAATAGTCCTATTTTTCATTCCAGCTACACTATTACTATGCGGCATGTGTGACTGTGTGAATTGTCTTTTGATGTCGTGTTCCTTGCAAAAGTCCTCAAAATCATCAAATTTGTATTCACCCCCTCTATCAGATCTTAGTGCTTTGATGCGTGCATCCAGTTGATTCTCTACCAAAGTCTTGAACTCATTGAAGCGAGAAAAAGCATTAAATTTCTTCTTCAAGAAATAAATCCATGTCCTCCTAAAGTAATCATCTATGAAAGTCATAAAATAATATGCTTTCCCCAATGACATGGTCTTCATTGGGCCGCACAGGTCGCTATGAATGAGTTCCAGCGGTTTCTTAGCTCTTGCAGCTCCACCTTTCTTGAATGTCTCCCTGTGATGCTTTCCCATGATGCATCCTTCACATATTGCATGATGATCATTCTGCAATGCCAGTAACCCAGTTACCATCTTCAGTTTTGCCATTAATCTCAAGCTCGCATAGTTCAGATGACCAAGTCTTCTGTGCCACAACCCAGATTGAGATGTTGTTGAGATAGCCAAACCATATTCTCTCGGTTTTGCAGCATCCAATTAATAAAGGCCACAGTTACTATCTCTATAACCCTTCGCCACCACTTTATGGTTGTGGTTCATATCCTTCATAAGGCATCCATCCTTGACAAATTCAACCTTAAGATGTTGGTTTGCCATTACACCAACAGAAAGCAAACTCTTCTTGAGTCCAGGAACATAAAGCACATTAGGGATGTTCTTGATTTTACCATCAGAAAACTGTATAGGTACATTTCCCACACCCTGTATTTGGCATTCCTCCCCATTGGCTTGAGTGACCTTATCCCCATCATGGATTGGTGAGAATTTCTCAAAACAATCACGTTTCCCGGTCATATACCTTGTGGCGCCTGAATCTATGAACCATCTGGCACCATCATCAACTTGGGATGCCAATGCCGATGAGAAGACACTTGTCTCGTCATCTTCTCCATCATCTTTGGCAATGTTTCCTTGTTGAGTCACTTTTCTTGCCTTTATGTCCGCTTTCTTCTTGTAACACTCGCGTGCCCAATGACCTGGTTTGTGGCAATAGTAACATTTGCCTTTCTTCTTCTTTTTCCCTTTTGATGACGACTCTTCCTCGTCGTCATCATCCTTGGATTTCTTAGGAATCCTTTTCCATCCTTTCTACTTGCCTTTAGCAAGCAAGGCTTGATCCTCCTGTGGGGTTTGCCTTGACTTCACCACTTCGCGACGCTGCTCTTCCTGCAACATGATTCCATGGAAGTCTTCAAAAGTAGGCAACTTCTCCCTCGAAGCAATGCCGCTCACAAACATCTATAGCCCTTCCGAGACACAGCTCATTGTGGTATGTACCAATTCAACGTCCCTAATTGGTTCTCCAATAGCAATCTCAACTTCAACATGGCCCGAGCTGGATTGCAAGTTCGAAATTGCATTCTAAGAGCTTCCCAAGCTCCCCTAGCCGTCGTGGCATCACTTATATGAGTGATCACATGGTCTTTCACTAAAAGATTGATCAAGGACAATGCTCTCTGCGCTTTTTTATCAAAGGCCCTCATGTCACCTGGAGTGGTATTTGGCCGGACTTCAATACCTGCCACGATCTCCCATAACTCTTTCTCCATCAAAATGCTCTTCATTTTGAATTTCTAGATGTTGTAGTTAGAAGCCCCATCAAGTTTGCTTGCATCACCCAAAATTGCCTCATTGATGTTTGTTATCTCCAAACTGCTTGAAACTCCACCTGTAGGCTATAAAGTGTATGCCGAAGCCAACCATGATGTCAGAAATCACAAATAATGACCTGCAATTTTTGGCTTACCAGGCCACCCGTCGCTCTTTCGCCAAATTGAAAGCCAAACTGGCGTCGCTTTCCGAAATGCTTCTCGTCACCAACTCCTAGCTACCTGCCCAGTGGAATGGTGAAATCACTTCTGGCGTACTCCGAACACTTTCTCCGTGGCAATCACTCTGTTTTGGTGTACCGTACTTGCAGGTACAGTCAGGGTGCCCTTCGTTTGGAGGCTATAGCCTTTCATTTGGCCAAAATAGACTAAAGGAGGTGAAAATAAGGGCAATTTGGGTTTTTGAACTGTTTCTTCAATGTGAAGAAACTTCACCCTTCAAAAACTTGGGACCCAACAATTATTTCAGTTTGAAGATTTTTAATGAAGTTGCAATACACTCTTCACTTCAGACCCCTTCTTGTGAAGTTCAAGTTGAAATCCAATAGATCCAATGGTCATTTAAGATCTGACTGCCTAGATCATTTCCTGGCCAGTAAACTTTAACCATTGATTACAATAGTTCCGGATCCAACGGTCATGATCATCTAGGCACATCAAGTTTTTTTTTTGAGAACACTTGTCCCTTCCACACGCTACAGATTAGTGCGATTGATCGCGCATACAGGCTCGCGACCTCCCTCACACCATCTTCAAGCTTCTTCACGCTAATTTCCAGCGATGCCGCCTTGTTGATCACTCTATCTCCTCCAACACTCCATGGCCACCCACGGCTTCTTGCAGGCAGGATCGCGCTGCTAGGGCACCCACCTTCAACACTTTACAGCTCAAAAAACTGATTTATATTGAGAGAGAAATGATTTTTCCCTTCTTGAAACCCCAGCTGTCTAAGAAGAAGATAATTTTGGACTTTATCTGATCTTCTTGAGAATCTATCTGAGCAGCTACCTATCACTCTGAGGTCGCCCTACAGCAGGCAATATTCTGCTCCAAACCGCTCTTCAAATGGTGTTCGTCAAACCAATCACAAACGCTAAGCAACCCTTCAGAAGATTTTCTAGCTTCAATCTTTGCTTGCCCTCTGATTCAGCTGACAATCCCCTACCTCTGAATCTTCTTACAATTTTGAGCTATTCCATGAATCTCCACAGACTCGGTTTTGTGCTTCCTAGCCAACAAACCGTCGTGAATTCACAGCTCTCTGCTCTTGTCCGGTGATTCAAGCCACCAAGGGCTCTGATACCAAGTTAAGAAACACAGTTTAAACACCCGACTGGATCAATCACCACAGCACAACGTCAAGTGCAACAAGACAAGACAACAGAATTGCTCTCCACAAACTGTATATTCAACTAATAAGTAAGTACAAAGATAAGTTGCTTAAAAGCACTCAAAGGGCTCGTAAAAGAAAGACGGCCTGATAATTCTAGAACTAAGCACACGTGGTGCCGTCGAAATAAGAAAGCACTGTATAAGTCGATCATTGCTATTTTAAATAAAACATCCCTAAACATTGGACAATACATGCAACAACGATATGAAAGTCAAAACAAATCATAAAGAATACATCATCAAGGAATAATAATCAACCATCATTATTCATACAATTAATCATGCATCATAATGGAAAAATCAAATACTCCCAATAATGCCTCATATATTCTCCAACCATTTCTTGTCCTCTCTATTTGTCCATTAGCCTAAGTATTATAACTGGTGCTAGGGCATAATTGAGTATCCGACGTCATGAAAATCTCTTTATAAAATCATGACATGAATGTGGTATCTCTTTCAAATACTAGATTTTGTGGTACCTGATGGACTTTCATTATATTGCCACTTTAGTGCACCTTCTTCACCTACACCCACCCATTTCTGTCATTGGTTACTCCACTAAAGCCTTGTAGAAGTTCATCTTAAAATTGTTTCCTATTTTTATTCATCTGACAAGATTGGCGTTTAGTCAAAAAATTCATACTTTCCAAAAAAATCCTTTAATTTATTTTCTCATAGGTTTTGTTAACTCACGCTCTTATACACACACACACACACACACACGTGTACATGTGTGTGTGTGTGTGTGTGTGTGTGTGTGTGTGTGTGTGTGTGTGTGTGAGAGAGAGAGAGAGAGAGAGAGAGAGAGTATTTATGCACTCATATGATAGATATAAGGATTTTGTGACATCCCGAATGAAAACATGAATCATTCTATCCTTTTAAATCATCTCAATCCAATATAATATGTGAAAGTTACAAGCACTCCAGATTTTCCTACCAAATTATGCCTTCAGAATATTACCAGGAGTATGTTTTGTGTTGCCAGGACATTATTATTTTATTATGTTTTGCTTTGTTGATTGAGACTCTAGTAAAAGCAAACAATAACGATATACTTTGACTACATTCATATCCACAAACCAAACTACCTTACATGTATTAAGGCCACATAATTCTAATCACCAAGGTGATTTATAAAAACCCAGGATTAATCCTTGATTTTTCCCTATGGCAATGACTATGAGCATAACCAAAAAAAATTTCATCAACAGACAACTGCTATGGTGGCATATTAATGCAGAGATAGACTTGTGGAAGAATACTGTGACTTTTGATTGAAATTTATATCCTTAAAATAACAGCAGATTTGACAAATTCATAGTCAGAACCACACGGCTACTTTCTCCTTTTTCAAAAACTTATCATTCAGTAAGTTCAATGATGACAGACATTTCAAAACTTTGCATTGGTTTCACAGTAATCATATATAATTTATGAAACAAAGATTATTTTGTCTACGATTTTCTTAAGCTAAATTGGCAACAGCAATGCACACTACATGCAACAGACGGCAGACATATCTCACATTATAAAGTATTGCATTAGTTCATCCACTGGTGTGGCAACTTCTTCAATATCTCATTAGTTGGAATCATAAAAAATTCAAACAGTCACTGTAAGAGTAGCAGCTTCAGAGTAGTGAAAGGCAAATTGTTTCCTTCAAAGCTCACAATGTGTTTCTCACACAGAATTCATAAGAACAAAAACCCATTCACCATCATGTAACATGCTCCAATTACACCATAGTCAATCCTAGCAGAATCAAACATAAAATCCTGTGAAAAACCTGCTTTTATTTATATGTCTAAGGGTACAACAAGTGTTGTACAATGTCTTGAGAAAACCTATTGAGCAAAGGTCGATGGGCATTGCTACACTTTAGGGTACAGATTCACCTTTAGCTTTTCCTGTCTAGATTGAAGTGCATGCTATACAATATTCTTTTTGGACTGCGAAGAGTCCTTTTGGTCCAACCAGACAAAGACCATCACTATTCACCTCATCTTAAAGCAGGTTTGTTATGGAATCTTGGCTCTAGCTAAAGAACCTCTGCACTATGTGCAAATCGAGGCAAGTAACACGAATTTCAAGCAAATAAGTAACTTGAGGCCTGTATTTGCGACAGGATTGGACATCTCGCTAGAAAACGCACAGGAAGGGCTCTAAGATCCAGGCATCCAATGCTCCTCCTAAATTTTGGGCAATTAGTAATAACCCAGAGAGAGAAGATTTTGCCTTTCAGAGTAGTGAAAGGCAAAATGTTTCCTTGAGGTAGCTTGACACAGGACAGGGTGAGAAGATATAAAGACTATAGCTAGCTCTGGTGGATCCTCACCCTGTGTCAAGCTACCTCAAGGATCGTTGACTTATAATCATTCAGTAGGAGCTCAGATGAGCGTGATACCCCCACATTTCAACTTATTGAACTCATGTCTATTCCCCACAACTTCAGATAACCATGCTAATTCATCCTCCAAGCAACCAGAAAATCTGCATTTTTTTTTTTCTTTCAAAGTTGAGATCTATAAAGACAAATATGACTATTAAAGTTGTTATGTCAATTGTCGTGTGTGCCATACTTCTCAATCCAAGCCAAGCAATTTAAGAAATAGAGGCAACCGCCACACCTATGTTGAAGAGAACCAAAGATAAGCAATAACCATAAGCTACCACAAAGCTCATATCAACATGAAGATCAAAAGCCGATGGATTTCATTATGGAATATGGTGAGTACTTGGATTCATGTGATGGGGCAGATGAGACTTAGCAAGATCAAAATCCCAGGGTCACATTCACAAAGGAGGGAGAGGAGATGGAGCTCCAAGTTCTCTCAATTGCAAAGGAACCAAAAGATTTCCAAAATGTTGTCACTTGCCTATGTATAGACAAAGCCCCTAACTTAACTAAATATAACTATCTTGAGGGATAGTTAGTGACACCATTGAGTGTATTGGAGCCCTGCTTGGCCCATTGTCCTTAAGTACTTTGAGGGGTCTAAAGAAGGGAATGCCTTCATTCTTAAGGCTAATAATTCCTTTTGGACCCAACAAAGCTTACAGTGGATATTATAATATCTTTCTAAGCACTAATGTACTGAAAGTACATGACATCAATCAATTAAAAATAACCATTTTTGAGATACCGGTTATCATTGCCTAAAGAAGGATGGGAGATTCGTCAGCTCAAGGAGTACTCTAGGTTTAGTGAGGCTCTTAAGTTCACGCAAAAAAGTTTAGTAAGTGAACACTCGTAATCATCTTCCATGCCAAGAACATTCTTGGTTACCTTCATGCATGCCATTTAAATAATTCATTATATTACATATTTTTGTTTTTGCATAATCACAAGTTTCGTTATTCTTATTTATATTGTAAGCCTTCTACATCTTTGTATAGTACTATAGTCGCATTTCAAGAAAAACAAATACTACATGAACCTTGCTTGTGGCTTTTTGATCAACTCTTTTTTATTCAAGGTGTAATTTAAATTTTGCATCTTTGAGACCCAACTAATGGTGAACCAATCACAATTTGTCAAATAACATGTCTACAGACAAAAGTAGATGGTTAAAAAGTTTGATACTCAATCCATTTGATGCCACTACTAGTCTTGGGGGTACTTACTTGTAAGAAGCCTATGCGCAAGAGCTCTCAGTTCCCTACGGTAAGATCCAAATGCAAGGAGGAGCTTACATTAGATTCATTGATAACAATGGCCTGACAGGTCAATATTTGAAACTCTTCAATGATGTTGTCTATTGTGGGAAGGTACACCGAGCTTGCAATTCCATTGGCGTCATTCTCAGTTTCCAGAGGGTGTCATCAATTCAATTAGAGGGCAAGAAATCCTTACATCCCTCCCTTGGAAGCTAAGATTTATCATAGAAAGCTATTGATCTCAGACATGCGTTTAGTTCAAAAGTGCGTATTCCTTTCAAATTGTCATAGAGGATCTCAAGAAGTAGACAAACACAAAAACAAAATGTAGGACCTGCACATGTCCCATGAGAAGAACACTTAACATGTTTGACATTTCATAGCTTGCCTAGCATTATCATAAATTCAATGGCTCTTATTGTTAGATCAGTAATTGCGCACATGGAAAACATATTTATTGGGGACTTGGTAGTTATGAGAGAACAATCTAAAAATACTTGATGAAAAGTAGACATGCACATTTTTCTACAACTCTAGTGCTAGCACGATTGCCTAGAAATGAACTTGAAATAGCAAACTAAATGATCATCTTAAAGAAAAGCCAGTACATCAATTTCTAACCAGCATTATAAATGATGACGTCCCCTTGCTTTTATGAATAACATCAAGCTATTGTACTTACCAACCTCACAAATCCTCACAACCATGTGGGCATCCATCATCTACTTCACCACCACTATCAATAAAGACCTACAATTTACATGTATGCTCTGGTACCAATTGACAAAAGTAGAATCATCAAAACACCATCATATCATCCACAAGTCAAAGCTAAAAGTTTGAATTTGCACCATTCTCAAATGCGGATCGCTATACATGCTAACGCTTAACAAGAAATAAATATATTTTCCATCAATCTCCCTTTCTCTATCTCACCGTTGACTATACAAGCTACACAAAATATCTCCACATTGGCTCTCATTTTGAGCTTGTTTCCAAGGGCATCAATGAACAAAGTAAAAGCTCAAGAAGTAGGACTAGAATAACATGGAATATTGGAGAACAAGTCCTACTCATGACAGAAATCATAAAGAAAACAACCCTTTCAATACCAGTGCTACACATAATGGTAGTTTGCACAACCAGTGAGTCAGGTGGAGCTAAATGCCAACCTAACCTGGTTGTCAAAGGCCAACTACAGGCACTTCGGCGGATAGTAACACAATGTACATGTCTCACCCTCACACTCTCTTGTGAGGGCTTCCGGGCTAGTAGTCCATGCTTATAGAGGTCATGTAGCTCAAGATCTCACTTTTCTCCAACCCAATGGATCATACAAGTTTTGTACGTCACCAACTTTGTATCAAGAATTTCCACAAGTTCAACTGACAAAAAATATATTATGGTGAGATGAATAAAAGTGAAATGAGCATTTAAAACTCGCCAAGTTAATTGTTGACTAACAACAAAATCAGGATGAGCAAACTAGAAGCTAAAGTTTTAGCACTTCTCACATATTATTCTCTTCCAGTAGATATACTCCTCAGATTTTAAAACAGTCAGCTGCCAAAACATATATCACATTGAATACTCTCAAGAATAGGGAGGAAAATGAGATACATGTCCTGTGAGGGTTGACATCTTGAATTCATAATCAGTATTGTCTGTAAAAACTTCATTATCATTCCATTGCTTATTTTGTGGATATGAAGTATGACAGCAAGAAGCATACCAAAGGCAACTTGAAGTCCACGCATTTTTAGAAGCTAATCAAATTCACAATGTATTCTTTCAGTATATAAAAGGGGATTAAATTATATTTTTTTGAGCTTCACAAGTTGCAGCGGACTAAAACTTACAGTTCAATCCAAGTGCCACATCGTAATTTTTGCTATCACTTAAGATTGTGGAAAGGTTAGGAGAAGATCTATTCCTTGGTATGTGAAAAAAAACTTATCTTTTCTATAGCATAACTTCCAACTTTGGTTTTTTGGCCTGGCTTGTGCTGTTGCTCTAAAAGCTATCTCAAGGCAAAGTGGTTAATGTTTTCAGAACTACCATTTGCAATGCCATTCAATCTCTATCATGCTACGAAAAAATGTACAAAGTGTAAAAGCCCAAATTGGCATTTCACACATAAGTTTCATGATGAGACATGAGGGTCCGGGCCGGACATTCCGCGTCCGCGTCCGCGTCCGCGTCCGGACCCGGACGCGTCCAATCCCCAGACGCGGGGTCGGACGTGTCCAATTTTTTTTTAATATTTTTAGCACAAAAAATGAAAAAAAAAAATTAAAAAAAATGGGCGTCCAATTTTTTTTTTCTTATTTTTTTTAATTTTTTAAGCACAAAAAATAAAAAAAAAATTAAAAAAAAAAACAGCGGACACATCCGGACGTGCGTTTGCGTCCGCCATCCGCTTCCTTAGGTTTCATCAGTTGTAGGATCTTTATTTCTCGGAAAATCACTAGTTTTGATTGAAGTTGATAGGTTCTTTTGCAGCACCTGACTAGTTGATTTTTGACTCCGCATTACAGGTAGGGTATTATAAAGCATGTGACTTCTTGAGTGACCTTTGGAATTCATCGTTCCTCTAGAATTTAAGCTTATAAATTTGGCAAATGGTATTTAATATATCGACTTGTTCCCAATTCTAGCCTATGCCATGAGCACTGTTTCCTCAACGTTGAGGCTATCCATGTGGCATCCGTTTGTTGGCTCTGCCCTTGTTGGGCAGTGATACTATGACATTTTCAGCACGTGATGACGTGTTGCTCACGTTTATCTAGGGACAAAGGCTATTTTTTGGTTTTGCAAAACATTATCAATCGTATTGGACGTGCACATGAAGGCCACGTGAATCAGTATGTCGTCATAGTCAGCCCATCATGATGCAAGTGATAAGGTCATAACAATCAGAGCACAACCTGTGTCTTGCTGCTGAGACACAGCACAAGTTGTATCTTGCTTCTGAGACAGACGCTTGCAGCTGCTGAAGAGATCGTATTGCGAGGAGGTATCGGTAGAACAGTTGAAGAGATCCTGTTACGAGGAGGTCCAGCTACGTTGAAGAGATCATGTTGCGAGGAGGTCCAGCTACGTCTATCTTGACAGAGAATTGTCTATTGTAGTAACAGCCTTCCGCTTACCCATAGCCTTTCGCTTTCTCTGAGTCTGCAATCTGTAAAAATATAGACGATTGCAAAAACACACCATCTTGGCATAGGCGCAATTTAAAAGATCTCTTAACAATGGTTGAACACTGGGGACTCCCCCAATTTTTTTTAACATTGACTGCGGACAAAAATTCAGAGACGATTTGGTTTGAAATCACTGAAATAGAAAAAATTGCACAACAAATAAACATGGATTTTGATTGGCGAAATTGTCCGATTGAGTGCACGATGCTATTTGTCGTCCGATTGGAAAGATTCATAAAAGAGTATTTGCTTTCAAAGCACTTCTTGTTAGGAAGAATCAAACACCATGTCATTCGATATGAGATCCAAAACAGAGGATCAGTTCATGCACATATCATGTTTTGGATTGAAGAAGAAGATGTGAAAACAATTTCAAATGAAATCGTTGCATGCATTCCAACAAAATGGAATGACCAATTGCACAAATTTGATGAGCCTATTAATGAATTTGATAGAGACCTATACAATTTGGTTGTTAAAAAACAGATCCGTTATTGTCAAAAAAAAATTGCAGAATAAAAAGCAATAAAAAAAAATCCATGCAAATATGGATTTCCATTTCAACCATCTTCATCGCCAACACATCTCAGTTCTGAAAATAGAAATTGGATATATTATCGACTTAGACATGAAAATAGGAATGTAGTACCATATCATCCAAGTATACTTTTTCTTTGGAAAGCGCACATGAACTTACAAAGGATTAGCAACACAAATTGGTCATATTACATTCTAAAATATGCTATGAAGTCTGAACCATCTGGACACTTAAATCTGGCAATAGAAGATGCAAAACGTATAGCATTAGAACACATGGACAATAACATGTTAAAACTAATTACAACATCAATCTTAACAAAGCCAACAAGTCTATCTGAAATAACATTTGCTTGTTTGCAAATTCCTATGATAAAAAGAAGCGAAGTTGTTCATTATGTTGATAGTTCTCCTCCAAATCTTAGATGTAGATATGTGAGTCGAAATAACACATTGATGTTCCATCCAATTGATGTTTACACATACAGACCTGTAGAATTGGAAAAATTAACATTTTATAAATTCTGGAATATGTATGATGTAGAAAAAAAAATTAAAAGTCAATACTCCTTTTGATTACATTGACAAGACATGAAACTACTTGTATAGGAGTAGTAAACTTATAAGATTTACTGACTATCATCTTGTGCATTATACATAAGCCTTCTTTTTCAATGTTTTGCTCAAAAACATATCTTTTCATAATGAACAAGAATTGATAAGAGAAAATAATACTGATCATTCATATTTCTTGGAGTGCGTACTTCAAAATTTTGTTGAGAACGAGGAGGATATTGATATCTACATCGCAGAATACGCCAATAGACAACTTCTTGAAAGAGAACAATGACAAGAAATGTCAAATATACTTCTAAAAAAAAAAACTACTTATCAGCGAAACATTAACAATGTCAAATTCAGCAATCGAAAATGCACAAACCATATCTTTGCCAGAAGATACGAAAAATGATTTGGGCTTGGACTCTGAATTTGAAAGCATGCGGAATTCATCGCTTGCTGATGAACAAAATAAGGTATATAAAATTATTACAAGCTCAAATTCGGGATTGTTTATTCTATCAGGCACTCCATGAAGTGGAAAAACATTTCTGATACGATACCTCACTTACAAATGTATCGAGAAAGGACAACCAATTTTGTTAGCCGCAACAACAAGTGTAGCTGCATCTCAATTAGCAAAACAGGCATTTACAGTCCACAACTTATTCGCAATTCCAATAAATCAACTTTACATAAAAAAATCTGATACCAACCGATTTCCGACATATCTGAAGCAAAATTTATTGTGATAGATGAAATGTCAATGCTTACTGCTCAAATTTTAACATATGTGATCCATCAAATAAATCAAATAAAAAAAGTTCCATCTAGCATTGTATTTGAAAATTATATCTTACTTTTAGTCGGTGATCATGCACAGCTTCCAGCCATTTGTAAACACAAATCAAAATCGCTTTGTTTAATATGTCATCTTTCAAACTCTCCATTCTGGAAAATTGCAACACCCTTGCAACTATCCTACTCAATTAGGCATGCTGACGATCCTGGATACCTTCATTTCCTGAACAAAATTAGATTCCAAAAGCCCACGCAACTGGAGATAGACAAAACATTAACTAGTTGTGCACTTCCTAGGTCCAGCATACCTGATATAGCAAATCATAATACGACCATCATATGTACTCATAGAGAAGATGTGCTCTAGTTTAATAACCTCATCTTAGAAAAACTATTTTCTACCTCGGATATACTAGAAATTTCTATTAAAACAAATGTTACATTAGAAAGCGACCTGACAACATGGATCAACGATCCATTATTCCATCAAATTCCAAAACTAGCTATAGGAGCAAAGGTGATGGTACTTGCAAACTTGGATATTTCAAATGGTATAGTCATTTAGCTCTAAGCAGATTCATTGAACAAAAGAAGCACAAAGGAGGGCAATACATTGATTACTATGAATGTTGAATACATCTTTTGAAATGCCATTCTTATTTCAGGGTTTTTAAAACATCTATATAACATATTCTCCATAAACATCCCTGCAACAATCACAACAAATCGACCAGCAATACAACATTTCGATGCTATGTTAAATAAGAACTACTACACAACGAGAAATCTTTACTTCGGCTACAAGATTCCAATTAATGAGTGGAAAGATATGAGTCGTGCCGAATTGAACGCAATATCAATGGACTTGGGAAAAAAATTGGGCCACTTGTCAGATGACGGTACAAAGCTAACAGATGGCCCGATTCAAATTGACACGGTTTTGAAGATTCTCGAAGGCGAAGTTTCTGCAATGATCACTAACTCAGTAAGCTTGTGTTGCCATCTACATTTCCATATATGTGATTATAAGTAACCATTTTAACCCACTGCATATTAATACAAATTTTCTTGCAAGAAGAAACTTCTCCATCGACATTGCCATCTACATCCAATACGCAGGTGAATTTGAACCATACAATGATCTTCTTCTTTATTTATAAGCTTTCCATTAAACTAATACGATTTCCGCCTGCAAAAAACAACATCAACAAAAAAACGTCCAAAATCAAATATTCAATCTACAAAATAGAATGCAAAGAAACCCATGGTGTCTACATCGGCCAAACATGCAATCTACGACGCCGATTGCAACAGCATGCAAAGCTACCCCCCAAAAAAATGAGAAAACACTATTCTATGGACCGATCTTTTTATGAACAGTTTCATGTTCAAGTTTTAGATGATGTTGAAAATAGAAAAATAGCTAACAGAATCGAAAGGTTTTATGTTCGACATTACAAATCAACAAGCGAGTTTGGTTACAACAAACTAAGATGTAATCTTGTAAATTCAAAGGCATAATGGTATTTAAAGAGACGCAAGCTCCTATAATTCGATTCATAATACAATTCTCGCATGCCTTTCGTGTATGCCTACCAATTAAGCTTTTGGCTTGTTAATTTCAAATTTTGCTTTCTTCTTATGCTATCTGTTACAACAGCTTGGTTTTTTGCAAATTGTAATTCTAACAAATTTTAGATACAAACTTTTTAAGCTTTCAACGTTCTTGATTTTTGTTGCGACTCTTACAAATAAGTCAATAGCCTCTTTTTTGCAACTCAATGCTACGTTAGAATTGCGTAGCCAATTGTAACTTTTACAATGTGTCAATAGAACATGTCTTCAAGTCAATGCAAGGCTAGAATTGCGTAGCTAGTTATTTAGCATTGTAGCGTTAAAGCCATCTGTACAAAATTTTGTAGTAAATTGCTAGTTATTCTTTTCAGTGAGCAGCTACATCGACTTGTTATTTAACATTGTGGCATTAAAGCCACGTGTACAAAATTTTGGGATAAATTGCTAGTCACTCTTTTCAGGGGGGCAGCTATAACATGATGAAGAACTAACATCACGCTCAAGGACGGATAATAAGACCCAAAAGTCCTCGTGAGGATATTCAACTTGTGCAAGAGCACTAAATTCTTGTGTAATCACTGCAGCTTGTCACCTGTGGACACTGCAAAGGCACTAACTCCTTGAGGAACATAAATTTTGCGAGTTCCAAACAAGTATCATCTGGTTAGATGGGGATGCATCAAAGATTTATAATCTGATGAACGCTTTCAAAATGCTGAAAACATTGCCACATCCAGATAAAGTTCTGGTGATGTACATTTCATTCAATGGTAGAAAGTTAACCTATAAGATATGGAAGAGACGTCAGTGACCACTTCCAGTTAGTGTGCACCGCAAGTCATCTGGTTGGATTGAACTTGTAGTTAGTTTGCAAAAGGCCAAAATTCAAAAGCTTAACCCCACACAATAACAAGAGAACAGCATTTCCTGTTAATTCACTTAAATACAACTCTGAGCAATGACCAAATGTTGTGACAATCAAGGCATGTGGGCATCTGCCCATGATACAAAAAAGCGTCACTAGTAGCTCAAACATCACTCACCAGAATACCAAAATACTCTGCTGTTAATTCCACTCAAATACAACTATTAGCGACCACTAAATGTTGTGAGAATCGAAGTGTTTGAGACTTTATGCTCGTGACGTAACTTCTTGTCAGTGATGGCTCAAACTTAAGCTGTCAATCTCAAGCTCCAGAGTAACCAAATGCTTCGTAGCATGAATTGACCTAATGCCAGAATCAGAGTATTGAACCCAAACCTGCAAATAAAGTCCGTTGCAGCACTTCTAGAAAAGTTTTATAAAATTGCAATATTGGACGGCATGTTGTTTTGAGGATCTCCAAAATACTGTACAGACTGCTGATTGTGGCTCTCAAGTGTTCTATTCATCTCCAATACCGATACATGAGATGTGATATCAAACAGCCATTTAACCCAGCATCAAAACTAGCATCTATACATAATATATCATTCCAACCTCAATCAAGCAAATATGGGGGATGCTCAGAGCGACTGCAGAGCCTCTACAGTTTCTTCTTAGAAAACTATATACCACGTCAACAGCAAATTTCTTCAAAAGAGAGGAGCTTTTCTTTGCTTGCACATACGAATGACCTATTATGTACGCAATACCAGCTTCTCTAGCATCAATAAGTTCCCTAAGCTCATCCCTAATATCCGGATCCACATCAGGACTTTTTGGTAGCTCAAATTTGACTCTCTTCTTTCTTCCTAGATGTGGAGATTCAATCTCCAAGAGATCTTGTAAGCTTGGAACAGAGAAAGACTTACAACCAGGTGTACCATAAGAAAACTGTTCCATATCTTCGAGGTCTGAAACTATAAGGTTCATGCCAGACCCTGCAGTTGTCCCAACTACAGCCATTTTTGCATCATCAGAACCTTCATTGGTAGAAGGTATTTTGGACTGAGCAGCTCCTGACTGGATAAACTCCCCAATGCTCAAGATAAGCTGGTTTTCGAAGTCGTCGTCATCTTTACGAACATCTTTGTAGCCATATCGTAAAATACACCTGTACATTCGATACTCCTTTGGCCCAATGCGCCCAATGAGAAATCGTTCCTGGGGAGGAACGTAAGGGACTGGGACTGATTTAATGCACACAAATACAAGTACCTCATGAAATGCTGGTAAATTGGTGACAAAATGAGAAAAGATGGGAGGAACTCCTGTCACAAGCTCTGTGTAGATAAGCCCTATCCCAGGTACACGCACAATCCCAAGACTTGGCCCAAGAGCAAGCAACCACTTCATAGACACCTTATTTTGAACATCAAACTCGTACTTCTTTTTTGTTCCATAGTGCCAGACATACATTATTGCCATGAAGATGAAGGATAAAACAAGCGGAACCCAACCACCTTCAGGAACTTTAACAAGAGCGGCTGAAATGTATAGTAGCTCAATGGATCCAAAAAATACAAGGAAACAAAGGGCGAACAAAATACTTCTTTGCCACACAACTACTATGACAAGAGACATAAGGCATGTAGTCACAAACATGACTGTGATCACCGCAATTCCTACAATCATCAAACACAAAAAAAATCAAGTACTGGTAACTGCATTGAAATAAGACATTATAAGCATGAGGGTAGGTCATTTTTCATCCATGCGGATGAATTAAGACTTGATCCATGCTTCTTTTGTAAACCATAAACCTGAGCAGATGCTTGACTAGTATCAAACCTCCAACATACCATATGCATGTCCAATAAGGATAGTGTCTCGAAACCCAATTGTTATGGCCAGGCAGAGAATCAGAAGTATCCAGTTTATTTCAGGAATGTAAACCTGACCATAAATGTTCTTGGATGTATGGACCACTTTAACTCGAGGAAAACAACCTAGAGCTGAGCACTGCCTAATCACAGAAAAGGTTGCTGAAATGACCGCTTGACTTCCAACCACTGAAGCAAGTGTGGCAACAACAAAAACTGGCCAAAATACCGCCCCTGCAAACAAAGCACTAATTGGATTGGTTTGAACTCTCATCTATAACTGAACAGGCAAACATCTTGTACATGGAAGCTTGCAAATTGTACATGTCACAAAAAGTGTCCCAGAGGACTTGCGAGAGGCTCATTCATTCATTCACTTATTGAAAATTTGTATTGTAGGAGGTCACATTACTTGGAATAGACTTGTAAAAGCTCATTTGAATGTCACCATGATGTTTTGAAAGGTAGGCAGCTTGACCCATATAGGCAAGAACTAGGCTAGGGTATACAACACAAGTGAAAGCAACCTGTGTGAAGGAAACAACCTTGCAGTTAGCAGTAAACTCCTCGTGATAAGAAATCAAGGTTCAAGTGAAAGCTCAATACAGAACTGGCAAATCATATATTTTAGTATACTAAATGTTCCTTGCCAAGAGCATGGAGTACCTTGATGGAAGACCGTGAAAAGTGTCCCAGGTCAGCAAACATGGCCTCTGTGCCTGTCCAGGTAGGATTTAGTTTAAACAACAAGAGCAAGAACATACTCCCGTGCTCCAATATTTCTTCAAGGATGTTGTGTGAACACCAAACATGATAAGTACTGATGTTCTAGATCAAAAGAAAACAGGTTGCTTGTGTACAAACCTGTAATGCTAAGAAGTATACCACCCAAAGAAGCCCAACCAGCTGTCCCCATCTTGCTAAGGTAGTTGTACATGTAGTAGGGGGACAAAGCACAGAAAACATGAGGATTCCAACGAAAAATGTTGTATATCCCAATGGAACTGATGCAGAAAAGCCATGCCAGAACAATAGGAGCAAACATAAAGGCAACTTTACGTGTGCCAAAATGTTGCAGTGCAAATAGTCCAACAAGGACAATGCAAGCTATCAAATCGATCACATCTGCAATCACACAGGAAAACTCCATGAGTTAAGAAATGATTTCTTTGAGTATTTAAAGCAAGATCTATATGGGATAACATAGCTCAAACCAGAGTACACAAATCATTGAGTAATCACCAAGCTCGAAATATGACATTGCATGAAATAACTAATAAATTTAAGTATGTTAGTTGATACACAAGGGCTAATTTTCTTTGCATAATCCATTGAACAATAGAAAAATAGTGGAAACAAATTTTCAATTCTTCTTTTGGAAATTAATAGAGGCTGTCTACCAATGTTGTGGCTTTGTTCAGCATTATCAACATGACCAATAGATATAAGCTCCCAGTACTGGAACCTGTAAAGTTATAGTCTTTGAATTTGAAAGCCTATAATGTTTCTGAAGTAAGAAAGGAGCCAACAGGAACAAACTCTTTTCATACATAAGCTAGTTCATTTTCATACATAAGCCTATACTCAGTCAAAACTAGCATGATTATTTCAGATACAATTTCCTATGCATCTATTACACAGAACCAGAAACAACGAATAGTCCTGCAAAGTCACACTGTATGTTCATGTAAGCAGCACACCTGAGCAGAATCAAACTCCAGAATTTGAGGTGAAGAAAGGAACCATTAACTAACAACAGGCCACATTTTGGGGACGAATATCTCTATGTTAAGGTACAAACAAGTCACTGACAAAACGTATGAGCATTGGAATTCTAAATATGAGCCAAGGATGAGATTGCTGGAGATATGGGATCTGCATCACCATTGCTTCCAGAGCTTAACTACAAGCCCAAGATTGTATAAATGGCTCTTAAGTACACTCCTCTGCTCCTTTGGCCATTGGTTCCATCCCATGTGGTCCTATTGAGTGAGCTATTTCCAGTTGAGAAGTATGCTTGAAGCAGAGTTTCATTTGTCGTGCACGCTCAACGTGATCAACTTCGATTCTATTGGAATACACATGGTCCCTTCGAGTAGTTTGGGATTTTGTGCACCTGCACATCCACTTTTTCATGATGTCCTGCAGCATTTCTAATCCAAACTACTTTGCATGCATTTGAGCTAGTTCCTATAATTGCTACCTAGCATTCATGTTCCCTTTAGATAACTTGGAATCCTTGTACACCTCCAAACCCATTACATCCAAGTATATGGCATTCCTAGTTCCTAGTCTATGCACTTGGCTTCGATTTGATTATACATGTTATCTTTCTTCCGCTAGTGCTTTCATATTTCTTTGACACTCTTTGTCTATCAAAGTGGAGTAATGGAAGCACAGCAAGTTCATTCATCTCGCAATGTACATACCAATGTCAAGTCCAAAAATGAAACCCACATAACAAACACAATCCTCAACTTTAAGGAGCCCACCCACAAAGTCGCAGGTCATCAACATGGTCTTATGATGGCATGTTAATTATTTACGTAAGGAAATTTTGGCGCATTCAAGAAGAGTCCCTTAGCTGCTTATGTGGCAACAGAGTTTGTACGGAACAAATGGCATAGCATTGGTTTGTATATCGTAGCTACGTCCTTTTATTGATGTGCCAACAAAGTTCTTATGACACACATTGGTAGAATCTTATTGTTGATTTTTGGCAGCATCTTTCCTACTTCATGCTTTAGACATCAAGTATATATTGTTTTGCTTTGATACTCCCGGTCCACTCGTATCATGGTATGTTCTATAAGGGATTGCAATGCATCTGTTTGTGCAACATAGTAGCATTGGTATGATGTTCATTTCATTAACGTTTCAACACAATTCAGCAGCTCCATGTGTTAGTCTTCACCATTCAAAGGTACAACATAGTAACATTGGCATGATGGGCATTTCATTAATGTTGCAACAGCTTCAATTTGGCAGCTCCATGCTGTAAGTCTTCACCGTTCAAAGGTACAATATCGTGGCAAATGGTCTTGCTTCTTTTGATAGATTTTTCACGCTATTATTTGACCATAATGATTGTCCTCCTAAGACAATGCTATTGGTCCATACAACCAGTTAAATAGCTTACAGCTCCATCCAATGATTCCAAGATCACATTCTTGGTCCATATGGCTGGCATAGTACATGCTTGTTGTCAAGAGCGTTGTCACTCTTTACCTATGAGATTAACATGATAGCTTAATTCGGTCCATGTAGCCGGCTGGTACATAAGTAACTTTGGTGTCAATTTATTTGCCTACGGCGTTAATCAAGAAACTTATTTGAAGTTTATTTTTCCCTTAGGCATAGCTTGGCAAAGCCTTCATATCAACATTCAATAAGTACCTCATATTTTTACTACTACTGTAATGTTGTGGCAACATAGATATTGTAATGTCAATTGGGCAAGTGATGCAAAAGACAAGTGTTCTATTTCTAACTATGTTTTCTTACTAACTTGGTTTTTGTGTTGTATCATAGAACAGTAAGAAACAGCATACACCTGCATTATCTTCTACAGGAGCTAACTAAAATTTTACTAAGAGTGTCGTATGTGAAAGTGTTTGGCTACAAGGGTTATTTGAGGAGCTTATGATTTCTTGACATGAAGTTCTAGTGATATGCTGTGACGGCCAAAGTTGTATCTAAATTGAAAAGAATAAAATCTTGCAAGAAGCACATTGAACCACAGTATCACTTTGTTCGTGAAAAGGCTAAATCAAAGGAAGTGGAGATAATCTATTGTTGTAATAATGAACAAGTAGCAGTTGACATCTTGACAAAGTCTCTCAACAAGGGAAAATTTGAATAGTTCTAAACTGTGATGATTGCTTTTGAAAATAAACTTATTATTAAGGGGGAGTATAAGAATAACTCTTATGAAATATTTGTATTCATAAATTTATGTTCTTCATTTTTATGAGTTTGGGTACTCACAACTTACATAATGGTCAATGGTCTTAATTAATAGCCACCGGACCCAACGGTACGACCTACTCCATATAGCCAATTTTGTACTATTCTTCATTGTCTACATCAGGAGAGTGGAGATAGTAACAACAATTTGTGTGTCTCCTCTCTCACACACTTCTCCTCTAAGAACCAATTGATTGCAAATAATGATTGCTTGCAATAGATGATAAGATCCTGATTGCAATAGACTCAATTTCTGACAACCATATGCATTTTTAGTAGCTTGTATTTAGCAGCATCTATCTCATCTTGTCTTTCATTTCAAGTGCATGCATTTCCTCTATCTAGTGTTTGACCAAGAATAGCAGTTGACTAAAAAGCATTTTTTTTACAGATTTGAATTTTATGTAGTGTGGAGCCTGTGGTGGAGAAATGTCACCAAAATCCATCATGCTTGAATTCAAAGTCGAACTCTCATAATAGCTGAAAAAAGGCAAGGATGATAAAACGTACTTGGACAAAAAATGTCTCTTCTACAGAAGCGTTAAGGCTCGGCAGTTTATGTGTACCAACAATGTTTATAATGAAGTGGTTTGAGAATAAAAAATGCATACATCTAGAACAATAGAACCATAACTTACGATCATGAAGATTCGGAGCTGCAACCTCAATGCCTGAAACTGCTGAAAGAACTGCCAAGATAATATGAAACTGGTGATAAGTAGCTTACTGACTTGGCACAACACACGTGTGCGTCATATCATATAACTAGTAATAGGACCCATGATTTTCTACTTGCAAACATAATACTGTGTACATGATTCATGAAGACGCATGATAAGAGAAAGCTTACATGTCTTTTAAAATCCGTAGTACTTATCAAGACTCCATAATGAGCATATTTTCTGACAAGAAGCCGGTAAAACAATTTCACCTTTGAGAATTATAACCGCCAAAAAAGTTATCTAATCTCACAATATAGAATCGTTTAGAATTCTGAATGTCGTAGTTGTCCTCAATTTGACTGCTAGTTTCTTGAATTTTATCTTTATATTTACATGCGGGTAGGCTACGTGCATGGCAAGAGCCATTTTCATGAATACACAAGATCGAGAGGACCTTAACATGGAGCTAGGGTTATGGAGGTACATGGAGGGTTAGAGATCCAATTTGTCTCTAAGGCTCCCTGTTGTAGCAAATTCAAGCGTAGGTTTGAAAAACTTTTCCCAAACCAGAAAACATATATAAAGCAAGAAATAAAACTCCAGAGAAGGGAAAATATCACCAGAGAAGGAAACAGATCACATTATCAAGTTAATTGCTACTAAAAAAATAGTTGAAATACAATATGCAGAGAGGAAGAGAAGAGGACAAAGAGCAAAAACGTGACGAGAGAGAAAGAGCCAAAGGTTATAGAACATGAACAGAAAGTTACAAAGTCACTAACAACAAAACATTCTGGACTCGCGTTGACTGGCAAAATTTACATGTGCTAGCCTATTGCTTAGAAACCTGTTCCAACCCTTTTGGAACGGAACATACTCTATGTTCTGGAACGTACTGGGTCGCAACGTTGTCTCTTTTTAAATATAAAAAAAGCAGGTCCTGGAATGCTCCTACAATTTCAGTTAATGAGAATCTCCAACTGCAGTGGACACATTGATTCCAAACGCATCTGTATACTGACATTGATTCCAAGTATCCTGACCTTGTGAATTATAAATGATTGACCATCTGCATGATATTTCACATGAACAAAAACCTACCCTGCGTACGAACCATCGACTACTGGGTGCTGTCTCAATCTGATCTATTGGATGGTTGTCTCAAGCACGCATATCTGTCTCTCAACCATCTATTTCTATCCAGCGTAGATGACTCCAGAGATCTCCAGCATCTTTTTTTGTAGGTTGAAGTCAGTATTGCTATGTTTTTCCTTGTTAAAAAAACACCCTCTCACAAGCCAGATCATCCTAGAATTCCTTCGGCCATCTTTTTGCCCCATCACTCCGCTTTGCATCAGAGCTGAGCGAGGTAGAGAAATGGTAGGAACAGCGATATTACAGTATCGCGCATTTTTCCTTCGTAAAAAAATACTTTTTCCTTTTTAAAATCTTTTGATCACATTCCAGAACGGCACACATTCCATTCCGGAATGGGAAACTATGTTCTGTAGCATGTTTTAAATCCAGTTCCCAGTTTGAGAAATGCTCTCAAAAAACGTAGTTGGAAAAATGAGCTCTCCATTGAGAAAGGGCAGAATAAGCTTCCCCGTAGTCATGTTTAAAGTCATCCTCTCACCGACAAGAAGCAAAAATCTAAATGATCTTATCAAAATAAGAATGTTTCTCTCCTTGTTGGATACTTGAAAGTTGGAGGAAAAGAGCCCCAAAGGGTCGCTGACTCTAAAAACTCAATATTGCAACTTTTTATTCCCCACCAAAGCCTTCATTATTGCATACCAGAGAGATGTACCAGTTAATCCCTGTTTAGTCTAGCTTAGGGCAATTTTGGGGCAAAAAATATATATAATCTGTTTTTTTCTGAACGATTATGTACCCAGAATCGCGATTCTGAGAATCGCTACTGAAATCTGATGTGTGGTTAGATTGCTAAAGTAACATAAAGGAAATGCCTCAGGTATTAAGAAAGTTCTATGAAATTCAACACAAGACCTACATTACAAGCATGTATTGGATATTTAAAAATATTCATATGGTCGAACAAAGATATTTGCAGTTTTTTTCTTTAAAATGTCTAAGCTTCAAACTTTACAGAGCAAAGCACTTAGCTGCCACCAGTTGTTGTATCCTTTTAATTCAGACTAGCAAGCTTAAAGATCTCGCTAATTCCAAGCTTGAGTAACAATTATTGATCCATGTTGGTGGTTTGGATGAATTTACCAGGGAGCAGACTGGAAATAGTACATCAATGTGGAATAAACGGAAGTGGGTTTAACACAGACCTGAGATTGCAGGCGTCAAGATTCCATCACCTATGACCATCGATGTCCCAAGAAGTACTACTATAAGTAAAGCAGTCCGTCCATTCTTGTGCTTTTCGAGAAAAATTTTGAACTTAGAACATTTATTGTCCATCACATCTTGGTCAAGCTTATAGGTTGATAATTCTTTGTCAATTGTCTGTTGGTTTGGTAGCATGCTAAGCTTGGCATGCCTGCACAAAAGAGAATATAAAGCAAAAGTTCCACCTGGTGAACTTTCTCAGTCAGTCCCTTGTCACTGCTCCAATTCTTATTCTTGTTATCCTAGGAATGTTATTTTGAGACTAAAGGATCAAAGTCAGCATTAAAAACTGGTAAAAAGAAACCATTAGATTTTAAGATTTCTTCATAGAATCTTAAAAGGGAATCTAAAGCTTCCAAACACATAATATCATAAATTAAAAAAAGTACAAGACGCACCTTCACCATTGTCATCAGCAGACAACACGATGAAGATATATTTCATCACAGGGATCAATGTTAAAGTGTAGAAGATAAAAGACAAGACACCCAAAATCTCTGTGTCATCTTCGTGAAGCTGCCACTTTTGAGAGAATGTGCTACGGTACACATACAAAGGAGATGTACTAAGGTCCCCATAAACAACACCAAAACTTTGATATGCCAAAGTCAAGATGGCTTTGAATGAGTTCTGTTGTAGTCCCTGTATTGGAAAAACTTTCTGGGTTAAGCTCAACTCAAAATCTAAGAAAACCACCATAAAATCACGTCAAAACCTTTTGGCCAACCAAACTCAGAAGGATGTGACAAAACCAAAAAAAAATTGACTTCAATTTAACATGACTCCCTGGCACTCTTACGGCAACTACTCATATACGTCAATTAGAAAATGGAGCACATAACCATTTTGTAATTAAACACCAATATTTCAGGTATTTTGACTGACTACTTGATTTATCGAAGACTCTTCACAGGTATATACATGCAACTACTACCAGCATTACATCATTCACAAAACATCTTTCAGCAAACCCGCCAACCAGACTTGGCTTCAATAATCAGCAGGCAAAAAGGTGGGGAATCTATTACCAGCTACTAGATTTCCGCATAAAGGCATATCTAAGTCAAACACAGAGAACCTACACGATTTTGCAAACTTGTACAGCTATCAAAAGCATGTAATATAGTTACTTATGAAATGCCAATAGTTGCAGTTACAAACCATAAAAACATCAGAACATGTGAACTATTTACCGTTCAACCAGCTGCAGAAATACTATTTTGAATTCAGTGATGCCAGATCAAAGTTCTACATAAACCAATTATACTGAATCCTTTTGAATAGCATCAGAGTGAGAACAGAGGATAAAAAGGACTACAATCGAGACAAGCGGAATGTAGCTTCTGAAGATATTCTTCAGAGTTTAACATGACTTACACGCTATTATTGCCAAACCAGATTGTCACAATTATCTTTCCCTGTTGCATTGAAAGAACGTATCATCGTTGCATTGAAGTTTAATGATCGTGATCCGAAACAAGACCCCCAAATCGCTCGGGGGTCAAATTGAGAAAAAAGAAATCGATAAAAGGTATGCAATATGGGTATAGTAGAAAGAGAAAAATGAGAGGATTAAGATTACAGGGGTTTTCGGTCGTTTCAGGTCCAATTTCAAGCACTTACGACCTTGTGTTCTTGACAATTTGCACACATCCACATGAAATAGCTCAAACATGAGATAGAGCAAGTAAAGTAAACTTGAACAACACTTCCTTGCTTCTCCTTAACCAGCTCTAAATGTTGAGAGATTATGACAATTGGTCTCAAAAATTCTTGGAAAACTAGATAAGTGAAGTGCTCTCAAAAAAACATCTCATTTGATACCCATATTAGCACTAAAATTTTTTTAAAAAAAAACCACGTTCCTGGAAACCCTAATGGGAAATCCCGAATCACGTTCTGGAACGTGATTTGGAACGCACGTTCCAGAATGTGGCCTACAACATTGACAAATATGAGAATATGACATATCATAGATGCAACGCACATTACCATTGCATTTACGTTCCAAAATGCATTTATTTTCATGAACTGAAAAAAGAATAAATTAATACTAAAAAAAAATGCAACAAAAAAAGAAATTATAGTTTGTTCAAAGAATTTTACATTTCAAACGTATGCTTAGGCTAGAATCCTATTGTGTGGACTTTACATTGGTATCAGAGCCGATCTAAGCAGGATTTACCATCAAAAGTGTTGTGTGGAGATTTCGACGTTTTCTCGAGAATCTGACGGAGTAAGCAGCATAACGGTGGAATTGTGGGATTTTCTTCCCGTTGCTCTAATCATTTGGTTGTTGAGTGTTGGTGATGATTGGCAGGTTGCATGGCTGCTTAGTGTGGAATCACAGGTTTATGCTTCATTTTCCAACAAACTAACTATTTGTTTGCAGGATTGAGAGCCTGTAAAGCCATTCCTGTGGATGGTTAGGTTCAGATTAGATGACTATTTGATAAAGTAGTTGTTAATAGCCTGCAAAACTAGGGTTCTGGAAAATTTTGGCAACATAACAGCTGTTTTTTCAAGCATAGTGATGGCAAAACCCTGCAAATCTGGAAACTCCTCCTCCGCCCCCCCTACTGCTCTGCCCTGCCCACCTGTTGCCCCTCCTCTCCACTCCCCCTCCACAGGCCATCCTGCTACTGAGCAACAGGTCCCTCCTGCTGCACAACAGACACCTGCCCCCACTGCTGCGCAACAGCAATCCCACTGTAGAAACCAGCGAGCAGGTCCATCGCTGTGGGATCAGAAATCTACCTCTGAAATTTCAGAGAAATCCAACGAAATTTGAAGGGTTTCCAAGCAAATTTTCTTAGTAGGGTCAGCGCTGGACAGGGAGGAGAAAAGGTGAAAATTTATCCCTGTTTGTTGAGAATTCTCAGGAGTTTGAGCTTCAAACTTACTTGCTACAGACCAACGACCTACATACTTGGGTCAAATCGGAGATTTGAAGTGATTTAGAGCTGTAAATTGGACAAATCGGGCCGGATAGGTTGCTGTCCAACCAGCGAGGGCAGGGACTTCAAAAATTCCGGATTTCCTTTTGTAAATTTCCGGTTTTACTCAGTTTGATGGAGCCCCAGACCTGAAATCAGATCAGTTAGCTACTCAACTCAAGAACCAGGAAATTTGGCACCGTTTTGAAGCTTCAAACTGGCATTTTCCGGGACAGCAGGTCTGAAATCTTGGGTAAAAGAGCTGAGAGGGTTCCTCTTCATTCTTTCTTTGGAAGTACAGTCCTCAAAAACAGCTAAGTCATCTTTCCTTTCCCTTGTACAGTTGTAAATTAGTCCTTTAGACTTTTTTTCCTTCAGAAGTTGAGGTAGCTCTCTTTCAGTTCCGAAGATGACCACTCCTCAGGGACCTGATCAACCCCCCGGAGAGAGGCTTCGACGAACTTGAAACAGAAGCCTTGGCTTACAGAAAAGGGAAGGAACCCATGGAAGTAGAAGAACAGGAACAGTTCGCCGAAGAACTCGACGAACTAGTTACCAAGGAGCAGTTCCTCCAATTGGTAACTGAAGTTGGCATTAGCCAATTTCAAGTCCAGTGTGGACGACGACTCGTTCGCTGAACTCAAAAACTTGATTTTGAGTTCCGCGAAAGGAAGCCTTCTTTCCACTTCTCAGTTATCCCCTTCTCCACTTCCATCAGTTTCGGGTGAGACTTTACGGTCTCACCCCAGTGTTTTTAAAGACTTGAAATCTCCTACTTTTAATGGGGAAGAGAAGGATAGAAATGCAGATATTCTACAAACCTTCCTCAGCAAATGGAAGAACATTCATGCTCTTAAACAGACCCCTGACCATTTGCAAGCCATTGAGGCCAGTCTTTCCTTAGGGCCTATGGCCTATAAGTGGTGGTCAAATCTCCAGGAGACTGGGCAGACTCCCCGGTCATGGAAAGCTTTTGAAGAAGCTTTCCTAAGAGAATTTCTACCAGAGAATGAACTTGATAGAGCCTGGGAAGCCTGGGAAAGAACAGTAATGGACAAGTCCCTCATCCAATATATCTCGCAGTATCGAGAAGCAATTTTAAAGATTAAAAATATGGATGACTATCAGAAAATCAGGGGATTTGTCCGTGGCCTCAAAGATGAATATAAAGTAGAGGTCCAGAGAAACTCGCCTACTACCCTTGAGCAAGCTCTCAGATATGCTCAAATCTATGATGATTCAGTGGGTAGGAAGAGGGCGAGACAACAGCCACTTTCTGAGCAGCCTTCTCAGAAAGACTTTCAATTTAAAAAGAAATTTTTAAAAAGAAAGAAAGAAGATAAATTTAAAGGTGAAGCTCCTCAGAAATGCCCTTCACTCATACAGCCCTTAAAACCAGATGATTTTGAGAAAGCCAAACAAGAACGTTTGTGCTTTGTGTGTATGGGCAAGGGACACACAGTCAGACAGTGTCCCAAGGGGCCTTTCACTAAAAAAGATAAGAAAGATAAAAAACAAGTTCATCTTGTTCAGACTGTATGTTTCCCTATTGACTCGGCAGCTTCCGAGATCAAAGTGTATCATGAAGATCATGAACACTGTTGCCAGCTGACCTCTGCAATGCTAGCGAGACCCTTCAGCTTTGGGCCGCATGACCTAGTACGTATGCATGGGAAAGTTGGTAACCAGTCAGTAAGAGTCATGGTTGATGATGGGGCAACCCATAATTTCATCAACTACACCCTGGTTAAAAAGCTTAAACTACCAGAAGTACCTAGTCAGCATAGGTACATAGTTTCATTAGCTAAGGGTGAAGATAAAAAAATATGGGAAACTATGGTAAGTAAGTTAAATCTTGGTATTCAGGGGTACCAAGATGAAATAAACTTTCAGATAATGCACCTGGATCGAACAGACATTGTTCTCAAGAGAGATTGGCTCTACAGTTTAGGACCTTCCCTCCACGGAAACTATCAGGAGAACACCCTCAGATTTCAGCATAAAGGCCGAGAGATCCAGTTGCATGGGGAGCATGATGTTCCCAACAGCCCTATGGTCTGCAGTTCAGAGCTCTGTCAGCTAATCGGAGATGAAGACCATCAGGTATTCTTATGTGACTTTTAGTTTATTCCTGAAGTTTCTATTTCCAGTTCTATTCAGCAGAAAATCAGTAAATTAGAAACTTTATTGTCTAAATTTAAAGATGTTTTTCCTGAAGATTTGCCACATGGTCTACCACCTAGCAGAGAGGTAGATCATGTAATAAACCTAGTACCAGGTACAGCACCTGTTTCTAAACCTCCGTATCGGGTCAGCCGAACAAAGGATGAAGAAATAGCTAGGCAGTTAACAGACTATCTTGGGAAAGGCCAAATTCAGACCAGTAGTTCACCATGGGCCTCACCAGTCCTATTGGTGAAAAAGAAAGAGGGGTCTATGCGTCTTTGCGTAGATTACAGAGCCCTCACTAAAGTCACAATCAAGAATAAATACCCTATGCCTCGTGAAGACGAGTTGTTTGATCAACTCGACGGGGCTAAGTTTTTCAGTAAAATAGACCTCAGATCAGGATATCATCAAGTCCATATAAAATCGGAAGAGGTAAATGCACGACCCTTGTCACTCTCTTTGTGGGATCAACACACATCTCTTTGCGATGCTAACCACTTTAACCTAATAATTGTCTTTCAAAACAACATTCGACACTAGTCAAGTAGCTCACACTAAGGTGTTAGTGTGCGACTGACGATCTAAAAAGCAAAATAGTTCTCAATACATATAATTTGAGACACATAAAATTTGTAGATCATTGCTAGCATGACTACTCTTCAAGCAATATTCTCTTATCAAGTCACTCTTGGTAGATGCACCAATGTTAGGGGTTTTGCGGATGTGGGATTGGTTCGAAAACAGCTTTTAGGACTCGTCACGGTCATTATGAGTTTAAGGTGATGTCATTTGGGCTCACAAATGCTCTAGCTACCTTTATGACCTTGATGAACAGTGTTCTCAGACCATACTTGGGTAAGTTTGTAGTCGTATTTTTAGACGACATCCTCGTTTACAGCAAAACGAGGAAGGAGCATCTAAAACACCTCAGAAAGGTGTTTCGACTGCTTAGAAAGCATAAGCTCTATGCTAAACAATCCAAGTGTGAATTCTTCGTTGAAGAAGTAGCATATTTGGGTCACATTATCTCTTCAGATGGGATTAAGATGGACCCAAATAAGGTTAAAGCCATACTCAGTTGGCTGAGACCTCAGAATATTTTGGAACTTCAAATCTTTCTTGGTCTGGCGGGATATTACAGACGATTCGTCAAGGAATATGCTCAGATAGCAGTCCCTATGACAAATCTCCTTAAGGGAAAGGGAAAGGAGTTCATTTGGGAGTCCGCACAGCAGGAGAGCTTTGATGCTCTCAAAACAGCCTTAGCTACAGCACCAGTTTTAAAAGTCGTCGACCCCAATCAGCCATTTGTGGTCGAAACAGATGCTAGCGACTTTGCAGTAAGTGTTGTGCTAACTCAGGGTGGACGACCAGTTGCGTTCGAGAGTAAAAAACTTGAGCCAGCTCAGACTAGGTACAGTGCCTATGAAAAGGAACTCTTTTCTATAGTCCATGCCCTTAAGACTTGGAGGCATTATTCGTATGGTGCCAACTTTGAGGTCCTGACAGACCATGAGAGTCTCAGATACCTTTGCAATCAACCTGAGCTTAGAGGTCGGAAAGCTCGTTGGGCAGAGTTGATGCAAGAGTTTGACATGTCTATCAGATATAGACGTGGAAAATTCAATACAGTAGCAGATGCCCTTAGCAGAATGCCTATGATAAACGAACTGAGTTTTACTCAGATTCGTAATGAGTTACTCGAGTCCTTGAGAGGGAAATGCCAGCATGAAGCATTCTTCTCTACTATCTGGAACTCAGTCCAGAGCAGACAGTTACAGACTCCAGAACCAGTTCCCGGGGCTGGTGCCAGTTCATCCAAGAATACAACAGCTTCCGTTGAGGATGAAGATGAGTCCGAGTATACGTCGTCAGATGACGTTGAGGATTCTGAGCCTGTATTACCCAAGCAAACCCCAGTGGTTGAGGGTCAGTTGACTCAAGGATTCAAATGAAAACAGTATTTCATTCAGGATGAGTACTTGCTCTATAGAGATAGAGTATGTGTCCCCAATTCAGAGGATTATAGGCAGCAAGCAGGTCCTATATGAATGTCATGACAATCCTAGCGCGGGACACCCAGGCATACAGAAGACCTATGAGCATCCCTTAGAAATACCAGCTGGTAAATGGGAGAGTATCTCCATGGATTTTATAGTAGGCCTGCCTAAAACCCAAAAGGGTAATGACGCTATATGGGTCACAGTTGACCGTCTGACCAAAATGGCTCATTTTATTCCGACCAAAACAACCGTTAGAGCTCCAGAGTTAGCGAGGTTGTTTGTAGACGGGCTATTTAAATTGTACGGTCTACCTTCCGGCATAGTAGGCGACCGGGACAGTAAGTTTACTGGAAATTTTTGGAGGGCAGTATTCCATCATCTCCATACTAAACTTAATATGAGTACCACCGACCATCCACAGACGAACGGTCAAACAGAAAGGGTAAATCAAGTGTTGGAGGATATGCTTCGTGCATACGTCAGCAAGAAGCAGACTAATTGGGAGGAGTATCTCTCGATATTAGAGTTTGCTTACAGCAGTACCAAACATTCAGCTACGGGATACAGCCCATTTATGCTGATGTACGGTTTTCAGCCACGCTCACCCACAGCTGTAGGGTTTAAACAAGAAAAAGTTGAAGCAGCCAGAAACTTTTTAGAGGACCTAAACCAGATGATAGAACATGCTAAGCATAGCATTAGACAGTCCCAGGATCGAGCCAGGCATTATGCAGATCCACACAGACGGGATGTGCAGTTCTCCACTGGTGAGAAAGTCTACTTGAGAGTCCCAGTTGACTCTAAAACCCTCAAATCAGGAGTGTGTGCTAAGTTGTCTCCAAGGTATTGTGGTCCCTTTACCATCAGTAGGAGACTAGGCGAGGTCACCTATGAACTAGAACTCCCGCACAGCAGTAAGGTTTTTCCAGTCTTTCATGTAAGTCAGTTACGAAAAGCCTTAACCAGATCAGACAATCTGGTAGGGGACAATGTTATAGTTCTCCCATTGGATCCTCAACAACCTCCACATGAACCAGAGGAGATTCTTAATAGTAGAGAGACGCAGACTCGTCATACTCTATACCGAGAATATCTGGTTAAGTGGAATGATCAGCCTGTTGAGAATGCCACTTGGGAAAGAGGCAGCGTCCTTCGCAAGATTTTTCCAGACTTTTGTCTTAGAGGACCAAGACGGTTCTTAAGGGGGAGGGAGTGTTACGAGCTCGTAACCAGTGCCGAACCCTAGAGAACACAGATAGGTCAGATACCACAGTCAGGGTCGTGTCCAGTGTACATGACCAACAGGGCAAGACAGTGTGAGTAGTGTGTCCCAGCACGGTCCATAGCCATGGCGGGCCTAACACAGCCTAGGGACCCTGTCAGCAGGATAGGGCTCCCAGTTGGGTCCCGACGTGCAGTCGGCCACGTCAGTGCCACGTGGCCGACACTTGGCAATAGCATGCTATCAATCCTCACACTGGGCTAGGAGGGGCTTACTCTATATCAGGGAGTAGGCAAGGTTGGGTGGATCAGTTAATGTTTGCCCTACTGTGGTGTTAGGATCTATTACACCAAGTCACCCAAGCTAGATTGCATAATACACACCTTCTTCCTGCAGCTCGTCGATCTTTCCATTATGCCCTCCGACGGAAGAAACGGACGTATGAGACTCAAAAAGGGAAAAGCTTAGTCGATTCCCTTTGCAACTCCTCCTCCGGTGCCTTCTGGAGAGAATTCATCCCCCGTACCCCACCTCCTCCCCTCACTGACCTCCATACCTGGACTACATACGCCACTACCTTATATACTGCACCCACGGACACACCCATCTCCATTTCTCCCCGACCGACTACTTTCACTTTCTTCACCCGGGACATGGTCCTGACCGCCATCAAAACACTGAAAACCCGTCACACCCGTGATATTAATGACCTTGAATCCGAACTATTAATCCATGCTGCAGATACACTTTCACTGATCCTAGCCATTTTGCTTAATCGAGTAGTTGTCTCCGGCTTCCCTTCCTCCTGGTGTACCAATATCATCCATCCCATTCATAAAACTGGTGACCCCATGGACCTTGGTAACTATCGCACCATTATGATTGGACATATCATTGCTAAGTTATATGGCACCGTCCTCCAGTCAGCTGTCAGTTCTGAGGCAGCGTCTAGGAGCTTACATGCATTGGGCCAGGCAGGTTTTAGAGCACACTACTCCACCACAGATCATATCTTCACCCTTCGGGCCATTATTGAGGAGGCTAGACACAGAAGAGAGCGGGTCTACTGTTGTTTTGTTGACTTCAGGAAAGCCTTCGACTCTGTTCCACGATCCCTTCTCATTCAGCGTCTACGTGATCTTGGTTTTTCTACTGACACGATCTTGGCAGTGATGGCACTATATGAGAGAGTCCTTGGGTATTTTCGGAGTGATACCGGCATCTCAGACCACATCTGGAGCACTATTGGCGTGAAACACAGGTTGTAGGCTTGGGAGCATCTTGATTGCTATACTTTTATATGCAGATGACGTGGTCTTCCTATCTTCTTCTAGAGAGGGATTACAGCGACAACTAGACAGTCTTCATGCGTTCTGCAGTAGATGGGGATTGGGGGTTAACATATTGAAAACCAAAGTTATGGTTTTCAACACATCGAGAGCTTTTATGCAGCGCCAGGAACTCATCTTTGATGGGCAACCCTTGGAGATCGTATTTTCTTACACTTACCTTGGCGTGCTTTTTACAGGCTCTATCTTTGGCATGCGACAGGCAGCCTTCACCAGACTTGGGAAGGGTCACGCCTCCCTTGTCCAGTTAGAGCGCTTCTGTTTCAGACGGTTTATTCGGGATGCCCCGAGTAAATGTCATCTTTTTGATACTCTCGTTACTCCCACAGCCCTATATGCAGCAAAGGTATGGTGTGCAGGTCTTACATCTTCGGATTGGGCCAGTATTTCACGACTGCAGGGTCTCATGCTATCTCGGATAATACGGGCTAAGCCATTTGTCCCACATCAGATTATCCTGACAGAGTTCGCGGTCCCTCCCATACAGCTATCCGCCATCTTCGAGCTTATTCTATATATTCAGCATATTATGACGTTACCCGCAGATGAGCAGAGATACACACAGACAGCACTTGCCTCCTCGCGACCTCGCAAGGCCTTTATGATCAGGGGCATCGACTATCATGGTTCTCTCAGGCCTCCCGGATACTGGATACACTTGGAATTTCTATCACAGACCTTCCATCGGGCACCCATGAGTATATCAACGCTTTCTCTATAGAACATACTTGCGCCGGACATGGCAGGGACAGCTCGAGGTCAAACCCGACTATTACAGGACACACTTTCTAGAGCTAGACACAGTTGGATTTCCAGTTTTGCCACACTATCTCACCTCAGGACTATCTCATGGGCTCCGGTTTATTCTGGGCCAGTTCCGAGTGTCCTCACATCAGTTGGCGATTGAGACTGGACGCTTCCAGGGTACCCCACGAGAGGAGCGGCTTTGTCAGTTATGTTCATTATCTATGGTCGAGACAGAGGAGCATTTCCTTTTCACATGTCCAATTTACTATGAGATCAGAGGGCAATATCATTGCCTTTTTCGTCAAACACCAGTTACATTACGGTCCCTCATCTCATATGAGGACCCTAGATGTGTGGCATTTATGATGCGTGGGATGTCCCTCCTACGTCAGGACCTATGTCAAACAGCTCAACACACCTATCCAGACACAGTCTCAGATTACATCCTTCTTCCCTCGTCGGAGATCACGTCCTGATGCAGACATGACTGACAGCGATTGCGACGACATTCCCAGACCTAGGATGCAGAGACGACCCACCACCCAGCCTCAGGCGGTCACGAGAGTTACACGCCCTACTAGACCTCTTACATAGAGACACACTATACATGCTCCTGTTCACAGGCGACGTCAGTGGGCTCCTACACTTCCTCATGCTACAGCTCACATTACATCCTTCTACAGTGCCAGTACAGACCTGGCATCTTGACATGGATACATTTGACTACCATGCACAGACATTATCATTTATGTAGTTATCTTAACTTGCACTAGATGTTTTTTTCTTTATTACAGTTTTGGAGTCGTTTATACGCTCCACGGTTACCACATACTTGACATGTATTTCCTAGTCTTATGCCTTTTGGCATGGAATAGACATCAATAAAGCTCTCTCTCTCTCTCTCTCTCTCTCTCTCTCTCTCTCTCTCTCTCTCTCTCTCTCTCTCTCTCGGGCTGAAACTCTGGAACGGGTGAAGAGGCCCGAGAGGGGCACGATGTGTGCCCGAATGGAGGGCCCGTCGTGAAGTAACCATGAGAAGGAGACGTTTGGAAAAGGAAAGAGAGGGGGGGTAGCGTGGCATTGGCACTTAAGTTTAAAACTTAAGTGGGCCATGCAAGTGTGGGTAAAATTGGTTGAAGGGGGGGGGGGGGGGGGAGGCTAATTTTTCCATTTTTGAGTTTTTTTAGCTTGTAAATTTCTTGATCGAAAGGTTTTTTTCAGTTTTGACAAACTGATAAGTTAATTTTTGCAAATAATATTTGAGTTACCAGTTGTTAATGGATTTTCGACGCATTAATAGTTAATTTTGGTTTTTTATTGCTTAATACCCATTTGCCAATTCATTGGTATAATTTCTTAATTAAAGCACGTATGGTCTAAAAATCAGTTTTTCTATAGACATTGCTTGGTTTAACAAATTATCATACCCGTAATGAATGTGTTTACCAAACGAAATTTTTTTAATTTTCAGTTGGCAAGCAAATGGATGTTGATGAAATTCTGGGGGTGGGTGGCACCGAGATTCACCCGGCATCACCAAGAAGTGATGGGGGAAATACGGAGATTCAGCCGGCCTCACCCGGAAGTGATGACACCCTAGACTCAGAAAAACTATTGCAAACTTTAGGCAAGGCAGTTTTAGAACTTCATCAGAGCAATAAACAACGGGATAAACAAATGCAAAATCTATTTAATCAACTGCAAGCTATTAACTCTAACAACTTGGGCTACCAATCGGAAATATTTTCCAGCGATAAAAAGTTTAAACCCCGGAAGTCGTTGAAGACTGGATAAACCGTTGGACAAGCTATTTTAGCTTGCACAACGTCCCAGAGGATAAAGGAATATCATCAGTTCTATTGTTTCTAGAAGGTAAAGCCTCTTCTTGGTGGAGGGAACTTTCCACGAAACCAGTGACTTGGGCTTGATTCTTGACGGACTTCCGGAAAGCTTTTGTCACGATAGACGATTCCGAGCTGTATATTCGGTTTATCAGCTGCAAAATGGGCAACCGAGAGCTGGATGGTTATGTCCAAGAGTTCTTGGACTCTTTGGCCAAGGTGCCGCTCTTTGATCGTAAATTGGCATAGTGGCAGTTCATTGTCGGACTGCCAGCTGATATCAAAATGAGTGCAAACGAAATATCCTCAACTCACTGGAGGATGCGCACGGCCAAACGACCCTGAAATTTAAACAAGAAAAATCTTATAGGCGTAAGAAGCAGTTTTTGACGAGCTGGAGGCAGAAGCGTACCAACACCCAAAGAAGAAGAAGAATAAGAAAAAATTGGTGGTTAAAGACAAAGCGCGGTTGGTGGCGCTTAAGCAAAATCTATGTTTCCTCTGCAATAAACTTGGGCACCGTGCCAAACAGTGCCCCGAACGGAAAACAAAGTCGTCAAGTTTCATGACTGTGGATTTACCGGCAAGTAAATTAGAAGTCAATTTGTTGAATAATTGTGACTGTACTTGTAACTTTAGTGCACTCTCTTTCAAGCCTAATAAATTGTTTCGTGTGAGAGGCAATATTTTAGGGAAAGACGTGAATGTGCTATTTGATTCAGGTAGTACTCACAATTTTTTGAATGCTTGACTTGAGCAAAAGCTCCGAGTGCCCACCATGGCCAGTGATCATCGTTACGTGGTCCGACTTGCCTCAGGGTCGGACACTGAGATTTGGGATGTCAAAGTCTCCAATTTAGAGCTTCGGATGCAGAACTATGTTGAGCCGTTGGATTTCCATGTCATGAATCTGACTGGACTGAAGTGATTTTGGGCTATGAATGGTTTTTTAGCAAATCAGACTCTTTAGAGATAGATTTTAAAAATCATTCTATGGTATTTAAAGATAAGTTTGATCAGATTGTCTCTATTTCTGGAGAGACCGATGTGCTTCCATCGCCGATGATTTCCTCGGCTGAATTAATTGAAAAACTTCATGACTTTGAGTATGAACTCTTTCACTTGCTTTTGAAATCTCGTATGCATTGTGATGTTGGGGATGTGAATGTGTTTTCATGCTTTAACACTGAAAATTCGCATCAAGAACAACAACTTTTGCAAGATTTAAAGCAAGAGTTTAGTGAAGTTTTTTCGAAGCAGCTACCTTATGGACTACCACCTGCCCGGTCGGTGGATCATAAAATAGATCTTTTGCCTGATAGCCGTCCTATTTTTAGACAACCATATCGGTTCAGGCAGAAGGAAGAGGAGGAAGTGGCTAGGCAAATCGAGGAGTATCTCAGGATGGGACACATAAGACCAAGTAAATGTCCATAGGGAGCACCTGTCCTTCTTAAGAGTAAGAAAGATGGGAGTTTCTGGCTATGTGTAGATTACAAGGGTCTGAACAAACTTACAGTTAAAAATAAATACCCGTTGCCCAGGATGGACGATCTCATAGATCAATTGAATGGAGCTAAATAGTTCACAAAAATTGATCTACATACGGGATACCATCAGATAAGGATACATTCGGATGATGTATCTAAAACTGGTTTTAGGACCAGGTTTGGCCACTACAAGTTTCTTGTATTACCCTTTGGTTTGACGAATGCTCCGGCTACTTTCCAACAAATGATGAACGATTTATTTCGTCCATATTTGTGGAAGTTCATAGTAGTGTTTCTGGACGATATTCTGATCTATAGCAGAACACTCAAAGAGCATGCTAAGCATCTCCGTACTGTCTTACGTATCTTAAGACAAGAGAAGCTTTATGCAAAAGAATCAAAGTGCGAATTCTTCAAGAGGAATTTCTTCTTTCCCAGTTTTAAGTTCTGAGGACAGAACTTGAATAAGGGGGAAAGAATGTCATGCCCATGACTGGTCTCGGGTAGCGTGTCCACGCTAGGGACCGGTAGACCAACAACCCGTAAGTTAATTGTGACTATAAGGGAATTGGGGCCCTTATGTGTACATGGTCATAGTTAATGGTTGTAGGCCTAAACACTGGTGGAGTTGGTATGGGTCTATCAGTGAGTCATTAGAGAATTAGGGAACTAGATGACGTGGCCCAGATAGGCTGCAGAGGTGTCCAGTGAGGTGTCATAGTGCACTACTAGTGGTGCATGGGCCTTGGAGGGTATAAGTATACCTCCTGGGCTCTCACTAGTGTATGCTTGATTTTGTGATTAGTAGCTACATGCTGCTGGTGTGACTCCTCTTTCCATGACTTTGATTGATCCATAGCTTGTGGGCTAGATCCGTTCGATCTAGGTTTGGTTGGGTTGGTCTATCCACCACCTGTTCCCTTGTGTTGTTGCTTTGTATGGTATGCTTAGGCTAGAATCCTGGACTTTACAGTAAGGCCTCTTCATGATTTGGCCTTCCAACTCCCTGAGCGAAAAGCCAATTACTGGGACCACTTGTGATCATAACGAACAGGCTAGAGGTTAGTTTTGAATTTTTATCCTTGACAGGACCCACCATGGATTAATGCACCTGAACTGGACCATCTTGCAACCAAAACAGTCGGCAAACTACACAATAATAATGCTCTTAATGAGAGCTTTCATCTGATACCCATATGGCCCAAAAAAGACCAAAAATTTAAAAAATTTAAAAAAAAAGCGTATCTAAATTTTTTGGAAAATTTCCAAAACACGTTTCTGAACCGCGTTTTGAACAGCGATTCTGAACCGCGTTTCAGAAATGCGCTGCATCTATGTAGACTGGAACACAATTTGAGAAATCCCATTAGAGTTTTTTAGAATGTGCATTTTCCAAAAATAACATGACTTTGAATGTTTTATTTTCATTTATCACATTTTCTAATTTTTATTGTCATTTTTAGACCCAATGTTGACTAAGAAGCAAATGGCAATGAGTAAGAATTTTTTTTTTACAGAATAAAACATAATACATAAACAAGAGTTACCGATAGAAACAAAGTAAGTAAAGTAAAAAAATTTCAAATAAAAGAAAATTAAAATTAAAACATGATACGTAAACAAGAGTTACCAATACAAACAAAATAAAAAGTACAAAAACAAAGCAATTCACATTTTTGGATTTTATTATTAATCATGTTAAACATACCAAAAGATGAAATACCAAAAATAAACCAAAAGAGTCTAAAAAAGTTCAAACTTTTTTCATGATTTTCTTAACCCTTATTATTAATCATCTTAAACATACCAAAAAGCAAAAATACCAAAGATAAGACCAAAAGAGTCTAAAATAGATTTTCTTAAAACGACCAACTTTCATGGAGTAACAAAATAGCAAGACTGCTTAATTGGTATACAAAACATCTCTAATAGTACAAAGATGACAAAACATATAGAATTACCAGTGATTACTCCATATTTAACATAATTAAAAGTATTTAAGGAACTATGAGGCATTGAAATATGTTCAAGTCAATGTATTATGGCTATAGTCTTTTATCACAAAAGCCAACCAATGTACTTGACCTAACCTGCCTTATAGAAAGGCGTAAAAAAATACATTCATTACCACTAGTTGTACAGTCACTTTCACATGAGTCTTTAGGATAGATTACTCCACCAAAAACATTAGAGTCTTTAAAAAGAAGACTCAAGAAGGTCAAGAGCAAACAAGCCATCAATATATCTTATAAAATGGGTTAATTTATGCAATAAGATGGGACAAGTACCACAATAAACTCATCTTTGCATAAATTCAAATTTATATTTAAAAAAAATGATAAAAGTTTGCTTGATGAACAACACATTTAGTACCCATGGGAATACCTATCCCCTATTGAGAAAGCAAATTACCTAAAGATATATGAAAATTATCCAAGAGAAAGTGCAGCCAAGAACAAACATCATCAACATCATCAATTTTAGTAAATCTTTTCTTCTTCGGATCAACATCTTGATGTTTGTACTGTAGTCAACAGAACTGAAAATGCAAAGCATCGTTTTTCAACTTTCAAAGCTTTGCATCGAGTGTCCTTCAGATTATTGCTAGAAACATCTCTAATTAGCTTATCGATACAAATTTTCACATTTACCAAATTAATTTGGTTACAATGTCGTAAAGTCGTAGGTTTTAAAAAACATAGGTTGGGTTTTTGCTTCTATAGTACGAGAGGCATTGAAAAACTTTATTACTTTATTTTTGTCAAAAGAATCATTAAAAATTCAGCTACAATTTATAGGAACACATGTGTGCTATAAGTAAGTTTGTTCAAAGTTCAATAATAGAAAGAAGCAAGGCTTTAAAGCAACTACCTAGCCACTTAATATGTCAGTTAGCGTAGTTTTACAAGTTGTTGCAATAAACCCAAGTCTTTTCAGAACTTTATGAGATTTCCACAGCACACGAAAAAGGAAGATTTGGGTAAGAATTAAGGTTATACAAACAACAAAAACCTTGATGATATTTTACTTCGGTCACAGTATAAAGACATCAAGCATTAAGTTCCCACTAGAAGAATGGACCTCATTCAATAACGATTCCAAATAAAAGAATGTGCAAACAAATTCAAAATTGTTTGAACATTTATCCACATACGAAATGACAAAAATGTCTATGATTTAACATTAGCTTTGCTTTTTAACAACGGCTTAAAGAAGTTTTGAGGTAACAAAAGTGGGAATTTAATATACCAAAGTCTTGACAAGACATGTTTTCTATAGTATAGAGCAACCAAAAAAGGTTCTTGAATTGTATATATGCCAACGGAGAACTTCCCCAAAGACATGGCACAATCCAAATGACACAGCGTCCTTATGTTACCTTTGTAAGGAAATATTCTGAAGCAACAATATTAAGGGGAAGGCAAAACATTAGGAGGATTGATAGGACAAGTAGAAGGACGAGCAGAAGGCGTGATCAGAGCTTGTGGAATGTAGCAATCTAGAGGAGGGGTTTTGGTGATACAATATTCCAACCTTTCAAAGCATTACGAACAAATGTTGTAATGTTTTTAGGTTTAGTGTGAGATCTACACAACATGGAAGTTTCCTTCGTCAAAGTTTCTACTCTTTGTAACTTGGGACTTACCCCCAAGATCATAAACTCCAAGAAAAAAGGAATGAAGAGCTCTCATTTAAAAAACGTTCATGAAGCCAAAGCCACGCCACCTTGAAAAACTCTTTAGAACTAGAAGAGTTGCCATCAATGTGCTCAATGGGAAAGATCCTAAAAGACTCGAAAGCACATTTAGCTATAGCAACATACAAAGATTTTGACTCTTTTTTACGAAAATTAATGCACTTTTCTAGCTTCTCGAAGATGTTTTTGAAAACGTACAAAAGCAAAATGATAATTTTGGCCAACATATGCCATACTATTACTTTGTATGTTATAAAGGACATAGATTACTTGGGTGCTATGGATTGGACTAAAAGGCATAAAAGCATGTAAACCCTTTTGTCTAAGATGGTTATTTGTATAATGAGTACTAACAAGCGAAGACTTGAAAATAGACCATTCAATAGGGAGTTCCCCAAATTCCTGAAGTTTATTCAAACTATATCTACAAAAGAAGTTATACCTTTCTCTATGATTTGTAGCATTTCTACTACCAAAGCAAAGGGATAAAGGATGGAAGAGCAAACCTCTAAATTGTTGATAAAAGGAGAGCCAATGAGTCTATTTTGAGTAGTCAGGAAAGTGTTTAAGATTAGGCCCTCTTGAGGGCCATCAATCCGAAGTCAAAATTAATGTTGACCACACCCCTCATTTGTTTAACAGGGCTGTTGTAAAGCGATGATGTACCTAAATAGGTCCATGATATGGTCTTTTCGGCAGTCAAGGATATCTGGAGTACTAGGAAAGATATTATTTTTTTCCAACTTTGAAGAGCTTCACTTTATCAAGAGTCTATAGAAGGATTCAAAGAAACATGTCATTGCCTACTTCCCGATTCATTAGTAGTCTTCATACTTGTCTACTTCTTAAAAAAGTTCTCGTATTGAATACAATGATCAATTTCTTGTGATACATCAATGTTATGCCTAAGATAAGACCGTAAATAACAAAGGAGACAAGCAATCTTCAACCTTTTATGGAGTCCAACCACAAACTCTCAAATCACCAACTCCATTGTGTAAAGTATTAGTCAAAGGTATGGCGAGTACTAGGAACAATAAAATTTTCTTCTCTCAAACTTAAAAATTTAAAAAGCATCAAATTTGTGAATACAATCCCTTTAATAAGATTAAAAGGAGATTGCATTGCCTACTTCCCAAGTCATTAGTCAACTTATTTTCCTTTATCAAATACTAAAAAGTTTTGACTTCCTTACTCAGTTTTTCCTATTCATAGCACAGACCAAATGCCACAACATTCAAACTCACTTCGTCAATGCCCAACAGCAGAGTAGATCACAGGCACAAACATATGTGCTTTCATACCTTTGTACACAGACCAACGTACTAAGATTCTATTGCTTTACCCAAGGCGAAAGGTAGACTCCGTCCGGATGAAGGTTAGCACTAAAAAGTGAAGCCTATAAGTCCAAAGACTTGCTTGTCAAATCAATGCAAATTTTTCCGGCAGCTAATAAGCACCAAGCTCCTTTCATCAGGTTGTATATTTCTCAGCAGGTTCATGACATCTTTAAGCTTTTCATCATCCAACAGCTACCTAATATGAATTCAGCGTTTTGAGAGTTGAGTCTTGACAAAGAGTTGATCAAGGACAAATAAAAGCAAGTATCCTCTTAAAGGACGGAGCAGATAGTTCCTGAGCTATCAAACCAATTTAGCTAGATTCTATGGAGGAAGGGAAGATGCAGCACTCAACTTCTTGACCTGTTAGCAAACCTCTCCATCATGAGGAATGACGTTCAAACTGTCAATGGAGACACTAAAACAGACTCTATTGAGGGTGTAGGTAGAAGATGCTCTTATCTCCATCCCAAAATCTGATTGATGGATGCAGCTTTGGAATGCTATAACTAGCGTGTTTTGTGAGTGGTCAAATTCGGCTGAATTCAGTTCCGTGTATATAGTAGATGAATTGAATGTGCAAGAACAAAGGTTTTTTCAAATACTGAATTCAAATTTTTGATGTATATATAATGCTAAAAAATTTGAAAAATTTCTATGACGGAAATTGGAAAGATGGAGAAGCAGAGAAGAGTATAGCTGGACACATATCCAGTTTTCAATAAGAGGAAGCGAAGTCGAGGAAACTACAAATACGATCCACTCAAGGTTCGTATCTCTCTTCCTCGACCATTCTAGCTGTCCATATAGTAGAACAAGAAAGGCCAAAATACGGATTGCTGACAGACCACAAGAACACAATGTAACACAGTTTCAACCTCAGAGAATAATCTCCAAGGAACTTGACGAAATATCATTGTAGAATGCTGATCTTTTTATAAGCTCTAGTGTCGATTCTTGTGCTCGTTAGAGATATATGAAACTTGAAAAGTAATCAATAAATAACATTCTTGTCTGCTAAGTACACCACAGCTTAGCCTTGACGATAAATCTTCAAACGAAAACCAGCTTGTGGTTTACTTCAGCGGAATTTTTATCGTACTGCGCTTCTCAAGATGGTATCGCCTAATAAATCAACCTTTAAAACAAACTTCAGAGGGAACAACTAAAGAGCACCAAGAAGATCAACTGGCCTTTTCAACTTTCATATTGTTGATCTCAGTCGAGCAATGTTTCGTAACTACGTCCGTCGTCCAAAGAGAGTACCACGTATCAAGCAAGCTGCTGTCAGTACACTTCCTGAACTTAATCAAACAACATATTTATGATAAAAAGATCGGAAAAATGAGCTCATCCGGTTCTAAGGGCAGTTCTACCTAAAGCATGGTCGGACTAGAGCAGCTAGTAGCCATGGCGGAGAAGACCAGGTGCTAAATAAAACGTTAGAGCTCACTAAAAGTGTGCAAATTTTGCAATCTTCTCTGTACAAAAGCAAGAAAACTCGAGATTGAGAAAACCAGAAATATTCAAGGTGACGACGAAAGCAATGCGTGAGATTAAAAGAAAATCAAACCTTAACAGGACTTTCAAAACCATGGTAACCTCCACCTTCTATATCCATCAGCGCACCAGAAACTCCGAAGAGCTTGAACAACTCGTAATTCGCAATACTCGTAAACACAACAATAATCTGAGAAAAAAGTCTTCGATCCTCAGAACTCGCGGTACTTGTCACCACAGCAATCTGAGCCAAAAAGCGTAAAAATCCTCGATCCAGTCTGTACTCAGCTGACGAAACGAACCAATACATGAGCTACATGCGCAGAAGTTTACAGACTTCAAAACAGTCCATAAAACTCCACATGGCACAATATAATCCAGCTCCAGCCAAAATCTAACACGGTAAGCATCATTATCATCCTCGTCGATCCAGCGATGTAGTCAGATGACGAAACAAGAAACTACATCAGCTAAATGAGCAGAAGTTTCGAGACTTGAAAGCAGTCCAAAATAATATGTAGCCTCCATGCTAGACCATGATCATTGATATTATCCTTGTTCTTCCTCATCGCCATCTGCTGCACAATAATGATAACAACGATGATATATCTACTAACACTGCAACGGATGAAATGGCGCATTCATGATCGCAAGTGCCGAGCGAGCGAGCGAGGCAAGCAAGTAATGCGAGGCGAGGCTAACGGCCAAGCAGAGAAAACATGAAGAAGAAGAAGAAGAAGAGGGATGACTTGACTTTGGTTTTTTAGGTGGCTGCGTACGATGGCCATTTCAATTTGCAGGATGAAAGCCTGAAATGCATGTCGAGGCCAATAGGCCGTCCAGAGAAGAACCAGACAGCCACACAAACTGGCAATTGAAAGGCAAACATGACAACGACCTTCTGTTTGAGGGGTGAAGTTAAAAAATTAGATCTCAGGACACAATCTCGAACTTTTCCTTGTTGAGAGAGAATAAGGGGGATGGATTACTTGGGGGAGGGGGGGGGGGCCCTCCCATGGTTGGTAATCCCATTTATTATCTCATATCTATGTTAAAATTCAATGGGACTCTCATCCCAGCACTTACACTTTATTGGGTTTTTAAGGTCACGTGTTCCATTTATTGGGTTCTTTAGTTCATGGTTTATTGGGTTTTTTAGTTCACGTGTTCCATTTATTGGGTTCTTTAGTTCATGGTTTGATGAAGTGACATTGTATTTTGAGGTTGCATTTGTGGAGCTAGGCTTTAGGTCATTGAATATATGGGTTGCCTATTGCCTCTCCCTTGAGTTTTGCCTAATGGCTCATCCTTTGCCTCTTGTGTTAATTTTGATTACCAGTAAGAAATTAACATGTGATTATTGTAAATTTTGGAGAACTGCGGGACTATGCAATGCCCACCAAAAATTTTAAAGGTTTCACAATTTTTTCTCAGCTCCTTGAGCGCATGTATGACCCTCAAGCGTGCTGGGTTTTTGTGGGCCTCCACAACCACATGCACGCACGCACACACACACACACACACACATACGACAATAGGTTATTTTTTTAGATATAGAAAAAAGATGTCGAAACTTCAAAAACGTAAATGTACTTGTGGCATACAGGAGTAGGTAGTAGACGAGCAACAGGCACGGGTAGGTGGCAGGCAAGCAACATAAACACAACTTAAACCTCTCCGACAAGCAACATCAACACATCTAAAACATCTCTTGGCATGCTAATAAGATGCGAGGCTCCGACATCCACCCTTGCCTCTCTTCCATGACCTCATGCCTCTTAACTCCTTATTCATTGCCTCTGCTCCTCATGTGCCATTTTTCAAAGGAGAGTATTATGTCGCAGAAGCGAGACTGTTTCGTGTTCGTCTTCTCCTTCTCTTTTCGCGAACAATTTTCTTTCTTTGAATTATCTTTTCGTGCGTAAGCCCTTACAGGATCCCTGACACTCGACTACGCATCGCATAACATATTTTATTCTAGCAATCAAGACACACAGCACCACAAGACAAAAAGATACACGAAAATAGAACGACTATATTGTCAGTTTGATTTTGGAGCGAGATCATCAGTGTCTCGCTCGTTGGCGGATTGACACTCTGCTCTTACGTTGTGTTCTGCTCGTTGGCAGACTTTCATGCACAGCTATGGTGTCTTTACTTTCTTACTCTATTCGCTACGTCTCTCTCTGTCTCTTACAGATCTCTGTATTCTCATCATCTAGTTATGATCCAGAGAGGATCGTTTATACCTCCACTATGTGGAGTTTACAAGATAGCTAAACGTCGAATCACCAGACTAGTTGACGCTAATCAATTAGTTAGTTAGTCTTCGTCGTTGCTACTCGTTTAAGCTGGGCGTGAAGCCCGTTAGCTGCCAGCTGGCAGCGTGAAAGATTTTTCTTTGTTTGATTCATAATCTCCCGCTTTCTTTCGTTCTTTTTGTTTCTTTTCGTAGTTTTCGTTTTGCACCCCTTTTGAGGTTTGTGGTCTTGGAGGTGTGTTTGTGATTCGCGAATTGTTCGTGCTTCGAGTCAAAGACACGTTGACTGTCGTGAATCGTTCTTGTTTGACCTTCGTGTCTTGTTCGTGCTACGACAAAGTTGCAGGAGTTCACCATTTCTGACATATTCTTCACCTTGGGTGAGGGGGTGCAAGGGAGGGCTCCACCCTCGTCTAACAATGTAGAATATACCATGAAATTTGAATAATCATGTCACTTTTTGGTGCCTCTACATCATTGGATGAGGGTGGGGCCATGCTTGCACTCTAAGTCATGTGGATATGTAGGCTCATCGTTATTCCTCCAACCTCTTTGACTCTTGTGGTGGCTTTATTTGGTTTCATTCAACGACATAATGTATATTTGACATAGATCAATCATAGTCATTCAATTAATGAGTCTCTGGGCCTCCATTGCTACCAAATGGCTCCTCCAATGCTTCCTACCTTGACCACTACTTTTTATCTTCTACCTCACTACCTTTTGTAACCTCCATCAAGGTCTATATTGCCTCCATTCGCCAATGTAGCTGCAAGGGAGTTGTCATTTTATGGCAACTTCTTAATCATGTTGTGTCAAATGGTATAGATTACAAACTGATATGGTAAATTGTGATTTTATACAATTTCCCAAACTTTTATAAGATGCTTGCTAAATCTTGATTCAAAATTCACAAAGGAGAGGAATCTCTCTCTCTCTCTCTCTCTCTCTCTCTCTCTCTCTCTCTCTCTCTCTCTCTCTCTCTCTCTCTCTCTCTCCAAATATCCATTGTCACGAAAGGCAAATAGTGCCTCTAAAAACTTAAAAAGTGGGGAGCCACTAATACTTTTCCTTTCACAGGTACATAGATCAAATTGTCGTATAGATATTAAAGATATTTTTACCGTACTCTTCACCCCTACCAATCCTGTGCATATGGTCCAAATATTTTGAATAATTTTATATCTTTCAGATACTAAAAACATCACCCGCGTGTACCTTGAAGTCTGTGGTATGCTTCGGATTTTTTTTACATCCTTACATCGTACCAAAGATACTACTACGTACATTCAATCAACTCCTTAAGTGCCTTTGTTGTAGTAGATGCTGGAAATGTAATGGGAGACTCTCAATAATGCACCCATTGATTAAATTGAGTTGTTTGGATTGAGGGAAAATGGGACCTGGATTTTTTATTAACTTAAGTTGTTTGGACTAAACAAAAGTGGAGGCCAAATCTTCACTTTAACGTGGCATACTAAACCCTAACCAATTGAATCCTTAATTGGCAACGGGGTCAGACTCTAGAAGGTGCTTATTTTTGCTGAAGGCTGAATTCTTTGTACATTTTTTTCTTGAAAGGTATTCATGAAACTGGCACGTCATTTTAAAGTTATGCGTACGTAGAATAAGCCCTTCAATTTGAAGAGAGGATATGCAGGCCGATATCTCCCACAAGTGGCGACTCCGCATAGTACCATCTGGAGCCTTCCGTCAGGAGCACCAGTGACAAATCACGATGCTTGGACGGTCAGCTATCCCGTCACTATTCACTTTTTCCTTGCCCTGCACGGCCTTCTCCGATTATTATTATTATTATCAAGTTGAAAAGATGACGTGGTTCGTTTTCCTTCCCTGCCAGTGCTCGAGAAACTTTTTGGAGTTATTCTAAAAGCCTGCATTTTTTAAAGTTTTTAGATTTGTTATGACTATTACTCATAATGGGGTTTATGGGATTATATAAAAAATCGTCAAATCTTTTTTGATAGAGACTTTTAAAAATAATATTGTTCTTATACTTTGCGGATTTTCTCAAGCACTGACCTTGCCTTCCCCCAGAGACTCCATTTATGCAGGCCTTTCATTTCTGCATAGAGGAACTCACAAATTCATAGCCAACATTTTTCTTAGCATTTTGGTGGTGGAGAGAATGAATGTTTTGAGCCATAATGTGGGCTCCTTGTTGTTTTTTTGCTATAGTTTGTTATTTGTCGTAGTATATGACACATGGCACAATGCCCTTGGTCAATTGTCCTTGGTCGATTGTGTCTAATAATCACCAAAGGAGTTCAAGAGAGAGTCGATGACTATGTGTAGAGGTCATGTATGTTACTCCTTGTCGCCTCCCCCAAAGAAGGCTCCTATTAGAGTTTGTAACATCTGGCTCACGTAGGGTACCTAGTAGTAAAAAATTACAAAAATTATAAGTTACCTAAAAAAAATTAATTATTTTCAACTAATAATTAATAAACTTTTAGATCTATATCAATTATCATCTAATAATATGTAACCAATGGTTTTAAACATTTGCATGCATCATTCCTTATAAAAAATTGATTTGTAGACTAGGTCAAATAAACGTACTATGGAAAAAAATATTATAAGCCAAAAAAAACATTCACCTAGGTTTTTTGAATGCAAACTTTGAGAGTTTACTAGACACACAAATTTTCGGAATACAAGAAAATAGATTATCTAGTAAAATTTTTGAGTGTGAACTTTTAGAGTTTACTACACATACAAATTTTGTGGAATACGAGGAAGAGGTCTTTCAAGCTTGCCCTCTATATATGAGAACTGGGTGATGATCATATCGACACACTCAGATTTAACTCCTACCATAGCTATCACTATGTTGCTGCAAGAAGACAATAGAAGAAGTCGAGACACTTTGTCTACTTCCTCCTCTCAGGCTCTATATGTCAAGAAAGGCTCTAAGCGACAGAAGGAGAAAAGCATTAAGAAGGCTACAACGAATCAGAAGTCGACTCAAAGTCAAGGACAATCATCAAATCCACAGTCGAAGCAGAAGATGTTTTGTAGGTATTGCAAGCACAATAACCATGAGATCAAGGATTGCCGAATTCTTCAAGCGAAGAATGTAGCCAAGCAACTTGATCAACAAGCAAACACAGTTTCATCATCTCCCCAGGTCGAAGTGGACGAAGGCGTATTTATGGTCAAAGACCAAAGAGCATTTTTGGATAATTCATGGTTTCTTGATTCTGGAGCAACTCAACACATGACCAATCAACGTGAGATTTTCAACTCCTACTCGCCTTACAGCATGGAGAAATTTATTCATCTTGGTGACAATAGTACTCACACTATTGAAGGTGAAGGTATTGTAAGATTGCAATTCCAGCATGATCAATTCAAACTACTATCAAAGGTTTTATATATTCCTAAACTCTCTACAAATTTGTTATCAGTACGTAGAAATAGATCATAAGGTAGAATTTGAATCTGATCAATGCAAAATTATTGATAGGAGTAATAAGATCCTTGCACTCGACAAGAGGCAAAGTTACTTATATAGATTGGCACATTGTTATTCTAAGTCTAGTCAAGTCTTGAAAGCATCTGTTCTTGTCAATAAAGCATTACTATGACATCATCGCTTAGGACACTTGAATTTCACATCTATTTTGAACATGTCCAGACAATCCATGGTTCTTGATCTCGACTATCCTTCTGGTAAGGTCGATCTCCCTGTCTATCATAGCTGCATCTTTGGAAAGCAGACTAGGATTCCTTTTAGATCGAGTCATAGGCATGCAGCAAAAGGTCTATTAGAGTTGTTCATACAAATATATGTGGACCTATGCAAACTCCATCATTGCTAGATGCAAAGTATTTCATTACTTTTATTGAAGAATTCTCTAGAAGAACAACTGTTTATTTTATTAAACAAAATTCAGAGGCTTATATCAAATTCACACAATTCAAAGTTCATGTTGAGAATCAAACTGGTATACGAATCAAAGCACTGAGGTCAGATTATGGGGGAGAATACATCTCCACCGATTTCAAGGAATACTACCTTAACAACGACATTGAGCAACAAAATATTACCTCCTATTCACCTCAATCAAATGGTCTTGCTGAGAGACCACTGAATTAGAGTATATCGCAGTCCCACAAGCTACAAAGGAAGCGGTTTGGTTGAGAAACTTACTCTTAGATATTAGTCTAAATCAATCTGCTCCGACATTATTATTTTGTGATAATCAAAGTGCCATTGCCTTATCAGCCAACCCTAGATTTCATTCTAGGAGTAAGCACATTGAACTAAACTATCATTTTGTCAAAAGCAAAGTTCCCATCAAAGAGGTCAGATTGCAATACTGTAGTCTTGTAGTGTCCATCATAAATCTTCTCTGCAATGGAAGCTAACTCCCTATTAAGAAACTTGACTCTAAGCAGGACTATTTGTGCACTCTCTTCACTTCTTCTCATGCTTTGCAAGATTTGATTTCTAATCATGAGAATTCCTGAAGTGTTACTTGATTCATAGATTGATTTCAAAGAATCCCAAGCCTCTTTATCACTAGTACAAGATGACACTTCTCTCAAAAGATCATTACTTACATTCATCTTTACACAATGAAGTGCTAGTCTAGATCTTTTTTTGTATCTAACTAACTCTTGTGCACCAAGAGGTTCATCATCTTCTTCAATCAAGAATTCATAAAGGTCTTGGAGATGTTGGAAAGAGGTGCATAAGAGATAGGTCTAAAAGAATCGAAGAAAACGAATTCAAACGACAAGAAAAAAATCTTATCGTGCGCAACGACATAAACTATCTTCCTCTTTCTTCATGCATGACTTCACCTATAAATTTCAAACAAAACAATAGTGATTGAAATCACGTTCGATCTCATAGTAACTAACTTTGAAATCATTAGTACTACAGTGATTACGTAGCCAAACATTAAAGCATTGAATTATCAGACAAATAATTAGTTGCAAAGAATAACAGAAATGCATACATTTTGAGATAAACCTGAATGCAATAAAAGATACTATTGATTCAGTATGAAATGAAATAGAAGTAGATGAGTACAACAAGTTTGCGGATCGAAGTCGAGTACTCTAAGCTATTTTTGAGCAACTAAATGTAAGTCTAAATTAAGCGCAACTACTGATAAGCAGTAAGCGCAATAGCAATCTCTAATCAACTCTAAAAACTGAGCTAGAATGCTCAAGAGTGTTCAAGCTTGCAGGCTTGAGAGAGAGCTAACTATTCAATACTTGAGTAGATCTAATTAGATGTTGAAATATGAACAACTACTTATACTAAGCAATTAGGTCGTCAAATGTGGCTACCAGTTGGCTGGAGTCTGCTGACATTCATCTAGTTTTTCTTAGAAGTTGCTTGTTGATAAGAGGTGACATTTGGCCGTAAATAGTCTGTCGTCTGCATAAATGAACGTGACTGTCACTCTGCAAAAATAAACATAAATGTCATCAGGGAGAAAGCAAAAATTGCGACTTTTGTGAGAAATGTGATAACATCACAAAATCTCATTTCTTGAATATTGGGGTAGCCCCACACTTTGCCAAAGTCATTTCCTTAACATTTGAGGCACTTTGAAAAATGCGAAAAATGCGAAAAATGCGAGTCTGCATTTTTGCTCTCAATTTCTGATAGGCAAAAAAGGCGAAAAATGCGACACTGCATTTTTACTCAAAATTTTTGACAATGTTGCTTTGAGAGAAAATTGACTATAGCAAATAGGCGATAGTGTCGGGTTTTATAGTGAGAGAAAATTTTCGACATTGTTGTCAAACTCCATGTATTTCTGCAGACTGTGTAAAAACAATTGTAATTCTACAGACTGTGTCAAACACGGGAGAATCCACAGAACTGATAACCAGTTGGATAAATATTAAAAACTGATTAGTCGATTAGTAGAAAGGAGAATAATCCAACATCCCCCCTTAATCTAAATCCATGATTGCCTTGACCTTTAAACTTAGTTCTGCATAGAACTTTTTGTGTGCATCCAAGCTTAATGCTTTAGTAAAAATGTTCGTTGTCATATCTTGCGTTCGACAGTACTACAATCTGACCTCTTCATTGAGAACTTTGCTTCTGACATCGTGATACTTCAGTTCAATGTGCTTACTCCTAGAATGAAATCTAGGGTTGGCTCATAAGATAATGACACTTTGATTATCACAAAATAATAATGTCGGAGCATATTGATTCAAACTGATATTTGAATGTAAGTTTCTCAACCATACTACTTCCTTTGTAGCTTGAGAGGCTACGATATACTCTGATTCAATAGAAGATAGAGCTATCGAAGATTGCTTGTGACAATTTCATGAAATAGGACCATTGTTGAGGAAGAATGTAAATTCATAAGTGGATTTATGAGTGTCTACATTTCCTGCCCAACTTGCATATGTAAAACCAATGAGTAGATTGAGTTTATCATTGTCGACTGCTCCATAACAAATGCAAAAGCCCATAGTAGCTCAAAGATATCTCATGACTCTAATAAGAGCCTTCCAATGTGTTACACTAGGGTTGGCGCATCTGCTCCTTCCCTTTGATTGTTCGGGGACACTGGTCCTTCGACAATTTGAGACATGGTTCCATTGGTGAGAGAGCTAACTTGCAATTAATCATATTATATCTGACTAAGATGTTGTAGATGTACCTTTGCTGAGTAATGTAGATCAAATTTTGTTTTTTGTCTTTGTGGATTTGAATACCAAGGCAAAAATGAGCTTCATCCAAATTGGTCATGTCGAATTTAGAAGATAGTATTGACTTGCTTTCTTTTATCAGATTGATACTGTTGTTAAAGAGCAATGTGTTGTCCACATACAAAGTGATAATGATAAAAGATTGCTGCATTGTGTTGAAGTAAATGTTTGAATCTGAAGAGCTAGTTGTGTAGTCGTGATCAATAAGGAGAGTACCGATCCTTTGAAACCATGCTCGAGCAGATTGCTTCAAGCCATAAAGTGCCTTATGGAGTTTACTCACATGATTGTGTTTATCCTCGATAATATAACCTTCGGGTTGCACCATGTAAATGTCTTCTTCAATAACTCCATTGAGATATGTTGTCTATACATCCATTTGATGTATTTCCAAATCTGCTACAACAGTAAACGATAATAAAAGTCAAATAGAAGAATGCTTGACTACTGGACTGAAAGTGTATACTTGAGAAAATCCTCTGGCGACAAGTCGGACTTTTCTTCTGTCGATACTTCCTTCTACCTTGTACTTGACTTTAAAATCCATTTGCAATCAACTATGTTTCTGCTAGCAGTTAATTCGACAATCGTCCATGTCTAGTTCTTCATAAGAGATGAATACTCTTAATCCATAGCTTCTTTCCAGAGATCGGAACATTAGAGAAACTTAGAGCCCAAAGAGGGCCTTTAAAAAAGATACTTTTTTATTTTTTTTTCTTATTTTCGTTGCCATGTGAACCAATTGAAACCTTGAAATCAGGGTTCTACGTAACATAGAATTTTTCAAATATAAATAAAATAGAAACTTTCTAAATATATTGTTGTTTCGTCAGGCAGCATGTGGAAATGCTATTGGTTGATGAGACCTGCCCTTCCAGCTCATCACTGCCCAAAGAGACCCAAAAATATTGAAAATGAATATGAAAGATGGTTGAGATGAGAAAATCGATGTACCATCAATGTATATGCATTGTCAAATAATGGTTAACAAGCTTAACTAGAGCTAATTCGTGGTGCAAAATAGATTAGTGTTTCAAATTTATGCCAACACATATTTTCAGATTCATGGCTTTTTGTGTACGCATATTTTCATATTCATAGTTCAGTGTTTCAAATTTTTGCATGCACATTACTAATGGCGCCATCAAGGAAACCATGCTCCTCAATTGATTCTGTGCTTCTATTCAACGAGAAAGATGATAATAGATTATGGGTGTCAAGGAAATACTCAAAAAACTCTTGGGTTTTGATGCATTCATCATCAAGAGGAGCATTTCAAAAAAGCAAAAGGTCAAAACTTTCATTTCGATCTTATTGGAAAGCCAAAATTTTGGATTTCAGAACATCATCAGGAGGAAAATCTTTTTTTTGAAATTCTAGTCCAACAACATGTATATATACATTCAAAGATAATTGTGCAAGGATTCAATCGTCAGGATCACAAAAAAAGCAACTGTGAGTATTGATATTTTTGATACTTAGATTTTTGTCATTCATAAACATCTAATAGTAAACTTGCCAATTTGATCATCATCTTCTTGCATATTTATATCCATCCAAACATAAATGAATGGGAGCCCAACGGATCTCTAGCATGTGTGTTAGATGTTATTCATACTAATATTGAACAGCTACAATATCGAGGTAGAACTGCAAAAGATCTAGCTGATAGTGGGATTTTTTTTTATGAATCAATGTACATTTTTGATACAAAAGGAGATTTTGGACAAATAGTCTCAATTCCATTACCTAGTTTTGAAAGTGATGAATGGATTGCACTAGATGCTGCAATTTCAAAATCATTTCATTGCAAGATATATAATGATGTAAGAAATTCATTAAAGATAAGCACGAGATTAAAAACAGTCAGATTGAGTTGGTTTATTTCCTTGAATATATTTGTGGATTTCTTTTCAAGTGTCAATGTACACAAAACCCCAACGATGTTTGTACGCAAAAATTTATCAGATAGATTATTATCTAAACTTATGGATGAAGGCTGAGACAAAAGATTAGATGGACAAATAGAATGCAGAGTTGAAATGTTTTCCATGTGCTTCCGTTATCAAATTGAAAAATAAATGTTGAGCTTATGCTTCCATTATCAAAGATGAAAAAAAAATAAAGATAAATGGGTGTCACTCAATTAAGACTTGGAAGCCAGTGGACATTCAAAATGAAAAAATATTAAAATTATATACAATGATGATGTTTTGACATGTGTTGAGGTGGAAGAAGATTGGAGTCTAAATTACATCAGGCGGGAACTATTGCTCCTACAAGATGATGTACTTTCAGACTTCAGATTCATTTTCAATGGTAAACTCATAAGTAACTTTAACCACTTGATTCTTTATGAATAGTTTCAATCAAAACTTTCTAATACAATCTCTGTACTAATTGTAACTCAATTTGTATTAGTTTTATGCAGGTATGTAAAAGACATGAGCTCAAGATCAAATGTAGAGATATTGGCAAAACAATCCAACTTATGGAAGAACACTGAGATTCACTATCAGCAAATACATGCCAGTCATCATGTCAGAATGCATGCATCCATGTATTGCTTTTGTAACTGATAGAAATTGTTTGAGTATTCACTACGTAGTCACTTAGTATCTAGCGAAAGCTAGTTGCTAAAGATTGAACGTGATTTCCATCACTACTGCTTTGTTCAATTTTTGATAGGCATAGTCATGCATTGGAAGTAGGAAGTTTTCGCACTCCATTATCTAGCTATTTTCGACATCATGAATATCTCACAACTCAACATCCCCAAAACTCCTCTAGTTCCAGATTATTCAAAATAATCACCTAGAGAGTTCCTCTATTTCAACTAGATAGTTCTACCATTGCACACATACTAGATTTTTTTTCAAAAATCTATGCAACTGGCTAATTCTTCGAAAGTCTTATTCCTATCTTTTCTTTTCCCCCTTTTAAAACGAATTCCAGAATTTTAATTAAAACATTCTCCAGAGACAACGTATAAGATATCAAAGATTTAAAAAAGTAAGTAATTAGTATCCAATACTATTATTACACACCGAACTTTTCCTCAAAATCATAGAATATCTTATCCAGAGTGATAGAAATATTACATTTCAATAATCAACTATCAAATAGAGATTAACATTTGGATCTAGGAGGTCTAAACTCCATTGAATCAATTGAAAACATCAATAGATTCTGAGCCATATTCACAAATCATATATGGAAATATAATTTCATATACTTTTTAGTCCTTTAGAATTAAGTTCTACACTAGACGAAATTATACTAATCTCAATTCAATTGTCTCATATTTAATAACTTTCTAAAAAGTAGAGGTCTAACATAATAGAGAAATAGATTTCAGGGCTTCAGATTTTGTAAATAATTAGATACCATTTGAGATCAATCTATATCTCATAATTTCCCAAAATACTCAAAGCAAAAACCAATGGATTTCACTATTAGTATGGCCATTACAATAATTACTAACCATCAATCTACAGATGTCATTCTCACCCAAGAAATTCCTTTGGAATCATTGATGTCCCATACCACCAGCTTTTCCTCCAAGAATCCTCTGCATCTAGATCTGTTTTGCCCAAAAAGTCAAAAAGACTATTTGGCTATCCTATATCCATTTATAGGATCAGAATCACAACCAATTCCAGGAGATACATCTAACCACTGAAATCCCTCATGCTCCTTAAGTATTACCCAAAGAATACTACTCCACATTGTACCCCAGCATGGATGAGACAAAATGTATCGTTCAAGTACAGTTGAAATTTCACAAGTGTATTCACTAGCCCAAAAGGAACACGGATCTCCACAAAACGAAATACCATATTGTCCTAGATATCCAATGTCTATTACAAAATTGGTAAAAAAAAGCCTTAATCTTTTACAGGGTAGAATTTTTCTTGGTTGTCACAGTCATTATAAAAGAACACTCTATTATCCTAATTACTAGATTCCTATATGGAACACCTTTCATCTGCCATCACTTGCAAGATCCAAATCCAATTGCAAAACAGAGATGGTTCCATAAATGGATTATCTGACTTGCCACTCACTTTTCCCTTAGAATCTTCGATTTCTCGAAATTATAATTAACATTGGGAAAAAAGAGTCCAAATTCCTAGAGGCGGTCTTCTTAATTAATTCCCAATTGTTATTCTCATTTGCTATCAGTTATACCTCAGGAATCCCTTCCAAATATGGTTCAGGCTAAAAGCCCCAAATTTGTACTACAAAAAAGTTCAATTCGGTATCAGTAGTACTTTAACTACTAATGAACCAAACAGTTTTGATTGTTCACTACCGCACTCAATTGCTGGAAAATCCTCTTATGGATCAACATAGAATTGTTCCAATAAGATTTGCGTTATTCTTGGTCTTTATTGATCCCAAAAAATAAATGCTCCAATTAGTTGACAAATTTCAAAATCTACAACTAAAAGTAAAATGAACTGTGACCTTAAAAAGTGATTGATTTCAACTCAATAAGATCATTCACTTTACAAGCAATTTCTGTTTGATCAATAACCAACGAATTTGAATAAATCCAAAACATACATGGTTACTTCAATTTTTACGTAAACTGGGATTTTCAAATTCCGTTCGATATGGACCTAAACTGTGAAAATTGATCTAAAGCATCGACTTAGCAGTTTCACAATTACCATCACATTCCAAAAGGATTCCGAAACATCCGGCATGCATCAAATATGGCATGTAGTAATTTCTAAAAAAAAAATCAAATTTTTAGTAAATTGCCTACAAACTGGAAAATCATCTTTTTAAACTAGAATTGTTAAAAATAGCTCCATGCATGAAATTTTCTCGATCAATCTACTGAACACCTATGTACCATGCATCCAAACATGCATATAGGTCTATCCATACATTTTCATCAACAGAAAAGCACTACATTGAGTTACATGCATGCATGCATCAGAACATTACGAAAAATTTGCAAATTTTAGCTCAAAAATTGCCAAACTTCCGATAGCCATAGCTCACCTCTCTGTCGAGAACCTTGCCCCTGATGTAGTGATATCTGATCTCAATGTGCTTACTCCTAGAATGAAATCTAGGATTGGCCGATAAGGCAATAGCACTTTGGTTATCACAAAACAAAATTGTAGGGCTGTACTGATACAGATTGATGTATGACAACAAATTTCTCAACCAAAATGCTTCCTTAATAGATTGAGAAGCAGCAATGTATTTTGCTTCAGTAGAAGAAAGTGCGATAGAGGTTTGCTTACGACTATTCCATGAAATAGGACCGTCGTTGAAAATCCAGATGTGGACATACGATTGTCTGCATCTCCTCCCCAACATGCATCAAAATAACCACTGAGCTGATGAAGATTGTCATTGCTGACATCTCCATGGCAGATGCACTGGTCCACGGTAGCTCGAATAAGAGCCTTCCAATGGGTAATGCCAGGATTAGCCATGTATTGGCTGAGTGAGCTAACATCAAAAGAGATATCTGGTCTTGTACAGACCATTGCGCACATGAGAGATCCTAGTATCGATCGATACAGATACTCTCTCATTTGCTCCTCTTCCTGCTTGGTCTAGGAACATTGGTCCTTTGACAAATGCAGGCCTGGATCCATTGGTGAGTGAGCTAATTTACAATTCATCAAATTGTATATGTTAAGAACATTATGAAGATACCTTTGTTGAGTGATGTAAATCAGTCGATTTGCTCTGTCTCTATAGATTTGAATTCCCAGACAGAAGTGAGCTTTGCCCAGATCAGTCATGTCAAATTCTGAGAATAGCATCTGTTTTGAATTCTTAACCATATTGGTATCGTTGCTAAAGAGCAACGTATCATCCATGTACAAGGTGATGATAATGAAGGATTGTTGCACTTACTTCGAATAAATGTTGCAATCAATAGTGCTTGGTTTGAATCCTTGTTCAATGAGGAATGTGTTGATCCTCTGAAACCAAGCCCTGGCAGACTGTTTCAAGCTGTACAATGCTTTGTGGAGTTTATAGACACGATTCTTCATGTCTTTCATAACGTATCCTTCAGGTTGGGTCATGTAGATATCTTCTTGTATAACTCCATTCAGATAGGTTGTTTGTACATCAAGTTGATGTACTTCAAGGTCGGCAGCTGCAGCATAAGACAAGAGCATTCAGATCGACGAATGTTTGACGACTGGACTAAAAGTCTCACTGCAGTCGACATTCGGGATCTGGGTGAATCCTCGTGCTACCAGTCTAGCCTTCCTTTAATCAATTGCTCCGCTGGCATTATATTTCATCTTAAAGATCCATTTGCAATCAATGATATTGTAGCCAATAGGAACTTCAACTAATGACCATGTCTGATTCTTGATCAGAGAGGAATACTCTCTGTCCATGGCTTCTCTCCAGAGATTAGAGTCTGGTTGGCTAAGTGCCTCTTCGACTATCGTCGGTTCCTACATTCAGAGACAAGAAGACTCAGGAGTATACCTTGTGGGTTGTGTGCACACTTGACTTGATCTTCTGGGAGGATTCGACTGATGGACCGCTCCTGGGACTTGTTGCTGGGTAGCAGCAACATCTTCGTCTGATTCGTTGTCTTGAAGTGGGTTGACAATACATACGCATGAGCCAGAATCTCGGACTATCATGTCAACGGCAGGTGATGAAGGTTCTTCTTGAGCAATATCCTTGCCTTTGAGGTCGACGAACTGATCCTCGATAAAGAATGTATCCCGGCTATACAAGATTTGTTGGGTATCAGGATCGTATAGCTTGTAAGTGTTATCAAAGGAAGTATATCCGATCAGGATGGTCTTGAGACCTTGGAAGTCCAATTTCTTCCTTGTGTCCTTTGGGATCTGCGCATAGGCAATGCACCCAAACACTCTTAGGTTCTTCAAAGAAGGCTTAGAGCCTATCCACACCTCGTGGGGTGTCTTGTCTGAGAGGGCCTTGGTCGAACATCTGTTCTGGACGTAAGCTGTAGTGGAGACAGCTTCAGCCCAGAATCTCTTGGGCAATGATGCATGCAATAGCATACATTTAGCAAACTTGACTAGAGTACGGTTCTTTCTCTCAGCTAAGCCATTAGACTAAGGACTGTAAGGAGTGATGAATTGCTGCTCAATGCCTTGGCTTTGGCAGTACTCTTTAAACTCGACAGAGATATATTCTCCACCGTTGTCTGACCTTAGGGCCTTGATCGTCCTTCCAGTCTCCTTTTCTGCACTAGGATCTTGCCTGTCCTGTCAACTACTTTACACTGATCACATTCGAACTCTACTCTATGTCCTAGATCTGTGATTTTGCTTACAGAGAGCAGATTCATAGATAACTTTGGTACATACAAGACTTTAGAGAGTAGCTAAGACTGATCATTTGCAAAGCATAATCTTACAATGCCTTCACCTTTAATAGCTTCTGTGCTATTGTCGCCAAGGTGAACGGATTTCTGAGTACTGTAAGGTGTATAGCACTCGAAATAGCCAATGAGGCTAGTCATGTGCTGAGTGGCTCCAGAATCCAGGAACCAAGAACTGTTGCCAGATGCTTCTTGATGATTGGTCATGAAGGCATCATGATCCACTTCTTGAATAGGCTGTGGAACTTCTACAACTGCATTTGCCACTTGATTCGACTGCCCTTTGTTGTTGTTCTTTGCTTGAAGTATTCGGCAGTCTTGTATTTCATGGTTGTTTTGCTTGCAGTATCTGCAGAACAGCTTTTTCTTTGTCTGCGGATTCAACTGTTCCTTGTGCCGAGCTGGTTTCCGGTTTGGCTTTGATTGTTTCAGGCCTTTCTTCTTCTTCTGCTTTGTCGTGCTCTTGTTGGTGTACAAGGCGTGAGAATCAGCTAAGGAAATCGAGGCTTTGTTCCTTCGCGTGTCTTCCTACAACAACATAGTAATGACTCTCAAAAGAGTCAATTCTGGATGAGTTGTGATGATCATCACCCAACTGTCGTAAGAACTTGGCAAGCTTCTAAGCAGTTGCATCACTGCGTAATCGTTGTCCAATCTGTTAGCGCAATTGCATGGGGTGAGCGTGAAAAGGATGCGACGTCAGTTAGTGCTGAAGTGATCATTGGTGATGACAATGCAAAAAGTGTGTCACTTTTACGAGTAGCCTTAGGATTAGATTTACAGGGTGCCTTTCCTTTTAGGGCACCTTTGGCATTCTGTAAGATAGTGTCCTCTTTTCGCCTGTCACCATAACGTGTGTAAAAACACAGTGTCGCAATTCTTTCGCCTTTTCTTCGTCTGTGCGAATTTGCGTGTAAATATGCAAACTGTGCAACAACGTTAGTAACTATGCAGCATGAATGGAGGTAGATTAAAATGGGATCTAAGGAGAGTAGAGGGAATAAATCCAATAGGAATGATGTATGGAAATCCATCTGGTGAATGTCCAGATCTTCTGCAGCTGCTATAGCCAGAAATCTATGAATAGATTGATGGTTTACCGCTGGACTAAAGGTCTCAGTGTAGTCTATCCCATATACTTGTTCAAAGCTTTTAACCACCAGTTTAGCTTTCCATCTGGATATGGATCCATCTGGCTTAAGCTTCAGCTTAAAGATCCACTTGGAGTCAATTGGTTTTACACCAGTCGGAGGATTGACAAGACTCCAGGTCTTGTTCTTCATTAGAGATTGATACTCAACATCCATGGAAGCCTTCCAATTGTCTGCAGTGGGCATTGACAGAGCTTATGCAACTGTGGTAGGTTCATCATGACTGATGAATGCCTGAGGGACAAAACGATCAGGTTGATCTTGCTAATAAACAATAAGTTCTTTATTAATCTGGGTACATAAAGTACACCATTAAGCTATCTAGTGATGCCATCAGAGCATTGTAGTCAAATGGAGCCTTGGCCTTCGACTTGATGTGAACTGGAGTCACCAAAGAAGATCTACTTTGATTTTGTAGCTGTGAGTGTAGAGAAGAGGTCCTTGCATGGCATCATGTGCTGAGAGGCACCTAAATCGAGATACCATTGATTGGCATCTCTGTAGGGTTGATCTTGTACCATCAGCACTCTCTCATCTTCTTGCAAATCTCTAACTGTGTCAGAGTTGCCTTGTTGCTGCTGTTGCATCTTCTTCCTGGCTTCATTATGCTTGAGGATGCGACAGTCCTTGATATCATGGTTGATTCTTTTGCAGTACCTCCTTGAAACCTTTCTTCTTCTTGGACTGCTACTTGGTTGAGTAGAGTGCCATGTATTTGGTACTCGTTGACATGGACAAGCTTTTTCTCCTTACTTCTTCCTGCAATAGACTTGCTGTCAATTTTTGTAGAGACAACACAAGAGTGTTGCTAAGAAGCAACACTAAATTGTCATAGGAGAATGGAAGACTGGCAAGAAGAGACATGGTAGAGTCTTCTTCTGATATAAGTGATCCTGTTGTAGCTAATTGGTTTAGCAACTGTTTGAACTCGTTCAGATGGTTGCTTACTAAGGTGCCATCACTCATTCTGAGTGTCAACATCCTCTTCCTCAAGAAGAGACGAGTGGACACATCTGAGGCCTCGTAGATGCTTGTAAGGATATCTCGCGCTTCTTTGGAGGTGGTGTTGTTTGACACATGAGCAATCTGAGTGTCTTTCAGATTCAGGGATACAATGGCAAGTGCTTTGCCATCGTTTGCTTCCCATGTTGGAAGCAATTCAGGTTCTATCGGCTTGGGTATTGAACCATTTATGTACCCCCACAGCTCTTTTTTGATCAGGATCATTCTCATCTTGAAGTTCCACATGTGCAAGTCATCTTCGTTGAATTTGTTGATCAAGCGGATCTTTGAGGTTGAACCTTCCAGATCGTGTAGCAGAGATGAAACACAAACAAAAAGAACAGTTCTATAGAGCTAGAATAAGTCCTAGACTATAGTAATCCAATGAACCTAAGCTCTGATACCATTCTAGTGGAACCAGACATTGACGGAAGACCGTTTGTGAAAAGAAAAAAAATAAATTAAGAAGAAACAATATCTGTTTTGATATGTAAGCATACACACGTGTGAATAATGATGTTCATGTGGCCATCATCTTTAATGGAGGGATACAAAAAGTATGTCGAGAGATTCTCAAAAATATGCTAGAAAGATTCTAGAAAGCTTCGTGAAAGTTTCTCGAAGGAGAAACTCACGAAAATTTCTTGAAAATTTTAGCAACATACTAGAAAATTTCTTGAAAAACTGGAGAAAATTCTAGAAAAGATCCTAGAAAAATTCTCGAAAATGATCTACGAAAATTTGATTAACAAATTTAGTGTCGCGAAAGATTCTCGAAAAGTTCTCAAAATTACTTTAAAAATGATATTGAAATATTTGAGAGAAGTCAAGAAAATTTATCGAAAATTTCTAGAAAATTTCTAGAAAAAATAAAAGAAAAGTCGCGAAAAATTTTAGACAAGATAAAAGAAAATTCGCGATTAATTCCAAAAAAATACTAGAAAATAATAAGAATAAAAAAAAAATCTGGTCAAAGGTAGTATTTCTTCAGTCTGGACCCGTTAATATGTGTAGGTAATAGTTCACCTTCAAGTGATTGAAGTTGCACAGAACTATTGTCAAACACCTCTATGACTTTATACGGTCCAAGCCATCGTATATGGAGTTTTCCAGGGAAGTTTGATGGCGACTGTCATATATCAGCGAATAATCACCAAACTCTAGTTAATCCACATTTATATCATTTATGTATGTTGTTCTTCTACTATCAACATCAAACATGACAAAATGAAAATGGCTCCAACATGAAATATACTCACATGAGCTGCTAGATGAGTCAACGTAAACATTTTATAGTTGGTACGTAGAAATCAAATTGTCACAAATTACGAAGAGAACTTTGGGATTTCGATCAAGTTTTTTAGGACCTGGGATTTTTGGTTCAAATCTCCAAGTGATGCATACTCACATTTCACTCAACCACTTGAGTGGGAACTTATTAAATTAATAAGGCCAAATCTCAATGGTAACGTTGCACAAAAAGTTAGATCTTGCTCAAGATTAGTTCTACGATAACTAGTTCAACTCGTCTTATGCTTTAATCCTAGAAGTTCATCTGGGAATATTGCATGTGGTATTGTATTAAATAAAATGAGAGCTGCTCAATACAAGTCACAATAAAATAAATTATTTGAATTAAAACAAATTATTTTTTGACATTTTATTGTGGTTAATTTATTGAGAATTACGCTAAAGAGGAATAACTTCTTAATAATCTGATGAAGAATATACTTAGCAAAAAGAAGATAATGAGTCAATTTAGTATGTGTTGGAAAATAAGTCCACAGTTGTCTCCTTGGTAAACACAATTTCTATTTTTCAGATTCTTCCTGCAAGAATCACAAAGTTTCCTATTTTGCTATTTTTGCATAATTACTCTCATTCTGTGTGCAAAATAATGCCTGGCAAAATATTTTACGCAGAATCAAATCCAATGAGCTGAACTATTTGAAAGTTGACTTCATCGACTTTTCGGCTAATCTACATCAAAGGATATCCATTCTATCTAAATCTACATTCGAATGGCAAAGCATCATGAAGAACATCGAAGGCCTAATCTTCCTCGACTTCTTTAACAAACAAGTCACTCGACATCGAAGTCCTCGACTTCTTCAATCAAGTCTTCGAAGTCCTCGACTTCGTCAATCAAGTCTTCGAAGTCTCCAACTTCCTCGATTTCTTGGACTTCCTCGACTTCTTCAACAATCAAGTTTCCGAAGTCTCTGACTTCCTCAACTTCTTGGAAAATCAAGTCACTCCACATCGAAGTCTCCGAAGTGTCCAACTTCTTCAACTTCGTTCATCAACCGAAGTGTCCAACTTCTTCAACTCTGTTCATCAACCGAAGTGTGACTTCTTCCATCATCTGAAGTGTCCAAAGTCTCTGACTTCTTCGACAACTTCGTTCATCAACTGAAGTGTCCAACGAGAAATGTCTCTAGCCACTTTCCAAAATTCAAAGTGAGAGAAAATGTGCGACATTCTCATCCATGTCAGTGATGACCATGTATTTAATGTATAACTATCATTTTGTCATTGTAGTTAAACTACTTCCTGAGTACAACAAAATACTTAGTTAGATGACAAACATCTATTGTAATTGAATACATAGATTCGGTGTATAAATACACCTTCATTACACACTCTAGGTGATGCTTCGTCCATGAAATGAATGAATTTGAGCCTCCAAGTTACGCCGCCATTCTGGTTGTAACTCATTGTTGTGCTTCAGTGTAATATAGCAGCAATACGCTTTTCTATCTGTGTATAACTGTAGTCGGTTGTAGTATAGGGGTCCGTTCACTGGGAGCCGCCCGTGCACACTTGCATAAAGAGAGAGAGAGAGAGAGAGAGAGAGAGAGAGAGAGAGAGAGAGAGAGAGAGAGAGAGAGAGAGAGAGAGAGAGAGAGAGAGAGAGAGAGAGAGAGAGCCTAGGTTGAGAAAGGCCATGGGGGCTCGAGCGCCTACCCAAAGCTATTCTATCCCAACATAGAGAGAGAGAGAGAGAGAGAGAGAGAGAGAGAGAGAGAGAGAGAGAGAGAGAGAGAGAGAGAGAGAGAGAGAGCTAAAAAGAAGAGAGCTTTATTAAGGAGAATAGAAGATGTGTACAATGAAAAATGGCCTCCTTATATAGTTGAGGAAGGAGGGCCATCTTGGCTCGCATTGGCCTATTTACTATGGCATCCTAGCCCTTCAAACTAAATAAACTTCAATCTAATGGTTCATTAGGAAAAGGGCCAAACTCACATGATTCATGTGAGTTTGAGATATTCCCTTTTAACTTAGAACCTTATGAACTTGACTTTGGGCTTTTTAATTAATATATTCTAATAAGGCCCAAAGTCCTTTTATTCAAGTTCTATTTATCTGATTTGCGTGGTCACTGGGTCGGTCTTATACACGCAGGAAGCCGGTGCCCTCACACTTATTATTCTAACTGTACAATGTACTATGGCGGGGCCCACTAGGCAAGGCTTGGCCAACAATATTTCAAGTGGTGGGACCCACATATTATTGTGCAGGAAATACCCACAACAGGGTCCACGACCCAAAGTAGTCTCGGTCCCTCGGCACTAGGCTGCAACTGTCGTGAAGGGGTGTTGTTGTCAGTTCTCTTATTGCTAGGACATGGGTGCTTCAGAAAAAGCGTGGATAAAATTCGCTTACGTAAAACCTGAGGCTTTATTGGGATGGCGATCAGCAAGAACTTGGACTTGCCAGATTTTCAATAATACCCATAAGGGTCTGGTGGCCATCCCGGATAACCTTGTTCATTGACAATTGGGTCGTCGATGTATGCCATCGGAGGATTGCAAGATAAATCTTGCTAGTATAATGGATCCTCATAGATTGGCGCAACTGGTCCCAATTTCATGGACTCTCCCAAATCATAATGTGGATATGACATGCTTGCTTGACTCTCTTGTCTGCAGGTTCTGGTTCTTGCTGTACAATTGGTCGTTTTGGGCTTGAATTCCCTAGATTTGGCCGTCTCAACAATGTGATGTCCTGATGTAGCTTTGTGATGGCCAGATGTTGACTGGAACATTCGGACTTTGGTTGGATCTTGCTTATGATTGGCATTGAAATCAGAGGACAATCTCCCACCTTAGCCTTTCCTTTCTCAATGGACTGCTCTCTTGAAGGTGGTACAGATGGATGGTTGCGATGACTGGTAGTCAGTTTGCCAAGTTGCTTGGTTGAAGTGAGGCCCCTTTATAATTCATCCACCAGAAGTTGTAGCAACATTAGTTTAATGAGGCTTGGTAAAATCTGCTGGATTGCATCTGTTGCCAATTTCTTGACTTCTTCCGCTATCCCTGGTTGGATAGATTTTACCCACTCTGTCTTTTGTGGTGTTGGTGATTCACGTGTGGCCGTGTCAACTTGTCTTAGGATCTTTCTCTCATTCCTTCCATCCGCATCTGCTTCGTAACCAGGTGGCACTAGAAGTTTGCATTTGTAATGCAGCTTCTCGGTTGGTGGATTTGCATGGTCATATGTAGGTTGCCGATTCCTTCATCTTGCACACATCAGGCCATGGCAATTTATGAGCAGCTTGCCCAAATCTCGATGCTTCCCGAAGAAACTCTCAAGGGCTACACTGCACGATTTGCCAAGATGGCGGGAGATTGGAATTCCGGTCTTCCTAGTCACCACAAAATGGCATTTTTCTATGTCGAATTATTGCACGAGATAAAGATTGGTATGCCACCCTTTACATCGAATACCAGTCCAAAAGAACTCTGTAAGGCAGCCGCTATTGCAGAAGCACAGATCTTGCACACATCATCATAGCCCATATCCAACATTCAAACAATTAGGGATGATAGAGCATCTAATCCACAAGATGCCACAAACAACACTAGCCAAAGTACTAGTAGTACGGACAATCTGATGCAAGTTGTCAGTGACACAGATGAGATGTGCAATCAATCTGATTACCTCCCAGAACCACAAATTGCCAATCGGAAGTTCCGACCACTGGACCAATGCCATTATAGTTTTGGAAAACATCCAACACCTCAATGTCTAGTTCGAAATCTGAGATTATAAAATCAAGCCAATAAGGGAATTCTGGAGATTGGGAATCAATCAACAAAATCCTCATTTATGCCATCTAGCTTGCCATCAAATCGCTCCTCCAAAGAAAGTGGATTGGTCTCAGGACTTTCAAAATCTTCTCTAGTGGCTAGGCAAGGTTTGGTGGAAGTATTGGTTATATCAGCGAGTGGATCATCCCAGGCAGGAGAAAGTTCAAACTGGCTCACCACTATATTTCGTGGAAGGGATCAAAGGAGACCCGATACCGGTGTACGTGCATCAATTGAGAGGTGACAGAATCTTACACATGGTACGGTGTTTTAGATGTGGAGGTAAACATCGTAGATCAGAATGTCCACACCGAAATGATCTGTCCTCCTTTTATCCTTGGTATGAACAATGTGACATCAATCACCCATGTCGTGATTGTCCACTAAGAGATCCAAGAAAAGCCGTTATGACTCCTACCTTTTTTTTTTTTTAAATTTTGAAAATAAACCCTTGCAGATTTCTCTGTGTCCTGGTCTCAACGAGATGGAACTTCAGAGGCCTCTACAAAGGTTTTTTATTATTTTATTTTTTTAAACGATGCCATAAAAAATAAAAAGTAACCGATAGGACATGAGGAGACTCGAAGGAAAAAAAAACTTGTTTGAGAAAGAAACGTAAAAGAGAGTTAAAGAACCGGGAAAAAGAAAAGCTTAAAAACTACTTAGGTAACTAATGAGAAGGGAGGGGAAAATTAAAAAAATAAAATGATTAGAAAAACAGAAAAGAGTACCTTGAAAAAAGAGAGGGGGGGAGGGGGGAGCTTGAAAAAAGTGAACTAAAGTCATAATAGTGGGAAATTTGGAAAAAACTGTAATAAAAAATTAACTACACAATATATGGCCTACAAAATTAAATTACTACTTAAAAAACAAAACTAATCCCATGAGGGCTTGGGTTTTTTGTAATGGAACTGGAAGATTCCGGAGAATGGGAAAAAGAGGAGGTGAGGGAAAGAGAGCAAAAAAGAGTGGAGAGAGGAGTGAAGAAATAGAAAGTTTGAAAGGCAGCTATGCGGTGAGCAACGTTGGCGCTCCCCGGCGACGACGTCAATTGTAGTTGGTTGTAGTATAGGGGTCCGTTCACTGGGAGCTGCCCGTGCACACTGCATAGAGAGAGAGAGAGAGAGAGAGAGAGAGAGAGAGAGAGAGAGAGAGAGAGAGAGAGAGAGAGAGAGAGAGAGAGAGAGAGAGAGAGAGAGAGAGAGAGAGAGAGAGAGAGAGAGAGAGAGAGAGTTCACCAAGGATGGTTGGGGCTATGGGGGCTCGAGCACCTACCCATAGCTATGCACCAATCAACCTTGGAGAGAGAGAGAGAGAGAGAGAGAGAGAGAGAGAGAGAGAGAGAGAGAGAGAGAGAGAGCGCCTAGGTTGAGAAAGGCCTTGGGGGCTCGAGCGCCTACCCAAAGCTATTCTATCCCAACGTAGAGAGAGAGAGAGAGAGAGAGAGAGAGAGAGAGAGAGAGAGAGAGAGAGAGAGAGAGAGAGAGAGAGAGAGAGAGAGAGAGAGAGAGAGAGAGAGAGAGAGCTAAAAAGAAGAGAGCTTTATTAAGGAGAATAAAAGATGTGTACAATGGAAAATGACCTCCTTATATAGTTGAGGAAGGAGGGTCATCTTGGCTCTCATTGGCCTATTTACAATGGCATCCTAGCCCTTCAAACTAAATAAACTTCAATCTAATGGTTCATTAGGAAAAGGGCCAAACTCACATGATTCATATGATACACACAAAGAACTGTTCGTAACTCCATTCTCCAAGTAATCCATGATCTTGCTGGCTATAACAATTTGTTTTTCTTCCACTAGAAGTGGTATTAGTACTAATATCTATTTTCGCCCATTGAGTGATGTATATGTCAAATTATAGTTTCAAACACTGAGCCATGCACGTCCTCCATAAATGAAAGTGACAGATGTCAAATCACCATGCCACGTCATCATCCCTTCCACACCGCTACTACTTATCAGAGTTATTTTTCATTTTTTTTCTTTACACTTTCTGCCTGCGAGTTTATGTTTTCTTGTGCTCATTTTCTTTGCGATCAAAACACTCTTTTGCGAACTATTGCGATCTATGGAGCTATCATCAAACATTCAACCAATGGCTTCCGGATCAAGTTCTAGCTCTAATATCATTTGGAAAGCACGTGCAAAAATCCGACTGGCATCCATCCAGTCCTTTTTGGATCGATGCAGCTTGGGTGATTTGAAAGTGGACCCCTCCATCATCCTCTCTGAAGTCAGTTTGGTAATTTGAACTCATTCTCTCTCTGCCCGAGTTCTCTTTCATTGATTTTCTCTCTCTACTTGAGAGCAACCTGTTTTTCCCATACTGAGCATTCAGAATTATTTCTAACATTCAATTCTCATAGTAAGAAGTTAGATTTTTCAATCAGATGTATGCCATTGTGCTCTTGCCATAGATTTTTCAAGTATACTATTGTCTGATCAATCTTGTGCAATCACAACACCTTAGTAAGATTCTGTAGGGTGTGCGGTGAAGTTCACACGTGCTAAAAACTTCACATGGTATCAGAGCTTCATGCTTTGAAGAGGTGAGGGTGTATACATCAGATCAACTGTGCTTTTGCTTGCAGGAACTCAGATTTGGGAGAGGGATTCAAACTCGCTGAGAGATAAGCTATCTGTGGATCATAAGTGGATCAAAATGAGTCTGATCTGCTCCAGCAGAGCCTTGTACAGACAGAGAGCCCAAAGTGAGCACACATCAGTTCTTTTCACCATTTTCATTAATTTTCACTGTCAATCAAGTAGAATTGGATAGAAGTGAGAGTTCTAAGGTCTTAGACTTTTCATTTCACACAAATTACTATGTTTGAGTTGAAAGTAAGTTCCTAGAGAGTTTTCCAGTTCTTTAAAACTCGTGGGAGAGATAGACTTCTTACTTGCATGTGCTTCTTTTTAGTGACTAAAGCAAGATCCAAATTCAAGTTAGATTGATTTTCTGTGTTGAGAATTTGTTCTCACATCTGTTGCTAGATTTCATAGGTTGGATCAACATCTATATTAGATCCTAGATTGAGATAGCAAGCAACATCCTTTCAACTCCAACTTTTTATCATTACTAGAATTTCTCATAGAGAAAATGTCTTCATCTAGTTCACATTTCTTGGAGCACAGTGAGAGATTAACATCTTCTAATTATGCAATGTGGAAGATCAGAATGGAATCATTATTGATTCTACAAGATGTAATGGATATTGTGAGTGGAGCTGAAGAAGAACCTATTGCACCTAATGAAGCTACAGCATTTCACGAAAGAACCAGAATTGCCCTTCATTTTATAAAAATGAATGTCACCAATGAAGTGTTAAGAGAGATCAGTACATGCACCACTTTCAAGGAAGCTTGGGATACTCTAAAGACAATCTATGAAAACAAGAATACTTCTAGATTGCTTACACTTAGAAACCAAATATTTCTAAGTTATCAGAGAGTAGATGAGAATGCTTCATCATATGTCATGAGAGTTAATCTTTTCATCAAGAGTTATATGGTATTGGAGAAGCTCTTAAAAACACTGAACTTGTTCAAGTAGTCCTTAATGGACTTAGAGATGACTATGACAATATTGTGTAGACTTATGCTGTCAGGGAGGATCCTCCATCCTTGGAGACACTACAAGGAGTTCTCATTGCTGAAGAAAGCAAGCAAGAAAAAAAGATGTTGAGGATCAACAGACTTGCATTGAAAGATGGTGGAGATGACAAAGAACTCTTTGTGAGAGATTTCAACTAGTTTAGTCTAGTTTAGTCACATTTTGGTAAATTGTTAATAAGAGGCCAAAACTCATTTTAGACTTAGAGATAAACTTTTTGAAGTTATATTAGTTTAAACTACATTCAATAAACACTTTTGGAAAGTGTGGGAAAGTTGGTAGTCGAGTTTGAGAGAGATTCAAATTTGAACTTTGGGTACATTGAATCTAGACCCAAAAATAGTAGGGTTTACATTTTGGAGGGAAAGCCAAGTGGCCAAATAGGGTTTGGAAACTCTATAAAAGGATGTAACTATTGGAGAGACACATCTTCTCTCTTCTCTCTCTCATTTCATCATTATACATGGTTCTCTTTGGGTTCTACTACTCATTGGTGCACTATCTTGGTGTTATCTTGCAATCTTGTGTGTAGAATGATCATTTATTGCTATTTTCGGTTCCACACGTGTGAAATACAGTAGGGTATTGTAATTGTACGAACAGCAAACATATTTTATGTTTTGGTTCATGTTTGATCAATATCTCTTAGAGTTTGCATCTCATTTTGTATGTAGATGCTGATTTTTCTACATTGGCAGGATTGTTGGTTTGCTCCTTATTGTAACCAAAGATTTGGGACTTGGATTGGATCTTGAATGATCTGAAATCCTTCACATGGTATCAGAGCTATTGTGTCTCAGGTTATGAAAGGATCAGCCATCTTTAGCAAGAAGTTTGAGGAGTTACCAATGCTAGAGCATGCTAGATTGATCTCTACTCAAAAATCAGCATTTTTGCATGTGTAGAATTGATCTTTTGTAGGTCAAAACTCAATATAGGGTTATATACTTGATCAATTCCGATTTAACACTTGGCTTACTGGAATTAGATGATTTTTGGTGCATTAGGAAGGTCTCATTGGAGTCTACAAGAAGATATACCAAGTTTCTAGAAATTGCATGTAGAATTTGAGATATTCAATTTTTTGTGATTTTGTCAAAACCCTAATTTTGATTGGATCTCTAGTTTGTGAGGTTACTGAACTTTATTTGAGTGTGTTTCAATCTTAGGAAGTGGCAAGAATCATTAGATTGAGGATAGATCATAGGTTGATCAAGATTTCACTATTCTATGTGTTGATTTTCTAGTTAGAAGTGCTAGAAGAGATTTGAGAGGTTCCATATCTTTGTGATTTCTTCTTGAGTTCATTTTTTGACATTCAAGAGAGTGCTTTGTGCATTGGAACAGGTTGAAAGAGAAGATCAGGTCACTTCAACATGGCTACAAGTGGTGGATTTATGTTGGAGAGCAATGATAGGCTTACCTCAATCAACTATTCTACTTGGAAGGTGAGGATGGAGTCCTTATTGGAGATGAATGAGTTGATGGAGATTGTTGCAGGTGTGGAGGAGAGACCTCAAGCACCTCAAGATCAAGTGAGGTATGACAAGAGAGCAAAGAAAGCTCTACACATGATTAAGATGAATGTTACCAATGAACTTCTCAAGGAAGTTGGTAAGTGCACATCATCTTTGGAGGCTTGGGAAATTTTGAAAAAGCTTTATGAATCCAAGTCTACATCAAGAGTGCTTACTCTTAGGAGGCAAATCTTTCAAAGTTTGCAAAAGAGGGAAGAGAGTACTCATGCTTTTGTTTTGAGGGTTAAGGCATTCAATGATGAGTTAGCATGTATTGATGAAAGCATTAAGGAGGTAGAGCTTGTTCAAGTTATACTTAATGGCTTGTTGGATGATCATGCTAATCTTGTTCAAAGTTTTGCTATTCAAAAGACTTTGCCAAGTATTGTGGATTTGCAAGAGATCTTGGTGAATGGGGAGTATAGGCTTCAATCAAGAGGAGGTGGATCTACATCGACATCTCATTATGAAGAGGATGCTATGTTCATCAAAGGCAAGTTCAAGGGCAAAGGCAAAGGCAAGTGGTCTAAAGGGCAAGATCAAGGTGAGACTTCTTCTTTTGGAAAAAAGAAAGATAAGTCTAAGTTGAAATGCTTTTATTGTGGAATCAAAGGGCATTTTGCAAATGAATGTTTGAAGAAGCAAAGAGATGAAGGTAGCAAGCAAATCAACTTTACTACTAATGATGAGGGTCTAGGTGGTGGTGATTCTCTTTTGATGTGTTCATCAAGTCCAATATCAAGTGAAGGTGACAAAGATTCATGGTGGATTGATAGTGGAGCTAGCTCACACATGACTAGTCACAAGGAGTTCTTTACTTCTTTGGTCACTTATGATGGAGCCAAGAAAGCAATTCACATGGCCAATGGTGGTGAGTGTGTGATTGAAGGTATTGGTTCAATTCCTATTTGTCTCTCTACTAATAGGAAAGCAAGACTTGATGGTGTTCTTTACATTCCTTCACTTTCAAAGAATTTGCTAAGTGTTGGTCAAATGATAAAGAAAGGATACATGGTAAAGTTTGGTGGTGATGCTTGTTTCATTACAAAGGAAGAAATCTTGGTTGCTAGGGGCAATAGACAAGGTAGACTTTTAAAGCTTGATGCTTTTGTTATGGCTAACAAAAAGGATGGAATGGAAAAGGAGATTGGTCTCAACTTTCCAAAGTTATCTTTTAGCATCAATAAGATTGTTGGATCTTATGCAAAGTCTAACAAGCTTCCTTATGCTAGATCTAGGTCAAGATCTAATATGCTTCTTGGAGATGTTCATCTTTGTGCTAACTTGGCTAGTCTTGAGGATAATGATGGTGTTTCAATGGTTCTTCATGGCAAGTGCAAGCATGCAAAAGATAAGGAAAGAGCTAACTTCATCAATGGAGGTGAAGGTTCTTCCTTGGAAAAGATTGTTGTTAATGATTTCTTTGATCATATGTCAAAAGATGTTGCTAGGTGCATTCATGAAGGAGGTGGTTCTTCTACATTTTTTAGTGATGAGTCCAAGAAAGTCATTTTTGCAGCAAGTGGAGTCACATTTCCTCATAAAGAGAGTAGATCAAATGGTTCTATCAAGAGACTTGGTGAGGGAGATAGTCACAAGTCAAGAAGAAGAGAAGTATGTGAAGAGTTCAAAGTAGGATGTACTTTGAATGATGTCATTTTGAATGATAGTGAGGAGGAATCATTATCATGTGAGTCATTACCTAAAACATTGAGTAGAAGTTCTTGTTTGAAAAAAGAGAGTACTTCAATCATTCTTATGTTGAATGTACTAATCATTTTTTTCATGGCTTCTAATGTTTTTGAGGTTTCTACTTCTTATGATGCAATCATTAAGAGGGAGTCTTATGAAGGAAAGAGCAATGAAAGATTGGTTCTTGGGAAGATCCAAGGCATGGATCTCACATCTCTTCATCAACTCAAAGGATTCTATGATTATGAATTGATCACTCATGATCAAGATGGCAAAAAGTTGGTTGGAGAAGACTACATGGAACAAATCGAGAGGCAATTTCTTCAAGGCAAGGGAGATCTCATTGGTGAGCTTATTGAGGTTTGTTATGGACTCAAGAGGGCTGGATTTATTAGGTTTGATACTCATCTTCACCTACTCTACTTCATGTTGGATGGAAAATTTGGAATCTATCTTTTGATTTATGATGGTGACATTGGTGACATTGTTTTCACTAACCTTTGTGGGAGATCGAGATCAAGCATTGATGAGATCTTGTTGAATCTAGATCATATGTTTGAGAGGGAGTATTTCCAGAGGTTCAGGTCTGAAGATATTCATATCTTTGATATCTTTGATGATCAAGAGAAAGGTAAGCACATGGAAGCGACTCACTTTGCTTTATTCACATGTTTTGAAGAATTTTCTTGTGTAGATGAAGCTATGCAAGTGGATATTGGTTCTCATGTTTTTCATACTAGAAAATCAAGTAATGGATCTGGAAAAAAAAGTTTGTTTAATGACTTTGATGATCAAGAGGAAGATCAAGAGGTTGGTCTTAAAGGGCTTCAACAACACAAAAGGAAAGGTGGCAATTTGGAGCTAGTCAAGAGTATCAAAGGAAGGTTATTTGGCAAAGATGTTATGGATCTATTTTTGCAGCTTATTGAAGACTCAAGTAAGGTCAAAGGAGCAGCAAGGAAGTGTTGTTCAAGTTTACTTTACTTGTTCTATCTCATGTTTGAGCTATTTCATGTGGATGTGTGCAAATTGTCAAGATATGGACAAACTAGCTACATTGTCTTGCAATATCTTATTGTTGGAGTTGTACTAGCATTCTTGGCTGGTTTTGCTGATGGAAATGAAGTTATTGGAGGTTCATTATGTCACTCATCCATGGCTAAGTTCTCAAGTGTTGAGCTACTTGGTGCCAATACTTGGGGATTGTCAATTTTTGGTGAATTCATGGTCATTTTCTTGTGTCAAGTAGATCTTGAAGATGGACTAGTGCAAATTACTTGGTTTATGGAGTCATGTGGTGCTAGATTTGCATCATGTATATACTCACCTACTCATGGATTTCCAAGGTTTGATGGTGTCTTGTGGCAAGATGGAGATGGAGGCACATTCATGGAGTTTTATGGTGAAGACATATCAAGAAAGGACAAAGTTGGAGGAGACAAGCAAGCAAATGGTCATCACTCACATTTATTGTTTGGTTGCTGTAATTTTCCAGAGAGTTCAAAGTTTGAAACATGGAGGAATCATTTCATTTACATTCTATTTGGTTCTTCATGTTCTAGTTATATCTTGATGTGTAAAATTGATGTAAGAAATAGTGAAGCATCCAATTTGGACACTATTCTCTATATCAATTATGAAAGATACTTTAGAACCTTAGAAAGAAGATCTATACTTAGGATGGAGATCATTCTAAAGTTGGATCAAAGTTCTATTGTCAAAACTATGCCAAAACTAGTTGAAGAGGGAGTGTGAGAGATTTCAACTAGTTTAGTCTAGTTTAGTCACATTTTGGTAAATTGTTAATAAGAGGCCAAAACTCATTTTAGACTTAGAGATAAACTTTTTGAAGTTATATTAGTTTAAACTACATTCAATAAACACTTTTGGAAAGTGTGGGAAAGTTGGTAGTCGAGTTTGAGAGAGATTCAAATTTGAACTTTGGGTACATTGAATCTAGACCCAAAAATAGTAGGGTTTACATTTTGGAGGGAAAGCCAAGTGGCCAAATAGGGTTTGGAAACTCTATAAAAGGATGTAACTATTGGAGAGACACATCTTCTCTCTTCTCTCTCTCATTTCATCATTATACATGGTTCTCTTTGGGTTCTACTACTCATTGGTGCACTATCTTGGTGTTATCTTGCAATCTTGTGTGTAGAATGATCATTTATTGCTATTTTCGGTTCCACACGTGTGAAATACAGTAGGGTATTGTAATTGTACGAACAGCAAACATATTTTATGTTTTGGTTCATGTTTGATCAATATCTCTTAGAGTTTGCATCTCATTTTGTATGTAGATGCTGATTTTTCTACATTGGCAGGATTGTTGGTTTGCTCCTTATTGTAACCAAAGATTTGGGACTTGGATTGGATCTTGAATGATCTGAAATCCTTCACACTCTTCATCAGAGACAAGTCAAGAGGCAAGGGCAAAGGACAAAGCCAATGAAGGTGGTGAGGATCAATCCTCACAAACTGCAACATCCAGTGGCAAGCAGAAGCTGTCAAAGATCAAGTGTTTTTTCTGTGGCAAGAAAAGACACTATGCATCAAACTATTTCAAGAAGAAGAACCAATCTAAGCAAGCTAACCTTACTAATGAGGATGAGTGTGAGGGTGTTGAGAGTGAAGGAGATGATTCATTAATGATGTCTACTTTTTCATCTTTTCCTTTTAAGAATGAAGAAGTTTGGTGGATAGATAGTGGAGCTAGTTCCCATATGTCTAGTTCTAGGAACTCTTTTACTAATCTCATGCCATATCTAGGTGCAAAAAGATCAATCTATACCGCTAGTGATGTAGAGTGTAGAATTGAGGGAATAGGTAGTATTCCACTGCATGCATCATCATCAAAATCTTTTTGCTTACATGATGTAGTTTATGTACCTAGACTAACTAAGAATCTCATTAGTGTAGGACAACTGTTTGATAGTGGATTGGATGTCAAGTTTCAAGTTGACAAGTGTATAATCTCAAGAGAAAATGAAGTATTGCTAGAGGATCTAGAATTGGTAAGTTGTACAAACTAGATTCTAGGCAGAGTTCTAACATTTCAAATATTGCTTATGAGACCAAGGGTCTTCAGGAGGATCTGTGGCACAAGAGATTGGGACATCCCAATTTCAAAGCCATGCAATCTATGGTCAAGGAAGGAAAAGTTGTTGGTCTACCAAAAACACTGTCAAAGGGGCTTCTACCTTGTGAATCTTGTGTGTTGGCAAAATCAACATAAGGCCTTTTCCTAGATCCAGCATCGAAACAAAGCAACCATTTGAATTAGTGCACTCTGATGTTCATTTCTCATCAACCAAGAGCAAAGGATGAGCAAACTGCTTTGTTTCCTTTGTAGATGATTATACAAGATATTCTTGGATCTATATGCCGTCTTCAAAAGCCATGGTCTATGATGTTTTTCTTACTTTCAAAGCTTACGTATAAAAGCAGTTTTCTTTCAAGTTGAAAGCTTTGAGATGTGATAGTGGAGGAGAATACACTTCCAATAAGTTTAAAGACTTTTGTGAGAGAGAGGGCATTCAAAGAGAGTTTTCTTGTTCATATACTCCTCAGCAAAATGGAGTTGCTGAGAGGAAAAATAGAACTTTGTGTGAATGTGCAAAAGCCATTAGGCTAGAAGCTTCTCTGCCTAAAGAATTTTGGGGAGAGGCAGTTGCATGTGCAAATTATCTTTGTAATAGGCTTTCTAATCTTGCAATAGGAGGAAAAACACCATTTGAGATGTTGTATAAGAAAAAGCCTCAGGTAGATCATCTTAGGATTTTTGTTGTGTATGCTTTGTGCATGTGCCTCTAGAAATTAGGAAGAAGGAAGATCCTAGTGCAATTAAAGTAATTTTTTTTAGGATATGCATCCACTAAAAAAGCATACAAAGTATATCTTCCTTCTACTGACAAGAATATTGTCAGTAGAGATGTGATCTTCCATGAAGATCAGAAATTTACTTGGATAATGCACAGTTTAAGGAGTCTCATGCAAGATCAATCATCAATCTTGATGTTGCTCAAGAGGTGGTGAGGCCGAGGATTGAGGAGGAGCAAATTCAAGCTAGCACACCAAGAAGATCTACACGAGCAAGATCTGAGCCAAGAAGGCTCACATATGATGAAGACGGAAGGCAAGTGGAAGGTGAAACTTCCTATAATGCTCTCTTCATAATTGTTGAAGAGCCTAAAGATGTCCAAGAAGCTCTTCAATCCAAGATATGGCTTGAAACAATGACTCAAGAGTTTGAAGCCTTGATGTCAAACAACACATGGGAGCTTGTGGAGCCACCAAACAGCATGCATGTGATTGGATGTAAGTGGGTTTTCAGAATCAAGTATAATCATGATGGATCCATCAATAAGTATAAAGCAAGACTTTGTGCCAAAGGCTACTCACAAATCAAAGGTCTTGACTATGAAGACACCTTTGCACCAGTTGCAAAGATGGTAACATTCTGAATACTTATATCTCTTGCATGTTTTCACAATTGGAGTATGTTCCAGCTTGATGTTTCTAATGCATTTATCAATGGTTTCCTTGAGGAGGAGATTTACATGGAGCAACCTCCAGATTTTGTGAAAGAAGGTGATGAATCAAAAGTTTGTCTTTTGTTCAAAAGTCTCTATGGACTGAAACAAGCACCAAGGTCTTGGTATGCAAGGCTCAACTCCTATCTCATATCACTCGGATTTTGTCTAAGTGAATATGACCCTTCTCTATATTATATGTTTGTAGAGAACTTTTTAATTATTCTTCTCATCTATGTAGATGATATCATTCTTTGTGGAAATACTGAGAAGCTAGTTGAAGAAACTAAGCATGCACTTGGTACTGAGTTTAAGATGCAGGACTTAGGAGTTCTTCACTATATTCTAGGCCTTGAAATAGATTTTTGGAAAGGTCAAGCATTTATAAGCCAAAGTAGATATGCACTTTCCATGCTCAAGAAATTCCAGATGGAAAATTGTAAAGGCATAGATACGCCTATGGAGCACATTGTAAAAGTTTCTATGAAAGATGATGAAAAATCCTTTGTGAACGTCACTATTTATAGGAGTCTTATTGGCTCACTTATTTGGTTAATAGTGACTAGGCCTGATCTAAGCTTTTGTGTTCATAAGCTAGGTCAACACATGCATGAACCAAAGTTTTATCACTGGAAGTTGGCTAAAAGAATCTTGAGGTATATGTGAAAAAAGTGGATCTTGAATGGATCCAAACTCCCAAAATACTTGGCTAAGATCTTTGCACAACAAGCTACAAAAGCTAGAAATGGCAAAGCATCCTAATGCTACCTTTGATACACATGAACTTGACAAAGCATTCGAGAGACAAAAGAAACTAATAAAAGGTACTGATGGCAGCCAAAAACAACAGCATACCAGCCCTACAATAGCACCCTACCACTTTTGGAAACCTCTTAAGATCATACACAAAAGCTTGAAGGCAATACACAAAGCAATGCTCTCAATGGAGGAAGAAACTGTGACTATGATCTATTGATTTCTCTCAACAATACAATAAGTTTCTCCAACCTGTTCTCCACAAATTTCAGCCTAATATAGGTGAGAGAGATGACTCTCTCTCCTCTCTCTAGAACTTAGGACCCAAATTTAGGGCACCAGTAGCCTAAAATAGCCAATTTTGGCCTATATGTCCAAATAACATGATTTTGGTGTCATTTCGAAGGTCCTGAAGTTTGAGACTTCTTCAACATGACATATATATTAAGATAAAAGTATCTAGGCCTCTTTCACATGTGTGAAATGCTAGATCCAAAACTATGTACAAAAATTGCCAATTTAGGCCTCAAACTAGCTAGGAAATGTTGACAATTTTCACACTCCCTCTTCAACTTAACTTGCTAGTTTTACAACACTACTTTGCTCCAACCTAAGAATGATCTCCATCATGATAATAGATCTCTTCTCAAGTGTTCTAATATGTAGAATATGAAGTACAACATAATTGATATAGATAATAGTGTCCATATAGGATGCTTCACTATTTCTTACATCAATTTTACATAGAATGGTGTGTGAAAATTGTCAACATTTCCTAGCTAGTTTGAGGCCTAAATTGGCTAAAATTGTAAATAGTTTTGGTTCTGGAGTTTTGCACGTGTGAACCAGGCCACAATGTTTTTATTTACTGTATTTTTTCAGTATGATGAAGTGTCAAACTTCATACCCTTCAAAATGAGACCATTTTGATGTATTTTGGTCATATAAGCCATTTTTAGCTATTTTTCCTATATAGGGAATATCTAGGGTCAAGTACCTTCTAGAGAGAGGAGAGAGAGTCATCTTCCTCATCCATAAATAGTAGGGAAGTCGTGGAGAACAGGTTGGAGAAACCTTTTGTATGCTTCATTGAGATCAATAGATCATTGTCATTGTTTCTTCCTCCATTGAGAGCATTGTTGTGTGTATTGTCTTCAAGCTATTGTGTATGATCTTAGGTGCTTTCCAAAAGTGGTAGGCTGATGTATTATGGACTGTATAATGCTATTTTGGGCCGCACTTGATGTTTATGGAAGTTTCCATTTGTGATAAATGCTTTTTGATCAAGTTCTTTGCATTCTAGGTAGCATAGAATGTGTTGCCAATTCCTAGCTTATGTAGTTTGGAGTGCAAGCATTCAAGCCAATGATCTTGGAGTTTAGATCCACTTAGGATCTGTATTTTTCACATGGTATCAGAGCTGGTTGGCTTCTATTTACAGTAAGTATTCCATTTTTGGTGATATTTGGATGTTTGATCAAGTTCTAGCATGATTTTGCATTGCTTTGTTGATCAAATCTTACTAACCTTTGTTTTGTGAGTTGAACTTGTGGATCAAAAGCATATTTCAGGTCTATTGAAGATCAGAGGCTGAAAAGAAACTATTTTGGATCAGATCATAACACCTAATCATTTGTGATTGTGAGGCTTGTGCATATTCAATACTAACAATGTTCTTTTCAATCCTATTGTTGACAATCTCCATTCTTGGATGAACACTCTCCTTAAGTGGATGAAACTTCTCCTTAAGTGGATGACAAATGCTCTTTTGAGTGAGTTGTAATTCTCCTAAAGGCTGAGCAAAGCTCCCATTTGGATGAAAGATCCTCTTTTTTGGGTGAACATATTGTAAGCTCCATTGTGAAGAGCATATTGTAAAGATTGTCATCAATTTTGGCATAAATTTTGGTGTACTTTGTTGAGCATGTAAGTAACTCTCCTTATGTAATTTGATTGGAGCATTTGCTGGAAGGTGTTAACCATTATGCAAGTGTGTTTTCAGGTTCTTAACAGGTTGAGGAACATTCTCATGTGAAGTGATCTTAGATCTACATCTAAACACCAAGATTTGACAAGATAGTGAAGCTAGTCTTGTGATTCACTAAGTGTGCTCATTCATTCACCTCTAAATCTTGTATTTATCACTTGCTGGAGTTTATAAACTTTTAGAAGTGTGGTTTACATGTGGTTTTACAGGTTGAATCAATATCTTAGTGTGTTGATCATATGTTGATCAAGTTTGTTCATTACTAGGTAATCTTGGCATCCTAGTTTTGGGTATTTTCTAAGAATGCAAGTAACTCTTCACACCATAACTTGATTTGGTCACTTGCTGGAAAGTTTGAGAGCTTAAGCAAGAGTGTGTTCAGGTTGGTTTGATTTTGTAATCCATTCTTAGTGTGTGCAAAGTGTTGCATGTGTTTCAATCTTCCTTTCTATGCTTGGAAACCATCTAGGTTCAAGATAGAAGTGTTTTAGGGTCCTAAATCTTCATAGATCTCTTTATCTATCATTTGTTGAGAGAAAAGTGAGTGCTAAGTGCTTTAGGACAGAACCTAAAAGTTGAAGAAACATTAGAATCATGGCTTCCAATGGTGGGATCATGCTAGAGTCTAGTGAAAGGTTGAGTTCATCAAACTACTCTACTTGGAAAGTGAGGATGGAGTCCTTACTTGAGTTGAATGAACTCATGGACATAGTTGCAGAAATTGAAGAGAGACCTCTCACACTTCAAGAGCAACAAAGGTTTGATAAGAAGGCCAAAAGGGCTCTTCATATCATTAAAATGAATGTTACAAATGAACTTCTCAAGGAAGTTGGAAAGTGTCAAAGTGCAAGTGAGGCATGGAATGCCTTAAAGAAGCTCTTTGAATCAAAGTCCACATCTAGGGTATTGACCCTAAGGAGACAAATATTTTCTAGTAGGCAAAGAGAGGGTGAAAGTGCTCATGCATTTATCTTGAGAGTTAAGTCCCTAAGTGATGATTTAGCATGCATTGATGAGAACATAAAAGATGGTGAAATAGTCCAAGTTATGTTGAATGGTTTGCTAAATGAACATGCTAACCTTGTGCAAAGTTTTGCCATTCAAAGAGTCTTGCCAAGTGTGGTTGACTTGCAAGAAATCTTATTGGCTGAAGAACATAGGTTGCAATCAAAGCTTGATGGTGCATCCTTGCAAGGTGGAGGTGAAGAGGCTTTCTTCACAAAAGGCAAATTCAAGGGCAAAGGTAAAGGCAAAGGGAAATGGTCCAAAGGTGGTAACTTTGATCATGATGATCACTCTTCCTCTTCCTCTTCTACTAAGAACAATAAGTCAAAGTTCAAGTGCTTTTATTGTGGGATAAAAGGTCATTTTGCAAATGAATGTTATAAGAAGAAAAGAGAGCAAGGAGAGAGGCAAGGAAATCTTACAATAGATGAGGAAGAACATAACACATGTGAATCACTTGTTATGACTTCAAGTTTGTTAGCCAACATAGATGATAATGATCCTTGGTGGATTGATAGTGGAGCCTCATCTCACATGACAAGACATAAGGAATACTTTACATCCTTATTGTCTTATGAGGGAGAAGGTAACATCATCTACACTGCAAATGATGGTCAATGTGACATCAAAGGCATAGGCACTATTCCTATTTCCCTTTCAACAAATAGGAAAGCAAATCTTGAAAATGTTTTGTACATTCCTTCAATCACTAAGAATTTGCTTAGTGTAAGTCAAATGATTGACAAAGGACTTGATGTGGAGTTCATTGGAGATGCATGTTTGATAAGTAAATGTGGATCCTTGATTGCTCAAGGTAGGAGGCATGGTAAACTTTTCAAGCTTGATGCATGTGTGATCTCTAATCATGAAGGATGTATGGCTAGGGAGCAATTGACAAACCAAGAAGTTTGGCACAAGAGGTTGGGCCATCCCAACTTCAAATCTTTGGAGGTAATGGCAAAGAAAGAGCTTGTTCTTGGTCTCCCTAAAAGTCTTGTTGCAAACAATAGTGTTTGTGAACATTGTGCCTTGTCCAAATCTCATAGACTTGCTTATTCTAGATCTACTTCTAGATCTAAAGAAGCTTTTCAACTTGTGCATTCTGATATTCATTCTTCTAGTACAACTAGCAATGGTGGGGCAAAGATGTATGCAACTTTCATTGATGACTTTAGTAGGTATACTTGGATCTATCTTCTTAAAAGTAAGGATGAAGTGTTTGCTGCATTTGTCAAGTTCAAGAATGAAATGGAAAACCAATTCAATACAAAGATCAAATGCTTAAGATCTGATAATGGAGGGGAATACACCTCAAATAGGTTCAAAGACTTTTGTATAGCACATGGGATTAAGAGGGAGATGTCTAGTCCTAGGACTCCACAACAGAATGGAGTGGCCGAGAGGAAGAATAGAACCCTTTGTGAATGTGCCAAGGCAATGAGACTACATGCTAATCTTGCTAAGTCTTTTTGGGGGGAAGCTTTAGCATGTGCTAACTATCTATGTAATAGATGGACAAGTGCTTCCTTGGATGGTAAAACTCCTCATGAGGTTCTTTATGGTAGAAGGCCGAGTGTCAAGCATTGTAGGATCTTTGGATGTACATGTTTTGTCAATATCACACTTGATGATAGAACTAAAGAAGATCCTTCATCAAAGAAGGGTGTGTTTGTTGGCTATAGTGAAGTAAGCAAGGCTTACAAAGTGTACATTCCTTCTACAAAGAAAGTTGTCATAAGTAGGGATGTCATCTTTCATGAAGAGAATGTTTCCAATGTTGTTGATGTTGATGTTGATGTGCCTACTAATCATCATGATGTGCAAGATGTCTTGGATGAAGATGGAGATGCCACTCCAAAGCAAACTTCAAGGAAGACTCAAAGGCAAAGGGCTAAGCCATCAAGGCTAACCTATGATGAAAAAGGAAAGCAAGTGGTGGACAACTCTAACTTTGCTTTTCTTACCTCTTTTGATGAACCAACTTGTGTAGGTGAAGCAATTCAAAAGAAGGAATGGATCCAAGCCATGGATCATGAGCATCAAGCACTCATCAAAAGCAACACATGGAGGTTGGTAAAGCTTCCAAAGGACAAGAAGGCAATTGGTTGTAAGTGGATCTTCAAGATCAAGACAAATCAAGATGGATCAATCAACAAGTACAAGGCAAGGTTGGTGGCAAAGGGGTATGCTCAAGAATATGGTATTGACTATGATGAGACCTTTGCACCCGTGGCAAAGATGATATTTACATGGAGCAACCCGAGGGCTATGTTTCACATGATGAGCCTAATCATGTGTGCTATCTCCAAAAGAGTTTGTATGGGCTAAAGCAAGCACCAAGGAGTTGGTATGCTAAGCTCAATTCCTTCTTACTTTTTCAAAACTTTGTTATGAGTGAGTATGATCATTCTCTCTACTTTAGATTGAATGAAAATGATATCACTTTACTTTTGATCTATGTTGATGACATTATCTTAAGTGGTGGTATCAATCTAGATATAGATGAAATCAAGATGGCACTCAAAAGAGAGTTTGAAATTCAAGATCTTGGTAAACTTCATTATATCTTAGGAATAGAGATTATTAGAACTTCTAAATCTACATTCATATGTCAAGAAAAGTATGTTAACTCTATTCTAAAAAGGTTTCATATGGAAGATTGTAAAGTTGTTTCTACTCCTATGGAATCAAATGTAAAGCTAACTACAAGAAGTAATGAAAGATCCTTCAAGGACATTACTCTCTATAGAAAGCTAATAGGATCTCTTATATGGTTAACCATCACAAGACCTGATCTAAGCTTTGTGGTTGGTAAACTAAGTCAATTTATGCAAGATCCTAGTGAGGCTCATTGGAAGCTAGGAAAGAGAGTACTTAGATACATCTCGGGATCTAGAGATTTTGGCATCTTGTATGGAGGTACTACACCTAACCTTTGTGGATTTTCAGATTCAGATTTTGCAGGTGATCAAATGGATAGGAAGTCAACAAGTGCCTTTGCAATCTATCTTGGAGATGGAGTGGTCTCATGGCTATCAAAGAAGCAACCAACTATCTCTCTATCTTCCACCGAAGCCGAGTACAAGGCATTAACAACATGCACCAAGGAGATTCTTTGGATCAAGAGGATGTTATTGGATCTTCACTTGCTGGAACCAGAGAAGACTCCAATCATACTTTGTGATAACCTTTCAGCCCAAAGCTTGGCAAGCAATCCTGTTTTTCATGCAAGGAGCAAGCACATTGAGATTGCTCACCATTTTGTGAGAGATCAAGTCATTGCCAAAGAGGTGGAGCTTCAACATGTCTCTTCAAAGGAGTGTGTGGCTGATATCTTCACCAAACCATTGGGAAAGGACCTATATTTAATGCATAGATCTAATCTTGGAATGTGCTCAAAGACTATGTTGAAACTAGCATCCAATGTTGAAGAGGGAGTGTGAAAATTGTCAACATTTCCTAGCTAGTTTGAGGCCTAAATTGGCTAAAATTGTAAATAGTTTTGGTTCTGGAGTTTTGCACGTGTGAACCAGGCCACAATGTTTTTATTTACTGTATTTTTTCAGTATGATGAAGTGTCAAACTTCATACCCTTCAAAATGAGACCATTTTGATGTATTTTGGTCATATAAGCCATTTTTAGCTATTTTTCCTATATAGGGAATATCTAGGGTCAAGTACCTTCTAGAGAGAGGAGAGAGAGTCATCTTCCTCATCCATAAATAGTAGGGAAGTTGTGGAGAACAGGTTGGAGAAACCTTTTGTATGCTTCATTGAGATCAATAGATCATTGTCATTGTTTCTTCCTCCATTGAGAGCATTGTTGTGTGTATTGTCTTCAAGCTATTGTGTATGATCTTAGGTGCTTTCCAAAAGTGGTAGGCTGATGTATTATGGACTGTATAATGCTATTTTGGGCCGCACTTGATGTTTATGGAAGTTTCCATTTGTGATAAATGCTTTTTGATCAAGTTCTTTGCATTCTAGGTAGCATAGAATGTGTTGCCAATTCCTAGCTTATGTAGTTTGGAGTGCAAGCATTCAAGCCAATGATCTTGGAGTTTAGATCCACTTAGGATCTGTATTTTTCACAGTATCCACCTTTGAATTCTCTGTAAAACAGCAGCAAACAAGTTGTAAGTGAAAGTAACCAACAAGTGTTTGCATGCCTCCTCCACATTCCACTATGCCCATAGTGAATGCACCATGTATCTCCATGAATGAACCTCCATCACCACCTTGCCTTTGTAGATCTCCAATCCACGAAATCCCTTGAGTGAATGAATGCCAAAATGATGTTTTATCTGCTCCATTTGAATGAGCAAAACCTGAACTTGAAATACTTGAAGTATCTCCACAAGATTTGCATACAACCCTTGATCCTACATTGTCAACAATTTGCCAATTTGCCAACACTAGGATGCTAGATCTTGAACTTTGCTCAAAAGTAAACATATTGACCACTTCAATATCTTTCAAGATTTGAATAAATGCATGTACTTGATCATAAGAGCCAGCAATGATAACTATTCCATCTCCAAGATCCAAAGAATGCAAAACTATGGAACTAGTTTCATTGAATTTTGACAATTCCAACACATTGACATGACAATGTTCATACATGAGATTAAACAAATAAGGTAGAGTAAAAGGACACTTCCTTGCTGCTCCAAGAACCTTACTTGAACCTTCAAGAACTTGTAAAAACAGATTCAAAATGCTTTGCCCATGTGGCTCCCCTTTGATGCTTTTGACTAGCTTCCAATTGCTACTTGCCTCTTGGTGTTGATGAAGCAATTCAAGATCAACATCTTGATCTTCCAATAAAACATCAAGGACTTTGCATTTATAAACATCTTCAAATATGAACCTCTGAAGATACTCCTTCTCAAACACATGATTAACATCCCACAAGATCTCATCATTGCTTGATTTCAACCTTTCACTATAGTTAGTGAAAACAATGTCACCATCATAAACCAAAAGATAGATTTCTACAATTCTATCCAACATGAAGTAGAGTAGATGAAGTTGAGTATCAAACCAACCCATTTGAGATCAAACCAAACCTCAATGATCTCACCAATGAGATCTTCCTTGCCTTGGAGAAATTGCCACTTGAGTTGCTCCATGTAGTCTTCTTCATCCAACCTTTTGTCATCTTGATCATGCATGAACACTCCACCACAATCATAGCAACCTTTGAGTTGATGAAGAGATGTAAGATCCATGCCTTGAATCTTCCCAAGAGTCACTCTTCCTTTGCCCTTTCCTTCACAAGACTCCCTCTTAATGATCACACCACAAAAGTTAGCAATCTCACTCTTGATAGTTGCATCATAAGAAATGGAAGATTCTCGAACATTAGAAGCCATGAAAAGAATACATAGTTCCTTCAATATAAGAATGATTGAAGTAATTTTTCTTGTCAAACCTGGACTTCTAATCAATGATATAGGTAATGATAATGAACCCTCTATCATTCACAAAAGCATCATTCAAAGTACATCCTACTTTGAACACTTCACATTCATCTCTCCCTTTTGACATGAGATCTTCCTCACCAAGTCTCACGATAGAACCTTTTGATCTACTTTCCTTATGAATACATGTGACACCACTTGTTTCACAAATGACTTTTTTGGACTCATCACATAAAGATTCAAAAGAAACTTTTTCTTCAATCATGCTCAAAGCACCATCTCTTTCCAAATGAGTAAATAAGTCATCAGCAATAACCAGTTCCAAAGAAGAGTTTTCATCACCTCCATTGATGAAGTTAGCTCTCTTCTTACCTTTTTCATTTTTGCACTTGCCATGTAGTTCCATTAAAGAGCCACTAAGACTTGGAAATCTATGAGTAGAAGAGTTCAAACATGATACTAATTTAGCATCACCAGACTCCATTTGGCTAGTAGGTGGCACTAGTCCATCTTCAAGATCCAATGGATCCAAAACATTGATCATAGATTCACCAAAAGTGCCAAGTTAGCACAACAATAACTATCTCCAATAAGCTCATTAGATCTCAACCTAGATCTAGCATAAGGAAGTTCTTTCGGCTTTGCATAAGATCTACCAATCTTATTGATGCTAGGGATTGACTTTTGAAAGTTGAGAGAACCACCAACATCCATTTCATTCCTCTTGTTAGACATAACAAATGCATCAAGCTTGTAAAGTCTACCTTGTCTATTGCCCATAGCAATCAAGACATCTCCCTTAGTAATGAAGCAAACATCCCCAACAAACTTTGTCTTGTACCCTTTTTTTAACATTTGACCAACACTTAGCAAAATCCTTGAAAGTGAAGGAATGTAAAGAACACTATCAAGACTTACATTCCTATTAGTAGAAAGGCAAATAGGAATTGAGCCAATACCTTTGATCATACACTCACCACCATTTGGCATGTGAACGACTTTCTTGGTTCCAACATAAGAGATCAAAGAAGTAAAGAACTCCTTGTGACTAGTCATGTGTGAACTAGATCCACTATCTATCCACCATGAATCCTTGTCACTTCCACTTGACATTAGACTTGAAGAACACATCATGAGAGAATCACAAGAATCTAGATCCTCATTAGAAGTACAAAAGTTGTTTTGCTTGCTACCTTCATTACTTTGCTTCTTATGACATTCCATTTGCAAAATGACCTTTTATCCCACAATAAAAGCACTTGAACTTTGACTTGTCTTTCTTTCTAAAAGAAGTAGAAGAGGAGGAGGAAGAGTGATCATCATGATCCGAGTTACCAACTTTGGACCACTTCCCTTTGCCTTTACCTTTGCCTTTGACTTTGCCTTTTGTGAAGAAAGCCTCTTCACCTCCACCTTGCAAGGATGCACCATCAAGCTTTGATTGCAACCTATGTTCTTCAGCCAATAAGATTTCTTGCAAGTCAACCACACTTGGCAAGACTCTTTGAATGGCAAAACTTTTCACAAGGTTAGCATATTCATCTAGCAAACCATTCAACATAACCTGGACTATTTCACCATCTTTTATGTTTTCATCAATACATGCTAGAACATCACTTAAGGACTTAACCCTCAAGACAAATGCATGAGCACTTTCACCCTCTCTTCGCCTACTAGAAAATATTTGCCTCCTTAGGGTCAATACCCTAGATGTGGACTTTGATTCAAAGAGCTTCTTCAAGGCATTCCATGCCTCACTTGCACTTTGACTAGTACCAACTTCCTTAAGAAGTTCATTGGTAACATTCATTGTAATGATATGAAGAGCCCTTTTGGCCTTCTTATCAAACCTTTGTTGCTCTTGAACTATGGGTGGTCTCTCTTCAGTTCCTGCAACTATGTCCATGAGTTCATTCAACTCAAGTAAGGATTCCATCCTCACTTTCCAGGTAGAGTAGTTTGATGAACTCAACCTATCATTAGTTTCTAACATGATCCCACCATTGGAAGCCATGAATATAATGATTCTTCAACTTTTAGGCTCTGTCATAATGCACCTAGCACTCACTTTCCTCTCAACAAATGATGGATAAGGAGATCTCAGAAGATCTAGGACCCTAAAACACTTCTATCTTGAACCTGGCTGGTTTCCAAGCATAGAAAGGAAGATTGAAAACACATGAAGCACTTTGCACACACTAAGAATGGATTACAAACTCAAACCAACCTGAACACACTCTTGCTTAAGATTTCAAACTTTCCAGCAAGTGACCAAATCAAGCTATGGTGTGAAGAGTTACTTGCATTCTTAGAAAATACAAAAGACTAGGCTGCCAAGAATACCTAGAATTGAACAAACTTGATCAACATATGATCAACACACTAAGATATTGATTCAACCTGTAAAACCACATGTAAACCACACTTCTAAAAGTTTATAAACTCCAGCAAGTGATATATACAAGCTTTAGAGGTGAATGAAAGAGCACACTTAGTGAATCACGAGACTAGCTTCACTAGCTTGTCAAATCTTGGTGTTTAGATGTAGATCTAAGATCACTTCACATGAGAATGTTCCTCAACCTGAGAACCTGAAAACACATTTGCATAATGGTTAAAACCTTCCAGCAAATGCTCCAATCAAATTACATTAGGAGAGTTACTTACATGCTCAACAAAGTACACCAAAATTTATGCAAAAGATTGGTGACAATCTGTTCATCCAAAAGGGGATCTTTCATCCAAGTGGGAGCTTTGCTCAGCCTTTTGAAGAAATACGAAATCACTCAAAGAGTATTTGTCATCCACTTAAGGTGAAGGTTCATAGAGTGTTCATCCACAAAGGAGAGTGTTCATCCACAGAAGTGGAGATTGTCAACAATACATTGAACAGAACATTGTTAGTATTAAATATGCACAAGCCTCACAATCAACAAATGATTAGGTGTTATGATCCAATCATATAAACTCCAGCAAGTGATAAATACAAGCTTTAGAGGTGAATGAAAGAGCACACTTAGTGAATCACAAGACTAGCTTCACTAGCTTGTCAAATCTTGGTGTTTAGATGTAGATCTAAGATCACTTCACATGAGAATGTTCCTCACCTGTTAAGAACCTGAAAACACATTTGCATAATGGTTAAAACCTTCCGACAAATGCTCCAATCAAACTACATCAGGAAAGTTATGTACATGCTCAACAAAGTACACCAAAATTTATGCAAAAGATTGTTGACAATCTGTTCATCCAAAAGGGGATCTTTCATCCAAGTGGGAGCTTTGCTCAGCCTTTTGGAGAAATACAAAATCACTCAAAGAGTATTTGCCATACACTTAAGGAGAAGGTTCATCCACTTAAGGAGAGTGTTCATCCACAAAGGAGAGTGTTCATCCACAGAAGTGGAGATTGTCAACAATACATTGAACAAAACATTGTTCGTATTGCATATGCACAAGCCTCACAATCAACAAATGATTAGGTGTTATGATCCAGTCCAAAATAGCTTCTTCTGAGCCTCTGATCTTTAATAGACCTAATATATGCTTTTAATCCACAAGTTCAACTCACAAAACAAAGGTTAGTAGGATTTGATCAACAATGCAATGCATAATCATGCTAGAACTTGATCAAACATCCAAATATCACCATAAATGGTAATCTTACTAAAAATAACAGCCAACTAGCTCTGATACCATGTGAAAAAAGTGGATCTTGAATGGATCCAAACTCCCAAAATACTTGGCTAAGATCTTTGCACAACAAGCTACAAAAGCTAGAAATGGCAAAGCATCCTAATGCTACCTTTGATACACATGAACTTGACAAAGCATTCAAGAGACAAAAGAAACTAATAAAAGGTATTGATGGCAGCCAAAAACAACAGCATACCAGCCCTACAATAGTACCCTACCACTTTTGGAAACCTCTTAAGATCATACACAAAAGCTTGAAGACAATACACAAAGCAATGCTCTCAATGGAGGAAGAAACTGTGACAATGATCTATTGATCTCTCTCAACAATACAATAAGTTTCTCCAACCTGTTCTCCACGAATTTCAACCTAATATAGGTGAGAGAGATGACTCTCTCTCCTCTCTCTAGAACTTAGGACCCAAATTTAGGGCACCAGTAGCCTAAAATAGCCAATTTTGGCCTATATGTCCAAATAACATGATTTTGGTGTCATTTCGAAGGTCCTGAAGTTTGAGACTTCTTCAACATGAAATATATACTAAAATAAAAGTATCTAGGCCTCTTTTACACGTGTGAAATGTTAGATCCAAAACTATGTACAAAAATTGCCAATTTAGGACTCAAACTAGCTAGGAAATGTTGACAATTTTCACAGTATATATCTTCTACCTTAGATTATAGATTATTCTACAAGGGAGAAGATCTGACTTTGATTGCTTTTCCAGATTCAAATTTTCCAAGAGACAGGTTGGATAGAAAATCCACAAGTGCTTACACTATTTTTCTTGGAGCATGTTGATTCTACAAATTGTGTTGCAAATCTTCTCATAAGCCACTACTCAAGAATGTCTTTATTAAGATGAGGTCTAATCTTGGCCTAATTTTGAAGTCTATGTTGATAGAAACATAAATTTTAAGGAGGAGTGTGAAGATTATTAAAATATTATGTTCCTATCTCGAGTTTGGGGCCATGTTCATGGTTATTTCCATTGTAATTCATGTTGTACATAAAAGGTATGTGAATTGAGCACATAACCTTCTAGTATAGGTCGGATTTGAGTTAGGTAGATTCAATTTTGATGACATGCAGAAGTTTAGATAGCATGCAATGTCAAACTGTATGCATGCAAGCCACATGCAATTAGTGCATGCAACATGCAAAGTGGTTTCTGTGATCTACACATGTCTAGGCAATTTTATGAGTTGACATGCAGAACATGCAACATCCATGCATGCAGTTACACATGTGGATCTCTGGTAGGTGAATTAGTTCAGTTAAGTGGACTTTCCTTGCAACTCCATTGTAGGAATTCGAGTCTCTCTCATGTAGGGAAATCTTGGCATGTTTTGCCATATTGTGAATAATGAGATTTTGGTAATTTGGACTCATTCTCTCTCTACCCGAGTTCTCTTTCATTGATCTTCTCTCTCTACTCGAGAGCAGCCTATTTTTCCCATGATTATTCGAGTTGGCAAGTGTAGCTAGTAGTCCTATTACCTAGTTGTTTTGTATTGCCAACAATCATTTCTTGCACACAGATGTGAAGGTGAGGATAGGTTGTTCTCTTGGATCCATGAATGTTCGATTGGTAGTTTGTTTTACATGTCATGGTTTTTATAGTGTTAATGCAAGATGTTGTAATGGGTGACATTTAGAAATAGAAAAAACTCGATCTGAACTCAAAAGGGCTCGGTTTCGAAAGTCCACCCGCACTCGTCGACTATAACCAACTAAGCAACAACTATCCAACTCTAATGTAACAACTACTTGCCCCTACTACCCTTGTCTTTTGTCTTATCCACATCATTGAATGGGCCAAGATTTAGGGTTGAATTACTATGGCTGCTTGATATATATCTGTGCTTTGTGCAGCACAATCCCGAATAGTGGTATTTGAAGGTAAATGGCAATGCACATTGTATTGGAGACAATGGAGATCCGTAGTTGCTACTTGTATATTCCATTGGGTGAAAAGCAATACTGGAAAAAGCTTGCTTTGAACACAAAAAAGCTCGTCTTCACAAGCTCGCCGCAAAAAGCTCACCAAAAATTACACCCTTTTTGTTCAAGGTTAGTATAGCTCTCTAGTGATTATGGCCTTCATGTGTGGTAAGACTACCATTTTTGAAAAATTAATAAGCTCAAGTATATAGTGAAAGGAATATTACATCTTGTTTTGCTAAACTCGACATTGTATATTTCTGTATATACGATGATAGTTGCTTGGTTGTGTGAAGACAAAAAGCCATCATTGCTACTCCCCTACAAGGAAGTTATCAATTTCTAGTTTAAGGTACATATTATAAACTTAGAAAGTGTGACTTAAGTTAGAATGACTACCATTGGTATAAAGTTAGAATTTGTGAGTTGATAGCTTATACTATATAGTACTTTTTTGGTTTATTGTAAAATTTGTAGTTGGGCAGGTTCTCTTGCACTGCTTGTACGAAAGGCCACGGGAATCTCATTCTTCAGCTTTACAAAAAGTTAGAAAACGAGACTCACTTTAGAGCTCAACATAATTATTCAACAACGTCAACAACAACTAATCCAAACATCGGAAAGAAAAAGATAAACGGGACAATATACTAAATTGACACTTCATTCCTTCCCTCCTTCCCTTACTTCAGGCTTAGCACCATCCAACCTCAAATCTCAAGCCAACCCAACTGTCAAATTCTTGTGAGAGAGACCGTAGTGGCCACACTGTACATAGAGCCAGGAAGAAAAAAGAAAACTGCTCATGGCCCACGAGATGGGGAATCCTTGTGTCGGTCTGCCACCTCCAGGCTCCACCTGATACATGATCGTGATGCTACAAACAACCAGTCCTTTTTCATGCCCTGACATACGAGTCCTCAAAGCAATGATAACTATTTCAGCAACACATGTGATATATGTGTTGTCCTTCTTTTAGAGATATGTAATTGGTGCTTTCAACCACCTTATAGAAGACTGAAACCTCATATAATAGGACGTGACACAGAATTTGCATTGAAGTATGATGCATCATGCTCCTGTTTAGATGTTATGAAGCAACAAATCTGGTTTTATCTACTATATACTTTTGCTTGAGAGGGGATGAGCTCATCAGAATGTGCAGGTGCTATAAGGGAGAGGTTCCTCGTAGTCTTGGGCCCCAACGAGCATGAACCATAATCTTTGCTCTAGATCCTTGTGGTGTGCTTGTGGTGGGGCATGGGGCATAAATGCCATTGTCTCTTGAATTTGATTGTTTGAACCATTTATTTTTCTCTCTCATTCTTTGAACTTTGAACTTGTTTTGCTCTTGTTTTTGGGCTCCAAGGCTGAACTTTCTACTTTGCACCATTTGCCTTTTTTTATACCCCGTAGTAAGTGCCTATGCGCGACACAATTTCTTCAAAAAAAAAAATCAGAAGAAATAGAAGACTAAATCAAAATAAGCATTCTTAAACACCTATAGGCAATACTCATATCTTACATGGATGGAATATGCAATCGATAATGCCCACCCCACTAGAGTGGTCACCAGTGGACAAGGTGACTTGTAATTATAATTTGTAAAATTGGAAAAAAAAAATGAGCCTTTAGCAAGAGAGCTTCTTGCCACATCAACAAATCAAAAGAACGAAAACAACATGATATATACTATCACTTGCGAAGGCTTGTCAACATCGAGCAAGTGGTACACAACATGGCCAAAGAGTTCACACATGTGAGTGACCAAATGGATTCTCACATATGCTATTCTATATTTTATTGATGTTACCTACAAACATGGTAGTTGCGATTGGTGGTGCAGGGATTAACCCTTTGCACCGACTTAACCCCTATAAGCAACTTTGATAGGCAACTAACACCTAGTTGGAAGGTATCGGACGTGAAAAACTTAGATCCAAACCTATGAATTGGGCTAAGAGTAAATGCACAAGCCTCCAGAATTATTTTTAGAAAGTAGTCAAATTACTCACAAATTTGCTTCTAAGATCAAACCAATATCATGTGCGACTGAAATGGCAAAAGAGAAAATCTTTCCACAAATAGATCTTATCTGAAACTTGATGTAAATAGGTTGCCCAACAACAAATAGGTAATTACATTCATCAATAGCATTGGAATCTAGCTACTCTATCAATCTCAAAGACAAATGTAGAGAAACGAGCAAATGGATATAGTAATTGACAACACACTTTTGGGAATGAAATGATCTAAAACTTTGATAAATCCCAAATTAAACAGTCTCAAAGACAATTGAACCAAGAAGAGTCAGCTCCCTTATGAAAATATTTCCGTGTACTTCTACAGACTGTGTAGAAAGATGCATAAAACTATAGAGCTGGATAATAAGTGGATGAAGATTAAAAGATCGATTAGATAATTAGGAGAATAATCCAACATTAGAGTAGGTCAAAATCCGACCTAATACACCTATATACTTGTTAAAAATAGTAAGGATACTATTTTTTAACTATCTTTAAGTTGTTATGTACAATTGGCCTCAAAATGCCTAATAACAAATGACAAAACTAGTTGATTTTCTTCACACTCCCTCTTCAACTAGTTTTAACCATACAACCTTGATCCAACTTTAAAATGATTTCCATCTTAAGTATAGACTTTCTTTCTATGGTTTTACAATAACTTTATAATTGATATAAAAGTTAGTGTCCATATTGGATGTTTCACTATTCCTTACATCAATTTTGCATATCAAGATGTAACTAGAACATGAAGAACCAAATATTAGAATGTAAATGCAATGATTCCTCCATGCTCTCAACTTTGAACTCTTTGGAAAATAACAGTAACCAAACAATAAATGTGAATAATCAACCAATGCTTGCATGTCCCTCCATCTTTGTCCTCTTTTGATATGTCTCCACCATGAAAATTCATGAATGAGCATCCATTGCCATCTTGCCACAAGATATCCTTGTGAAAGATTCAACTAGTTTGATCATATTTGCTATATTTCCATATTTGACATTTGAGGCCAACTTTGTTTTAGACTTAGAGTTTGACTTTTCAAAGTTCATTAGTCTAAATTTCATTTGAATAAACACTTTTTGAATGCGTGGGAAAGTTAGAAGGCGAGTTTGAGTAGACTCAAATTTGAATGCTGGGTATTTTAAATCTAGACCCAAAAATAGTAGGGTTAGCATTTTGGAGGGAAACATGTTGGATTTATCTCCTCTACTCTCCTAAATCCAATGTTAATCTGCCTCCATTCATGTTATTGCATTTTTACTTGTGTTGTCCCACAGTTTGAATATTTGAACTGTTTGCACTACAGTCTGCATTTTTACTCAAGATTTCCACAGGCGAAAAGCTCGACACTGTCACCTTTCCAGCAACTAAGTGTTTTGTGACACTTGTGCTACATTTTTACTTAGGAATTTCCATGGCAAAATACCTGACACTGTCGTCGAAAAACCCAACACTGTCACCTTTTCACCTTTGGGCCATCCTGACCAATTGAGTGTTTTGCAACACTTCCAGAAAAGCGACAATTGCACAATCTGCATAAATACAAGTAAACCTAAATAGGCAAAAAAGCCGACAATGCGAAAATTTGTTTTTCTACTCATAATTTATGACAGGTGAAAAATGTGACAAAGTGTCACAATTTTTGTATTTTCTCCAGCGTCAATTTTTGTGAAGCCCGACATCGCGACCTCCTCACGCTCGTTCCATGCACTGTTTCTATAGCCTGAAAAACTTCCACATATGTTTCTATAGCCTGATAAGCCTAATAGGTTCATAACACAGATTGTGATTAGCTTTGTGAAGCACGCGGTTACGTCTGCTATTGTTTTGTGCTCACCTGTGTTATTTGTGAAGTTTTTAGCACGTGTGAACTTCACCCCACACCCTACAGGATCTTACTAAGGTGTTGTGATTGCACAAGATTGATCAGAGAATAGTATACTTGAAAAATCTATGACAAGGGCACAATGGCATACATTAGATGAAAAAATCTAACTTCTCACTATGAGCATTGAATGTCAAAAAAAATTCTAAGTGCTCAGTATGGGAAAAATAGTTTGCTCTAGGGTAGAGAGGGAAAATCAATGATGGAAAACTCGGGTAGAGAGAGAATGAGTCCAAAACACCAAAATCTCATTATTCACAATATGGCAAAACATGCCAAGCTTTCCCTACATGAGAGAGACTCGAATTCCTACAGTGGAGTTGGCATGGAAAGTCCACTTAACTGAACTAATTCACCTACCAGAGATCCACATGTAATTGCATGCATGGATGTTGCATGTACTGCATGTCAACTCATAAAACTGCCTAGACATGTGTAGATCACAGAAACCACTTTGCATGTTGCATGCACTGACTGCATGTGGCTTGCATGCATACAGTATGACATTGCATGCTATCTAAACTTCTACATGTCATCAAAATTGAATCTATCTAACTCAAATCTGGCCTATACTAGAAGGTTATGTGCTCAATTCACATACCTTTTATGTACAACATGAAATTTAGTGAAAATAGCCATGGACATGGCCCCAAACTCGAGATAGGAAGATAATATTTTAATAATCTTCACACTCCTCCTTAAAATTTAAGTTCCTATAGACTTCGAAATTAGGCCAAGGTTAGACCTCATCTTGATAAAGACATTCTTGAGTAGTGGCTTGGTGAGAAGATCTGCAATACAATTTGTAGAATCAACATGCTCTAGTGAGATATCTCTCCCAATGACTTTTTCTCTTACAAAATGATGAGCTACTTCAATGTGTTTGCTCCTTGCATGGAAAACTGGATTATTTGCAAGAGCTTGAGCAGAAATGTTGTCATTCTTGATAATTGGAAGATTTTCATCTACATAACACTTTAGCTCCAAAAGTAGCCTTTTGATCCATAAAACCTCCTTTGTTGTGGTTGTAAGAGATTTATACTCAGCTTTACAGGATGATAAGGAAATAGTTGCCTGCTTCTTTGATAGCCAAGAAACCAAGTTCCCTCCAAGAAATATAGTGTAAGCACTTGTGGAGTTTCTATCCAACCTGTCTCCTACAAAATATGGATCTGAAAAAGCAATCAAAGTCAGATCTTCTCCCTTGTAGAATAGTCCAAAATCTAAGGTAGAAGATATATACCTCAAGATTCTTTTAGCCAACTCCAGTGATATAACTTTGGATCCTGCATGTGTTGACTTAGCTTATGAACACAATAGCTTAGATCAAGCCTAGTCACTATTAACCAAATAAGTGAGCCAATAAGACTCCTATAAAGAGTGATGTCCTCAAAGAATTTTTCATCATCTTTCATAGAAACTTTTACAGTGTGTTCCATAGGTGTATCTATGCCTTCACAATTTTCCATCTGGAATTTCTTGAGCATGGAAAGTGCATATCTACTTTGGCTTATAAATGCATGACCTTTTCAGATATCTATTTCAAGGCCTAGAATATAGTGAAGAACTCCTAAGTCCTGCATCTTAAACTCAGTACCAAGTGCATGCTTAGTTTCTTCAACTAGCTTCTCATTATTTCCACAAAGAATGATATCATCTACATAGATGAGAAGTATAATTACAAATTTATCTACAAACTTATAATACAGAGAAGGGTCATATTCACTTAAACAAAATCTGGGTGATATGAGATAGGAGTTGAGCCTTGCATACTAAGACCTTGGTGCTTGTTTCAGTCCATAGAGACTTTTGAACAAAAGATACACCTTTGATTCATCACCTTCTTTCACAAAACTTGGAGGTTGCTCCATATAAATCTCCTCCTCAAGGTAACCATTGAGAAATGCATTAGAAACATCAAGCTGGAACATACTCCAATTGTGAAAATATGCAAGAGATATAAGTATTCGGATTGTTACCATCTTTGCAACTAGTGCAAAGGTGTCTTCATAGTCAAGACCTTTGATTTGTGAGTAGCCTTTGGCACAAAGTCTTGCTTTATACTTATTGATGGATCCATCATGATTATACTTGATTATGAAAACCCACTTACATCCAATCACATGCATGTTTTTTGGTGGCTCCACAAGCTCCCATGTGTTGTTTGACATCAAGTCTTACTCTTGGGTCATTGCTTCAACCCATATCTTGGATTGAAGAGCTTCTTAAACATCTTTAGGCTCTTCATCTGATATGAAGAGAGCATTATAGGAAGTTTCACCTTCCACTTGCCTTCCTTCTTCATCATATGCGAGCCTTCTTGGCTCAGATCTTGCTCGTGTAGATCTTCTTGATGTGATAGCTTGAATTTGCTCCTCCTCAAGCCTCGGCCTCACTGCCTCTTGAACATCAAGATTGATGATTGATCTTGCATGAGACTCCTTGATCTTTGCATCATCCAAGTTAAATTTCTGATCTTCATGGAAGATCACATCTCTACTAACAACATTCTTGTCTATAGAAGGAAGATATACTTTGTATGCTTTTTTAGTGGATGCATATCCTACAAAAATTCTTTTAACTGCACTAGGATCTTCCTTCTTCCTAGTTTCTAGAGGCACATGCACAAAGCATATACAGCCAAAAATCCTAAGATGATCTACCTTAGGCTTTTTCTTATACAACATCTCAAATGGTGTTTTTCCTCCAATTGCAAGATTTGGAAGCCCATTACAAAGATAGTTGGCACATGCAACTGCCTCTCCCCAAAATTCTTTAGGTAGAGAAGCTTCTAGCCTAATGGCTTTTGGACATTCACACAAAGTTCTATTTTTTCTCTCAAAAACTCCATTTTGCTCAGGAGTATATGAACAAGAAAACTCTCTTTGAATACCTTCTCTCTCACAAAAGTCTTTAAACTTATTGGACTTGTATTCTTCTCCACTATCACTTCTCAAAGCTTTCAACTTGAAAGTAAACTGCTTTTCTACATAAGCTTTGAAAGTAAGAAAAACATCATAGACCATGGCTTTTGAAGACAACATATAGATCCAAGAATATCTTTTATAATTATCTACAAAGGAAACAAAGCAATTTGCTCCTCCTTTGCTCTTAGTTGATGAGAAATGAACATCAAAGTGCACTACTTCAAATGGTTGCTTTGTTTTAGTGCTTGATCTAGGAAAAGGCATCCTGTGTGATTTTGCTAGCACACAAGCTTCACAAGGTAGAAGCTCCTTTGACAGTGTCTTTGGTAGTCCAACAACTTTTCCTTCCTTGACCATAGATTGCATGGCTTTGAAATTGGGATGACCCAATCTCTTGTGCCACAGATCCTCCTGATGAACCTTGGTCTCATAAGCAATATCTGAAATGTTAGCACTCTCCCTAGAATCTAGTTTGTACAGCTTACCAATTCTAGATCCTTTAGCAATAACTTCATTTTCTCTTGAGATTATACACTTGTCAACTTGAAACTTGACATCCAATCCACTATCAAACAACTATCCTACACTAATGAGATTCTTAGTCAATCTAGGTACATACAGTACATCATGTTAACAAAAAGATTTTGATGATGATGCATGCAATGGAATACTACCAATTCTTTCAATCCTACACTCTACATCATTAGCAGTATAGATTGATCTTTTTGCACCTAGATATGGCATGAGATTAGTGAAAGAGTTCCTAGAACTAGACATATGGGAACTAGCCCCACTATCTATCCACTAGACTTTTACATTCTTAAAAGGAAAAGATGAGAAAGTAGACATCATTAATGAATCATCTCTTTCACTCTCAACACCCTCACACTCATCCTCATTAGTAAAGTTAGCTTGCTTAGATTCTTCTTCTTGAAACAATATGATGCATAGTGTCCTTTCTTGTCACAGAAAAATCACACTTGATCTTTGACAGTTTCTTCTTGCCACTGGATGTTGCAGCTTGTGAGGACTAATCCTCACCACCTGGTTTGGCTTTGTCCTTCTTGAAGTGTTGTTGCCCTTTGCCCTTGCCTCTTGACTTGTCTCTGATGAAGAGTGCTTTGTCATCTCCACCATATTTCAATGAAAGTATGTTGATCCTCAGCATCTTGTTCTCTTGCCTGCTTTCTTCAGCAATGAGAACACCTTGCAGTGTCTCCAAGGACGAAAGATCCTCCTTGACAGCATAAGTCTGCACAATATTGTCACACTTATCTCTAAGTCCATTTAGGACTACTTGAACAAGTTCAGTGTCTTTAAGAGCAACTCCAATACCAGCTAACTCTTAATGAAGATCCTTAACTCTCATGACATATGATGAAGCACTCTCATCTTCTCTCTGATAACTTAGAAATATTTGGTTTCTAAGTGAAACCAATCCAAAAGTATTCTTAATTTCATAGATTGTTTTATAGATTATCCCAAGCTTCCTTGGCAGTGGTGCATGTATTGATCTCTCTTAACACTTCAGTGGTTATATTCATTTTAATGAAATGAAGGGCAATTCTGGTTCTTTTGTGAAATGTTGCAGCTTCATTAGGTGCAGCAGGTTCTTCTTCAGCTCCACTCACAATATCCATTACATCTTGTAGAATCAGTAATGATTCCATTCTGATCTTCCACATCGCATAATTGGAAGATGTTAATCTCTCACTGTGCTCCAAGAAATGTGAACCAAATGAAGACATCTTCTCTATGAGAAATTCTAGTAATGATAAAAAATGGAGTTGAAAGGATGTTGCTTACAATCTCAATCTAGGATCTAACACAGATGTTAATCCAACCTATGAAATCTAGCAACAGATGTGAGAACAAATTCTCAACACATAAAATCAATCTATCTTGAATTTGAATCTTGCTTCAGTCACAAAAAAGAAGCACATGCAAGTAAGAAGTCTATCTCTCTTACGAGTTTCAAAATACTGATAAACTCTCTAGGAACTTACTTTCAACTCAAACATAGTAATTTGTGTGAAATGAAAAGTCTAAGACCTCAAAACACTCACTTCTATCCAATTCTGCTTGATTGATAGTGAAAATTGATGAAAATGGTGAAAAGAACTGATACTCTCTCAAACGAGTTGAATACTGATCCCACGAGTTGAATACTCTCTCAAACTCTTGGATTGTTTAAAAACTCTTCTAAAAACAAATCTAATTGATTTAGAAACACGAGCAACACATTCTACTCTTCAATACCTATCCAACAAGCTATAGAACATCAAATTCGGATCAAATTTAGAGAAGTAGCACTCATTTAATGAGGGCTGATTTCACACGTGTGAGCTCTCTGTTCGTACAGGGCTCTACTAGAGTAGATCAGGCTCGTTTTGATCCACTTATGATCCACAAATAGCTTGTCTCTGGTACTAAACGTCTATGTATAGATTATCGTGTTTTAAATAAACTTACTATCCGTAATCAGTACCCTATCCCTCATATGGATGACCTGTTTGACCAATTAGGCCAAGCCAAGATCTTTTCTAAATTTGACCTCTGTTCCGGTTATCACCAGATTCGTATGCATCCTCCTGATGAGCACAAGACAGCTTTCTGTACCCACTTTGGTCTGTATGAGTTTCGTGTCCTTCCTTTTGGTGTTACCAATGGCCCGCCCACTTTTCAGAATGTCATGAATAACATCTTTCATCCTCTGCTTGAAAAGGTGTCATTGTTTTGTATGCTAAACGTTTTGGGCTTCTTTGTTACTAATGGTACTGTTCGTCTCGACCCTCGTAAGGTTTGTTCTATTCTTTCATGGCCTGTGCCTACTGATGTTCATGATGTTCGTATGTTTCTTGGTCTTGCTATCCATCTTCGTAAACCAGTTGCTCATTTTGCCACTCTTGCATCTCCTTTGAATGCTCTGTTGAAAAAGAAAACTTCATTTGCTTGGACTCCTGCATGTTTGTCACCTTTTGATACTTTGAAGGTTAAGCTTACCACTGCCCCTGTTTTATGTCTTCCAGATTTTTTCCAGCGTTTTGCTATTGAGACTGATGCTAGTTCCACTGGATTAGGTGCTTTGTTACGTCAGCGTCAATGTGTTATTGCATATGAATATCGTCGTCTTCGTTCGTATAAGCAACGCTATTCCACTCATGAAAAAGAATTGCTTGCTATCATTTTTGCTTTAAAGAAGTGGCACATTATCTGTATCGTGTTCCATTTGATATTTTTACTGATCATCAGTCACTTCGTTATTTGTATACACAAAAGGATCTTAGCGATCGTCAGTACCGTTGGCTTCAGTTTTTACAGTCCTTTCATTTTGATATTCATTATAAGCCTGGTAAAAGTAATGCTGATGCTGATGCTTTGTCTCGTTTACCTGCTCTTACTTACAATCTTGTTACGTCTCCCCACTCTAGGCATGATGATCTTCCTCAGGCTTATGCCACATGTCCAGACTTTCGTGATGTTATGTTGTCTGCATCTCATCCTTCCTCTCACCCTCACCAGGTTTATTCCATTGTTAATCATCGTTTGTTTCACTATGGTTCGTTATGTATTCCCAGCACTCTCGACATACGTCCACAGCTCCTTCTTGATGCCCATTCCTCTCCTGTTGGTGGCCATTTTGGTTTTCAAAAGTCCTTGTTCCGTTTGAAAGAACATTTTTATTGGCCTTCCATGAAGTGTGAGCTTTTCCACCTTATTCATACTTGTGATTTTTGCCTTCGTAACAAGTATTCCCGTGAAAAACCTAGCGGTCTCCTTCAAAGTTGGCCTATTCCTTCTCGCAAGTGGACTGATATATCTATGGACTTCATTTTAGGTCTTCTTCGTACTCGGCGTGGTCATGAATCTTGTTTGGTGGTAGTTGATAGGTTTTCTAAACAAGCTCATTTCATACCAATCAGACGTACTATTATAGCAGAGCAGTGTGGTCGTATATTTATTTCTGAGATTTTCCACTTACATGGTCTCCCACAATCTATACTTACTGATCGGGATACCAAGTTTACATCAGGTTTTTGAACAGAGCTTATGCATATCTTGGATGTTAGGATACTTATGGGCACTTCTTATCATTCTTCTACGGATGGTCAGTCTGAGGTTATTAACCGGGTATTGGAGGATTATTTACGACATTATGTTTTTCCTTCTGGTCGTGATTGGGATCAACATTTATGTTTGGCTGAGTATAGTTATAACAGTTCTGTTAGTTTCAGCACAAGTATTTCTCCTTTCCTGCTTGCTCATGGATACTCACCAGTTCTACCCGGTATACCTGCTCCTCCAGATGATGCACCTGTTACTATTTCATCTTATCTTTTGAGTGCTCGGGAGATTATTACTAGAGCTGCTACTCATTTACAGCATATTCAGCAGCGGTACAGGACCATTGTTGATCGTCATCGATGCCATGTTGAGTTTGCAGAGGGAGATACTGTTTTTCTCCGGTTACGCTTTGCTCGCCATCGTTTTGTACAGGGTCTTGCTTCTACTGAGAAGCTTGCGTTGTGCTATTATGGGCCTTTTCGGATTCTCGAGTGCCTCAGTCTAGTTACATATTGTCTTGAGTTACCAGCTGCGACTCGGGCTTGTGATATCTTTCATGTCGGTTTATTACGTGCTGCTATTGAGGATGATGCTCCTTGAGATTCCTCATTTCCTACAGATTCAGAGCTTTCTTCATTCCTGCCAGCTGCTATTTTACAGGTGCACTGCATAGTCGTCGCCATCGGCAGGTTCAGTTTTTGGTCCAGTGGGATGGTCGTCCTATTGAGGAGGCTACTTGGGAGCCCATTGATGTTTTTTATCATACCCCTTATCCTGGCTGATCAGGCTCGATCACTTGCAGCTACCATTGCTTCTCGGGATGCTCCGGCTTCTCTTGATATTCCTTTCTCAGATGAGATATCTTGATGCAGTATTTTTCTCTGGCACTGGTTCTTATCTTATTTTGCCTACATTGGGGGTAATGTTCTTTATAGCCAGGGAGAGTTACGGACTACAGGTTATAGGCCTATTGGGCTACTCTGCATATATTCTGCAGGCCTCTTTACATTTATTGTTGGTTATGTATGCTTCTGGTTACGCATCTTATATTAGTCGTGTACAGGCCCCAGAGCCTTTTTATATGCTTATGACCCGCACTGGGTCTTTTCTTATGACATTGACTGGCCTTGGGCCCATATTATATGGTAACATGTGGAGTGGGGGCCCGTAGGAGGGTGCACTATTTTCCCTCCACATTTTGCCTCCCTTTATTTTTTAATTCCTATTTTAGGGTTCATTGGTAGGGTATTTATAGGGGCATTTGTACACTCATTTTTCAAATTATTGATTGGTATTGCTTGGGCTCTTCGTGGGAGAACCTATTGTCTTGTCTATTGCTTGTAGGGCTTTAGTCTATTGCTGTCTTTTATGCTTCATTGATTCAACACTTGAGATTTTGATCATAACTTTATCTCCATCGAGTTTGTCAATAAGAGATGAACTAGATGATGGATCCATTATGGTTGAATGAGATCGTTGGTAGAATCAACGATTGTCGAAATATTGTTGCCTGCGTGTCTACTAGAAGATGTCTTAATAGAAACAAAACTGATAATTTGCAGTAGAAATGCAGATTACTGAAATGTCTGCTTTGATACCATGTCGTAAAACCATGAGTGTGAGCGGCAGCGGAAGCTCGAGGATTTGAGCAAGGCATGCAAAGACGGAAACGCAACAATTAGCGGCAAAAATATTCAAGTAGAAGAATTCATACAGATTGCGCAAATGAACAATGCAGTAGTGAGACAAAAATTACACTCTGATCAATATTAACAGTGAGTACAATCGCTTGAAGTAATAACTTCAGCTTGTTGAGTGTGATAACTATTGGAAATTAAGCCCACAGTTTCCTCCTCGGTGAATGACTAATTTCTATTTCATGATCTTTCCTGCATGTTTATCGATCATTGATCTAGGGTTAGGTGAAACCAACTTTGGTTCTACGTTTGCTCATCTGATACCGACAGGAATCACAAACTTAGATAGCCATTTTATTTGAAGAATGCCTACAATGGGCTTCCTGCTGATCTCCAGGAAAGGGTAACCAATCCTGTCATAGTTTCAAAGTTCAGATGTCAAGTTTAATAACTTGAAGTCATTGAAGACTTGGCCATCTTCAACAACTTCTACAAAACTTGCATTTAGAACAAGTCTGCAGAAATACATTACTTTTTCAACAGTCTGTAGAAATAAACTATGTTTTCAATAGCTTCGGCTTTTTCGCATTTCCTCGAAATGAGACACTTTCATAGTTCAAAAATTTAACCGTTTTTAACACCTTGGGCTTTTTCGCATTTTTTTCAAAAAATACGAAAAGAGAGAGAATTTCCAAAGGTCATCTATTTTCATAAGTTAAACTGTTTCAAGAGCACCTTTGGCTTTTTCGCAAAATCCCAAAGAGAGAGAAAATGTTAAAGGTCGTCTATTTTGAACGAGGAATGTTCCCAGTCACTTCCTGAAATTTGCGAAGTGAGAGAAAATCACTTCACGTAAGAGAATTTGTGATGTCATCCACCTCAAGATTCCCTACAGGTTGATAGTATACACTATGTACAGTTGTCACAGAAGTCATATACTTCCAAGTACAACAACTTTCCTAGTTAGGTGACAAGCATTTAATATAATTAATACACGGATGAAGTCTATAAATAGATCATCCAAGCACAGATTACGGGTTGCTCCGTACATGACACATTATTTGGGCCTCCCAATTACGCTGTCATTTTTGGTTGTAATTGCTATTTTGTATTGTGCTTCAATGTAATATAGTAGCAGCTTGCTTTTATCTGTGTACAACATAGATGAATGCTTGTTGTGATTGAATGCACTTTCATTATTGTTTGATCGTGCTTGTTTACTCACTCTGATTAGAACACAGTTGTCTACGACTCCCCATTTTCTGATCAGACGATGGTTGTCTTTGACACCTGAGGAACTCGCGTTATCATATTGCTCTTCTATTTATTGTAGAACTATACTTCACGTTGAATCTGATTTCAGTAGTACCACATACAAATCATCTCTAATCTCTTCGGTGGACTGTACTCTTGTTTCAAAGTATGAATTAATTTTTAAGATCTTGTTGGGCAATTAGAACACTTAAATTTGTGATTACATTTAGCATAAGCTATCTATTAGACTGGTTTTTGCATTTAGCAGCTGATTAGAATGGGAGAACTATTCCGCAATATTCCTGCTCTCTTCTCCGTTCACGTTCTTCTATCTCCCTTGCCCCATCAGATTGGTATCAAAGCTTAGCTCAAATATGTTGAAAATGAAAATTCATCTATCTTGACTTTAGGCTTGCTACAAAGTTTTCTCTATGCAAGTTTGTTGTTTCATAATGTAAATGCCAAATTTGGCCTAGAAGGAACTCAAGCTATATGGGTTTCTCAAATCTAGTTGGTAGTATACAACTTGCATATAGATTGTAGACTTAGAAATGTCATTAATATGCTTGTAGAAACTCGTGGCATATCACATGCAATTGTTGTAAGTGATCCATAGTGACATGCAAGGCATGCACAAAGTGAAATGGACACATGTAGGATGATTTGTCCAATTCTAGTTAGAAAAATGACACTTGGTAAAAGTAGGTAGAAATGCATGCATATGATGTGACAAATGTCACTAATACTCTAGTTTTCACTTTAGATGTGGATGAAAGGTGGATGGATGTGGTTCTACCTCGAGCTACCTCAAACTCCATAAATATGTGTATACATTCTCATAATTTTTTTATGAAGAATCAAGCTTTGAAGCTATTCCATGCAATTTTGGATCTACACTATTATTTGCTTAAATATTGCTCTCTCTTTCTCTCTCTAACTCATGTTGAGGCTTATGCTCATACACTAAATTCTTGTACTTTTGCTCTCTTGTAATCAAAGCTATCATTCTTTGATTCTTAGCATGCTAGATTGTGACTAAGCCATTAAATTATGTACTAGATCTTGCTATTCAATCTAGAATCAGTTTGTGTGCTAATCATAAAGCTTAATGAGATCATTCACATTTGTGGTTCATTCCCCACAGGTGTGAACTTGCTGGAAATTTTGTCATGGTATCAGAGCCAAATTAAGCTTTGCATGCTATCATCTCTGATAGTTCAAGAATTTGTGAGCTAATTCAAGCAAAAAAATAGTTAATCACTTTTCTTTACCTTTCCTTGAAAAGTGTTTGGATCAAAGATAATAGAAACTAAATTTTTAGGTCAGAACTGAGATTGTACAGAATTCTAGAATTCTACACGTGTGAAAATCAGAGATTTTTAGTCCCCTTTACTTCCTTGCTATTTGGTCCAAAGATAGTGGTCTTATAGTACTTTCCCTAGAGATTGATCCCAAATCAATCTAACATGTCTATCAAGAGTTATAAGCTCTTAAAGAGGGTAGGGAGAGGTCCAAAATCCGAGTGACTACTTTTTGATTTGATTCAATCTTGCTTGATTCGTAATCCATTGTTTTGAGTATCCAACACAAGAAACTGAAGATCAAGACAAAGTAGTGTTTTCTTTTGGAGCATCTAACGCGTGCCAAAAGTAGAATTCAAATTTGTCTAAGTGCCTCAATCCATTTTGAGAGACTGATCTAGATAATCTTGTTTTGTGGAATATTTGAGATCTCAAATACAGCTACAGTAGCACATCCGTGAAATTACCTATAGTGAAAGAGATGCTACATTAAGTTTGATTGGAACAAGCTCAAACCGTATAATTGTCCAATAACGAAGAAGTCTTCACAATATGGCATCTGTGGGAGGATATCTCCTAGAAACAAGTGAAAGACTAAGTGTTATGTCTAATTTCGGTTAAGGACTTGGAATAGTCCTAATATGGTGGACCGGCCCTCCAGTTTCAAGATTATTGGTCACGCCATGATTTAATTCCATGTCAAGGCCTATTTGTAACTAATTACCTTGAGAGGACCCAGACACTCTACTTGAGACATATGGAGTATTGCATGTCTATGTGACGGATATAGGCAGGAGGACTACATGAAGAGATGTGATCTATTTATAGTTGACCTACATGGGGATTGCATGGTTACATGCACATGACTCTACTCTCTATATAATGAGGTGGGGATTCTCTCGTCGACATATTGGGTTTAGGTTACCAGTTTCTCTCTTCTCCTCTTGCTTCACATGGCATGGCTTGGGGGCTAGATCCAAGTTTGATCTAGGATTGGTTGGGCGGTTTAGCTCCATAGTCTCTCCTATCCTCATCTTAGGGGTTATCCTTGAGGGTCTTAACATTGGTATTAGAGCCTGACTAACATGCGGTCTTGGATAGGACTGGAGGCAAACTCTACATCGGATTGGAAGCTAGGTGTGAGAAATTGGCAAAAATTTAGCTTGGTATTTTTTATGATAGAAGTTTGTAAGTGAATCTCACATGTGTGGAGGATGTTCCCACGTGTGGAAAACTGTAAAGTAAATCAAAATGTTTGATATAGGGGTCTCATAGAATTTCATAGTCAAGCATTTAGGTGTAGGATGTTGATAGGGTCAAATTTGGCATAGATGGCAAATTATCCATTTCCACTTGTAATGCCAATATTGAGCCAAAATAGAGCCAAACTTGTGCCAATTAGAGTGTAGACAAGTGTCATGCTTTTGTTTGTTTAGAGGTGGAACCTTGTGAGGTCCAATAGAAAATTGAGGTGTGCTTGAATATAGTCCAATAGAATTTAGAAGTGCATGGATCAATGGTCCAATAGGATTAAGAGGTGGCAAAGTGTGATCCAATCATAGTTAAGCATAGTGGTAGCTCATGAATCTATTAGTATCATTGTACTCCTCCTTTTGGATCTAATTGATTTTGAGATTGAGTGGATTTTGAGTGTCATTGAATTTCTAGCTTTCTCTCTCTACCCGAGAGCTCTTGATGGTTTTTCTCTCTCTACCCGAGGAGAGCAGCTTGTTTTTACTTAGAATACTTTTGGAACACTTCCCACACGTGTGAGTGAGAGTTGGAAGTGATTGAATGCATGTAGTAGTGTGTTTTTGCCATTGAATCAAAGATAGATCTTGAATCTCAATCTAGTCTTGATCTTGGTGCATCTACACACCTCAGAAGATCACAAGTACATGTAGTGGACAATCCACACGTGTGAAATTGAACATGGTATCAGAGCCTACCTAAGGTTACCATGCATTTTGATCCATCTAGTGAAAAATTTTCATCAATCTTGAGCTAGAAGTTGTCAAGGCCCATTTTCCTAGCTATCTTGTTCAATTTTGGACCAAAAGAGATAAAAAGGACATTGACTGGGTCTGACCTGGTACTGTACGGAATCAGGTGCTCAGACACGTGTGAGGAACATCCAATTTCAGTTTGGGAGTTCTCTTTCATGTTTGATCCAAAAATCTTGCTAGATAGCTTGTTTTGAAGCTATTTTTGTCTAGTTTCTGATGCAATCAGTCTCATTCCATTTGGTTGAGCCAATCAAAAGTTATAAGCTTTTGAAAAGGGTTAGGTAGGGCACCTAGACCTGGGTGGACACATTTGGTTTGGTCAAAAGATTTCTTGTTTGATTCGAAATCACAGTTGAATGCTTACCAATCTCATCTATATGTGATCTAGGCACTGTTTTGAGATCTTAGCCATTTTGTTTCATGCAATATCATTGTATTTGAGTCAAATTTGGTTTCTTAGTGTATTTCACACGTGCTAAGAGTGTTTGATCCTAACTTTGCCCATACTCGACTTGGACTAGCTCACTTTGATTGATTGAGTCACCAATACATGCAAGCTCCCTATGAATATCCTTGACTCTCAAAACATGATTAGATGCACTCTCATCACTCTTTTGACTACTTTGGAATATTTGATTTCTAAGAGTGAGGAGCCTAGAGGTGTTCTTAGCCTCATAGATGGACTTGAGACAATCCCAAGCTTCCTTGGATGTAGAACAATCACCAATCTCCCTCAATATCTCATTAGAGACATTCATCTTAATGTAGTGGAGAGCCATCCTAGCTCTCTTCTTGTATTTTTGTACTTCTTGAAGGACTTGAGGCTCCTCCTCAATCCCAAGTACAATGTCCATCACATCTTCGAGTATCAAGATGGACTCCATCCTCAACTTCCATATTGAATAATTGGAAGTAGACAATCTCTCACTTGGTTGCAACAAGTATGAACTCATTGAAGTCATGTAAAGTGGAGATAGATAAAAGTGATGAACAAAAAATGTTGCTTCTCTCTCACTATAGGATCCAATAATGGTGTGCTACCATCTCCTATGCAAGATCTTGCAACAAACTGTGAGATGATTCTCAATAGCTATCTCAATCTCTCCAAAACTAGATCTACTTCACATTGCAATATTGAAGGAGTAGGGATTATTCCCTTGAAGCTTGCATCTTCTAAAGATCTCTTTCTCAACAATGTTCTTTTTGTCCCAAAGCTTACAAAGAACATCTTAAGTGTTGGCCAACTTCTTGATAGTGGCTTTGATGTCAATTTCAATATTGACAATTGTGTGATTAAGAAGGATGGTGAGATCCTTGCATATGGATCAAGATTTGAAGGCATCTACAAATTGGATCCAAGTGAGAGTGCAAACTCTCTTGATGTTTCTTATATTTCCAATATTTCAAAGGAGGAGGATTACACAAGATGCACATATCTTCTCTCTTCAAGTATTATGGTGTATGATTATTCCTTATTATTCAAAGCATATGTTGAGAAGAAATTCTCATTGAAGATCAAAGCTTTGAGGAGGATTGGAGCTCTTGAAGGAATAGCACCATATGAAATTTTATTCAAGATGAAGCCTAAGGTTGATCACCTTAGTGAACTTGGTAGTGCTTGCTTTGCACATAGTCCCTTGGAAACAAGAAGGAAGGATGATCCAAGCTCATGGATCATGATTGGATACTCATCCATCAAGGAGGCCTTTAGTGTCTTTACACTCTCTATTTCAAATGTGATCGTGAATAGAGATGTCATATTGCATGAAGATTCAATCTTGGAAATGGCCGAGATCAAGGCTTCTCAAGAAGCATCCTTTTTTAAGGTATTCAAGTTATGATGGGGCCAATGTGTGAGGAGAAGTTTCTTCTTCATATGATTTCAAGAAGATCTTATGGACATGTTTCTTGTCATTATTGACTTAGATGTGTTTCCAATACTTTTTGAAAGCAAGATATTGTATTGTCAAAAGTATGCTCTTGGTTCTAGTAAGAACAAGATTGAGCTTGGTACTCACTTTTTTGAAAATCATGTTTTCACATGTTTTGAGGCAAATTGTAAACTCCTCTTGAGATTAAGTGAAGCATCCAAAGTGGACACTTACATCCTTGAGAGAGTAACTAGCCTAAAAAAGATCAAGATAGTCTTTGATATCAAGATTAGATCCATCATGGATATAGTTCATTGTATGTGGACTAGTCAAGCTAGAAAGCATAATCTTGATAATCATCATTGTTTCACATCTTATGATCTTGATCTCCATATTCCTTATGAGGCTTGGAAGCCTCAGATTTCTCTATTTATGGTGCATCCATCATGCAAGTGGAACTTTCAAGGCAAAGATCATCATCAAGCATGGAGGAAGTCCATGATAATAGTGGCATATTGGTGGAGCACTCTTCAAAGGCATTGGCAAGAGATCTCTACCAAAGAAATCTTATCATGGATATGGTGAGGGTGCTGCTATGATGGATCCCTTGGCTGATCTTCACTTCTTATGCATACCAAAGGATCCACTCAAAAAGATTTACAAACTTCTCAAGTGATCTAGTACCTTTCCAAGCTATTTTTTTGAGGAGGAGTGTGAGAAATTGGCAAAAATTTAGCTTGGTATTTTTTATGATAGAAGTTTGTAAGTGAATCTCACATTTGTGGAGGATGTTCCCACGTGTGGAAAACTGTAAAGTAAATCAAAATGTTTGATATAGGGGTCTCATAGAATTTCATAGTCAAGCATTTAGGTGTAGGATGTTGATAGGGTCAAATTTGGCATAGATGGCAAATTATCCATTTCCACTTGTAATGCCAATATTGAGCCAAAATAGAGCCAAACTTGTGCCAATTAGAGTGTAGACAAGTGTCATGCTTTTGTTTGATGAAGCTTAAGAGGTCCAATAGGATTTAGAGGTGGAACCTTGTGAGGTCCAATAGAAAATTGAGGTGTGCTTGAATATAGTCCAATAGAATTTAGAGGTGCATGGATCAATGGTCCAATAGGATTAAGAGGTGGCAAAGTGTGATCCAATCATAGTTAAGCATAGTGGTAGCTCATGAATCTATTAGTATCATTGTACTCCTCCTTTTGGATCTAATTGATTTTGAGATTGAGTGGATTTTGAGTGTCATTGAATTTCTAGCTTTCTCTCTCTACCCGAGAGCTCTTGATGGTTTTTCTCTCTCTACCCGAGGAGAGCAGCTTGTTTTTACTTAGAATACTTTTGGAACACTTCCCACACGTGTGAGTGAGAGTTGGAAGTGATTGAATGCATGTAGTAGTGTGTTTTTGCCATTGAATCAAAGATAGATCTTGAATCGCAATCTAGTCTTGATCTTGGTGCATCTACACACCTCAGGAGATCACAAGTACATGTAGTGGACAATCCACACGTGTGAAATTCAACACTAGGAGCACTTGGAGTAACATCTCGGTTGAGTGCTATTTTTCTCAATGGAATTGGATTTACTAATTCCGGTGGTCAACACACCTTTTGAAATTGGTAGAGTGCACTTCTACATGGTTGATTTTGGTAAAGATGCTGCGAATTAGCTTGAATTCATTTGTAATTTTTTGTTTCTTGAGGAATCTTCCAATTGAGGTGAATGATCTGCTTTGATGGATCTGCTTGCTTGTTTTATTGTCAAATTCTGCTGGGTTAAAAGACTAAATGATTTGCATGAATCCAAAACTGTCCTGAATCGAAATTTTGTTCATTGACAAATTGATGGTAAATCAATTTATCCATAAGTATGAACTGAAAATGAAAATAATTGGATTTCGGTAAGTACATGTGAGGATTTGAGACCTTTTATGTTTTGAATTCTCCGGCTAGGATGCATGATTTTGGACAGAATTTGGGCTATTATTTAGTTTTGCTGGTTCTTAGTAGAGTGCTTGGGTAATGACAATTGAACTCTATGTTTGGGGACTAAACAGTCCCCTATGGAAGCAATTATGATGATACTAAGATGTTAGTAAATCATAATTGTTTGGAGCTGTTTAAGGAACATGCACTTAGAGACCCCTGAGAAATGTTTTTCTGGGCCGTTGCCTCTGTGAGGATTTGAGAGTGGTAAACCTGATGACGTTTTTCCCAGTCCTCTGGACATTAAAGCTGTCCTGATCTGTATGTTGATAGAAATTTGGTATCCTGGCAAATGGCACCAGTTTTGTAACACCAACCTTTCTGACAAACCAGATGGTTAAAGGCCATGGAATGCCTAGCAGGATGATTTCTGATCGATACAGAGACTTGAGATGATCGTTGTGGGTCGTTTGGATCTGTTTAAAATTTGTTTGTTGTTTTCCCTTTTTGGTTCAGCCTGATTTTTTTTGCCGTTGGAAATCGCTGTTGATGGGAAGAACAATAGCTTCACCAGTAGCTTCGCTCTTCTGGTTGATCCAATTCTTCATGGTCTGAAAGCACTGGGAGATCTGAACCTGGGTTGCACCTCGTGGTTCTCTCGATGACAACGATTGGGTGTCTTGATGGCTATTGCATGCCAGGGGAGGGAGATGATTGGTGCTGTGAAAGGCGGCACAACCATGCCTGAGGTTTTCAGAGTAAGCTAAAACCCGAGTGGTTTGAGGTAAAACGTGCATCTGGAAGTAAATGCAGTAAATGCATGCCCTCTGTTTTTCATAGTTCATAGATGGAGACTGACGATGAGTGAGCTGCAGATATGGTAGAAGAAGAGCGCGATCCAACCCTGCTCCTGCATGATAACTCTCTCTCTCTCTCTCTCTCTCTCTCTCTCTCTCTTTCACGAGGAAGGTTGCGGCTGGAAGCTTTTTTTGAAGTGGCGGCGGTTTGGTTTTGGGATTCCCTTATGCATTGACCCTACATTTAGGGTATGGAGACCTAGGTTATGCATAACCTTGAAGGTATGTTACCTTAGGCATGTAAGTTTTGCATGTGAAAGGGAGTGACCAAGGGCTCGACCCCCATGCAAGGGGCTTCAAAATTTAGCAATTTTGGGAATTGTGAATCAGGCGTAAGGATTCTAAATACATGCCAGATGACCATCGGGTATCAAATTTTTGACAGGTTGTAACTTTGATAATGGTTCAAAATGAGATTTCCGAACTCAAGTTACTAGCACCCAGTCAGTGGAATTTTGGATTCGTGGTGCTTAGTTTTCGAACTTTAAATTTTGGTTTTGATATTGTTTCCCAAAATAGAGATTTTCCTAGGAACAGCATGTATTAAGGCCTTATTTGCTGGTTAGTTGGCTTACAACGACATCTGCCAGTAAGGCCAGAATTTGTTTGGAACCTTAGTACCATTGTATTCGTGGTCAGGCAGTATTAATCGGTTTCGAGTGGAAATTTTGTCGAAGCCGATCTTAATGGAACGAAGGGAGTGGTACGGTTCTTAGGCATATACCCAGTTTAGAAATTTGATTCCTTGGTATGATGCTATTTAAACCATTTTAACTCTGGAGTATTGGTACTCCCAGTAAATGGAGTTAAATTGTGTTTTTTCAATTTTCTCCTTTTCAAATCGGTGGAACACCGATCAGTTGGTTATTGTGGTTTTGATGATTTAGGTCATTAAAATTGAATAAACCAAAGCTTTTGAGATACTTGTTAAATAATTAATGGTGGAAAATTCATTGTATTTGGAGGTATTTCTTTATTCAACAATATTATTTGGGGTGAATACAGTGGAGAAAGTACCCGAATCCAAATCTTATTTTCCATTAATTATAGATAATTGTAACGAAGTAATTCTTAAGCCAGTAAGTAAAAAGAAAAAACAGTCCAATTTTTTTGGAAAAATTGTAATAATAGGAACTGATCAAAAGTAAAACTGATTTTATTTCCAGTTAAAATCCTATGGTGGTTTGTATATCGATATTTCTACCAGATATAGGATAGAGATGAAACTGTTTCAAATTTTTTTCCTACAATAATTCATTTTTTACATTTACTAATGTCATTACGTCTTCTTGATACCTTAGTTGAAAGATTTTCAGAGAATTGAAAATTCTAAGGAGAGAAGAAGAGTGGACATCAAGGGTAGTAAGTGTGATCGGAAAATGTATTTTGCAATTAGGATTTTGGCAAACCCAGTAAATAATTGCTTAATACCAAATATTAATTTCCTGGGTAGGATTCACTTTGTGATCATTGAGTTATCCACAGTTTTGGATGTCAATTGTGATGTTAGAAGTAGAATCTGATATATGGATTACATTGGATCTGTTAGTTGATAGAAGCTTGTCCCTAGAGTTAATGCTCTTGGATCCAAGGGGATTTGAAGCTTATCATTAACTTGTAAGGATCAGAATGTAGTGTTGAACCATGTTAATTATTCCATCTTAATCACAAAATCAGGTGTGGATTTGTGGTATCCATCTGATAGGCATGCCAACCATTCAAATAAATGGATTCTCCAGTATTTGGGAATAAGAGATAATATTCTATAGTGATTATAGGACAGCTAGAAGATCAGTGGATCTCTAGAATATCAGATAAGGCGGTTAAGGATTTTTTGAAAGGCAAAGCTGATGGTATGGGACATCAGTAATTTTGGAAAGGGAATTCTAGGACCGTAAAGATCTGATGATCAATGGTGTGTTTTCAATACCTAGTCGCGATATGGGAAAAATAAAATCGTTTGATCAAATGTGGGGTATTTTGAAAAATTTTGAGGTTTAATCTAGATCCCAATGTGGTATCTCATTATTTACAAAATCAGAGACCCTCAAATCTATTTCTCACTTTTTTAATTAGTCCTTAAAATTTTAGTAATTTCTCAAAAATAAGACATCAGACTGGTTTATATGATTCTTTCCAACATGAAGGTATTCTTCTGAAAGACTGTTATGTCATATAAATTACTACTTGTGCGAATAGACTTAGAATTCAGATAAATTCTAAGGTTAACATGTTTCAATTTCTTAAAGCTAGAATATCTCTTTCTGAATAAATAGGTTTCAATGGAATGATTGTACTATCACTCGGATTGAAAATATTTGAAGGGAAAGTCCTGTTTGTAATAGAGTGAATCCTTTATTGGAATGCATTTATTACTGACTTTTCTTGGATTTAGATATTTTCATATATCATCTTTCCAGTTAACTTTTATTGAAATTTATAATTTCTTTAAAAGGAGGGGTGAAGTGGTGGAATAAAATTCTATTTGGAAATCTGTAGATTGCATAGTTTTGGAAGAGAACCAACTGTGGTATAGAAATGAGATTTGATCTGAAAGTAATTTCAGATAGATTCAGAGTAAGATACCTAATTGGAACTTTTCGAATAAGAGGAATTCTCTAGGGATTGTAGAGACAATATGAATCTAGAGCATGTTTCAAAGTTGAATCATTGTCTATAAGTAGTACGGTAAATGGTCAAAGGGTACTAATTCCATTTTGGTTGGAATAGAAGTAACATTGATCAGAAGTTAAGTCTGAGAGTTCTGTACTGGATCAACCTAATCTTAATTTGAGTACTAGGATCAGAGAGGGGTTGATTGAGTGGATGAAATTATGTAATTAGAGATAAGTTGGATTGGAAAACTGTTGAGATTGAATGTTATTCGTCTCAAAGATTTCTCGGATATGTTATTTACTCATGAGAAATAGAAAATCTTTTGTAGCTGAGTACAAGATCTTAGTGAGATATGTGAGTAACATATGTGGGTTCTGGAGGAATCTGCCAGATAAAAAATATGTTTATGTACTAGGTCATAGTGAGATTATTCACATATGTGCTTGATTAATCTTGTATGAATCTACTGTGTATTCCTGGTTACTAGGGTTATTTGGTGCACTTAACCTAGTCGGTGAACATAAACATGTGATCAAGTATTGTTTTGACATATACTTGCAGAGTTAACAAATTGTTAATTTGGAGATTTATGGATTAACTTATAAATGGTTTGGATGAGGATCTAAATGTGGTGTGATACTAGTATAATTGAGATCTGCACCTAGACATTTGAGATTTCTGAATCTTTGGCAAGTAACTTGAGTAGTTGATTACTCCAGGATGAAGTTAATTGGTAAAACAATTAATGTGATGTGGATTCACCGAAAACTGATGTTTTTGAATTATATTGCTTGTAAGACGCATGATTAGTGAATCATTTCGGTTCATCAGTTAAAATTGTGTGCATTGGATATACAGTATTCTTGGGATAGAGTATTCCTTAGTTAAGGAAGGGACTCAGCTCATTAGTGATTGTATCCCAGAGAGCTCAATTGGAGAACAAATCATAATGGATCCAAGAATAATAACTGAATTGAAATTCAGCAGGACTTTGGGTATCTAGATGTGATTCTGGATTCTAATCTAAAGTTTTTGTATAGTGAAGATGATTGTCATCTTGGTATCATTCAGTCTTTAATTACCAGTGGTTTCTAGACCTTGAATCTTGCACTTCAGTTAAAGAATCATGTTTTGGAAGTATTTCTAGATCCAGTATTTTCTTAATAGAAAGATTTTGGAATGACTCTTACTTTTCCTGAGTTATGTTAGACATATACTCCAGTATCCTATCAATGATTAAGTATGGTTTTGTATTCTTGAAAATTATGATTGACATCATACGAATCTAAATATTTATGGTTGACGGATCATAAATAGATACTTAATTGTTGTCAGAGGATTGTAAAGAATTGTAATGATTCTTAAGTGTGACGATTAAGCCTTGGTCTGTTAATTGAGTAAGAATTTAGATCAGTGTTTTGAATCTCTTTACTCCAGTATTTTAATTGAGAACCTATGGATCTCACAAACATTATCTTATTTATCTAGTGGATGCTATTCTACTACAATTTATGGTCTACAGATGCTTGAGTACAATTTTTTGTTTGATTGGATCTCCAGTTACCATAGGAGAATAAGTCTATTAAGATGAATGAATGCTATTTTCTTGTATTTGGTGCTAGAAACAGGAGCATTTAACTCAAAAGAGTATTTGGGATACTCAAAGTTGAGTTTTAATCATTCTATATCTTAATGATTCTCCAAGAGATTCTAGTTAAATAAATTATCATATCTTAGAATTAGATTCTGAGGATAGTTGTATTTGGAAGCTTTTTATGAATTGTTTGCTAGAGTTTGTGGATAATTTCATACCGTAAATATTATTTTTTCTTTAACTTTATTTTCCTAAATTAGGTATACTTCATCCAGTGGTTCATGTAGGTGCTTTACATGAAGGTGATGTTACTAACTTGTGTTGAGTGTAACCCTATTGAGAAAATATATCTCTTAATGTACTTTTCCAAACCAGAGTTTGTACTCCAGAACAGAGATTAACGGTTAAAAACAATTTTTCTCTGAGTACTTGTTTGATATGAAAGTCAAATAAAAAATAATGGTTTTCTCGGTTAATATTGAAAGTTAAAGGAACTGTCATATAATTCTTTCCTGTTTTGAGGAGCTTCTAAGGATAGAAGCAGTTTAAAGAGAGAAGAATGTTATGGCCAATTTCGGTTAAGGACCTGGAATAGTCCTAATATGGTAGACCGGCCCTCCAGTATTCGAGATTATTGGTCATGCCATGATTTAATTCCATGTCAAGGCATGTTTGTGACTAATTACCTTGAGAGGACCTAGACACTCTAATTGAGACATATGGAGAATTGCATGTCTGTGTGACGGATATATGCAGGAGGACTGCATGAAGAGATGTGGTCTATTTATAGTTGACCTGCATGGGGATTGCATGGTTACATGCACAGGACTCTACTCTCTATATAATGAGGTGGGGATTCTCCCGTCGACATATTGGGTTTAGGTTACCAGTTTCTCTCTTCTCCTCTTGCTTCACATGGCATGGCTTTATTGGTTGGGCGGTTTAGCTCCATAGTCTCTCCTATTGTGTTCTCCTATCCTCATCTTAGGGGTTATCCTTGAGGGTCTTAACACTAAGTACCTCTAATTACTCAATATGGAAGGTAAGAATGGAGTCTATTTTGATACTCCAAGACGTTATAGACATAGTACTTGTTATTGAGGAGGAGCCTCAAGCACAGCTTGAAATACCAAAGTACAACAAGAGAGCTAGAATGGCTCTATATTTCATTAAAATGAATGCCTCTAATGAGATTTTGAGAGAGATAGGATCTTGCACCAAAGTCCATCTATGAAGCTAAGAACACTTCTAGAATACTCACTCTTAGAAATCAGATTTTCCAAAATTTTCAAAGAAGTGAGGAGAGTGCATCAAATTATGTTCTGAGAGTAAAAGGTCTTTATAGGGAGCTTGCTTGTGTTGGTGTTACAATAAATCAAGATGAGCTAGTACAAGTTATTCTAAATGACTTAAAAGAGAGACTATGATAATCTTGTTCAATCCTTTGCCATTAAGGAGGAGTTGCCCAATTTAGAAACTCTTCAAGGAATTCTCATCTCTGAAGAAGCTAGGCAAAGTTACAAACTGTCTAGGATGAACAAACTCGAGCATATTGGAAGTGGCAAAGCTCTCTTTGTCAAGGACAAGCATAAAGGAAGGAGCAAGAACCAGTTTTCTCAAGCTTTCAACAAAGACAAAGCCAAGGAAAGAGACAAAGATGGTGAAGAGGATGACTCATCTCATCCATCTACTTCAAAGACCAAGAAGAAGAAAGTCAAGTGTTTCTTTTTTGGCAAGAAGGGGAATTATGCCTCTAATTACTTCAAAAAGGAAAATCAACTCAAACAAGCAAATCTCTCTAATGAGAAAGAAGAAGATTTGATGGAGAAGGATCACTCATGGTGTCAAGCTTTTCTTCATCACCCTTCAAGAAAGATGGATCTTGGTACATAGATAGTGAAGCCTCTTCACATATGTGTTGTTCAAAGGAGTCCTTTGACTCTATTGTACCTTATAAAGGACTTCAAAGATTTATTTATATTGAAAATGATCATGAGTGCTCTATTGAAGGAATTGACAACATTCCATTGAAACTTGCTTGTTCTAAAGTTCTATCACTTTCCATTGTTCTTTTTGTTCCTAAGCTTACAAAGAACTTGATTAGTGTTCGAAAGTTGCTTGATAGTGGTTGTGATGTAAAATTCAATTCCAATACTTGCTTTATCAAGAAAAATGATGAGATCCTAGCTAATGGATCTAGATATGGTGGAATCTTCAAGTTGAATTCTTATGAGAATGCAAACTTTTGTGAAGTTGCTCTTTTGTCTAAGGAGGAGTTATGGCATAGAAGGTTGGGGCATTCTAACTTTAAGTCTATGTTTTCTATGATCAAGAATGATAAGGCTATTGGCCTTCCAAGATCACTTTTCAAGGATATCAAGCCTTGTGAGGCTTGTGCTATTGCAAAATCACATAGAAAGCCATATCAAAAGTCCTTTATTAAGACTTCTCATCCTTTGGAACTAATTTACTCAGATGTTCATTTTCTTTCTCTAAAAGTATTGGTGGTGCAACTTGTTTTGTCACCTTCATTGATGATTTACAAGATATACTTGGTTGTATCTACTTTCTTCAAAAGCTATGGTATTTGATCACTTCGTAGTCTTCAAAGCTTATGTTGAGAAAATGTTTTCTTTCAAAGTTAAAGCTTTAAGATGTGATGGAGGAGGTGAATACATCTCCAACAAGTTCTATGATTATTGTGAGAGTGAAGGGATAAGAGAGAGTTTTCTTGTGCTTATTCTCCATCTCAAAATGAAATTCCTGAAAGAAAAAATCGATCTCTATGTGAATGTGCTAAAGAAATCCGAGTTGAAACTCCTTTGCCTATTGAATATTGGGGAGAAGCAATTAATTGTGCAAACTATTTGTGCAATAGAGTATCTCACAATGCACTTGCAGGAAGATCACCATATGAAGTCTTGTTTAAGAAGAAACCTAAGGTTGATCACCTTAGAGTTTTTGGATGTGCTTGCTTTGTTCATGTACCCTTGGAAACAAGGAAAAGAGATGATCCTAATTTAGTTAAAGGGATCATGCTTGGATATTCATCCAACAAGAAGGCTTACAGAATTTATGTTCCCTCTACCTCAGTTACAATTGAGAGTAGGGATGTTATATTCCATGAGAATCAAAAATACATCTTTGAGGAGGCCGGGATCAAAGATTCTCAAAAGGATTCTCCTATCATTACCCTTGAAGACTATCATGGAGAGATGGGGTCGAGAATTGAGGAGGAGTCACCTCGAATCTTTTCACCAAGGAGATCACAAAGAGAAAGATCCGAGCCTAAGAGGCTTGCATATGGAGATAAAGGCAAGCAAGTGAAACTCAACTCCACTAATTGTGCTTATTTTGTTTCACATGAGGAGCCAAAAGATGTATATAATGCACTCAATTCAAAGGAATGGTTTCTAGCCATGAAGGAGGAATATGATGCTTTGATGGCCAACAAGACATGGGAGCTTGTGGATCTTCCATCCAACAAGCACACTATTGGTTGCAAATGGGTTTTTTGAGTCAAATATAATCAAGATGGCACAATCAACAAGCACAAGGCAAGACTTTGTGCAAAGGGTTTTGCTCAAGTTTATGGACTTGATTATGAGGAGACTTTTGCTTCAGTTGCAAAGATGGTATCAATTAGAATCATTATTTTCTATTGCATGTTTTTTCAAATGGCAAATTTTTCAACTAGATGTCTCTAATGCATTTCTAAATGGATATCTAGAAGAAGAGATTTATATGGATCAACCTATTGGGTTCATCCAAGACAAGAACAAAGTTTGCTTGCTCTTCAAAAGTCTATATGGACTAAAGCAAGCTCCAAGGTCATGGTATTCTCGACTTAACACCTTTCTTGATTCACTAGGATAACTATGATCCTTCCTTGTATGTCAAGTTTTATGGTAGAGATATTGTCATTCTTCTCATTTATGTTGATGATATCATACTAACAGGAAGTTGTATCAAGTTAGTTGAGGAAACCAAAGTTGCACTTGGAAAAGAGTTCAAGATGCAAGATATTGGAAAATTCATTACATATTAGGATTAGAGATTGACTTCCATAATGAACAAGCCTTTGTATGTCAATCCAAGTATGCTCTTTCAATGTTAAAAAAGCTCAATATGCTACATTGTAAGAGTATTGAAACTTCTATGGAGCAAATTGTAAAAGACCTAACAAAGGTGATGAAAGATCCTTCGTGGACATCACTCTGCAATTTATTTAAATTGAATGTATAGAAATACAAGTCAGATGATGTTGGTGAGCACAAATCAATAGCAGATGAAACCGCTTGCTCACAAAGCTAACTACGATCTGTAACAACTATGAGCTTATTCTGACAATCAATCTGAAAGAAAGAATTAGTGCTTAAAAGCATCTACTATGCTTCTCTCTGATAAGTTGTCATCTTGGCGTCTATGAGCATTCAAGCGTATATAAAATTAGCCTATTTTGTCTGGCATGTAATCGACATTAGTATGATTAATCGATTACAATGATATACTATATACAATTTACATTTGTGCAGATGTATGTACAAGAAGGTAATGTGGAGCCGTTGTGCCGTTTGGAATAAATCGTGGTTGTTGTTGTCATTGTTCAAGTAGTTGCACAGTACATGAAGTGAGGATGAGAAGGCTTCAACTATTCAGATTCGAGCGTGTCACTGCAGATAGTCAATGGAGTTAGGATAGCTGTTTGAAGGTCCTCAACGATAGAGTCAGTTGAATCGATAAGTCAAAATCCCCGATAAGTGGGCCAAGTTGGGCTTCCTCAATAAGTCGACCAACGTTAACAAAAACAATCTTCATCAGCGAAGTGGATTTTCATATGCAAGCTGGGGAGGAGATGTAGGTACTCGTAAATCCACATCTGGATTTACATTATTCTTCAACGGTGGTCCTATCTTCTAGAACAATCGTAAGTAAACCTCTATTTCTCTTTCATCCATAGAAGCATAATACATTGCTGCTTCTCAAGCTATTATGGAAGCAATTTGATTGAGAAATTTACTGTCAGATATTAGTCTGAATCAGTACACTCCTACAATTATGTTTTGTGAGCATCAGAGTGTCATTGCCTCATCGGCCAAGCCTGGATTTCACTCTGAGAGTAAGCACATTGAGATTTGATATCCCTATGTAAGGAGTAAGGTTCTCGATAGAGAGATAAGCTTAAAGTACTGTCGGATGCAAAACATGATCGAAGATGTGTTTACCAAGGCTTTGAGCATTAGTGCACACAACAACTTTTGTGCATTGCTCAGTCTAAAGATCAAGGCATTCGCGTATCCAGATTAAGGGGGTTGTTGGATTTATTTCCTCTACTTTTCAAACTCCCTAATACTTCCAAAAAGGTAGGTAATCACTTTGCTTGGTTGCCAACTTGCCATGTGATCATAGAAAATAGAGTCTTGATATTGGTCACATGTGAAACTTTAAATAAGCACGTGAGAAATTGAAATATTAGATCTTAATGAGCCTCGAACATCTCAACTTACAAGAGCACGAAATGGGACACTTGGCCCAGGTGCTTGTGACGTACAAGTAACTATCTAGCTTTTATCCATTTTTGCACTACCAATATCAATTCCTAATCTTACACAATTGCCAATGGTGTAAATCACACATTGGAAAATGTAGCATGAAATTGGTGATGGCTTAGCTAGTTTTGGGATTCTTGATGGATCTTATGAATTAGATATTCGCAGTTATTCATGGTTTGAGCCCTCTTATGAATCTTGATGGATCTTATGAATTAGATATTCACAGTTATTCAAGGTTTGAGCCCTCTTGTTGTCACCATCCTTGAGTGGGCCAAAAACCTCGCACATATGGAATATCCAATCTATAACCTACGATTGCTCGACCATTTTGACATATTGGCCCAATAATAGATCATGGTTTCTAGTATAATCCATTTTTGAGATCACAAAGACTATAATAGGGCATGGCCACACAAGTCGATCTTCCATGCTATAGAATTCGATGGTTTGTTAGAATTAAAAAGAAATGGACTAAGAAATAATGCAGCTCTAGGATGGACAGCAAGGCAAGGGCATGTGCATGTGCATGTGGTTGCCTCTCTTATCACTGGATTTATGTTGCTATTAGATGTATTGTGAAGTTTTTTAAAGGGGTTAAGAGATTCAATTTCACTCAACCCTCCACTTCCAACTTCTTCACATTATTTTAGAATCAAGATAGAGAATAATCAATCAATTGAAGAAGAGAGAATAGAGTAGTGAGAGGGCTTTTTTTTGTAGAGTTTCTTTTATTTGAGAGAGAGAGAGAGAGAGAGAGAGAGAGAGAGAGAGAGAGAGAGAGAGAGAGAGAGAAGTAAGTTGTTTTGCCATAGAAGATGAAACTTTTTTCTTCAGATAACGCTAGGCAGCTCTACTGTTGTAATCTAAAGATGTTAAGATATTCGACAGTGATATTTCAGTAGTGGTTATCAATTTTGTTTAATGAAAATGTGGTTGTGCGATCAGTGGTTGTGATTTCCCTTTCTTTATAGTGTTGGTTGTTTTGTACTATATGATTTAAGCTGTTGAATAAAAGCACATGAAATAGACGATATAGGTGTTGCGTGATGGATGCTTACCTGCCAAAAGCTCCCATATATCTAGAGTAAAGAAATTTGTGGTTTACATCTTTGTCTGTAGAGAGAATTACCATGCATCATTTTGGCAAGCTGTCTAGGGAGATGAAACATAGACCAAGGAGATAAGATCATCTAGAAACTTGTACAAAGAGATGTCATTTCCCAGTCCCATAAGGCTGTATTGAGCAGAACCAATACCAGAGTTGTTGTGATGTTACTGGTTGGTGTTTCATAGCACTCTTGCCTTCGCTGTCGTTATTCAATAACAATGTGTTCATTTCAAAATTATGAACAGCCAATAAAACTGTAGTACATGTTCTAATTTATCCATATGTGGTTCGGTACTGAGCTCTGCCACAAATGCTACAAACAAGTTTAACCTATGAGGAGCTCAACTTAGTTGAGTGACTCATTTTTACTAATCAACAGGTTATTCTTGCAGAGACAGGAATCGATTCCAATTCCTTTACCACTTGTCAACTAAGATGGCAGTGACAGACAAAATTACAGACAGCCTTGGCCAAAGTTGCCAATTCCCTCACTTCGTGAGCCTAGCACTCCTATACTGTACATCTGAGTTCAACCTTCATCGACGCATTTTTACAAACAGCATCTGGAAAAATCAGAGAGACTGGAGCCATATCACCTCAGACTTTGATAATTTACAGCCTGGAAATATCTCGACCAAATACAAGAGTGGTGGCCCAGTTTACTGCTACATAGATACGATTGTGCCAACTTATTACACGTGTCAAATATGCTGACCTCCACACCAGCCAGCTCATAAATCCACCCCATGTGATGCCTTTTGCTTGCTGTAAGAACATCACTGCTGCAATTAGCTGCTAATGCTGGTGTGAAGAATATCCTACTATACATATCCTTCAGGCATGCTAATTTACAGACAAAGGTGATGGGAGCCCATCTCCTTTAGGCTTTCACCTGATTGTTCATTATGTAATAAACTAAAATACAAATCTGTATCTTTGCAGATTGTAAGCCAGATAAATGGCAAAAAGTGTAGTATGCTTTGGTTCTCAGTGATGATTTGTTGCCAAATGGGGATACTGAATCCAGTGCTGTTAATGTTTCTAAAGGCATAACTATTATAAATTTTAGGTTTCATTACAATTCAGGCATGTCTAGACTGAAATTTGTCTCTGGGGTCCAACTATAAAAAGGTTGGTGAAAGCCAAATGCACAAGCTAAAGGATGACCATCAGATCTCATCCAGACACTACGTACTTAAAAAATCAACATGATTAGCATACTGAATGTGGTCCTTTCAGCTCAGCATATATGCATTTGATTGTTTATACTTTATTGGTATAAACATTGAACAAGATTCAAGCCTGCCTTCACTCTCGCACGCCAGAACATAAAAACTGAGTATGTGAAGCTAACTTGAATTCAAAGAACATTGCCTTACATGAAATCTAAAAAAAAAATTTGATAGAGACATAAGTGCTGACCTTGCTTTCTCGGAGATCCACCAACGCTTTGTATCGACCAACAGTTGCCATGCTACCAAGATGGTGGTATTCAAAAGGGTCTCCTTTTTGCAAATCAGATGCTGATCCTGCACGACTGCCACCTGCTTTTGCTATTGCATTCAATGATTTCGCCAGATAGTTTCCTTGCCTCTCCGCAACCTGCACACAGACCCCTTAAAAATTAACTGAAAGGGGCAGCAGCAATCAAGCAGTGATTCTAGGTCTCCTTTGCCACCTTATAAGATAATAGAAGACTTGCCTGTGCAAGCGCAGGGAGGACAGTTTTTCCAGTTTTCGGAAGATAGCCAGAACAATCACCTATAGCATAAACATCTTCCAAACCGGGAACTTGCAACCACTCATCCACTCCAATTCTACTAAATCAAAAAGTGATCAGAGTCATGAGCCAAGAATCTCGCAGTGCATGTACAAAAGGGGCATAGGCAAGTTTTCCTTTGAAGTAAAAAGATGCAAACATTCTCAGTGGATCTGTACTGTCTAAATATTTTGAAAAGCTATATTGATACAGGTTTTCAGAGATTAACAAGGACCTGGAAAATGAAAGATGTTGCAATAGATTTTTTAATATATAAAAAGGAAATGATTTAACCACCCAAGCTAAAGAAATATCTGACTATGAGCACTGGGTTGAGAGTACAAATCATGAATTAAATACTTTGGAAGTTGTAGTTTTCCATTTGTAACTCCTGATCGTGCATATACTTGACCCTGAAGCATGTAATTCAGATGATTTTTTGTACTTCTTTGGGACAAGGACCACCCTTTAAAACTTCAAAAAATTTCCAACAATAAGCGATGTGATATTTTTTTCCTGATTGTTTTCTGGAATTTATGTATAGACATGCTTCAAAGATACAAAAAGTTCCAGATATATCAAAGGGATAATCAAGAACTCGAATATCTGATGGGTATGGAAATTGAAAAGCATAACGGAAGTAGCAATTGTAATTGCACTACGAGCTGTTGCACTTGAAGTGCATTCTGCTGCAGTGACTCGAAAGCTTTCCAGAAAAAGGTGCCAAGAAGTATATTTAGCTTACCTTCCGCCAGGAGACTTTTCCAGCTGTAGAGATCGCACAAACTTGGACGCACCTACCCCAGTTGACCATACGAGGAGGCCATAAGGGACCACAGATCCATCACTCAGCAACAGTTTTCCAGGCTCTACATCCTTGACAAGGCCTCGCACCAGCCTAACCCCTGCCTATAAAAACTTCTGTTAGCACTTCTTGTTGAATTCCTGAAGTTCCAAGAAGTGGCTCTCAAATAGCAAAAAGTAGATGAGTATGTGACCAACATTTCGAAACTAAATTTTGTATTGTCACCTTTTTTTAATAGCACGTGATGCAAACTTTCAAAAGGGAAGAAAAGAATTTTTTCAAAATAGATTAGACGATTACTGCTTCCAGGTCTTAGCAACATGGCCAACTTTCAATGATGAAGGCGAAGGCATCTTTCAAAGCTTTCATAAGAATTTCCTATAGCTCTACTCTTCTGATCATTCAAGATTACTAGCAGGATGATTGATCTCTTGGGCTGCAACTAAATCCTCTATAACTCCAATGAGAGAGTCACTTTTACCTTGTTCAGAGAGTTTTTCTGGAACTTACATGTCATGCAAATGTATGTGCATGCCAACTCCATGAATGCTGACTGAATATCAAACACATAGATAATAGACATGGCTAAACAAAATCTGTACATGTAGTAATATAAAAACAGAGATAGCACAAAATCTACATCATGTTTTCATCATATTGATGTCCCAGAGTCCCAGTTTACCAGTATAATGGATGAACCTCTCCTAGGCTGAAGCCACATACTATGAACGTAAACCATCTGTTACACAATCTTGAAAAACTGTGGCAAATAGCTACGTGTTCGATGTAGTGCATAAAAATTCTCAGAAAAATTTACCCCTGGTAATGATATATCACTTGCTTTTGACATGAAAGAGTCACCTTGTTCGAAAGTAACTGAAACAACTTAAGTACACTTGTCTTTGTAAACGAGGCTTACCAATGTTCCTTTGTACAAGGATCTGCATACCAGTGTCATGTTGGTTGTATCGTGTTCTTTGTAGAAGATGACTATTTGACCAGCAGTGTCTAGTGTTCTTCAATGGATGCCTATCTGCAGAGTGTAATGGATGTTTGTAATGTACCTTACAGATTATAAGTTCCCAGATGTCTATCCCCTCGAAAGGCACTGCAGCTCGAGAGATTCATGTTAGCCATATTTATGTTCAGATTTTAAGCCCTCTTGTTTGTCCGTGGTGAACTCCATAACTTGTGACTGAGCTCCTAGATATCTTTTTGTCATGTTGGATTGCAGTTCGAGACTTGACATTAATATATATAAATAATCCACCTAACTTTGGAATACGTTTTCTCGTTCCAAGTGTGGAGGATTAGGATTGGAAGATTCGGCAAAGTCTCTTGACATGATGCAGAGTGAGGAACAGAGTAATAGTACGGATGTAGAATCTGAATCATGATTCGTCATTCATAACTCATCGAATTCTTAATCCATACTTGATAATGGGACGATAAACAAGAGCATGTTAAAAAACGTGAACATTATTACTCTCCAAAGGTGTACGAGTCACTCAAACTCCTTTCCAAAAGTTTGGGACTTATAAAACTCAACTCAAACCTAGACTCTTATCGAGAAATATGATATACAATTCTTATTTCCCTCATTAGCTATGGCATGAGGCGTCAAATTCGCCACATGTAATTCAAATATCCAACTCCATATCAGCTTTTTGGATTTCTAGCAGTCCAACTTATTTCCAATCAGGAAATAATTTTAACCAAGAGTTTTGATGTATATGCACATAACCATCCAAGGTCTAAAATGACTCACTCTAATTGTGAATAAAAAGCAATATCAAATTTATCAATTCTGAGCGTGATGGACACGAGACAAAGAGAGAACGAAAATGCTTCTACTGTGATGAAGCAAGGCATGAGAGAGAGAGAGAGAGAGAGAGAGAGAGAGAGAGAGAGAGAGAGAGAGCTTCATTAATCTCTTTTCCATGCCAAAAGACATATAAGATGAAAAAAGCACATGTTAAGTGTGTACTACTAGTGGCAGAGTATGAAACATGTTTGATATAGTTGAAAAAAAATGCATCCTGTCCTGATTCAGGGCTATGCTGAGCGCCTCAATTTTCATGTCATGAATCTTGATTGTACTGATGTTATTCTAGGATATGAGTGGTTATATAATAAATCAGATTCATTAGATATTGATTTGTAAAAGGTAAAAACGTCTCTATTTTTGGAAAGATTGATGTACTCCCATTGCCGATGATTTCCTCAGCCGAGCTAATGGAAAAGCTCACTCATTCTGATTATGAATTGTTTCATCTTGCCTTAAAAGTTTCATCTTGTTGAGTTTGCAGCCACACCACCTCGAGGATGGTGGTGTGGCTGCAAACTCAACAAGGATGATCTGGTGTAAAACCGATGGCTTAGCTCAAATCATACGTGATAGCATGGTAACCTGTAGATGGGAGAAGTCAGAGGAGGAGATACCAGTACACCAAGTCTTTGTTGTGGGAGCCACAATAGTATCGAAGAGTAGACACTTACTCTGGACATCCCAAATATACTTCCTGAAACAAAATCTCTCTAGCTGGACAAGGGAAGAATAGCCCTTCCCAAGTCTAGCCGTAGCTGCTTGTCTAATACAGAAAGTAGGTCCAAACAAAGGAACTCCCAAATAGGTATAGCATGACACTACCTCCAAGGGCTGGTCGTCAAGTATAGGCTCCTGACGCTGCATAAAAGCTCTGGAGGTATTGAAGGCCATGATCTTGGTCTTCGAGAAGTTAATGCTCAAGCCCCATCTGGTATAGAAAGTATGGAGATTGTCTAGCTTCCTCTGAAGCCCCTCTCTGGTCGGTGAGACCAATACCACATCATCTGCATATAGTAGAATGGCAATCAAAATATCGCCAAGTTTGCAGCTAGCAGTACCACACTGATCAATAACCCTTTTTAACTGATCAATATAAAGTCCGAAAAGAGTAGGTGAAAGGGAGCAACCCTGTTTCACCCCTATGGTACTCAAATATGCTCAGAAAGCCCCAGATCACCTTTGAATCATCCCAAAACCATCTAATATAGTGCCATAACCCCTGGAGAATCCCAGATCGTGAAGTTGCTGGATAGAGTGTGGGACGGAATCAAACGCTTTTCAAAAATCTACAAAGCAGTAAAAGACTCTATAGCTTCTGTGCCTAGCCTCCTCAATGACAGCTCTAAGACTAAGAATATGATCAGTGGTAGAATGGTGAGCCCTAAAACCAGCCTGACCCATAGCAGATAATCTCCTGGGCTCTGCCTCAGAATTCACAGCTGACTGAAGAATCATGCCATATAGCTTCGCCATCATATGACCAATCATAATCATACAATAATTGTCAGATTTCATGGGATCACCACTTTTATGGATGGGATAGACAAGATTGGTACACCAAGAGGAAGGGAAACTAGAAACAACAGCACGATTAAGTAATGTGGCTAGGATGGGGGAAAGGGTATCGGCAGCATGGAGTAGTAGCTCAGACTCAAGATCTTCAATATCATGTGTACGGCGAGATTTCAACTTCTTAATGGCTGTTAGTACCATTTCACTGTGGCGAAAAGGTTTAGAAGGGAAAGAGAGAGAGGCGGCAGCAAGGAAGTAAGGGATTCCAAGAAGAGAGGTATGTAGACATGGTCAAATGTATATCTCGGAACACGATTAGTGATAGGAGAAAGAGACGGTGACTGGTGATGAGGAAGTGTACCAATTTGGAAGGGGAGGAAAGAGTGGTCGGATAGAGTGGTAGGAGAGATACTGAAGTCAGAAATGAGGTAGATGGTGGAGGGTGATCCCATGAGATAATCCACGACACTGTGACCGCCACTATGAGGGTGACATGTGAAACCTCCAGAAGTGGGCCAACTAGCTAGACCATTATAAATGGCTAGCTCATGGGCCTCCCCAAGCTGCAGCAAGTAATCACCATAGGAACAGGGCCCAATACATCATCCGAAGTTCTGGTAAATCCCAACTCACACAATCAAGAGCATGGATGCGAAGCTGATCATCAACTGAGTGAAAATCCACTTGATGAGAGGCTATCCTGGCATTGAAGTCACTTGTAAGAAAAACATACCCTCTCTCCAAGTATCAAATGATATCTACTGATAGGTCACTATATGGAGAGAGATAGAAAGAAGAAGAAAGAAAGAAAGCTTTATTAACGTCTTTTCCATGCCAAAAGGCATATAAGACAAAAGAAGTACATGTCAAGTATGTGGTAACCATGAGAGCGTCTAAAGCATCTCCAGAGCTATAGTAAAGAAAAAAATCTAGTACAAACTAAGATAAGTACATAAATGAAAAAACCTGTGCATGAAAATCATGTGTGTCCATGTCAAGATGTCAAGTCTGTGCTAGTGGTGTAGAAGGATGTAATGCAAGCTACAACATCGGGAAGCACTGGGGCTCGCTGGCGTCGTCTGTGGGTAGCATCACGGATACGCTGAATATATAGGATAAACAGGAAGATGGCGGACAACTGTATGGGTGGAACCGAGAACTCTGTCAGTATAATCTGATGTGGGACAGACGGCTTAGCTAGTATCATCAGAGATAGCACGAGAACCTGTAGTCGTGAGATACTGGCCCAATTAGATGATGTAAGACTTGTACACCATACCTCTGCTGCATATAGGGTTGTGGGGGTAACGAGAGTATCAAAAAGTTGACATTTACTCGGGGCATCCCGAATAAACCGTCTGAAATAGAAACGCTCTAACTGGACAAGGGAGGCGTGACCCTTCCCAAGCCTGGTGGAAGCTGCCTGTCGCATACCAAAGATAGGGCCTGTTAAAAGTACGCCAAGGTAAGTGTAAGAAGATGCAACCTCCAAGGGTTGCCTATCAAAGATGAGTGTTTGGCGCTGCATAAAAGCTCTCGATGTGTTGAAAACCATAACTTTGGTTTTTTGATTTCCAAATGACATGGATACAACTTATGGAACCAAGGTGACAAACATTTGTATGACTTGACATGTATCACTTGTTTTGGTAGCACATAAAAATGGTATTTCAAGAAAAAATGCAAAATTTTGGACTAACCTTTGTTAATTGGTTGACAGCATATTCTCGTAACCGCATATCAAAGGATGAAAGGATCTCATTGGCCTGCATGTAAATGTGCCTAAGATTAATTTTCCCCTAAAAGGAATCCATAAACAAAAGTGGGAGTCCAAAAATGAGGACAACACCTTGATAGATTATAACCATATGAAAAGCAAATTAGACACTAGGGCAAAAAGAAGTCACAACATGAATGCTACAACTATATGCTACATCTCATGAGAACTCACATAATTGGAAATATCATAATTGAGCAATTCAAGCAATCAAGCTTATCATTTTCAAGCATCCATGTATGATGTATAGTCTATACATGATCATGCTGATGCATATGATGCTATTTTCTAACCTCTAAAATGGCTGATGCAGGCACATACTCCTCAATAATAAACGAATTTCACCTTGATTCCTTTTAGAAGACACTCACTATTTGCTTTTTGCTTCACCTACTCAACAAGGGTTGCGTTGATCATATGTCAATGCCATGGATGAAATGTTTGTGCATTATAGTAGTGACGAAGCATGGAGAGAATCTACAGCCTATGTTTAGGGTGTTACAAGATGATGCCATTTGATGATGAGAAAATAAGACTATGGAAGACTAGCATAGAGTACCTCACTCAATTTGTGACAATAGCCTCTAAATTGTTGAAAGATATAAAATGAGTTGTGTTTTATAGGAATCAAGAAAGATTTTTTTGCAGCAAACAACAAATGGAAAAAGGTTCAAACCTCAATAAGAGTGACATGAATGTAGTTTTTGACATGGGAATATTTCAAATGAACATCCCGATGAATGAAATCACTCAGTTCACCACTAAATTCAACTCCTGTAGGACCCCCACCAACAACAACACAATGTAAAAGCCTTGATTTCTCTTCCTCTGAAACACCTGCACATCAAATATAGTCGAAGTCATATTCATAGATTGTTTAAATCACAACAAACTTCGAGATGCTCAACAACAAGCTAGATAGTTGATTGCATCATCAATCTTTAAATAGCTCAAGATGTTCACTATAGTTTGAGTTCAACAAATGCATCAATAAATTACTAACAGCTGGCATTCACAAATCTATCTATGAGGGAAACGCATATTTCACATTAGTCTGTACCTTTTTAGGCAATGCTTGAAGACATGTGACATTGAAGACATGGATTTGGAAGGAGATTAAAACAACCAATAGTCCTAGCAGTGTCCGTCCATTAACATTCTACCAATGGTAATTTTGAATGAAGTATCTTAAATTTAATAGCCAAGAAAATAGTCTATCAAGTATAGAGCCAACATAACCTACACTTAGTCATATGTTCAAGAGTAAAGCATCACACATAGAGGAGGGAGAATCATTTAATCCTTGGTATCCAATATTTGAGTTCACAAAAGCTTTCCACCACACTCACACATGGATCAAGAACTCTCTCTCTCTCTCTCTCTCTCTCTCTCTCTCTCTCTCTCTCTCTCTCTCTCTCTCTCTCTCTCTCTCCCAAGAAAAATTGGGGTAGCCCTTCTAGCCATGCCACTCCATCTCATGCATGCCATCTCCTCCTAGCGACCTCTATCTCCCTCACTATGGCACCCAAGAAGAAGGGGGACTATGTTATGATCACAATCATAGATACTAGTATCAAATTAAGTATAAGACAACAAAGAAACATTCACAAAGCATTCTCTAGCTAGGAAACCCGCATGAATATCAATGGCCACCAATAGGTCCAACAAAGATCTCCAGTACAAAGATGGAACTCCCCTAAAAAGAGCTCAAGGATCCAAAACATAAACCGAATAATACTGGAGTGATGGCCTCTATTTATAGTAATTAGGCAATCATTCTAGGGCATCCAGTCAGGGTATTCATCCCTTTGGCCCATTACTAGGCATTTGGCCCATTTAAGTATCAAATGTATTTAAAAGGGCTTTAACAATCCCCCCTTTTCAAACATTGCCCTTAATGTGGTATATACTTTAAACTGCTAGAGCTAATTTTGTACCACTGTTTGTCGTTTTCATTTATGGCTTATAAATTCATCCTAATGGTGCTAGGCAAAGAGCCAAATCCCCTACAACCGCGAAAACCCACTTTTAGTACCTTCTCCTTATCCTGCGAGCTCATATTAGAGCCACAAAAGGCACGACACGACTTTCTTGCTTTGCACTTCTCCCCTTGGTGCACCTATACCTCCGCCCACTTCAAAGGAATACCTATGCCGCTTGCTGGACCAGGTTTCGTGACACTCAGCGGTGGGTACCACGCATGCTAGCTGACTCCACTTTACCCTTTGACCTGCCTTCATAAATCAAGGCCTTTGAAATGGCATCCTCAAGGGTCTTGCAAGCTTCATTCAGCACATGAGGACGACAAGTCTTCTCATAGAAAATAAACTTGTGGACCTACGTCCAATCTAGAATGTCCTCAAGAATCTTCATAAGGATTTTTTGATAACCATCTGCATACGCCTACACAAAAAGCAATCTTTGACGGTACAAGTGCCATGCATCCATTGCCCGTACATGCTCGTGGGGCAAAGTAGACTGAGCACAAAAGACAGGCCAAAAATCATATCTTATTGTGAAATTAGAATATATCCAATTTCACAAATTTTAAATGAGAAGTCAGTGATGTCATAAGGTAAAGCTTAGAAACAATATACAAGCAACCCAAAAAGTCAAACGATCTAAATCAAAACAATGATATAGAATTCAATAAACAATAAATCTTAGCCAAATAGCATTGCTGATGTCTCATCGGTACCCAAGCATCAGTTGCTAACTGGGCTCTGAAAGAATTCGGATACTCTTGGGTAGACCTATTGTTGAATAAGGAGCGAATGACAATCAATAAGAAGAAAGAAAAAATAATTATAATGATAATAATTCAAATAAAATAAAAAACAAAAACCATAATATGTAGACAAGTTACCGAGACAAAGACAAAGACAAAGACAAAACACAAAATACTAGAGACAAAGTGGGCTCCAATTCCAGGGCATGTGGCATCCACACATGGCTGGCCATGCCCCTTGGATGCTCGAACTACTGAATAGCAACCATTGGAGCCTACTAGTTACCACCTGTATCATTGTTTATTTTGATGACATTCTTGTTTTTGATGTTTCTTTGCATGATCATGTCATCCATTACATTCTGCTTTTCGTCTCCTTGTTACTCATCTCCGGTATGCCAAGCTGTTGAATTGTTCTTATTTTGTTACTGAAATTTCTTTCCTTGGTTTTGTTATGTATGACGGTCATCTCCGCTTGGATCCTCATAAAGTTTATTTCTTCGGCTGTTCCTGCTCTTCCAAATTTTCTTGGTTTGGCTCTTCGTTTGACTCATCCTAGTCCTCATTTTTCTTCTAATGTCCCTCCTTTGCATCATTCATTTAAGGAGAAAGTTATCTTTGTGTTTTTTCTGGAGTGTCAGATTGCTTCTGATACTCTTAAGTTTCTTTCAGTTTTTGCTCTGTTTATGTGCCTTCTTGATTTTTCTCAACCTTTCGCTATTGATGCTAGTTTTATTGGCCTAGGAGCCTTGTTACGTCAAGCTGCTAGTGTCATTGCTTATGAGTCCTATCGTATACGTTCTTACGAACAACGATATTCCCCTCATGAGAAAGAGTAACAAGCTATTATCCATGCTCTTAAGAAGTAGAGTCACTGTCTTTATCGCACTCATTTTGATATTTTTACTAATCACCAATCTCTTCATTATATCTTTAGTCAGAAAGATCTTAGTGACTATCAATATTGTTGGCTCTAATTTTTGTAGACTTTTTCTTTTCATATTCATTATAAATTTGGCGCATCTAATGATGTTGTGGATGCTTTATCTCCTACCTGCTTTGATCCATAGTCTTGTCACAATTTCCCCTCCTTGGTTTGATCTCTTACCTTCAACTTAGCCCCAATGTCCTGATTTTTGTGACGTTTATGCTTCTTCTATCTCATTCTCTTGTTCTCACTAGGTTTATTCCTGCCACGATTATCACCTTTATCATACGAAACTTTATGCTTTCCTAGTACTCTCAACATTTGTTCCGGCTTCTCCTCAATGCTCATTCCTCTCATGTCCATGGTCACTTTGGTTTTCGGAAGACATTAGCCCATCTCCGTGATTATGTCAATGAAAACTAATTTTGCCACTCTTCTGCATCATTTTTCTTTCTGCCTTCGTAATAAGGACTCTCGTGCCAAGCCCACTGGTCTCTTGTAGCATTGGCCGATCCCTCATCACCAATGGACCGATACTTCCATGAACTTTATCCTTGGCCTTCTGTGTACCTAGCATGGTCACAATTCTTATTTGGTGTTTGTGGATAGGTTTTCAAAATCAGCTCATTTCATACCAGTTTGGAGCACGATTATGCCACCAAGTGTGCTTGCCTTTCCATCTTTGAGATTTTTCACCTGCATGGGTTGCCTCGTTATATCCTCACTAGTTGAAATAGAAAGTTTACATCTCTACCTTTTCGAGAAAGTCAAAGCACATTTTGGATATTCGACTTATGGGTACTACATATCATGCTTTTGATGATGGTGACATCTAAGGTTCTTAATCATGTCCTTGAGGATTATATTTGTGCTATTTGGCTTCTCCTATTGGCCAAGATTGGGATTAGCATTTATGCCTTGTCGAGTATAGTTTAGCAATGGTATTGCTCTTCTATAGATAAGCATCGTCGCCATGCTGAATTTTAGGAGGGTGCTATGGTTTACTTGCTACTCGCCATCACTTTGTTCAGGGTCAATCTTCCATTGAAAAGCTTGCTCCTCGTTATTATGGGGCTTTTCAGATTTTGCAATGTGTTAGTTCGGTTGCATATTGTCTTCAGTTACCTTCAACAACACGAGCCTGTGACAATTTTCATGATAGTTTGCTTCGTGTTGCTATTGGTGACATTATTCCTCGCTCTGCTACATTCTGGATGCTCCTAGGTTTTTTCCATTTCTCCCTACCGATATCCTTCAAGTTCACCTTTAGTATGATCATCACCAACGGCAGGTTCAGTATTTAGTCTAGTGGGATGGCCATCCTATTGAGGAGGCCACTTGGAAGTTGGGAGTCATTTGATGTTTTCACTCATGCTCCTCTCCAAGCTGATCAGGCACGTGCTTTAGTAGCTGCTATTTACAATCCTGTTTCTCCATTGGCTTCAGCTAGCTCCAGGTATTCGGGGCTTAATTTTTATCTGTGGGAGTGTTATAGACATATAGATCCATGCCATCTTTATAACAGGTACATTCTATTTGTCGTTGTTATTTGAGACACTTTTTATTTGTTGCTGTTATTTGTTGTACGGCACTTGGTACGGCACGGGTGCCGTGGGTGTCATACAGGTGCCGTGGAACTTCAGTTCCACAGCAACCACGGCACCTGTTTTTTTTTTTTTTTTTTTTTTTCAAATTTTAGAGTCATTTCTTAAGTGAAAAAACCAAAAAAAAAAAAAAAAACAGGTGTCTACCACGGCACGTGTGCCGTGGTACAGCACCTGATACAGTACCTGGACCCCCCGTGGGGTACTTTGGCCCAGAAACACTATTTTACATGGTTCCTAAGTTGTCCTAATATTTGAGTTTCAGTATTTCCCTCTTAGTTAAATGAAGGAAGGTAGGGTTTTTGCCTACAAATAGCCACTAAGGCTATTCATAAACAACTTATGATTGTTTTTGCTATTGCTCAACTAGGGTTTTAGCTTCATCATCCATCTGTTCTCAGGTAGGGATCATCCATGAACCATGGTCTTCTCTTTATGTGAATGCTTTTTTGTGATTTGAGTCCTTAACTGCCACTACTGAATCTCTTTTGAAAGACGTTTCTAACTAAGGCTGAAAAAATAAACCCTAGATACCCATAACAAAACAATAATGTGCCACTTACATTTTGTAGTCAAGGAGCGTACCAGGAATATCAGAAATCATCAAGTTATACAAAAGCTTGCTACGTATATCTCTTGCATGCGATACTTCACGAAGAAAAATTGCATTTTCTTCTACACCATGTATGCCAAAAGTGCGAGCCTGAGCTCCTGTGGCAATTACAAGCTTATCATATGCCACCTTAAATGGCCAAGTTGTTACTTGGCCTTTGAATTGATCATCCACAATAGCCTCACAGTGCACCTGTACGAGATTCATCGTAGTTCAAATAATATGATCAGCTTTGTTTGAGTAAGTTACAAAGACAAAAACTATGTAAGCGAAAAATCATGTACTACACTGCAGAATCTAATTCTCATGTTTCAACTTAAGACATTTACGTACTTAAAAATACACAATCAACATTTTGCTCTTTATTGTACTGGTAGCTGATATGAGCCCATTGTCGCCTTGGTACTCTAAGGTATAAGTACTTAATGCATCTTAGTAGTAATAAGCCTATGGGTCTAAGCAAGAAACAAGCATACATTTGCTACCTTCCTTGGGCTTAAAATGCTCTTCACCTTGATGAAATGAATGTGTTACAACTTATGATCATTTCAGTACATATAAGTATGAGTTGACCTTCTTGTGTCATTAACTAATGATTTAGAAATCTAAATGCTTGGGTAATTAATGTGTATTTATGGAGCTTTATTTGAGCTAGTAGCTCAAACTACTCTCTTGTGAACTAGCCCCTCAAGTTGCTCTAGGGTGTGTGAAGCCCAAAACCCTATGTGGGTTGGGGGGGAGAGAGAAAGAAAGAAAGCTTCCATGCCAAAAGGCATATAAGATGAATAAGCACATATCAAGTGTGTGGAATAAGTTGGCGTGTATGAAAAATGTGGAATAAGTGGGAGCGTATGAAAAATGTGGAATAAGTGGGAGCATATGAAAAATGTCTCCGAATCCATAGAAGAAAAATGCATGTGATGTAAATCTAAGTACAAATACCAAAAGAAACAACATAGGTGTGAACCATGATGTAGCTATAGATGATGGTATAAAGCCTCAAATCATGCACTAGAGGCGGTGGTAATTCTACTTTTGATACTGAAGAAAGATGTAATACAAGCTACAGTAAGAGGTAAAGCTGGGATATGCTGCCAACCTCGAATATGAGAGGGACCTTTCCTCGTGGCATCATCTTGAGAGAGAGAGACACACACACACGCAAGCGCGCGCGCACATATGCACGCACACACACACACACACATGTTCTATTATTCCATAATTTAAAAAGCATAGATAGCTCTAGAGATCTGAGGACGGGGTAGGGTGGATTGGAAAGTGAGTCTCCCTTGGGTTGGTGAACAAGCCTTTTTTGTTGGAACTTGGAACGAAGGTTCTCAATGAGCTTCTCGTGCATAAGCATTTTGTACTTCCATTTTGCCTTGAGGTTTCAAAACTTGAAAGTTGAGGCTAGATAGTATATGGGTGGATAGAGAGTACAAGGGGCCATGGGTGAGATAGTAGGAAATAGGAGTCTAGTATAGAGGCTAGAACTTTGAACTTTGGGTTAAGGGTATATGGAATCGACATTCAAGATCATGGTGAAGGCAAGAGGTCCCACTTGGGAACACGTGAGAATTGCTGCAAGATATGGCAGCTCAGGCACAAAGAGGAGGACTTGCAAGTATTGCAATGTTACCTACACAAATGGTCCTTTGCCGATCCAAGCACACCTCCTTCGAGAGTGTGTAACTACGACATAGTTGCTTGCTCATAGATGCCACAAGATATTGGATTGGCAAGATCTAGTAGTGCTATAGCAGTTGCACATGAACTTTAAATATTTACTTATCAATTTGTGACTTTTGCTTTGGCCTTCAAGTTTCAACACCTTGGTTTTAGCTTCTGAGTTATAAGTTATAACTTGTAAGTTGTGTGTAGCTACTTAATGACCAATAATTATAAAATATAGTCTATGAATTGTAATAATAAGTTCTAAATTCTAACTTGTACAATGTAAAGGCTATGTAAAAATGATAATTGATTGCTCATTAAGCATCTGCCTTTGCCATTGTGCATTTTGAATCGTAATTCGAAAGTTGTGATGTCCATTATCAACATGATCTTCAAAGTCTCCTCCCAAATCACAAGCTTCACAACCTACTTCAAATGGCATGCCCTCTTCACCAGCTTATCTAGGGTTTAGATCCTTGGACTAGCACTTTCTCATATGTCATCTAACTCAATGCTGAGAGAGAGAGAGAGAGAGAGAGAGAGAGAGAGAGAGAGAGAGAGAGAGAGAGAGAGAGAGAGAGAGTAAAGCTACAAGCATAGTTATAACTTGTTACTCACAGGTTTGAAATTTCAAGTTACTAGATGTTTGAACCTTTAACCCTAGACTCTAGAGGAACTTGGAAATACTAAGTAGTTATAAATAACTTAATAAGCATTGAGCAAGTCTTAACTCTCAAGAAACATTTAGAATTTTAATACAAAACCTAGGTCTCGACCCCCTTTTCCACCATCTTGACTCCTACAGGAGGCTGCAAGTGTCAAGATAATGAAATTTACATGTGAGAACTTAGAAGTGAACTGTACTTTCTCAAATCAAAGATCCAAGAGGATATACAAAACTTCTTGGTTGGAGTTTTAACTATACTTGTCATGGATCACTTATGTTTCAAGAAGCCGATCTCGCAACTACTTCCATCAAGAAATCCAGCGTTCGAATCGGAAAAGTTTTCGAATCGGTTTTAGGGTTTAGGATAAAAAAAGGTTCAATCGATTTTCTGATCATTGCAATAAACATACAATTATCTGGTAACAACAGTATATGAATAATTTTATGGTCTATACTTGTGTAAATGTAGGGTATATGCTGTATGTACCAAGATTTTTTGATTCCCTGTATATTTGCATAGAAAATTCAGAATGCTTCTATTGATAATCTGATTCATTCAGATTCAAAGCAGCTGCAGCTCATATACTCATGTTTTTTTGATGAAGATCACCTCCCATGTGAAGATTGAACTGTAATGATACTGAAATGGGCTGTACAAGGTATTATCAGGTCGTATTATTGATATTGAATAGAAATCCTTTTTTAGTTCAAATTCGAACTGCCGATTCAAGTCGGCCCTCAAAACATTGTAGCACTGATATTGTTAAGATTATGTTATCGTTCTTCAACAAAATTATGTGAAGTTTGCAACAAAGTATCAAAGCTAGGAGCTTGGAATTATTTGGCGAGAATATCAGAGATAATAGATTTGCAGCTTATAACTTTTTCCTGGATATGCCACCTTGTGAGTTTGTTGTTGCAAGGTATGTAGATCATATCAATACAATAGTGGATCTTTTGAAGGGTGCTCATATATGAATCAAACTAATGCAAAGAAAGAGCAATATCTTCTTCTAGTCAACATCACGGGCCCATAATTCACATGAGGATGCTTAGTCTTTAGTTTGCTTGTTTTATAATCTAATACAAACTTCTTGTTACTTGTTAGAATGCAGAGCTCCTTTTTTGTAAAAGTATTACAGACTACATGACAATTGCTATGACACTTGATGCTCGAAGATTGGAACTATATATTTATGTAAAATTTGAGATTTTGGCCCTTCGTCGCACATCACTTACAATGTACGTGTCAAATTTAATTATGCACAAAAGTACAATGTTGGAGATCACACATTCTCTTGAGATCATAAAATGTATGATTTCTAAATCAATAAATCTTTAGGTTTTCTACAATTTTAAGCATCGTGACATGTTTGTAACATAGAACCCACGGTTCTCAGAACCGTGGGTCCTGGGAAGCGTGGGGTGAACCGTACCACGGTTCATGAACCGTGGTACGGTTCCTCTATTTAATTACTTAATTAATTAACTAATTACCAAATTCCCCCCAAAACCCCTCCCAAGGCATTTTTGGTCCTCATTTCACAGATTTAACAACTGGTCCTCAGATTTCACAAATGATTTCACAGATTTTTGGTCCTCATTTCACAAATGCTATGGTCCTCCCCAAAAAAAATAATTAACCTCCCTAACAATTCTGGTTTTTTTTTGTTTTTCTTGGCCATTTTTTGCATATTTTTGGGCTGTTTTGGGGGATGGGACCAAATTAAAAATCAATCAATTAATTAGTACCGTTCACCTTTCTAAGAACCGTGGTGAACGTCCACGGTTCTCAGATTCTATGGTTTGTAATAATGTTCTATGCTTGTGCATTGTCCTATGCTCTTTAATTTGAGGCCTTTCTTATTGTATAACTATTAACAACTAATGGGCATTTTAAAAATTCGCAAAAACTTTTATTCTTTTGGAAACCCTAAACTAGAAAAAATATTCCAATCGTTTGGTCAAAGTTTCCAGACATTTGAAACACATTTCAAACGTTTCACGTTTGGGAGTTTCAAACATTTGGTTGCTACACTTGCTATCCCATAAAAGCATCCTAATTAATCAACAACTATGGGATCCCATACCACCGGAGCCCATCCTGCTACCCTAGAGATGCTTCATCCAACCAATAAAAAGTGAGTAACCGTTACAGTTTAGACTATGTGACCTGCCATGACGACAGACTTAGGATAAACCATATGTCTATGAAACTTCCAGGTTAACGTTAACAATCACATAAGAAATTAATGCAAGTCTGACAGCGAATTTGTGAGGGGAGAGAGTCCACTTCCAATAAAATCTTCAAAAAGTGCTGGAGACAAATTTGGTCGACCAGAGCTGGTGGATATATATTTGAAGAAAACTCAATTGAGGAAGAAAGAAGCATGAGATTTGAACAAGCTTATAATGGGCATAATTGAATTAAGAATGTATCTTTCTTTCAAATGATTATTGATAATAATTAACGACATCTTTTAATTGTAACTGTTAAGGATGGCTATCTGTGTTCTTAACTTATGGCAATCCTCTTCGATAAGACACGACATTGTTTGCAAAAAAGGACGGCACAGTCACTGAAATCGTATTATTCTTTGGCCATATGAAGACTCTATGCACAATAGTATTGAGAGATATGGTGAAAAATGTAAAATGAACGAGAGCATTCGTCTAGTCACATGCTTGAGATTATTGGATAGACGAACATCATGGTTGATGGACACAACAATGTTCTGATTAAGTCAATGCTTAATTGGGATGATAACTCACCTCGCGATTGAGAGGGTCCACGCCTGTGCATTGTGCCAAAAAGGCATAAGAGTTTGGAGCTTTCGCAAGTGCTGGCTGAATGGTGCGTAACGGCTCTGTCGCAGACCTGAACTCAAGTGTTCCTACACAGGTTGAAGCCAGCAATGGAGTGAACACCATATGATTTCGGGCCGATATGCATACGATGTCGTATAATTGCGTATCGATATCCTTCATAAGCCTGCACCCAGCCCAGCCAGATCCGAGCACCACTATCCTAGGCTTCTCACTCGGCTTTGTTGGCCCTAGTTCGCTCATTCGAGCCACATGCTCTCCCCCGTCACCTTCCTGGACTTCTGCAATATCTTGCGCTTCTCTAAGCTCCAGCGCTTCTGGCGTAGGAGCTGAAGAGCCCTTCTGCTCATGAAGCACGTTCTGCTGATCATGAAGCACGGCAATGGAGCATTGCTGCAATGAAGTCCGTAAGAAAGGATGGCATGCTGTGAAGGTAGTAGTGCCTGAAGCAGGAGGAATTAGCGATGGTTGCAAAGGTGGCACGGCAGCAGGCGCACTTGACGAAGCACGGAGAATTAGCGGCAGATTCTTTCGCAACATAACTGCTTGCTTCAAGATATCGAGCTGTTTGCTCTGGTATCTATTACACGAGGCTCGACTTCTCAGCTGCTCAATGTAAAGAAACTCTCATTCGTCTAGTGTTTGATCAGATTATCCAAACTTCAACATTATCGCTCCTCAATCATCACCACAACTGTTTTCTTTTGCTTTAATGAGATCAATAATGGGCTTGATTTGATGATATCAATGATGCATTCGATATGATGATATAAACGATGCATTTGATTTTGATAATATCAACGATGCATTTGATTTTTCAACTTCAAAAGATGAACGAAAAGAGAATGTTGACCTTCCAAAAATCTCTAAACATAATTCGACCACGGTTTCGTTTCGTCTGATGTTTGTGCAAGTGCTGACCACCGAAAACCTTTGCAGTAGATGCAACACATGAAGGAACCACTCCCTGTACAGAACATAACGAAAGAATCCAACCGCTTGCCTCAAAGGCAGCGTGCACACATGCCACAAGCTACTGTAACATGTGCAGCCAAATTATAGTAAAAGAATCCAGCATCTTACCTTAAAAGGCAAAGATCACAGATAAGACAGGCTACGTCTGCAGAACTCTAATTTGCTAGTAGATGACATATATGACAATTAAAGCAGCACTACCGACCATTTCTCATGCTCCAACAGACACCTAGCATCATCTAATAACAGCAATTATCGGGAAAACACAGCAAATCCAAGACGGCACGATGCCATGGATTGTCTTCTTTCATTATAATTTATTGTGAAGCTTGGACTAAACATAGAATTGCATTGGCAGGATAAAGATTCAGCAAAAGCTTGATAATGCGTGCTCGCTTGATTACAGCCATTTTTCTTGTTAGATTTTCTCGCAGCCATGGCGTTGATCCAGCCAGCCAATTCTTCGCGTTGGAAGGCGGCTCGACTGGGCTGCGTGCACGGCCGGTGGGCATCGGGCTGTAGTTGCAGGCCGTCCGTTCAGACCCCCTTGGGTACGAGGATCGTTCAGATTTTGCCACGTTTTCATGATAAGCTATTTTTAGCTATTCAGATGAAGGTTTACCACGTGGCAAGAATCTAAGTGGTCTGGCGTGAAATATCCCGTGTCCGTTAGAACTCATCACCTTGATATCTGAGCATTTGAGTACAAAAAGACATTAAATTGTTGATTGTAGGGGCCGACTCTCAGCATAATTTGAAGAGCGTCCTCCGGCAGGCAGCAGCCCTAGGGTGGAAGCACTTCCTTGGTCTAGGCCAACCCTACCTTACTCCTCAGTGCTCAGAGTTACTGTGTATTCTGGAGGCACCTCCTCCCACAAAATATTCAAGCACACAGTTTCAAATGACACAATCTGCAATATGCCTGCTGTGACAGCTGGATTAGTAGGCTGTTCTGCCGGAATCGATCTGACAGCTGGCTTAGCAATGCATTCTGTAGGAATGTCATCCTTACCAAGCACCCTTCTCACTGAGCATTACGTAGGGGAATGCATGGGCCCTCGGGCCTTCCCTGCAGCTCGGGCCCTGCCCTCGGGCTCCCGCCCTTGGGCAAGGGCCCTCCCAGCATGGAAGGCCCTCGAGTTCGGCCTTCCCCCCCCCACGTGATTTCATTCTTTACATCTTTTTTAAGTTTTTTTGTCGAAAATTTTCTTTTACATTTACCTTCCGTCTAGGTGCACATAAAAAAAGTAAAAAACTTTACATGCGCATGGCTGTGTCGTGGCCTTCCTTGAATTTGCACGTGCTATATCAGGGAGAGATGCAGGTGGTGTCCGGCTCCTGGCTACCGGCGTGGCCCCAGCCCAGTGGGAAGGCTATTGCCTGGGCCCTACTTGAATGGACAAGTGCCCGGAAAAAATCTCTCGCGGAGCCATTTTTTCCAAGCACCGGAGTGTCCGGGGCGCGTGTCTCGGACACCAATGCCAGGCGCACACCTTTTTGCGGGCACCCACGTGTCCCAGGCAACATTGCCACTTTTCCCGACACCGACACATGCCACCATTTTTTAGGCACCGTGCTCTCCCGTGCACCCACACACACATGAGAGTGTAGACCAGTTTCCAGTTATATGGCTTACTGGAGAACTCTCGGGATTGACTACAGGATATTGTTTTGGTGATGTGGCCGTCTGGGCAACCTTTTAACAAAAAGTACCTCGTCGGCGGGCTAGGAGCGCGGGAGCCTGCTGCAGCGTAGGAAAGAGAAGAGGGGGGGGGGGATCCACACACAAGGTAAGGCTCAACGTTCCGGGTATCCAAGAGCAGACTGTCGAGGTCTGCCGTTGGATTTCCTCCATACTGTGGTTCTCAATATCCCATTTGGACATACCGTTGTTGAATTATCTGAGGATTGAAGTTGCAAAAAGCAATCTCATGATCAGGCGAATTACAGAAATGGCATACACTGATTTCCATTCGTTTTTTCAATTGAGAACATTCATTCTTTTACAAGTAGAGGTGAGTAAGTCCTCCAAATCCAAGGTAGAGCCTCCAAATATCCTCCAAGCAACCTGCAAGCTTCAAGATGATTCCCAACTCCAAGCTAGGATGCCTCCACCTGCAAGTAAGGATCTGCAAGCCTCCAAGGATCTCTCCTCCACATGTGTCCCTACTCTTTAAACACAAAGATAGATAACAAGCTGGCCTCAAGTATTCACCACCCAACCATAGCTAGATCCAAGCTCCAAAAGACCTATCTAGCACCCCCTTGCTAACCATAAACAAATCACAAGCATACCACAACACTCCATAGCATACTCAAGATCCAAAGCCTACTTATGTCTCATACCATAAGCAAGATTCATACCTCAAGCATACTACCCCAAGAAAGCACTCTACACACTAGTAGCAACACTAGAGCATAAGCAAAGCAAACAAGAGAGATCTCCCCCCTCCCAATGGGCGCCCTACTACCCTCATATAGATAGCCCATGGACCCCTCCAATGCACCATGGAGTTCCATGCTTATCCAATGAGAGAGAGAGAAGCCTAGGGGAGTTAAAGAATCTCCAAGAGCCTTCATAGGCTTATGGAATGTCAAGAGACTCCTTCCATAACCTATGACTCTTTGAATGCCTTTCTTGTGGGAGTTGGGAACTCAATGGACACTTTAGAAGGGTGCCCTCCTACTAGGTCCCATTGCCCAAGTTGTGCAAGTATACTTTGGTCCTAGACCAATAAAGTGATATGGTTCAAGGTGGAGGCCCAAGGTTTAGAAAAATAGTCATCCCATGACTTTCTAACACACCTCTAGGTTCCATACCTCCATCCAAGGCATAGACACCTACCTGCCCTTAACCAAGGACACTAGTACCTTAATCTAAGACACCTATCTTTAATACTAAGGGTACCTCTTAACCAAGAGTCACGTGACTCCACACCTCCAACTAAGGTATAGTCACTTGTCTGTCCTTATACAAGGGCACATATCCTTAATCTTAAGGGTACCTTGCCATTTAGCCCCCAACACTAAATGGACTATTAGGGGTTTGAAGTACTGCTAGTTGCAGAGGCATGTAACATTCCTTCCCCCTAAACTTAAATTTTTTCTTGTAGGAAAAAATTTGGAAAATTCTTCTGGAGATTAGCCTCCTTTTCCCAGGTATCCTCCTCTTCTGATTTGCCCCTTCAGCTGACTAAAAATTTCGGAAGCACTCTACTCCGTAGAGTTCTCTGTCGGCTAATAACAATCGCCTCGGGTTCAGGTGGTCTACTCACAAACTCATCACAAAGAAGTTCCACTAGATCTTCCACAGGGACCAGGGTCTCCCCAAACCCCAACGAGGGTTTCAACTTACCAACGTGAAAAACATGATGAATTCCAACGTTAGCTGGAAGGTCTAGTTTGTATACGACTTTGTTTATCACTTGGATAACCTTAAAAGGTCCGCAATACCTAGGCGCCAACTTTGCACACCTAATAGTTTTCAAGCCCCTAGAGTGACTAGGGACTCTCAAAAACACCCAGTCGTTGACCATGAATACCTTGTGCTTCTGAGATAGATCAGCATAGTGCCTTACCTAATGACTCATTGATAAAAGTACTGAAGAGACAATTAATTCATAAGGCACAACCTTATTAATTGATTGCTAGACAATTGTATCGTCGTGGAATGGATGATATCCTTCAAAGATGTGTTTTACCCCACGAAATACCTGATTTGATAATGTTTTCACATGATGGCATGGGCGGAGGACATTTCTCTACAGATATTACTGTTTGCAAACTTTTGCAATCAGGTTGTTGGGGTGGCCTACACTTCATAGAGACACCAAAAATTATATTCAATCATGCCCTGTCCTGGGCACTTTTTATGCTATCTTTAGCCAATTGTAACATTTCTTGCATATCCGCAAGGAAATCAGCTGCGGCTTGCACTCGTAGGTTTTTCATGCCAACACTGATTGGATATCGAGGTTGAAACCCATACATAAGCATGAAAGGGCTGAATCCGGTCGCTGAATGTTTTGCACTGTTAATATGCAAATTCCACCAATGGAAGGTATTGTTCCCAATCAAACTGCCGATGGCCCACATATGCTCGAAGCATATCCTCCATCGTCTGATTGGTCCTTTCTGTTTGACCGTTTGATTCCGGATGCTCTGTAGAACTCAAACTTAAAGTTGTTTCCAACTTTTCAAATACTACTTGCCAAAAATTCCCAGTGAATTTTGGGTCATGGTCATTGACAATATCGCAAGACAGCCCGTATAGTCGAAAAAGCTTCTCAACAAATAGTTGAGCTAGTTCTGAAGCTTTAACAGAAGTTTTCGTTGGGATAAATTGAGCAAACTTCGTAAGTCTCTCAACAATGACCCAAACCAAATCGTGGCCCTTCCCTGTACGGGGAAGCCCCACCACAAAATCCATAGATATATTTTCCCACTTTCCGGTAGGAATATCTAAAGGATGTAATAGGCCACTAGCTTTTAGCCTCTCTGCTTTATTTAATTGGCACTTAGTACATTTAAGTACATAGGCCTCTACCTGACCACCAAAATTGCCTTCGAACTAAGTCAAGTGTTCTTTGTATACCCGGATGTCCTGCGCATGGACTATCATGACACTCATGCAAGATTTGGGCCCTTACAGAGTCATTCTCCGGTACACACACCTTTCCTTTACGAAACAAAATCTTGTTTCGAATTAGAAAATCCGTTTCAGTCTTTCCCTGATTCGAGGAATCTTGCAAACCTGAATCGACCCCCAAAAGTACTTGTTGCCAATACTTTCTAAAAAAGGATCGGACTCATATAGTCCTTGAAGAAACTGAAACAACTCCGGTTCTATAACAATAAAGCACAACTGATTAATAACCGGTAACCGACTCAAAGCATCCGCTAGAATATTTTGACTTCCTTTACAATAACGTATAGAAAAGTCAAAGATTTGCATCAGCTCAGCCCATCTAGCTTGCCTCCCCTTTAAATCTGTAGCATCACAGAAATATCGAAGAGTCTGATGATCCGTCAAAACTTCAAATCTGGCTCCATACAAATAATGTCGCCAAATTTTTAAGGAATGAACAATTGCAAACAGTTCCTTCTCATAGGTACAATACCTAGACTGAGCAGGATTGAGTTTCTTGCTTTCATAAGCCACAGGATGTCCATCTTGCATCAAACCAGCTCCAATAGCATAATCACTGGCATCGGTCCTAACCACAAAAGTCTTATTAGTATTGGTGCCGAAGTAACACTTTTCTTAAGCAACTCAAAACAGTTATTCATATCCTCCATCCACACCACTAGTGGACTCTTAGCCCTCCGACTTAGCTCCTTATAGTCTTTCAAGACCTAGGTAAAGGGAAATGCCAATCGAGCAAATTGGGAAATATGCCGACGGAAAAATCTTACAAACCCTAAGAAAGACTTGATTTCCCGAACTGTGGTGAGAATAGGCCAATCAATAACCCTCTGGATACAATCAGCCTCACTCTCCACCCCCCATTCGAAAATCTTATGTCCCAAGTAGGACAATTCCTCAGCAAAAAAGTCACACTTAGACTCCTTGGCAAAGAGCTTTTCCCTTCTTAGAATGTCCAAGACAATCCTAAGATGCTCTTTATGTTCCGTCAAAGTCTTACTGAACACTAGGATATCATCTAAGAATACCACTACGAATCTTCCCAAATATGGCCTGAACAAATTGTTCATCATTTGTTGGAAAGTTGTCGGTGCATTGGTCAAACCAAAAGACAAAACCAAAAATTTGTAGTGACCAAATCGAGTTCAAAACCCGGTTTTTGGTATATCCTCTACCTTAATGTGTATCTGATGGTAGCCCGATCTTAGATCTATCTTGGTAAAGTACCCAGCACCACCAAGATAGTCTATTAGATCATCCATCCCCGACATTGGATATCTATTCTTAACGGTTACCTTGTTCAATTTCTTATAGTTGACGCAAAACCTTATAGTCTCATCCTTCTTGGCCACCAGAACCACTGGTGATGCCCAAGAAGACTTACTAGGTTGTACCCACCCCTTTTTTAGGTAATCATGTAATTGCCTATTTACCTCAGCCTCTTCCGATGCACTCATCCTATAAGGACGCTGTGCGATTGGAATTGCTCCAGGTATTATGTCAATTTTATGATCAACTGTCCTTTCTGGCGGTAAACCTACAGGAAGGTCTAAAAAAACATCATTGAATTCCTGCCTAAGTTCATTATAGGCTTCAAATTTTGTAGGGTTCTCATTGGGTATATTCATGGCATTTATGTTAAGTTCTTCATCATTGCAGCAGATGATATCATTATGAAAACATAAATAAACTTTAAAATCAGAATTCTTCATAATAGAATTAAGTTCTTGTTTAGAATAAGGGTTAACATTTTTAGTGTCAACACTTAAACTAGCCTTGAGCTTAATTAAAGAATTCTCATGCATAAAAGATAAAGATTTCTCAACAAAATCAATTCTCAATGATTTGTTTTTATCAAAATGCCATTGTTGCCCAAGAACAATATCTACATTAGCTAATTGAACAACATGAAATTCTAGTTTTTCAGAATAATCCAGAATGTGCACTCAACCAAGCAGCAGTCCAAAAAGAATAAAGGCTTCAAGGACAAGAAGACAAAGGCAGAACAGCCCACAACTTCGCAACCACAACAACAATAGCACAGCCAATCTTCGTTCAAGACCAAGCTATTTTGCAGGTACTACAAAAGAACCAACCATGATATCAAGGACTGTCGTGTCCTCGTGACTGATGAATGCTTGAGGGACAAAATGATCAGGTTGTTATTGTTTTCTTGCATACCTTCAAACTGCAGGTGCTTGAGTGGATGATTCTCCTTGGTGAATGACTGAGATCGTAGCATCTTGTGAATGAACAATCGTGGGTCTGGGCCCATCAATGGTAAGCGGAGCTGTTGGGACAAACTCCTTTGTCTGAACAGTCGTAGGTCGTTGCCTAACGATGGATGGTGGAGCTACTGTGGCATACTCTTGCATCGACTGCTTCAGCTTGAAATCGTGATACTTGTCTTCAAGAAAGACAACATCACGGCTGACTGAGATCTGACCTGAATCAACATCATAGATGCGATATGGTTTATGCGACATTGAGTAGCCGATGAAGATGTTCTTACAACTTACTAGGTCTAGCTTCTTCCTCAGATCAAATGGCACTTGTGCATAGTAGAGGCATCCAAAAACACGTAGGTGTTTCAAGCCTGGTTTGTAGCCGTAGTAGACTTCAAACGATGTCTTGGAATTAACTGCTTTAGTGCTACAGTAGTTTTGTAAATTTCAGGTTGTAGAGATTGCTTCTGCCCAGAATGTTTGAGGTAAATGAGCGTTGGCTATCATGGATCGTGTAGCTTTCAACAATGTGCGATTCTTCCGGTCAACTACTCCGTTTTGTTGAGGAGTGTAGCTTGAAGTAAACTAATGGTGCACGCCACATGACGAGAGATAGTCTTTCATCTCATTTGATAGGTACTCTCCCCCTGAATCAGACCGTAAGGCTTTGATTTTCTGACCAGTCTTATTTTCAGCATATTGCTTGAATTCTTTGAAGCAATTGAATGCTTCTGACTTGTTCTTAATGAACATTACACTGGTAAAATGGGAGTAGTCATCAATGAATGTAATAAAATAAAGAGCCTTACCCAAGGAAGGTACGCTCATAGGAGCACTTAAGTCACTGTATATCAGTGACAAAATGGACTTGGCTCTTCTAGCCTGTCCTCTTGGAAATTGTCGCGGAAGTGAGGCTGTTCTCTTTTCTTCTTCGTCTTCTATTTCGTGAGCTTGGCTCCAGCTATCATTGGTGTGGCTTTCTCTTTGCAGTCCATCATGTGGTACTGCTTCAGCACTTTTTTGACATACTTAAACTGACTCAAGGGCATTTCGCCCTTTGTTCGATCTCTTCTAATCTCCAGTCCTAGGCATTTTATTGCTTCTCCAAGATCTGTGATTTCGTAGCTTTCAGAAATCTGACTCTTTGTGTCTTTGATCAGCATCAAGGAATTTTCTATCATCAGCGAATCATTCACGAAAATGGTCAGTATCACAAAATCCTTTCCTACTCTTTTAATCTAGACATTGCAGTCTGGTTGAGTAGGATTGAAGTCTAGAGACTTCAGAAGATCATCAAGCTTTTTATACCAGTCTCATGATGCATGTTTAAGACCGTAGATGTATCTCTGCAATCGACAGGCATATTTTTCGTTGTCGGGGTCTTCATAGCCTTCACACATCAAGAACAATAAAATCCATCAAATCGGAATTACTTCCCGATGCCATTGTCACACGGTATTTTTTCTCACTTTTTCTGGTAGGAAGGCTTAGCGTCTGCACCAAATTTACATTAATAAAGTTATGAGTGGATCCCGTGTTAAAAAGAACATTAACAACTTGATCATTAACTTTACCATTAATGCAAATAAGGTCATTAGAACCAAACGGCGAATCGTCTGTATCGGAAATCACTAAAGAACTAAGGAAACAAACATTCATCTCATTACTTTGAGATAGATTACCTAAGGTTGAAGCTTGTTTTTTGATGCAATCACGTGCAAGGTGACCCTCGCCATTGCACTTGAAGCACAAGTTCTTCTTACGAGCTTCAGCTTTATCATTGCCACCTTGATGATTTTTAAAGTTCTTCTTGGTTTTCTTAGGATTGTTGGAATTGGGATGTGTTTCACTAACAGCTTTCCTATCCTTCCTCTTAAATTGAAAACCTTTTTTCTGCTCATTAGGCTATTGACCCTTAGGTGGCTTAGGTGTGTCATCAAAGTATTTTGTAGCCCTAATAGTATCTTCTAGGGTTTTTGGATGGTTCCTACGAACATCCACTTGATAATCTTTTGGTAACCCATCAATGAACATTAACATTTGTACCTTAGGCGGAATATCACTATAAAGTGGATTTAGGTACTCATGAAAACCTTGAATAAATTGTTCCAAACTTTTATTCATGGTTAGATGACTCAACTTTTAGAAGTGTTCATAGTCATCTAAAAGTGGTAGAAAATAATCCCTACAAAGCTTGTAAAAATCATCCCATGTACAAGGTTGATTGCCCTTTGCAACTAAGTCATCCCACCAAAATAAGGCTCTTCCTTCAAGGAACATGGTCAGGGAATTGGTTCATGGCAAAGTATTTGTTCCAAACATTTAGCCAAGAATTTACCACTTGTAAGTTCATATGTTTCTTCTCCCCCTTAAACACTTTTATAGGAGGTGAAACTACATGCTTCTTCTGATTGGCTAACCTAGACTCTAAGTCTTGGTTTCTTTGATTAGTTTCAAGAAGCTGCTTATTAGTGGCTTGAATTTATTGGTATAAAAGCTCAAGATCTTGTGCGACATTAGATGGGTTTGATAGATCAAATGTTGGGTTTTCATTGGTTTAATCCATTGGAGTTGCTTGTGTGTTTTCCTATTATGCAAATACAACAACATGTGCTCAAATTAGAATGATAAAAATGCTTCAATTGTTACATCCAATGCAAATAAAAAGCATTTACTTCTATTTGTTCAATCTTATTGTTTGTAAGCTCAATCCAAGCCTACTATTTGCCAGCTTAATCCAAGCTTAAGAGAAAAACAACAACAAACTACATTTGTCTTAATCAAAAGCAAAAATGAAAACCAAATCTTTATGTAAACTTCAATTAACTAATCCAAGCTAATGTTTACATAAAGTTCCCATTCTCATTCCAATTCCATTTGTCATTTCAAAAGCAACCAAAGTTTTCACATTTCTCACTATTCTAGATTTCCAAAACCAAGAAACTAGTGTCTAAAAAGGATAACTAATGAAGCTTTATGAAAACTTCAATTTTCAGATCTGATTTTCAGATCTATAGATTTGAAAATCAGAACTTCAAAATGACAAAAAAATAGAATTTTAAAACTTGTTTTATGCACAAAGTTACACTATCATTCCCTTCCTACAATTCCATCTTCATGAAACTAGGAGATAGAAAGGTGTAACTAATGAAGTTTGAATGAAAACTTCACTTTTCAGATCTGATTTTCAGATTTACAGGTCTGAAAACAGAACTTCAAAATGAAAATCAGAACTTCAAACACTCCATTTATGCAAAAAAAAAAAAAAAAAACACTAGTTTTGATCAAAACACATAGCTAGAATCAATCTTTTTGCCAAAAAAAGTTTGTGTATGTAGAGGAAGACTTCCTCTACCCTTCCCACAAATCTTTTTTCAAAACTTTAAAAAACCCAAAGCCCACTTTAAAACTTCTCTAACATGATAAAAAATCAGCCCCTAAACAATTCTATAAGCATCACTACTCTCTTCCAAAGAGAACTACATTCATTGGGTACTTCAACTACAAGCTTCCTACAACTAGAAAAGTCTATAATCTTTCCCAAAAAGAATTTAGTTGGTGATCTTAATAGAACTTGAAGAAGGTTAGAAAGGTTACCATCCTTTGTCTAGCTCTGATACCACTTTAACAAGTAGAGGTGAGGAAGTCCTCCAAATCCAAGGTAGAGCCTCCAAATATCCTCCAAACAACCTGCAAGCTTCAAGATGCTCCCCAACTCCAGTGCCAACAAAGAGAGGTAAAAGCTGAAGATATGACAGAATAGATATGCCTCCAACTGCAAGTAAGGATCTGCAAGCCTCCAAGGATCTCTCCTCCACATGTGTCCCTACTCTTTAAACACAGAGATAGATAACAAGCTGATCTCAAGTATTCACCACTCAACCATAGCTAGATCCAAGCTCCAAGCAAGACCTATCTAGCACCTCCTTGCTAACCATAAACAAATCACAAACATACCACAACACTTCATAGCAACTCAAGATCCAAATCCTACTTATGTTCCATACCATAAGCAAGATCCAAACCTCAAGCATACTACTCCAAGAAAACACTCTACACACTAGTAGCAACACTAGAGCATAAGCAAAGCAAACAAGAGAGATCTCCCCCCTCCCAATGGGTGCCCTACTACCCTCACATAGATGGCCCATGGACCCCTCCAATGCACTATGGAGTTCCATGCACATCCAATGAGAGAGAGAGAGAAGCCTAGGGGAGTTAAAGAATCTTCAAGAGCCTCCATAGGCTTATGGAATGCCAAGAGACTCCTTCCATAACCTATGACTCTTTGAATGCCTTTCTTGTGGGAGTTGGGAACTCAATGGACACTTTAGAAGGGTGCCCTCCTACTAGGTCCCATTGCCCAAGTTGTGCAAGTATACTTTGGTCCTAGACCAATAAAGTGATATGGTTCAAGGTGGAGGCCCAAGGTTTAGAAAAATAGTCATCCAATGACTTTCTAACACACCTCTAGGTTCCATACCTCCATCCAAGGCATAGACACCTACCTGCCCTTAACCAAGGACACTAGTACCTTAATCTAAGACACCTATTCTTAATACTAAGGGTACCCCTTAACCAAGGGTCATGTGACTCCATACCTCCAACTAAGGTATAGTCACTTGTCTGTCCTTATACAAGGGCACATATCCTTAATCTTAAGGGTACCTTGCCATTTAGCCCCCAACACTAAATGGACACATTCACTATGTGATTTCCTATACAAATAGAACACCAGACATTCTCCCTAGTAGAAAAAGTCTTCGCAAACTTCTCAGGTTCCTTGTTCGTTTTTTCATGGAAATCTTCCAATGCTTTGATCTTCTCATCAAATTGCGACTGCAACTTTTCCATCTATTTTTGCTGGTTCTTCTCGAGTTTCTGAAACTCGTTGAGCATCATTTCTGCAGTAGCATCGATATTCGTGGATGCAATAGTGGTGGATGTCGTAGTAGTCTGCCCTGCTGTATAAGGCAACATACTGATATTCGACTCATAATCTGAATCTTCATCCTCCTCCCGAATTGCATCGTCCATGGCATTTTGCAAGAGTGCATACTCATTATGGCATTTTAGCTCACGTCTGATTCGTTTAGGTAAACCTGACAAAAACCACATAATCATGGCATTTTCGTTAATCAGTTCAAGTTCGCACTCAGATCTGAGACGTTTCATCTGTTCAATGTACTCTCGAACCATTTCTCGTTTTTCCATTTTAATTTCACTTAAAAGTAGGAAAGGGTCTTCCATAAACTTCCGCGGTTTTAATCGTGTGATAAGGGCTCTTTTAACAACCTCTCAATCTGTAGACTCAGTTTCATCTTGATTATAGTACCAATCTTGTGTTGCGCGTGTTAAGGCCATAGGAAACAGCTTAAGTTTATCTTGAGGGAAAATTTCGCCATAGAATTCACAAGATTCAACATAGATCTGAAGAAATCTAACTGGATCTGTTAATCCATTCTATTTGGATAGATCCAAATGGGGTGCTCTTCTTACAATAATAGGATTGACTTCTTGAGGAGCAGCTCCAGGGGAAGCCATCTTAAAAATTCAAATCAAGCAAACAATGAGATTGGTGTGCAAAACGTACAAAAAGGACCAAGAGTGGATCCTAATATGATCCTCAAGAGGGATTGGATGTCAGATTTACTTGATCTATCAATCTACATCAGATTAAGATCAATCTAGATCAATTCTAGACACAAAATCCTAACAAGAACAATCATTAATTGAAGGTAGGTGTACTTTCTGGTTTCACACGTGTGAAACACTGTCTGAGTACGGACTCCAACCTAAAAATCAAGTACACATTGATAGAACCTCAAAACAATCAAAACAAATGGAGACAAATGGAGAGAATCACTCAAAATTGCTTCCAAAACCAAGATTGGTGTCTCACAATGATTATGGCCAAATGTGGCTCCATATATACAATAAGTGGCAGCTCATGGTACTGATCATCCCTTTGATCCCACATGTGTGAAGGTGCTTTGTCATATGTTGATTCATCATGCAAAACTGACACTTGGACAAAACCTTCCATTTTGAGCACTTTTGGTCCATTTTCCTTCTATATGGAGATCTACTTGGAAATCTTCTAGATGTCAAAATTCGTCTACTTCAGCTTATTCCATACATGTGAGCTGTCCTCTACACATGTGATATGACACCTAGCCAAAGGATGTGGCTCATGCAATCAATAGATTGATGCCATGTGTCATATGTCTAGAAAACTAGTTTTTGGCCATTTTAGCCACTACAACTTGAATTAAATCATATGTACAACATATATGATTATGGTACATGACAAGTACACTAGTTTTACATGTGGGAACAGGCTCCACACATGTGTGTTTATCTATATACAAGATTTTTGGCCTCTACCAATCTTATTTTTGCATTTTTCACACTCCTCCTCAAAAATCTAGATTGGTAAATCTAGCATAGATCTATCTATAACTCCAAGAGCCAATCTTAATTTTATAAATGGATCTTTAGGCAATGCCTTGGTGAGTATATCATCAATGCAATCTGATGATGAAACATGAATAATCTTGATCTCCTTTGCTTGCACTTTCTCCCTCACGAAATGATGTGCAATCTCGATGTGCTTTGTTCGAGCATGGAAGACTGGATTGTTTGCAAGTTGTTGAGCTGCTTGATTATCACAATATATGCATGGAATTTCTTCATCCTTGATCACATGTAGCTCCTCCAAAAGCCTTTTAAGCCAAAGAACTTCATTTGTTGTTGTTGTCATAGCTTTATATTCAGATTCTGTTGATGAAAGAGAGATGGTATCTTGCTCTTTAGAAAGCCAAGATATAGCTCCTCCACATAAGAATGTAGCAAATGCACTTATGGATATTCTATCCATCTTGTCACCTGCAAAACTTGAGTCCGAATATGCTCTCAAACAAATATTAGTCCTTTCATAAACTATGCCAGAGTCTTTTGTAGCCGAGATGTACCTTAACACCCTTTTTGCTCCTTTCCAATGACATATTAATGGACTTTGCATGTATTGACTCAACTTGCCAGCACAAAAACTAAGATCTGGTCTAGTGATGGTTAAGTATATCAAGGAACCAATAATCATTCTATAGGTAGTGATGTCCTCAAAGGATGCTTCATCACTTTCCTTAGAAACTTTTACACTTAGTTCCATAGGAGTTTCAACTCCTTTACAATCAATCATGCCAAATCTTGCTAAGATTGATCTATCATACTTCGATTGACATATGAAGGTAAAATCATTACTTCTAGTGACTTCTATTCCAAGTATAACTTTAAGAAGTCCTAGATCTACCATCTTAAATTCACTAGACAAGGAAACTTTTACATTCTTGATGCCATCTAGATCATTTCCTGTGAGTATAATGTCATCAACATATAAAACTAAGATAATGATCTTTCCATCATTACATTTGTAGTACAATGATGGTTCATAAAAACTTACAACAAATCCAATGGAAATAAGATAGGAATGCAACCTAGAGTACCATGCTCTTGGTGCTTGTTTGAGTCCATAAAGACTCTTCTTCAAGAGACACACCTTGTCTTCTTCTCCATCTTTGATGAAGCCCTCGGGTTGGCACATGTAGATTTCCTCTTCCAAGAATCCATTCAAGAAATCATTTGTCACATCAAGTTGGAAGAGCTCCCATTTGAAAGAAGTTGCAAGACATATGATTAATCTAATGGTCACAAGCTTTGCAACAGGTGTAAAGGTTTCATCATAATCTATGTCTTTGACTTGCAAAAAACCTTTTGCTACAAGTCTAGCTTTGTACTTATGAATGGACCCATCTTGATTATATTTCAATCTATATATCCATTTACAAGTAAGAGGCTTCTTTCCATAAGGTAAATCAACAAGTTTCCAAGTTTGATTTTCCATTAATGCATCAAACTCTACTTGCATAGCTTTCCTCCAATATTGAGACTTATTTGCTTCCTCAAAACTAGTTGGTTCTTCAAGCATAGTAGTCAAGAAAGTATAAGAGTTGAGTAGTTGAGAATCTTCCCTTTGCTCCCCTTTGTCACTATAAGTGAGCCTTCATGGCTCAATCCTTGTCCTTGTTGATCTTCTTGGCACCCTCGGACTTGGAATAGGTTCCACTTGGTCTTCATCTTCATGAAGCTCCTCCTTGGCCATAGCATGATCTTTGACAAGTTGAGTGTTGTTGGAAGTCACCTTTCCTTTGGCTTGGAGAGATTCATCAAAAAGTACATCTCTGCTAGCAACAACTTTTTTTGTAATAGGATCATATATCCTATAAGCTTTCTTACTTTCACTATAACCAACAAAGATGCCTTTGAAAGAAGTGGCATCTTCCTTTTTCCTTGTTTCTAAAGGAATATGTACATAACAAGTACATCCAAAAACTTTCAAATCACTAAGATTTGGCTTTTTGCCAAACAATACTTCATAAGGTGTAAGTCCTTTAATGGCACTATTAGTCATTTTATTACAAAGAAAGTTTGCACATAAAATAGCTTCTCCCCAAAATGAAATAGGAAGAGATGCATCTAATCTCATAGCTTTAGCACACTCACATAGTGTCCTATTCTTTCTCTCAGCTAATCCATTTTGTTGTGGAGTATATGTACAAGTAAACTCTCTCTCTATGCCATTAGTTTCACAAAATTGTTTCATCCTATTGGAGATGTACTCCCCTCCATTATCACTTCTTAATACTTTCAAGCTAGTATTAAGTTGCTTTTCCACAAGAGTTTTGAACTTTACAAAGGACTCAAAAACTTCACTTTTCTTAGACAAGAGATAAACCCAAGAGTATCTTGATTTATCATCAATAAAAGTGACATACATAAGAGCTCCACCATTTGATTCATGTGAAAATGAATGAACATCCGAGTGTATAAGGTCAAGAGGAGAGTTAGATCTTATCAAAGATCTCTTGAAAGGAAGCTTATGAGATTTGGAGAGTCCACAAGCTTCACAAAGCTTGCCACACTTAGATATGGTTTTGGGAAGTCCACTTGCTAGCTCCTTTGTCACCATGGTCTCCATAGCTTTGTAGTTAGGATGGCCTAACCTTTTGTGCCATAATTTCACTTGAGTGAGCTCCTCCCTTGCCATGTTCACACTTCCAACCATCACATTAGCATCCAATTTGAATAACCTCCCTTGCTTGAAACCACTAGCAATACATTTTTCATCTTTCAAGATAGAACATGCTCCATGCATGAAATGTACATCTAATCCACTATCCATAAGTTGTCCTACACTCAACAAGTTCTTTGTAATTGAAGATACATAAAGAACATTGTCTAGATCTACTTTTTTAGATGATCCTAGACATAAAGGAATGGATCCAGCACCTACAATCTCACATTCTTGATCACTTGCAGTGAAGATAAATCTCTTAGAACTATTGTAAGAAAGTAGATTAGAAAAGTAGTCTTTTTGGTGAGTCATGTGAGAGCTTGCCCCACTATCAATCCACCAAGTGTCTTCATTAGATGTTTTTGGTGAGGATACCATCAAAGATAGATTGCCTTCTTTCTCCTCCTCAATCACAAGATTGCCTTGATTGTCCTTCTCTTGGACATTCTTCTTCTTGTAGCACTCGGATGCAAAATGTCCCTTTTTTTTCACAAAAGAAACACTTTAGCTTCCTCTTGTCCTTCTTGCTCTTGCCTTTGGAACTTGATGCTCCATCTTTGTTCTCCATCTCCATGTCTTGAGTCTTCTTGGATGGAAAATTCTTCTTCTTTCCTTTCAAAGAAAAGTTAGCTTTTTCATCACCATCATTCAAAGATAAGGAACTCATCCTACTTTTGATATGAAGCATTCTACTCTCCTCACTAACAAGCACACTTTGAATTTTTTCAATACTAGGAAGTGAATCTTGAATAGCAAATGTCTGAACAACATTGGAATAATCATCTCCTAATCCATTCAAAATGATTTGAACTGATTCATCATCTTTGATTTTATCATCTATAGAAGATAACTCCTTATTCAAAGATTTGATCCTAAAGACATAATTTTGGGCACTTTCACTACTTCCTTTCATGCTTTGAAGGATTTGATTCCTAAGCATGAGTATCCTTGAAGTGTTCTTGGATCCATAAATGGCTTTTAATGAATCTCATGCCTCTTTGGATGTGGTACAAAATGAGATTTCTTTCAAAAGTTCATTACTTACATTCATTTTTATGCAATGTAATGCAACTCTACATCTCTTTTTGTACTTAGCCAATTCAACTCCTCCTTGAGGTTCTACTTCCACCTCAAGTACTATGTCATAAAGATCATGAAGTACAAGCAAAGATTCCATTAGAACTATCCAAGTAGCATAATTAGTGGATGTAAGTCTTTCACTAGCTTCAAGCAAAAAACCACCCATTGATGCCATTTTTGAATGTGAAAAAGCACTAGAAACTCTTATGGTTTCTCTGAGAGATCTGAACCTAAAGCCTTCTAGCAATTTAGAAAGCTTATAGACTCAATCCTATCACTCATGAACCAATCTAGAATGATGGAAATTTAGATTCTAGTCTCAAACTTGCAAAATCATTCCTTAATCTATGATTTTTAGCAATTTCTCTCTTCAACCTCAACATACACTCAAAAAATCAGAGAAGACCAATTAGTGCACCTAATTCAAGCTTCAATTTTAATTTTTTGGCTGATTTAATCCAAGAACTAATCAAGGGATTAGATGCACTATAGAAAATGCTTGATTTTGCACTAAAAATCAATCAGATTGGGTATGTGAGTCAAATTTTACAAATTTTTAAAATTTCTCAGTCAAAATTGGAGCTGTAAAGACTCACACGTGTGAAAAGGGTTCCTACAGTCCACAACAAGATCTGGACCAAAAATTTTGAGGATAGCTATCAAATCCAACTCACTACACAAAATTTGACCAGTTTCCAAAAAATTGCTAATTTTGGCTTTGATTTGGATTAACCCTATCAATTTCAACAAAACCTCTTATACTAGGCTCTGATACCATGTGCAAAAAGTACAAAAAGGACCAAGTGTGGATCCTAATCTGATCCTCAAGAGGGATTGGATGTCAGATTTACTTGATCTATCAATCTACATCAGATTAAGATCAATCTAGATCAATTCTAGACACAAAATCCTAACAAGAACAATCATTAATTGAAGGTAGGTGTACTTTTTGGTTTCACATGTGTGAAACACTGTCTGAGTACGGACTCCAACCTTAAAATCAAGTATACATTGATAGAACCTCAAAACAATCGAAATAAATGTAGACAAATGGAGAGAATCACTCAAAATTGCTTCCAAAACCAAGATTGGTGTCTCACAATGATTATGGCCAAATGTGGCTCTATATATACAATAAGTGAGAGCTCGTGGTACTGATCATCCCTTTGATCCCACATGTGTGAAGGTGCTTTGTCATATGATGATTCATCATGCAAAACTGACAATTGGACAAAACCTTCCATTTTGAGCACTTTTGCTCCATTTTCCTTCTATATGGAGATCTACTTGGAAATCTTCTAAATGTCAAAATTCGTCTACTTCAGCTTATTCCACACATGTGAGCTGTCCTCTACACGTGATATGACACCTAGCCAAAGGATGTGGCTGATGCAATCAATAGATTGATGTCATGTGTCATATGTCTAGAAAACTAGTTTTTGGCCATTTTAGCCACTAGAACTTGAATTAAATCATATGTACAACATATATAATTATGGTACATGACAAGTACACTAGTTTCACACGTGGGAACAGGCTCCACACATGTGTGTTTATCTATATACAAGATTTTTGGCCTCTACCAGGCTTATTTTTGCATTTTTCACAATTGGATCTAGATTTTCAAAAAACTATCTCAGATCAGATCTGCTAGATCTATTCCATTTTTCACGAATTTGATTCTATATTGTGAAAAAGATTTCAAAATTCAATCAATTGATACTTCTAAAAAATGAAAACTTTCTCAGAATCCAAATCTAAATATATCAAATTTGTCCCAAATTTTGACAGATCACAATCTGGAAAATCAGAAGTTAAAAATAGAACTGGCGAAGGTTCCCTAGGCGATGATTGGCTCGACAAAAATTCAACAGTGCTATTTTGGGAAGAAAAAAAAATCTCTGATCAACTTTGCTGACAATTTCTATGGAAATAACCTTTGCCGAAATCTTAGATGCAAAATCTGAGACAGATAAAACTAGGGTAAACCCGACGAAAGTTTCTAACACAAGAAAATATAGTTTTTGTAGTTTGGCGAAGGTAAAAATCAAGATTTTTTATGATCTGGACAAGAAGAATATTCATCGAACTCAAAAATAATATTTTACTATAAATAGAATATTTGGAAACTTGACAAAGGATCAAGTGCAATACTGGTATTTTTGCAAAAGAATGACTTTTTTTTTTTGGCAAAAATATAGCAATATGACAACTGATCTTCTGAAAATCCTTTTATTTTTGGTATTATTCTTTACTGACCTGGCAATAGATAGATCTGAATCACACCTATGCACAGTGAATCGGACGAAGGTTCTTTTTCTGTATTTTTAGGGTTTTGGTGATTTTTTGGTATTTTTTGATAGTTTTTCTGATCTTTTTGGAAATCTGCTGGGAATTAATCTTCGCCCTTCAAACTGAAAGTTCTATGATCAAAACCAAAGGTTTTTGCAACTCGACGAAGGTTTACTGAAAGAGGGCAAAAAGTTATCAGCTCTGATGATGATTTTTGTCTCTTTTTGACCAAAATCTAGCAGATTGACTAATTTTTATTGTTTTTTCTGATATCTCAGATCCAAATAGATCTTAAGATTGGTGATCTGAATAGCTTTCCCTGTTCCACAACAATCAGATTAGATTTCAAACAAGAAAATCCACTCAAATCAAGCAAAATCACTCCCAATCTAACCCTAAATGCATATCTAACACTATTCATGCCACGACAAGATGCCTAATGCAAGCTAACCATCCAACAAACATGTTGAAAACTGAAAAATTGGCATAGCTCCCCCACAACGGCGCCAACCTCAAACCAAGATCTAGTCAATCCAGCATCAAGAGACGAAGTTAGTTGTCACACGTAGGTTCGTTCCCATGAGAGTGATTTCAACATGAATGGAGGACACACAACTAACTCTAACATCCATTAACACTACGCATCCACAACAAAGATAGCTTACCATTTCTCTCTCATAAAAAGTATAATAACTTACAATCTCAATAACAATCGGATCCAACAATTAGCAAAAACCAAAGAAAGCATGAGAGATGGAGGAAAAGTGATAGAGAGCAAGGACATTCATCAATCCATTTTTGAAGAGAACCGATCTACTTTATTGAAATGAGAAAATGAACATGTGTAGGAATTTGAGTTGGTCTCTTTTTATAGTAGAGGGGAGGACCCTGGCCTCTGAATCCTATTGGTCCATTTCTGCCTTCCTAATTATTCAAATTTAAAAAAGAGTGGGAACCATCCAAAACCCAACTTGACATTTAGGCCCGGCGACATTAAAAGTCTCGCAAAAAGGCCTAAAGTCCTTTTATTGACTTGTAACTAATCAAATAACTATGTGATCATCGGGTTGGACTTACACACGCAGGGTGCCAAATCCCTCTCACTTATTGACCAGGGTTAGGGTTGCCTTGGGATCGGCAAACCCTCCAACAAAGTACTTTTCTCTTGTGGTCGATAAACTAATCTTCCAAAAAAATGACATTTCTGCTCATGAAGGTCTTCTAAGAGTCCAGATTGAAGAGCTTGTATGTCTGATGGTCTAAGGAATAGCTGATGAAGATCGACCTTCTGTTGATGTTTTTCAGCTTCCTACTTAGATCAGCAGGGATATGTGCATAGGCTATGTATCCAAACACTCGAATATTTGTGAGTGATGGCTTCGGGGGTCCACACCTCATAAGGTGTCTAGCCATTCAGGGCCTCTAAGATGGATTGATTTTGAAGGTAGGTTTCTATAGTAACAGCTTTTGTCCAGAATTTCTTTGGAAGAGAGGCATGGGCCAACATGCTCTTTGCACCTGCGATGATTGACTGATTTTTCCTTTGAGCTACACCATTGGACTGAGGTGAGTAGCTGGCTGAATGTTGTTGTAAATGTAGTAGAAACAATGGCCCACCTATGTGCTCATCTGCTCACGCGTTTTGCATGCGTAGTGAATCAATATCTAAGATGGCTCGAACAAAGCAGACAACTCAACAGTTGGTCGGATAGGCAATCCACCAGCCCCACAAAGAGCACTACCACCACCACTACCACGAAGGCCAAGTGGTAGACCTTGTGACCCTACATGGCTTAAGGATATCCTCCAAAGGATGAACAATCTTCTAATCCCCAAAGCTCACATCCAGAGGTGCATCAAGGATGTGACTAGACAACTATTAGCAGATGTAAAGTCGACCGTGTCTGCAGTGGAGGTTGTGCATGCAGCTTATGAAGACTTTCAAATCAAGTTTTTTGCAAATACATGTATAGCAGAATTCAGTGTCAAACAGCTGCAGTTGGCTGTTGTGAAGAAAAAGAGGTCTACAGCTCGAAAGAAAGTTAGGGTATTTTTTTTCTGCAAGCCCAAAGAAGATGAAGGATCCCCCCCCCCCCCCCCTCCTCCTTCCCTATCTCCTTGTAAATCTCCTTCCAAATCTCCTCCTAAATCTCCTTTTAAATCTCCTAAATTCCAACCTACATCTTTTTTTTCATCTTCTCCATACGTGTTAAAATGATATTGCATATTGTTTTTTGGATATGCTTTGTTCTTATACATAAGCATGTCTGTTTGTGAAGTCTTCTCAAAAAACAGATTCTGTTAGCTGCAATTAATATACTATATACAATGCCAAATCTTTTTTCAATTGGCTTGGACAACAAAAACAGCCTTCTAATCTACGATAGGTAATATATTCATTTGATATATTGTATACTTTTTTTTTTCTACTTTATGATATATTTTTCTGAAACAAGTGTTTATCAATTTTAGTTTTTTGTAGTTTGTCTGTCCGTCAGTCACACCTCAAGAAATAATGCACTTTCGGTAGGATTCAATCAAAATTATTGTGGAAATTTCTATTCCTATTACTATTTCAGATAGTTTGCTGAGGATTCTTGATTCTAGAGAAATGGATGTGGAGATTATGAACCAAAAAGTTGGTATTGAGACGAAGCAAAAGAAAGATGAAATACAAGAATAAAGATAGATTGGTCACCCTTCATGGGGATGAGCTAAAATGTATTTCAAATGTACAAAAAAATTTATACGAATATATTGAGTTAAAATTATGATCTTTTATGCGTCTACAATTTCGATTGTTGTTGCTATATCTTTGCATTTCATGTGCTCTTCTTGCCTTGTCCTTATTTGCACACAAAAATTAAAATCATTATAACATTCAGCATCTTGAAACAATAACAAATCAAAATTCAAAAATTGCATATTGCATAACATACCTTAACACTGTTCAACAAAAATTGATAGTATTGCGAAAGATCAAACTGCAACATGTCAAGTTCCAATCAAATGTGGTTGAGACTCCAATCTTTCTCGACCTCAATTACAACAAGAATATTTTCATTTCTTTTCACTGTTATTTGAAGTTGCTCTTATAATACAGTAACAAAGTTAGCATTTGTTTTTCTATGTGATATCTAAATGTCATTGATGAATTACATACTTTGCACTCAACTTGCTCATTTTGTTTCGTGTCCCAACGATCATTGAGCATTGCATCACTCAAGTCCTTACAAACAAACATTGTTTTCGTGCACCAAATATTGCATTTGAAAAAAAATCAACAAAAATAGTAAAAGGTAGATACCAACTTAATCTATTATTCTTTGAACCAGTACTACATTTTAATATACTCTGAATATCCATATAGATTCTAGATCAAAAACTTTCTAAAATTGCTGAATCTGGTGAAGTCTATTCCTCACTTGGAAAATTTGGTAGAGGGTATGGCTCTAATCTACCCACCAAACCATTTTTATCAAGAATATAGGTGTGATCATATAAAAAAAAAAAAAAGTCTCGACTTTAAAAAGGATTTACTCCTACAATAGATTGAACTGATTGTCATTCAATGAAATTTGATGGATATAAATTTGCAAAACCAACAAAAATATCGTGAGAGAAATTTAATATTAAGGAATTTGCTAATACTGAAGAAATTTAATCTTTGTGAAGATAAGGATGCTAAACCAAAACTTATGTGATAGATTTGCCAGCTTTACAAATACAGATAGCAAAGTATGCTGGCAATAATGGTGGTCCAATCACAATCGTTAGCTCTGCCAGACGGGAGTTTTGAATATCGCCAAATCTTGGCCGGGAAAGCCAAAAAAATTTCCATATATCAAGCATGGTAATAGTTCGTCACAGATGTACACAATCTATTGGGCCACTTGGACTTTGATAGCGTGAAAAGTCAATGAAAGCATCTTCACAAAGGGCCCATTTTGAGTTTTAATATCCCCTAATGCTTTCACTAATGCATGCTAGTTCATCACTCAAAGCTTTATCTCTCAAAACAAAAGCATGAGCACCTTCATCCTTCTTTTGAAGACTTTGAAATTTTTGCCTCCTTAGGGTTAGGACCCTAGTTGTAGACTTGGACTCATAAGCCTTCTTCAAAGATTCCCAAGCCTCACTTGATGTTGTGCACTTACCAACTTCCTTGAGAAGTTCATTAGTCACATTCATCTTGATCACATGTAAAGCTTTCTTTGCCCTCTTGTCATACCTCAATTATTCTTGAGGTGCCAAAGGTCTCTCCTCCACACCTACAACAATGTCCATCAAATTATTCATCTCAAGCAAGGATTCCATCCTCACCTTCCAAGTAGAATAATTTGTTGAGGTACGCCTATCATTGCCTTCCAACATGAAGCCACTCAATGATATGATCTTATCTTTGAACCTATTCCAATGCACTTAGCACTCCCTTGAAATTCATCAAATGGAACTCAAGAAGAAATTACAAATATATGAAAACAATCCAACCTCTCCTTTTTCTCTTTCTAGCAAATCCTAGCACATAGAAGGTTGATTTCTTGATCACAATAGATCTAAACATACTATACAATATTGTACTTCACATGTGTGGAAGCAAGATCAACCATAAAATCAACATTCTACACATAGAAAACCAAGATATCAAGAGAAATACGCATGAGATGGACATAGAAACACAAAAGATGAATTCTCCACAAAGAAATAAACTTTGATGATAATATATCCACACATGTACAACTATTTATAGCTTCCAAAATGTCATCTAGCCACTTGTCCCAAACTTGACCTAATTTGGAAACTTCTAGATACTTCATCAAAAACCTAGAAATTCTAGTCTAGATGCAATGTATCAAAATTAGCCAATTAGAATGGGTCCAAACTTGAACTCATCCACTTATCTACTTGCCAAAAATAGTACCAACACTATTTAGGACTTTATTGACAAATATGAACCTATCTCGAAATTGAGATTTCATTTTGGCCTCCAAAAATGCCAAATAACCAACAAACTAGCTGACAATTGTTCACAATTTGAACTACTTGTTTCTCTGTCATGAGCATGATGAGGAATGGCTGAAACCTCAAAAAACATTGGCCCTTTATCCAAAGCATTTTGAGAAGTCAGTGCATCAAAAACTGATCTAGGTAACTTGATATCTCCATCTCCAGAAATTGGATCAACTTTAAAAAGTCTGTGGAAACTAATGTCATCCCCCAATTAGACATCTTCCTCTTCTTCTTGTTGAGCCTGAAATCATCATCGACAAACCAAAATATCATTAGAATCACAATTTTGAATCTTCCGCCACCCACAACTTCATAATGCTATAAATTGAATCATCCGTAGAAGCTACTTAGGTCTTTGATTACCAATATCCTAGTACCAAAACATAGCTGACAAAATAACACATAATATCGGGCTATCAACAAGCTAAGCTTATATGAAAAACTTAAAAGGTACCCAAATTTGCATGAAATCTTCCCAAGTTCCACATGTATCATTGGAAAAAGGTAATAGATACCAAAGACAAGCCTTGGCAAAAGAGGTTGACGACAAAATTTAGTCTTTAAACTGTAGCCAATAGGTCCAAATCATAGCTGCAAAAATACTCATACCAACTATCTGTACCCGTAGCAAACAGCTACTTGTGGGGAATGGGAAAAGGTATACAGTCTGTACATGGGTCGTATAACAGATAATCACATTGGACTAGTGCTCGTGAAAAATATGTAACTCAGCCATATACGGAATATAAAGAACTAGAATTAGCCTTACCAGTACCTCAACTGAAGATGAACAAGTACTACAACAACACATAGAAGTTCAAAATGTACCTAGAGTCTAGAACAAGCTAGTTTGCAAAATCAAGTAGGTAGACATACTACAATGGAAAGACTGTATCTCTTTTTCGGAAAACATATATCTTTTGACATATATATGGCAAACTTTTGCATTCTTTAGATACTCGTACGCCTGTGTGGCCGAAAATCATTTGTGGGCATATTAAAGTGCTTTGGCAACATTGAAAGCCTCACAAGACACGATGGATGTTTCTATCTTAGGGTTTCCAAGCTTAAAAACATATTGAAATGCCTTCAGATATACCAAAGGTATGCAACAATAGGGTGTTCAATTGGAAGCTTCGCGGACTACGAATGACACGACAAATTTCTAGAGACAGAGATGACAAGCAAAAGTAGACATGAAAAATAGACTTAGCATTCAATCAAGCAAATAGTAAGCTCCAATTTTCGCTTGGACAATTTGCTACTTTGAACATGAAAAACATCAAAAATAAAAAAATAGAACTAAAAAACGTCAATCTTCATTTATTTATTTTTGGCGGGGGGCCACAAATGCGATCATGTCCCAATTGGGAGACACACCCAAACAAACGTAACGGGAAGTAGGCCAAATGGTTGCGTCCTAATTGGGAGAGACACCCGAACGGAGAGAGAGATGTGAATTTTAATTATGATGTGGAATTTTCTCCATGCAAAGAACCCCTAAATGGGTATCTGGTACCCTTATGAAAAATAGATAACTTACTTAGAATATTTACATGTCAAGCTTAAAATGAGAAAAAACAACATTTTTTTTTTTAATTCATGTGAATTAAAGCCAAAACACAGGCACACTAATGTTTCATATGATTGCTAGGTCTTCCTTGCAAAGCAAGCCAGGGTCAACAGGTGTATGTTTTTGAGGGTGACTTCAAAATACAAGGAAAAAACAAGTATCTGGCATTACGTATAACGAAGTCAGTTAGTTACATTGCATGATTGCATTTTGATTATTTTTTTTTTGTTTCAACTTAAAGTGCCACATCATTGATAGCTTGATGCCCTTTATCAAGACCAAAAAAAAACACTAAGCCAAATCTTGCTAGCCATTCGACTTCCTTTCTTCACCAAAAAAACACAAAATCAAAGTGCTATTAGACTTCATACTCAATTATCGAATGGTGTTGTAGAGAAGTTAATGCAATAGTGTCCAATGTGATATTTTTTAAGAATGGGGGGTATGTTGCAACTTGCATTGCTTTTTCTTTTGTGTAATGGGACCAGGGAAATGGATTCTTGATGACCTTGGAACATGCAAATCCTACTATGAAAGATGAGAAGTCCGTTTCCCTATGTAAAGCATGTGACCAAAATGGTGGGTTAGAGAGAGAGAGAGAGAGAGAGAGAGAGAGAGAGAGAGAGAGAGAGAGAGAGAGAGAGCACGGCCACATGACAAAGGTAGGACAGAATTCACACACACACACACACACACACACACATACATTGAGCAGGGCCACATGACAGAGGTAGGAGAGAATATTCACATAATATTCTCTCAAGCTACCTTCAAAGGCAGCTGTTGTTTGATCCCTCCCTCCTAGTTGTCTGCCCTATGAAAAATGACACCTATGTTGGAGGTAGGTGCGGTGTCGGAGGCAAGTGCTACCTTTGCACCTACCTCCGACATGTCGCTCACCCCCACATTTTCAAAGGTTGCCTTTGGAGGCAGCCTCCTATGTGTGGCCTCTCTCTCTCTCCCTCCCTCCCTCCCTCCCTCCCTCCCTCCCTCCCTCCCTCCCTCCCTCCCTCCCTCTCTCTCTCTCTCTCTCTCTCTCTCTCTCTCTCTCTCTCTCTCTCTCTCTCTCTCTCTCTCTCTCTCTCTCTCTCTCTCTATATATATATATATATATATATATATATATATATATATATATATATATATAAACTTATGTACAGTTTTGCGCATGGGTATGGGTGCACCATGCATGCTCCTCCCCTCACCCATGCGGCTTTTTCTAACTAAAAAACTTCGGGAGGAGGATGCATGTATGGCCCCATTCCCCAATTCAAACGCGTCTCTCCCCCTCTCCCTCCCTCTCTTTTCTCTCTCCCTCCCTCTCTTTTCTCCATCTCTCTCCCTAGCTTATTTTTTGACCCCACACACACAGTTACGAATGAGAGCAGTATTCAGGTATTGGAATGAGGATTCAGTGGCTTTGTTCACACTATAGCTCTGATGTATCAATGCAGCTTTGATGTATCAACAGTAAAGGTGGATTTCAATGAGCAACGATGCCTATTCCATACTCCTTTACCAATAGCAACGGTAGAGCACCATGTAATGTCTTCTCTGTCACCGCTGTGAAAGCATCTGCTCAACGATGAAGGTTAAGTGACTTTTTATAAATCATTCATATTCAACGATGAATAGCCTAACGATGAATATCCTGCAATTGTGGGCAGTGACTCTTTATGGGCATCAACTCTCGCACAAGGACAAAAACATGATTTTATTTAGCACTGGATCGATAGTGACAAATCACGGGCAGTGATCAGATCCGTAGCCGTAGAGGACAAGCTCACTCTCAGATCATAGATGGGTCAGTAGATCCTCCATATGCGGCGATGGAGAGGCCTATCAATTGACAAAAATTTGCAGCAAGCAACCCTCAGGTACGATTAGTAGCACGGAGTAAGTGTGGTGAGAATCTGAGATGCTTCAACATTGATTTCAGCTATGCTTCAGGTGAAAACAACAGAGTGTTGATGTTGAGTTAATGCGCCTAGAATGTACTTCAAATGGTAGATCAAGGCTAACAACAGAGCGTGGAAAAACAATATGCGTCAAGTGAAAACAATAGAGTCAATCTTGCGTAACAAAAATGCGCTACAACACGGCACTTTAGGTGTGCTTGAAGGACCAACAATCGTGGAGAGTAAATTTGCTTGCGATGTGCAACAAAAATGCGCTGTAGGTGCGCTTCAACATTACACTTGGTTGTGTAGTGCATGGACTAGCAACATAGAGTATGCTTCAACATTGGTTTTAGCTGCGCTTCAAGTGGAAACACCAGTTGGTCAGGTTTGGAACTACACCCGCACATCAAGAGTCTGCTTTAAATATTATAGGTAATAAGATCCAGAGGAGAAGATGACAGCCACTTCATGGCACACACCTCCTTCTTCTCTTATAACTTCTGTTACATTTCTTTATAAAACAACAATTCATCTCCCATGCGATCAAAGAACTCCCTCCATTACATACATTCACTTCCCAAAAATTGGATCACTTCTCTCACAACCAACCTCAAAACAAAAATAACCTTCTCTTTTAAACACAAGAAGTGCATCTTTGAAAGGGCCAAAGCCTACTTCATGAAGGCCACACGTCATCTGAAAGCTAAAAGTGACATTGGCTTTTCAATATGAAGGGTGGGTAGCCTATCAAATTCTAAGAATTTTTATTGAGTTGGATTCTGATTTCTGAGTCTCCATTTCTGGTCTTTAATCTGTCCCCTCCTCTTTCTTTAATCCTTTCCAATCCTTTTTTTCCTCAGTTGATCCTTGAGCAACAGAAACCTGTTATATATTTTAGATCTTCAATTTCCAGAGGCCTCAATCTTTTGCCTCCTGATTCCAGATCCTGAGATCTGTTTTTTGGCTCTCTTTTGTTTGTCTATGCCTGATTCCAGATCTTGAGATCTGATTTTTGGCTGCATTGTGTTTGTCTTTTTAGTTGTAGTTTTCTGTTTGAGCAGCAACAGATTTGGCTTGTGTATCTTCCTTGCAGCCTCAAGAAATGAGCAGATTGGATTCTGCACTGTTGCAGCTGAAGAAAATGACCAGATTGGATTATGCACTATTGCAGCTGCTTTTCACAAACTATATAGTCTATTTATTCTCACCAATGACCCAATTTTTGTTTCAACATGATGATTTTTTGTTTTAGCTCTTTTCTGGATAAAGATTTCATCTTTTAGCTGTCTTTGTTCCTGAATAAATATTTCAGCTTCTAGCTCTCAAGTTTTTTGTTTCTGACCAAAGATTTCATCCGATTTGCTCGTAATGTTTTGTTTCTGACTAAGGATTTCATCTTTTTGTTTCTATATGAGGATTTCGTCTTGTAGCTCTCAAATTATGAATTATTTTTTCCTTGTGAGAAACTTTCCAATTATGAAAGAAAATTGCACTGCACATGAGCTACATAGCAGGATCATCACCTTTAGAATCAATTCTGTAAGTTGAGTTACAACAAAAGCCCCTTCTCAAAATGCCAGGCCCTCAGACATTTTCCAAATCATCCACCGCCCTTCTAAGCAATTTTCCCAAACCTGCAATGAAGCCAATGGTTTCAAGAAAAGATGATTTTTCAGCTTTTGACAGAGACCAAAACTGGCATTACCAGGCTCCAAAGATTTGTCTCAGAAAGTTGAGAGTGATCTGCACTGATCCTGATGCCACAAAATCATCAAGTGATGAAGATCTTAGCCCCCATGTTGGCCGATTCACCATAGCCAATCCCACAAGGCATATGCTCTCTAAGTCAACTAACAGTATAGATGAAATAGTACACTTTCCTCTACTAGCTCATCTCAAAAAAAGATGTTTAGGCATTTTTGACAATCAGAGCATCTTCGTTGAGAAACCTTTTGCGAAGGAAAATTAAAAGAGACTGATGAAAAAACAAATCTCTCAAACTTATTTCAAATTTAATTTTGCTCTCATTAGAATGTGCAGGTGTTTGAATGTGCAGGTGCTTTGATGTAGGAAGAGGGTGCAGGAGTTGGATACTTCCACCAATATGGTGATGTGCTGGTGACTTGGAATATGGAGATGGAGCGATCTTTGGCGATGGTGGAAGAGCTTTTGGAGATGGCGATGGATGAAGCATTATTGGAAATAGAGATGGAGGGATAATTTCTGGAGATAGCGATGGAGGGAGCAATTTTGGGGATAACGCAACAGCTTTTGGTGGCAAGGTTGATGGCGATAGAGTTAATGGAGGCTTGGATGGTGAAGGTAAGAGTGCAGGAGGTGGCGCTATTTTGGGAGGAAACACGGGCACAGGAGGATGAACAGGAATCTCTCTCTCTCTCTCTCTCTCTCTCTCTCTCTCTCTCTCTCTCTCTCTCATCTGAAACCACAAAGCATATAATTGTTTAGGCGGTGTTTTCTTGGCTACCTTCAGCAGCGAGAGAGTTCCTTCTTTGGGTTTGGATTTGGGTTTGCATTTGTTGATCCATAGATATGGGTTATGATGCTGCCTAAGGGTTGCTGTCAATAGTTCTCTTCATAGTGGCTGCCGACTGTGAAGTAGGAGGCGTGTGGCTCATTAGGAAAAGATGGCAAAAACCTAGCCCTAACATAATCTAGGATATTTACCATAAAATGTAACCTGGGATTCTAACCATCCAGTGTCACCAAACAAAGTTCGTTTTTTAGACCGTCTGTTCCATCCTGTGTTGCACACCAATATGAACCTACAACACTAAATCGGACTCCAAAGAGTTCAGTACTCATAGCAAAACGTGCGTCCAAACCAAAAACCCTAAACATAGTTATGGGATTCTAGACCCATCGAGCCAGGAATTGGTCACAATCAATGACGGGAGGTGTCCACAGGTTTGTGGGCTCGACATGAACCCACAGGACCATTTGCAGCCCAATTTCGACGTTGTTTGTCTGAAAATGCCCTTTCTATTGGGAGGAATGCCACTAAATGGACTACTTTCCAACATTTTTGAGAATTGGTCCACTATTGCCGAACAGAGTCCATTCATCAGACCCTCTGTTTCATCTTGTGTTGCACGTCGAGACAAATCCACAGGACTAAACCGGACTCCAAACGGTTCAGTACTCATAGCAAAACGTGCGTCTGAACCAGAAACCCTAAATGTAGTCCTATAATTCTAGGCCTGTCGAGCCAGGAACTGGTCGAATTAAGCCAAAAACGGTCAGAACTTCAGACGGGAGGTGTCCACAGGTTCATGGGCTCAACACAAACCCACAAGACCATTTGAAATTCAATTCTGAAGCCGTTTGTCCAAAAATGCCCTTTCTGTCGGGGGGAATGCCCCTAAATGGACTACTTTTCTACATTCTCGAGAATTGGTCCAGTGTTGCTGAACGAAGTCCATTTTTCATGCCCTCTATTTCGTCCTATGCTACATGCCGAGATGAACCCACATGACTAAACTGGGCTCCAAACGGTTCAGTACTCACAGCGAAACATGCATCCGAACCAGAAACCCTAAACGTAGTCTTGGGATTCTAGGCCCGTCGAGCCAAAAATTGGTCAGATTTAGAAAAAAATCGTCAGAACCTCGGACGGTAGGTTTCCAGAGGTTTGTGGGCTCAACTTAAACCCACTGGACCAGTTGTTACTCAATTCCAATGTCGTATGCTTGAAAACATCCTTCGTGCCGGGAGAAACGCCACTAGGGCACAATAAATGGACTACTTTTTATCATTTTTGAGAAGTGGTCCAGTATCGCCGAACGGGCTCTGTCTTGATGTTGTTTGTTCCATTCAGTGTTGCACGTCAAGACGAACCCACATCAACAAATCATGCTCCAAGCAGCTCAGTATGCACAGAGAAACATGTGTTCAAGCCGAGAACCATCAGTCGCCACCTAGATCGGCCGCCACCTAGAGCCAGGAACCCACTAGACCATCGGCTGCCACCTAGAGCGGCCGTCATCACCCGTCAATGACATACTGAATTTTCAAATCATCGGCCATCACCTAGATCGGCCGGCATTGCCCATCAACGACAGGCACTCTTTACTAGTATATATATATATATACATATATATATATATATATATATATATATATATATGCACCCATGGGCCATGAGAGTCACACTTGGGTGGGGACCACTTATGGCCTAGGTCTACAGCATGGACATCATCTTATAGGAAGCAGCCATGATAGATGGCAGTTCAGGAGTTAACCTGATTTCTACAAAGCTATGTGCAAAATGGGGCCTTACCAAGATCAAGCCTGCGACTTTTGCCATTAAGCTAGCTGATTAAACAACAGTTCGTCCACGAGGAATGGTTGAAGATATACCTATCAGAATTGTGGGAGTACAGTTTGTCATTATTTTTGTAGTAATGGACTTACCAGATACGCCAAATGTCTACCGAGTTCTATTGGGACGTCCATGGTTACGAGTTGTGCAAGTAATTCATAACTGGGGTACCAGAAAAATCACTTTTGAAAATCATGAACGTGCATTCAAAGTTGATCCTACAACTTGAACTATCAAACCAGTGGTTTAAAAAGAGGATGATAATTCATCAACAACGGATCGTACTTGTGATCGTGCAAAGAAAAATTTGGTAGTTCATTACGAATCTCATACGGATACTGTCAACTGAATGAAGCTCTTGCAACGATTGATTGTACAGCAAGATATATGTGTCAACAAGATAATCAGTCAGATTTAAGTGAGATTTCATTACTAGATCAAACTTTGGATATGCCAATCACATTTTCATTGAATGTGCTGAACGTAGCCTGGATATCAATGGAACCTATACCAGATTCGATTGAAGAGGATCTCATACCTGTGAGTCATGCCTTGACTTATGATGGCAATGTAGAACTCAAAGATGAGCAGATTCTAGATCATATGGATCTGACCATATTTGGAGTGCATAATGTTCCTAATGAACCAACAATAAAACCGCCTAAAGCAGTTATATTGAAAGAAGACAGGATCATAGGATTGAAAATGAAGAAGCAAGCCAAGCAACATTATAATACGATCCTGAAATGGGAAAATACGCCTCAAAAGATTGATTCAGAGAATGTTCCACCCTTAGGGATAAAGGCAAAGGAAAAGCCAAGGATGATTCTACAAGTCAGAATTCTAGCAAGACATCATCTTCTCAAAAGTCATCACCTCCAAAATCAATTCCTGCTAAGAAGGCTAAGCGAAGATCCAAGACAAGTATCTGAGATATGCTATCGCTCTCATGGGAACGAACCTACACGTGACAACTAACTTCATCTCCTTGATGCTAAATTGCTTGGATCTTGGGTTGAGGATAGGCTAGGAAAGAAACCCACTACAATAATGGATTAGGTCGTAGATCATAATGGCCAGTGGGCCATAGTGAGCTGGCATCCATCCAGGTCGGTCTTCCCAGAAATTTACTTGCTATAGGGTTAGGGCAAGTCTTTAGCTTCAAAACAAGTGGGACAATTAACTGTCTTTCACTTGATAAAGATGGTCGGACAATATCCGATAAAGATTGTCAGATGATGTCCGATAGTCGGAGTCACATGTAAGCGATTTCTGAGTATTTCTGCAGACTGTGTAACAACACGAAGAGAACTACAGAACTGGATAATAAGTGGATGAAGATTAAATGATCAATTAGTCGATAGTTAGGAAAATAATCCAACACCGTCCTATTATCTATTTTTGACAGATAAGTTCTGATAGAGGCATTCAAACATTCAACATGAATACAAACTGATATGAAAAATAGCACTTCTATATAAAAGGGTGTTGTAGTAACAATGATATCAGATCACAAAACAATTATGCGAGGCACGTGATCCTACTTACAAAAGCTAATGAATGATATCTTTCAGTATCTCTTTACTCTCTCTAAAATGATCACTAACTCTGAGGAATCAGCTACTAGAAGATCGCTTTTGGTCATTTGATTTCTATGAATACATTGATTGATCATTTCCTTCTCTTCAAATGCTCAAATGCTTATATAGCTATTAGAAGATCTTTAGTTATTCTAATTACAGTTTAAAAGATCAATAATAGCCCTTGTACATGATTTGTAGATCGGTTACTAGTGCATCGTGAAGATGTCAAGAGGTACAACAAAAGAATGTCCTTCGTATGAGTCAGGAGCGTGAAAATGTGGTGTCGTTGCAACCGTAGCTTGTCCATAGGAGCGTGAAGATGAAATCATATGTCAACAACAATTGTTGACTTGGCGGTCCCCTTCGGTCAACTGCCGTTCGTTCACTTTGTAGGTGACCGTAAGTGATAAGTTATGGTGTCTAGCGATGCCTTTGGCTTCCTTTGACTATAGGCTAGAGTGTTGCGGTTCGTTGACTCCATCTGTTGGTCTTCGTATGTGAGTCTTTGCAGACTTGTTGCGGTGCATTGTAGTCTTCGCTTCATTGACCATAAGCAAGGCTATACGGTGGTTTGGCAGTTCATTCAGTTCAGAACTTGAGACCGTATGTAGTCGTAGGTGAGACTTTTGCGGTTTGCTTCAGTTTCTTTCGTAAGTAACCGTAGGTAGGATACTTACAGTTTCTGGCGATGGGTCTTCGCACGTGACCGTACGCAAGCCTTTGCGATGCGGTTGCGGTTCTGCCTGTTTGGACTTTACGTGTACTTATGAAGACTGTGTAAAAGACAGTGTATTTTTGTAGAATGCTTGAGAGAGGAATTTTCCTTAAGAGATGAAGGGGGTGAGGATGAGTAGGAATAAGATTAAACTCCAACAACAAATTCGTTAGTGTTGTTGTTAGTTTTGTAGATCCAAAGGTGTATTGTAGATGATTTTTTTTGTGTACTTTGTATTTTGTTATAGATGCTGATTTTATTTTGTGAATCTAGATTCTCAAATCCACATTTTTTTGTTGTGGATCCAGATCCAAAGCAGTCAAAATGGCCATTGAAATGAGCCCACCTACTGCAGTAGATAAAGCCACAGCTATTTCCAAGGCTATTCCAAGAAGGCATGAGAGATGGAGGAAAAGTGATAGAGAGCAAGGACATTCATCAATCCATTTTTGAAGAGAACCAATCTGCTTTATTAAAATGAGGAAATGGACATGTGTAGGAACTTGAGTTGGTCCCATTTTATAGTAGAGAGGAGGACCCTAGCCTCTGAATCCTATTGGTCCATTTATGCCTCCCTAATTATTCAAATTTAAAAAAGAGTGGGAACCATCCAAATTGGAGGGCAACTCAACTTTATTCACTAACTTGACATTTAGGCCTTGCGACATTAAAAGTCTCGCAAAAAGGCCTAAAGTCATTTTATTGACTTGTAACTAATTAAACATTTATGTGATCATCGGGTTGGACTTACATACGTAGGGTGCCAAATCCCTCTCACTTGTTAACTAGGGTTAGGATTGCCTTGGGATCCACAAACCCTCCAACAATATCCCCCACCAAAACTGGTGGCGGTCGCACAACACCTGCGAGATGCAGTTATTGGAGACTTTTATTAGCTTCATGACAAATCTTTACTAAATGGTACTACACCTTCTCCATAAAGTCGAGACGGGCATTATTGAAATCCAAGTTATGGGGCAGAAAACAATGATGGGCTCTTACAATCCACTTTGAGGTCATCCAAGATGTGAAGTGTGTTTCCCAGGAGCCTCTCATCATTGTTGCACAAAAATATAAATGAGCAACCGACAACTGATCTTTGATATTCTTTGAGGCCATCGGCTTATTTGGATCGAATGCTAGAGGAGGGAGACAATCGTCCCATCTGGTTGCCACTGATGCCAACAGAGTTAGATCTTTTGCAAACAGTGCTGATTGTCGCACTGTCGGATCTGGAGAGTGGACATACTCTCGCTGGTACGCTTGTAAAGCCCGGTGGAAATCCAGTGATATTGTTCAGCTTTAGAGCTGATGGATGATTGGCTAATTGGGCGTATGGATTGCGATTCTGTCCATAGCGAATCTCAAATCTTTCCATTTATTCCTTCTTGGCATTGGCACATAATAAGGATTTACCCGCAATTGGCGAGGGCTGGCCAATAACTCCTGATTGATTCCAGAGTTTCTAAAAAATGGTAATTCTCCATGCCGGTTGCTCTCCCAATGCAGGTATTTTTTTTCACTTCTTTGTCGGCCTCTATCTCGGAGGTCTTGAACTTAAGGACCCATCCACCACGTGAGGACTCATGCGGATGTTGCGCTAAAAAACCTTTGAATCTGGTCCTCGACGTTGATGGTTTCTTTAGCCTTTGCCAACTCAGTTGAAGCTACTCCTTTGAACTTGTCAAAGCAGCCTTAAAATCTCTAAAGGGTCATTTTTTATGTTTTCACTTTCTTGAACAAATACTCGATCTCCATCGGAGTGACCAAATGATCTGGTAATTGCGTTTGAAGATACGCATCACGCTTAAGGGTGGTTGCATCTAATTCACCTTGTAGATGTGTGCGATCCTACTCCGCCATCTACAATTGACCCTTTAGCAGTTGTACCTGTTGCTTTGCATCCTACACGGCCTTGTCCACCTGATCTTGTGCAGTTGTCAGGGAATTTTGCAAGGAGCTGACATATCCTTTGAGATGATCAGCCTGTTGTTGTGCCATCTTCTTTCCAGCTTCAGATTTGTCTTCGTGCTGCTTGGCCATCTTCAATTATAGATCCAGCTGGACAATCTTCTAGCTGATAAGAGTGTTCTCCGATCCCAGATCTGAAATTCTCTACTCCATTTCTTTTTTCTTGTCAAGCATAGCCTGGATCACTTGCGCAAGGCTTGAGACCAAACCAAGAGCATCACCGGAATCTACTGTCATGGAGGCAATAGCAGTAGGAGGACCCGATTGTACTGTCCTTGGTTGGCGTGAAATAGGTGCCGATACTTCTTCTTCTTCAAAAACATCTTCTTCCTCGAAACCCTCAGGCATGGTGGTGTCGAACTGCTTCGGTGATTTCACAACTTGGTCGACTCGAAGTGTGGCTGGGGCATCTTCAGCTTGAAGTTGTTGGCTTGAGTCTTTAACACTGACAGTAGTGTCATGGATTTGTTCGAATCCTCTTCCAGGGGATTGGAGTTCAAAGGGCACAAGGCTCTGGGACATTTCAAAAATTTTGGCGGCCCCAAGGGGGTCAAAATCATTGAACATATCCATGAAATACTGTGTGTTTGGTGAAGTAGCTTCAGTGTGTAGGGGTGAGGCAGCCTGGGCAACTGTGATGGGATAGGTAGCCCCAATGGTCACAAGCTGTCCTTGTGTGGAAGCAGAGGCAAGGGAAGCACCAAAAGTGGGGGGAATAGGAAGTTTAGTGCGAACAGCAGCAGGGGACGGAAGCGCAGTTGACGTTGTATGCCTAGTACGATGTCGTGACACGAAAGGCGTGTCAGGAATGACGATCTTGCTGCGTGGATGACGTTGACTATGTGAACTCGAGGCCTGGTGGGACGACTCGGCCGGTGCTCCTTTGTAGACCAAAAGCACAGAATCCAGGTGAAAGCCATGGATTTTGTTTTCCATGTGAGAGGTGGCTAGAAGAGACAACAAAGAGCCAGCAGCGAACTGCTGCTTAGTATTGCTCTTAATAGCTTGTTTGAGCTCATCAGAAATAGTCTTGAACCAGTTATATGGTTCAAGAGGGGCTTTGGCTAGCTTGGTTTAGGACTCAACTATCTTATGGAGAATCTGTGAAGCGATGCAGTCTTTCTTGAGGTTGCCAATCATCAGGAAGTTGTTCAGTAGCTGGGCAGCAGCGTGGATGGAAGGCTCAGCGATGGCATCAACAAGGAGGTATCTGTCGTTGGTCCAGTGTGCAAATCATTGGTGAGGTCGCTATAAGGCTTTATGGCTTGTTTGGCTTGTTTATGATTGGGTGAGACATGTGTTCTAGATGTTATACCTATGGCAGCAAGGGCGGCCTCAGTGATGCGCACCTTGTGTGTTGCTCCCTAAAAGGTGATATAAAATTTGGATTTCTCTTCCTTCCACGTACTAAAGGCAAGAGTGATGAAATCCATGTTAATTCTCCCAAAAAAGGCTCTCTCATGAATACCCATTGCGGTAAGTAGAGGCTCCGCAAGGGTCATCCATTGAGTGACCATGCTTGTGCTAGGAAGTATCATGATCTCTGTTGCAGATGGGACATCATGATGAATAGTATAACATGGAGACTGGGACGTATCTGTGGAAGACATGATGATCAGAAGGAAAAGTAAGACGCACGAAAGTATATCAGAAAGCAATTCAGAAAGTTTGGAAGGCTTTGGTCATGGAAAAAATTCGTAAGAGCTTCGCTAGCACAAGTGAGGAATGAATCGAATTCAGCCAACTTATAGGTGAATTTGGTGAGTCCATTACACTTTGATTACTAGTTTGGCTGGTCAATTCTGAACCAAAATTTGCAGGCATGTACAATACTATGAAAATAGGATATAAAAATCTCGACGAAGGTTTCTGGGGACCTAAACCTATCAGTTGGACATTTTCCAGGGCTGGTGAAGGAAGAACCTTCGCCCAAGAGGGTTCTTCGCCCAGGTACTGTCATAAATGTATTTTTTTCAAAATCTGAATCTACGGCCAATTTTGACATTTTAAGACCATCTAGCATGTCGGCGGAGATTCATAATCAGAGTAAGATGTTTGGCGAAGGTTCCCAAAATGGCATACTACTGATCATTCACCTAGCTCAAAAATGGACTTTTACTGGAAAAGAACCTTTGCCCACCTCAAATTAGATAAATTTGAAGTAGATGTACAGTCTGAGAGCTCAGCGAAGGTTTCTGATACTGTATAGGCCAAATCTGACTAAAATAGTGATTTTCAAGTCATTTTTCATCAAAAATATTGTTGTTCATTTTTTCCATGCTGATGACTTTTTCTCGTTAGTCTTTTCTCAATTTTTTTTTTTAACTATCTTTTTCACAAAAAATCTGAACAATCAAATATTGAAAACAACAAATTGAAAAACAAATAAAATAAAAAATCCTTGAGATCAGGCTTGTTGATCTGGCGGAGCCGGCTGCCAAAACTTGCGTAATCAGCTGCCATTCACCAGAGTATCAAATCATTTTCCATCCAAGTGCTCAAGAATTACTGTGCCATAGTTCATAATTTCCTTCACTTTATACGGGCCTTCACCGGTAAACTTCAATTTTTCCTTGATCAGCTTGGTTTTGTACATCAATGCAAGACAATTGTGCCATGCCTTGCGGCGGGCTTTCTCTGCTGCTAATGCATGAACTGCCATCAATCGAGTTTCACATAATTTGTGCAACGCTTCATGACGGAGTTGTAAAGACTTATCATCATTTAACCGTTCTGTTGCCGCTATGCATAAAGATATGATTAAGAATTTAATTGGCATGACAGCATCTTGACCATAGACCAGTTGAAAGGGTGTTTGATTTGTACTATTTTTGTAAGTGGTTCTGAATGTCCATAATAATGTATACAGTTTATGCTCCCAATCAGACCGACTCGCTTGAACTGTCTTTGTCATAATGGTGTAGAGAATCTTATTGGAAGATTCAGCTTGGCCATTCTCTCTGGGATAGTAAGGAGTACTAAATCTGTGTATAACAAAAAAATCTTCCAGTAAACAATTTATTAATTGATTAACAAAGTATGTACCCCGATCACTGACAATCTCAATCGGACATCCAAATCTGATTATAATATTTTCATAGAGAAACTTGGCCGTAGATTTCGCATCAGCAACTTTGACAGCTTTGGCTTCAACCCACTTGGTCATATAATCAGTTGCTACGATAATGTATCTGGCCTGAGATCCTTGTACGGCAGGATGAATAGGACCAACATAATTCAGTCCCCATTTTTCAAACGGTGCTTGTCATAAAACCAGATGCAAGGGTTCATAATTCTGTCGAGTAGGCCGTCATGCTCGCTGGCAAACATCACATGTCTGAATAAAAATTTTTGTGTCCTTATGAAGTGTAGGCCATCAACAACCTGATTGCTAAAGTTTGTAAACAGTAAAACTGTAGAAAAGTGTCCTCCGCCCGTGCCATCATGTAAAAACATGATTAAATCTGGTATTTCATGCGGTAAAACACATCTTCGTAGAATATTTTCTGATCCACGATGATACAATTGTCTTGCAATCAATTGATAAGGTTGAGCCTTATGAATCAATTGTCTCTTTTGTACTTTTGTCAAAGAGTCATTCGGTTGTCCTAACATCAGGTACTCAACAATCTCTGCTGCCCACTCAGGTACTGCTTCTACATAGAACAATGCATCATCTCATAATTCATCATCCACTTCAGTATTAATTGGTGCGGATTCGATTCATGAAACGTGATCGGCTAGATAATGTTGCTTCCTCTTTTGAACCATAATTCGAAAGTCAATTCAGTCAATAACAATAACCATCTTGCAATACTCTAGTATTGCATGTCTTGTTTACCAAGTAAAGTAACGGCTGGTGATCTGTATAAAATGCAAAGTGCGTTTCCATGAGATAGTGACGAAATTTTCGAACAGAAAAAATTATGGCTAACGCTTCATGTTTTGTTGTTGAATAATTCTTCTCCAGATCTGTAAGCTATCTGCTTGTAAATCGTATAGGGTAATCCTTCTTATAATCATCGGGCTATGTCAAAACTGATCAAATGCGTATTTTGAGGCATCCGTATGAACATGAAATTCAATTGTCCGATCTGGAGAACGCAGTATTGGTGCTAAAGTTAATGCTTTTTTTAACTTTTCAAAGGCCTTTAATGCCTCTCCTATCCAAATAGAAACAATAGTCAGTTTGTATATAAGTCGTGCTAAATTCGCAAAGAAGATAATAAATATTCGATAGTAGTTCGCATGACCCATAAACACATAAACTCCACGAATTGTTGTTGGCAGTGGCAATTCCACAATAATCTTGATCTTAGAATAATCTGTGGCAATACCATGTCTCGATATCACATGTCCAAGCACAACTCCGTGGGAAATCCATATCTGGCATTTTTCTGGATTTAGAGGAATCTGATATTTGCGACATCTTTCAGATACTCTCTTTAATCGATCCAGGTGGTCTGTATCTATACTATATGGACTCCCAAGTCATCCAAGTAAATTTTAAGAAATTTCTGTAGATAATCTTTAAAAGCAAATTGTATTACTCTTTGGAATGAACTTGGTGCATTACAGAGTCCAAATGACATTACTTTGTAAGCATAGGTTCTCCATTCTGTTGAAAAAGTGGTTCTGTGGTGATCTGTAGGTGCAATCTTAACCTAGTTGTATCCACTAAATCCATCCAGAAAACTATAAGCTTCTGCTCCAGCAAGGCGATCCAAAATGCTTTCAGTAAAAGGTAATGGAAAGTGATCCTTTCGCGTCACTTTGTTCAACGCCTTGAGACTCACACAGATTCTCAATTTCCCATTCTTCTTAGAAACGATGACAATCGATGAGATCCATTCGGTATGCTCGATCGCATAAATGAAATCGACATCAAGCAATCTCTAAAGTTCTTTCTTTATCAGATCCGCAACATTAGGATTACAACGATAGAACTTTGTAACCTTTGGAACTACATCAGGTACTAAAGGTATGGTATGTTCAATAACTGACATCGAAATACCCTTCAGATCTTGATAAGTCCATGCAAAGCAATCTTGATACTTAATAAGTAACATGTGGAGTGCTTGATATTGTTCAAGATTAAGTTGTGATCCAACCTGTATAATCTTTTCCGGTTCTCTTGGTTCAACAAGATTCATTGGCTGTGTCCTAGCTGGGCCCTCGTAAACATCTTTCAATTCTGACACGTGTTCTTTAGGTTCACAATGTGCTTTAGGTAACATGATAACCACATCATCTAATGTATAACGTTTAAAATGCTCGGGCATATCATGCTGGACTACATCTGCTTGTTCTTTTTCGAAAGCATGAATGGAAGATCCACATCTAACTCTAACATCCATTAATCCTAAGCATTAACACTACACATCCATTAACACTATGATCCACAACAAAGATAGCTTACTCTTTTTCTCTCCCCACCTTCTCTCTCACAAAAAGCACAGGAACATGCAATCCCAATAATATTCAAATCCAACAATTAACAAATGCAACAAAAGCATGAGAGATGGAGGAAAAAGATAGAGAGCAAGGACATTCACAAATCCATTCCATAAGAGAATCAATCTGCTTGTATTGAAATGAGGATATGAACATGTGTAGCAAACTCAAGTTTGTCCCTATTTATAGTGGAGAGGAGGACCTTGGCCTCAAAATCCTATTGGCCCATTTCTACCTCCCTAACTATTCAAACTTAAAAAAGAAAGGGAACCCATTCAAAATTGGAGAGAACCAATTTGAATTTGAATTTGAACCAATTTTAGTGGGAGACCCAACTTCATTCATTGACTTGACATTCAGGCCTGTGACATTAAAATTTTCACAAAAAGGCCTAAAGTCCATCTATTGACTTTCTAATTAATCAAATCTCTATGTGATCATCGGGTTGGACTTACACACGCAGGGTGCCAAATCCCTTTCACTTATTAACTAGGGTTAGGGTTTCCTTGGAATCCGCAAAATCTCCAACAGTATCTCCCACCAAAACTGGTGGCGGTCCCATGACACCTGCGAGATGCAGTTACTGTGGGCTTTTATTTGCATCACGTCATATCTTTACTAAATATATTCCACCTTCTCCATGAAGTCGAGTCAGAAGTGTTGAAATCTAGGTTGTGCAGCAAAAAAAAAACGATGGGATCTGGCGATCCACTTTGACGTCGTCCAAGCTGTGAACCAAGATTCCCAGGAGCCTCCCACCATGGTAGCACGAAAATACAATCTTGCCACTAGCAACTGATCTTTAATACTATTTGACGCCATTGGCTTATTCAGATCGCATGCCAAAGTGAGAAGGCAACCATCCCATCGCGTTGCAATGAATGCCAGTAGAGTTAGATCTTTTGCGAACAGCACTGATTGCCTCACTGTTGGATAGGGAGAGTGGACATACTCTCGCTGGTATGCTTGTAGGGCTCTCTGGAAATCCACTATCTCCCAACTGTAAGGTTGGTGGATTATTTGGCCAATTCAGCGTATGGATGATAATTTTGTCCATGGACAATCCCAAAACCTTCCACACATCCCTTCGCGACATTGGAATGTAGTATGAATCTACACGCAACTGGTGAGGGCTGGCCACATAGCTCCTGATTGATTCCGGAGTTTTCTCAAAAATTGTAGCTCTCCAGACCGGATGCTCTCCCAATGCAGGTAGCTTATCCAACTCTTTGTCGGCCTCAATTTTAAAGCTCTTAAACTTAATGACCCAACCACCATGCAAGGACTCATGGGGATGTTGCGCTAAGAAGCTCTGGATCTGGTCCTCGATGCTGATTGCTCTTCTGGACAATGGTCTGGTCCTTGAAGTGGATGGACCTGTTTGTGTTGCCTGTGGAACTGGCTGAACTTCTTCTACTTCGAGGGCTCCACCTTGTTCCATGTCTGAATCCAAACCGGTATCCAATTCTACCATTTCCTGTTGTTGAGGCGAGAATTGTGGCATCAATGGAACTTGGATCTTTCTCCTGAGAAGTGTCTTCAAACATATTTTTTGAATCATTGACAGTCTCAAATCCTCTTCCGGGGGAATGGAGTTCAAAGGGTGCTAGACTTTGGGACATGACGAAAACTTCTGAGGCCCCAAGGGGGTTGGAATCATCAAACATGTCCATGAGATACTGAGTATTTGGTGAGACTGCTCTCGTGTTTGGGGGTGAGGCGGCTTGGGCAGCTGTGATGGGAATGGTGGCCCCAATGGTCACAGACTGTCCTTGAGAGGAAGCAGAGGCAAGGGAAGCATCAGGGACGGGGGGGAATAGGTAGTTCAGTGCGAATAATAGCGGGAGTGAAAGCATAGTTGAAGATGTCTGACTAGTCCTTTGACATGACGTGGGAGGCGAGTTAGGAATAGTGATTTCGCTGCGTCCATAGACAACACGGAATCTGCAACAAACCCACGAAGCCTGTCCTCCAAGTATGAGGCGGATAATAGAGAGAGGAGAGGGCTAGCTGCAAATTGTTGCTTGGTGTTTTCCTTAATTGCCCTCTTCAACTCTCCGAAAATCGTCTTATACCAGTTATAAGACTCGAGGGGGCTAGATCCTATCTTGTAGTTGGAGTCAACAATACATTGTCAGATCTGTCAGGAAATTCGTTCCTTCCTGAGGTTGCCAACCATCAAGAATTTAAATGTCAAGTTAGTTAATAAAGTTGGGTTTCCCTCCAATTTTGGATGGCTCCCACTCTTTTTTTAATTTGAATAATTAGGGAGGCAGAAATGGACCAATAGAATTCAGAGGCCAAAGTCCTCCTCTCTACTATAAAAAGAGACCAACTCAAGTTTCCTACACATGTACATATCTTCATTTCAATAAAGCAAATTGGTTCTCTTGTAAGTTTTTATACTTTTTATGAGAGAGAAAGGGAGAGAGAGAAAGAGTAAGCCATCTTCGATATGGATCTTAGTGTTAATGATTGTAGTGTTAATGCTTAGGATTAATGGATGTTAGAGTTAGATGTGGATCTTCCATTCATGCTGAAATTTGAAATATGCTATCGCTCTCATGGGAATAAACCTACGCGTGACAACTAACTTCATCTCCTTGATTCTAGATTGATTAGATCTTGGGTTGAGGATAGGCAAGGAAAGAAACCCACTACATACGCAAGTTTTGGCAGCCTGCTCCGCTGCTTTTATTTTGCTTGTTATTCAATTTCTTGTTTTCATTACTTAATTGACAATTTTTTTTGGAAAAGACAGTATGAAAAAAAAAAAAAAGGTAATGTATGGAAAGACTAATGAGCAAAAGTCAGAAATGTCATCAAAGTAGGAAATAGTTGAAGGCTCTCTCTCTCTCTCTCTCTCTCTCTCTCTCTCTCTCTCTCTCTCTCTCTCTCTCTCTCTCTCTCTCTCTCTCTCTCTCTCACACACACACACACACACACACACACACACACATGTGAAAATTGTCAACATTTCCTAGCTAGTTTGAGGCCTAAATTGGCTAAAATTGTAAATAGTTTTGGTTCTGGAGTTTCACACGTGTGAACCAGGCCACAATGTTTTTATTTACTGTATTTTTTCAGTATGATGAAGTGTCAAACTTCATACCCTTCAAAATGAGACCATTTTGATGTATTTTGGTCATATAAGCCATTTTTAGCTATTTTTCCTATATAGGGAATATCTAGGGTCAAGTACCTTCTAGAGAGAGGAGAGAGAGTCATCTTTCTCATCCATAAATAGTAGGGAAGTCGTGGAGAACAGGTTGGAGAAACCTTTTGTATGCTTCATTGAGATCAATAGATCATTGTCATTGTTTCTTCCTCCATTGAGAGCATTGTTGTGTGTATTGTCTTCAAGCTATTGTGTATGATCTTAGGTGCTTTCCAAAAGTGATAGGCTGATGTATTATGGACTGTATAATGCTATTTTGGGCCGCACTTGATGTTTATGGAAGTTTCCATTTGTGATAAATGCTTTTTGATCAAGTTCTTTGCATTCTAGGTAGCATAGAATGTGTTGCCAATTCCTAGCTTATGTAGTTTGGAGTGCAAGCATTCAAGCCAATGATCTTGGAGTTTAGATCCACTTAGGATCTGTATTTTTCACATGGTATCAGAGCTGGTTGGCTTCTATTTACAGTAAGTATTCCATTTTTGGTGATATTTGGATGTTTGATCAAGTTCTAGCATGATTTTGCATTGCTTTGTTGATCAAATCTTACTAACCTTTGTTTTGTGAGTTGAACTTGTGGATCAAAAGCATATTTCAAGTCTATTGAAGATCAGAGGCTGAAAAGAAACTATTTTGGATCAGATCATAACATCTAATCATTTGTGATTGTGAGGCTTGTGCATATTCAATACTAACAATGTTCTTTTCAATCCTATTGTTGACAATCTCCATTCTTGGATGAACACTCTCCTTAAGTGGATGAAACTTCTTCTTAAGTGGATGACAAATGCTCTTTTGAGTGAGTTGTAATTCTCCTAAAGGCTGAGCAAAGCTCCCATTTGATGAAAGATCCCCTTTTTTGGGTGAACATATTGTAAGCTCCATTGTGAAGAGCATATTGTAAAGATTGTCATCAATTTTGGCATAAATTTTGGTGTACTTTGTTGAGCATGTAAGTAACTCTCCTTATGTAATTTGATTGGAGCATTTGCTGGAAGGTGTTAACCATTATGCAAGTGTGTTTTCAGGTTCTTAACAGGTTGAGGAACATTCTCATGTGAAGTGATCTTAGATCTACATCTAAACACCAAGATTTGACAAGATAGTGAAGCTAGTCTTGTGATTCACTAAGTGTGCTCATTCGTTCACCTCTAAATCTTGTATTTATCACTTGCTGGAGTTTATAAACTTTTAGAAGTGTGGTTTACATGTGGTTTTACAGGTTGAATCAATATCTTAGTGTGTTGATCATGTGTTGATCAAGTTTGTTCATTACTAGGTAATCTTGGCATCCTAGTTTTGGGTATTTTCTAAGAATGCAAGTAACTCTTCACACCATAACTTGATTTGCTCACTTGCTGGAAAGTTTGAGAGCTTAAGCAAGAGTGTGTTCAGGTTGGTTTGATTTTGTAATCCATTCTTAGTGTGTGCAAAGTGTTGCATGTGTTTCAATCTTCCTTTCTATGCTTGGAAACCATCTAGGTTCAAGATAGAAGTGTTTTAGGGTCCTAAATCTTCATAGATCTCTTTATCTATCATTTGTTGAGAGAAAAGTGAGTGCTAAGTGCTTTAGGACAGAACCTAAAAGTTGAAGAAACATTAGAATCATGGCTTCCAATGGTGGGATCATGCTAGAGTCTAGTGAAAGGTTGAGTTCATCAAACTACTCTACTTGGAAAGTGAGGATGGAGTCCTTACTTGAGTTGAATGAACTCATGGACATAGTTGCAGAAATTGAAGAGAGACCTCTCACACTTCAAGAGCAACAAAGGTTTGATAAGAAGGCCAAAAGGGCTCTTCATATCATTAAAATGAATGTTACAAATGAACTTCTCAAGGAAGTTGGAAAGTGTCAAAGTGCAAGTGAGGCATGGAATGCCTTAAAGAAGCTCTTTGAATCAAAGTCCACATCTAGGGTATTGACCCTAAGGAGACAAATATTTTCTAGTAGGCAAAGAGAGGGTGAAAGTGCTCATGCATTTATCTTGAGAGTTAAGTCCCTAAGTGATGATTTAGCATGCATTGATGAGAACATAAAAGATGGTGAAATAGTCCAAGTTATGTTGAATGGTTTGCTAAATGAACATGCTAACCTTGTGCAAAGTTTTGCCATTCAAAGAGTCTTGCCAAGTGTGGTTGACTTGCAAGAAATCTTATTGGCTGAAGAACATAGGTTGCAATCAAAGCTTGATGGTGCATCCTTGCAAGGTGGAGGTGAAGAGACTTTCTTCACAAAAGGCAAATTCAAGGGCAAAGGTAAAGGCAAAGGGAAATGGTCCAAAGGTGGTAACTTTGATCATGATGATCACTCTTCCTCTTCCTCTTCTACTAAGAACAATAAGTCAAAGTTCAAGTGCTTTTATTGTGGGATAAAAGGTCATTTTGCAAATGAATGTTATAAGAAGAAAAGAGAGCAAGGAGAGAGGCAAGGAAATCTTACAATAGATGAGGAAGAACATAACACATGTGAATCACTTGTTATGACTTCAAGTTTGTTAGCCAACATAGATGATAATGATCCTTGGTGGATTGATAGTGGAGCCTCATCTCACATGACAAGACATAAGGAATACTTTACATCCTTATTGTCTTATGAGGGAGAAGGTAACATCATCTACACTGCAAATGATGGTCAATGTGACATCAAAGGCATAGGCACTATTCCTATTTCCCTTTCAACAAATAGGAAAGCAAATCTTGAAAATGTTTTGTACATTCCTTCAATCACTAAGAATTTGCTTAGTGTAAGTCAAATGATTGACAAAGGACTTGATGTGGAGTTCATTGGAGATGCATGTTTGATAAGTAAATGTGGATCCTTGATTGCTCAAGGTAGGAGGCATGGTAAACTTTTCAAGCTTGATGCATGTGTGATCTCTAATCATGAAGGATGTATGGCTAGGGAGCAATTGACAAACCAAGAAGTTTGGCACAAGAGGTTGGGCCATCCCAACTTCAAATCTTTGGAGGTAATGGCAAAGAAAGAGCTTGTTCTTGGTCTCCCTAAAAGTCTTGTTGCAAACAATAGTGTTTGTGAACATTGTGCCTTGTCCAAATCTCATAGACTTGCTTATTCTAGATCTACTTCTAGATCTAAAGAAGCTTTTCAACTTGTGCATTCTGATATTCATTCTTCTAGTACAACTAGCAATGGTGGGGCAAAGATGTATGCAACTTTCATTGATGACTTTAGTAGGTATACTTGGATCTATCTTCTTAAAAGTAAGGATGAAGTGTTTGCTGCATTTGTCAAGTTCAAGAATGAAATGGAAAACCAATTCAATACAAAGATCAAATGCTTAAGATCTGATAATGGAGGGGAATACACCTCAAATAGGTTCAAAGACTTTTGTATAGCACATGGGATTAAGAGGGAGATGTCTAGTCCTAGGACTCCACAACAGAATGGAGTGGCCGAGAGGAAGAATAGAACCCTTTGTGAATGTGCCAAGGCAATGAGACTACATGCTAATCTTGCTAAGTCTTTTTGGGGGGAAGCTTTAGCATGTGCTAACTATCTATGTAATAGATGGACAAGTGCTTCCTTGGATGGTAAAACTCCTCATGAGGTTCTTTATGGTAGAAGGCCGAGTGTCAAGCATTGTAGGATCTTTGGATGTACATGTTTTGTCAATATCACACTTGATGATAGAACTAAAGAAGATCCTTCATCAAAGAAGGGTGTGTTTGTTGGCTATAGTGAAGTAAGCAAGGCTTACAAAGTGTACATTCCTTCTACAAAGAAAGTTGTCATAAGTAGGGATGTCATCTTTCATGAAGAGAATGTTTCCAATGTTGTTGATGTTGATGTTGATGTGCCTACTAATCATCATGATGTGCAAGATGTCTTGGATGAAGATGGAGATGCCACTCCAAAGCAAACTTCAAGGAAGACTCAAAGGCAAAGGGCTAAGCCATCAAGGCTAACCTATGATGAAAAAGGAAAGCAAGTGGTGGACAACTCTAACTTTGCTTTTCTTACCTCTTTTGATGAACCAACTTGTGTAGGTGAAGCAATTCAAAAGAAGGAATGGATCCAAGCCATGGATCATGAGCATCAAGCACTCATCAAAAGCAACACATGGAGGTTGGTAAAGCTTCCAAAGGACAAGAAGGCAATTGGTTGTAAGTGGATCTTCAAGATCAAGACAAATCAAGATGGATCAATCAACAAGTACAAGGCAAGGTTGGTGGCAAAGGGGTATGCTCAAGAATATGGTATTGACTATGATGAGACCTTTGCACCCGTGGCAAAGATGATATTTACATGGAGCAACCCGAGGGCTATGTTTCACATGATGAGCCTAATCATGTGTGCTATCTCCAAAAGAGTTTGTATGGGCTAAAGCAAGCACCAAGGAGTTGGTGATCAAATGGATAGGAAGTCAACAAGTGCCTTTGCAATCTATCTTGGAGATGGAGTGGTCTCATGGCTATCAAAGAAGCAACCAACTATCTCTCTATCTTCCACCGAAGCCGAGTACAAGGCATTAACAACATGCACCAAGGAGATTCTTTGGATCAAGAGGATGTTATTGGATCTTCACTTGCTGGAACCAGAGAAGACTCCAATCATACTTTGTGATAACCTTTCAGCCCAAAGCTTGGCAAGCAATCCTGTTTTTCATGCAAGGAGCAAGCACATTGAGATTGCTCACCATTTTGTGAGAGATCAAGTCATTGCCAAAGAGGTGGAGCTTCAACATGTCTCTTCAAAGGAGTGTGTGGCTGATATCTTCACCAAACCATTGGGAAAGGACCTATATTTAATGCATAGATCTAATCTTGGAATGTGCTCAAAGACTATGTTGAAACTAGCATCCAATGTTGAAGAGGGAGTGTGAAAATTGTCAACATTTCCTAGCTAGTTTGAGGCCTAAATTGGCTAAAATTGTAAATAGTTTTGGTTCTGGAGTTTCACACGTGTGAACCAGGCCACAATGTTTTTATTTACTGTATTTTTTCAGTATGATGAAGTGTCAAACTTCATACCCTTCAAAATGAGACCATTTTGATGTATTTTGGTCATATAAGCCATTTTTAGCTATTTTTCCTATATAGGGAATATCTAGGGTCAAGTACCTTCTAGAGAGAGGAGAGAGAGTCATCTTCCTCATCCATAAATAGTAGGGAAGTCGTGGAGAACAGGTTGGAGAAACCTTTTGTATGCTTCATTGAGATCAATAGATCATTGTCATTGTTTCTTCCTCCATTGAGAGCATTGTTGTGTGTATTGTCTTCAAGCTATTGTGTATGATCTTAGGTGCTTTCCAAAAGTGATAGGCTGATGTATTATGGACTGTATAATGCTATTTTGGGCCGCACTTGATGTTTATGGAAGTTTCCATTTGTGATAAATGCTTTTTGATCAAGTTCTTTGCATTCTAGGTAGCATAGAATGTGTTGCCAATTCCTAGCTTATGTAGTTTGGAGTGCAAGAATTCAAGCCAATGATCTTGGAGTTTAGATCCACTTAGGATCTGTATTTTTCACAACACACACTTACAAAATACAATTCTCTCTCTCAAATTACAAATCTAACATTCAATTCCTATCCAACATTATATATTTATCTATTATCTTAAATTCAAAATTCAAAACACACACACACACACACACACACACACACACATTTTCTCTCTCTCTCTCTCTCTCTCTCTCTCTCTCTCTCTCTCTCTCTCTCTCTCTCTCTCTCTCTCTCTCTCTCTCTCTCTCTCTCTCTCTCTCTCTCTCTCTCTCTCTCTCTCTCTCTCTCTCTCTCTCTCTCTCTCTCTCTCTCTCTCTCTCTCTCTCTCTCTCTCTCTCACACACACACACACACACACACAAATTACAAATCTAACAATCTATTCCTACCAAACACTATATTTCTATCTATTATCCTAAATTCTAAATCAATGCAAAATTCAAATCTCTCTCTCTCTCTCTCTCTCTCTCTCTCTCTCTCTCTCTCTCTCTCTCTCTCTCTCTCTCTCTCTCTCTCTCTCTCTCTCTCTCTCTCTCTCTCTCTCTCTCTCTCTCTCTCTCTCTCTCTCTCTCTCTCTCTCTCTCTCTCTCTCTCTCTCTCTCTCTCTCTCTCTCTCTCTCTCTCTCTCTCTGATTCAATTACTATCCAGCACTATTTTCATTTACTTTACACTTATCTATTCAAACACTTAACACTTAACACTATCTATTCAAATACTTATCTTTCCCCTCCTTAGTTATCTTTCTCCTCTTCACTTTCTATCACAAAAACAAACCTTTCAAAAAAAAAGAGCAAAAAACTTCAAAAACTTTCAAAAGAAAAAACTCCAAAAGCTTTGAACAAAATCTTCAAACACTAACGTCTAAGCATCAATCTTCAAGATCCAAGCTCCAAATGCAAGAAACGCTCCAAGCTCGCTTTCAATCGCTCCAACTTGCACAAAAAAAGTGAGAGGAAAGATGCAGGATTATGAGAAATCTCCAGAAAATTCATAGACGTCAAAATCTGATGACCAATTAACACGTCAAAATCTGACGTCCGTGTCTAATTAGAGCCCAGACATCGTATTCAGATTGCTGACATGGAAATTGGAATCTGACGTCCATGCCAGATGGTCCGTAATTTTGTCTTTTTTTTCTAATTCCATGCCATATCCACGTTAGGCTGTCGAATTCCGACATGTCGGATTCTAACATCCACTTTGAAAATAGGTTGCCACCACAATTTCCCAATCAGTGGACCTCCAGTTTTGGAATTTTTGCTTGGATGTCGGACTCCGACACGTCGAATTGCAACAGATCATAAAAATTTCAAAAATTCGTCATGGACGCCCACGTCGAAATCCGCGCGATATGTTATTGTGAATATGTAGTAGCATAAATGAATCTAGAATAAGAATGGGATATAGGGAGAAAAGAAATAAATCCAACATTTACTTTTCTCATTCTTAGGAATATGCATATATACACCTCCATCCAAACACACACAAGCCATCTACTCTTGGTTTTTTCGCACTAAATGTCTCCTCAGGAGTATGATTTTGTACAGCAATTGTAGAACTCCTATTTTGCAGCAAATTGTGGTGCATACTACTTCGGCCCAAAAAGAATCTGGAACTCCCATATATATCATCATATCTTTAGCGGATTTGACAATTGTACGATTTTTTCTTTTAGTTATCCCATTATGTTGAGATGTATGAACCTATTCAAATTGCTACTTGACTTTATGCTTTTTTTAGAAACTAATGAATGCAGTAGAGTGGTAATCACCCTCTTGATCAGATCTCAACACCTTGATCTTGGCATTTGTTTGGTTTTCTACTAATACCTTGAAACAATCAAATGCCCTTGATGATGTAGATCCATGTCCTTTTTGAATAATCATCAACAAACTTTAGGAAATAGAATACTCCACCGATTGACATTTTCTTCATCGGCCCATGCAAGTCCAAGTGTATTAGCTCAAGCACTCATTTGGCTTTAATTGCTCCCTCTTCTTCAAATGCTTCGCAAAGTGACTTGCCTAATATACATCCCTTGCAAACAGGTTCCTCCTAATCATCCAACTTTTCAAATGCTTCTTAATGTGACTTATCTAGTATACATCCCTTGCAAATGGGTTCTTTTTTATCATCCAAGCTAGCTAGACATATCACTATCTTCAATTTGTGCAGCAATTTCAAACTCAAGAAGTTTAGATTTCCCAAGCATGCCACAAGTCACTCTCAGAATATCTGGTCGTTATCAATCCATTATACTTGGAAACCACTGCATATATCTTGTACAAGCCACATGACTTGTCACGGAAACCATCATCAATCACCTTATAACATCGTTTAATATCCTTGACTTGACACTTCTTATTGCTAAATTCAACTTTTAGTGAAGTTGGTGGCTTGTCAAATTACTCGATTTTCTTGTGCTTCTAGATTTTAGTTGAGGTCTTTAGTTGGTTTGGCCTATTTAATAGCTACTTTTGCTACTTTCCTTTTTCACATGTTAAGGTTGCTCTTGCTTCAATGTGTGGTGTGCATATGGTTTGTGGTGCTTTCCCAATATCGATGGTGGTGTGGTCTCCCTTCTTGTTTGTTTCATTTGGTGGTGCTCTTCACATGGTCATATGGCTTTTCCTTTTGAAATGGTCAAATTGTTGGTTATATCACATGGTTTTCTCTTTGGTTGTTGTCATATTTTTTAATCTCTTAGCTCATTGCTTTCAATGCAATATTTCTATTGTCTTACCTAGGGCTCTTTGCCTCCAAAGTAGCATGCAAAATTAGTAAGCAATGCCATATATGAGTAATATTTTAATATACATTTTCTTCTCTCTAGTTGAAAATTTAAAAAGACTACAACCCAAATGCTAAAAGAGGATTGCATTGGCTAGCATATCAACTTCAAGCCTCCAAAATGGAAAGGAAGATAAACATGCTTATTTTATCATGTGTTTATATTTATTTTTTAATATCTATCATTTGATTGATCACCTCTTGTAATTATAAGCTTTATTGAGAAAGCAAACTCTTCTTGTGGATGTTATATCATAATGTGCAAGAAACTTGATGTACTTTTTATGGTTAATAAGGTCAAAATGATTATGTTAAAGGCATTCAAAAACATTCAGTGATACATCTATAAACTAATTTATAGGTGTAATTTATGATCACTAATCACCTTAGCAAAAACATAAAGCTGTACTACTCAATTCTATCAAGATAGAAGATGCATCATTGCATTGATTGAGAATTTTTGTTGATTTTAATTGCATCGAAAGTGGCGACAATATTATATCATACAAAAAAGGTTCTAGAACATTAACTAATTTAAAAATTAACGTCATCAAAAGTACTACATTTTATTTATTTATAGGTAAGGTGTATGATAATAGAATGGTATACACAATAACAAACAAAATCATGGCAACTTAGATACAACACACCCTACAATGAGATTGGTAGTCATGATAAATCAAATGAAAACACTAAATCATACTGCAAGAGTTGTATTAACAAGAGTTGAAATAAGATTATATGATTTTGAGTTAAACAAAGTGGCCAAAGAGTAGATAACCATAGAGATGATAGTATAGAAAGGATAAAGCCCAATCAAGAGAGAATAGACCAAAGGGGATTCGATAGGTTGATTCTACAATGGTAAAAGAGATGTGCTATAGTTTCTTTCTCTTCATCGCTATAGGAGTAAATATGATTAGTAATGTAAGACCATTTGCCAATTTAAGAGAAAGATAGTTTGTTGAAATAGAATTATGCAAAGTTAAAACTATCATTCAAAATATGAAAGTTCACATAATAGGAAAACATTCTTTATGAGTGGAGCATTTTTTTTTCTAGGAAACTTTCAATTCTACTTCATAATGAAACAAAAAAAAGAAGTATCAAGTATAACTTTGTATATGAAATTTCTAGAATCATATATCTACTTTTTGGCTTTTCTTAAAAGGAATCCCTACAATGTAGAAAAAAAAAATGGTCTACACGCATGTCTAAACCATCAACATCTTTGACACTCAAAAGGATTCAATACATTTTTCAATGATAATAGTAGTTAATAAATTGTGTTTTATATCACTAAATTTTTTGTCAATCGATAATTAGGACAAAAACAGTGGTTCGTGTCGTCTATCAATTTCAAAGAATACTTGCACAAGCTTGCATTTGCTTACATCATAGTTCATTAATTAATGTTAACATGCACGCGATTGAAAATATCTATGTAATGCTTTGGTGGAGCCCAAGCGTACCAACTTATACAAGTGATGGAATTTTTCAGTGGTTAAAGTTTTTAAAAAGCATGACAAGTAACGAAGACAATTAAAGTTGAGCTGAGTACTTTAAAGTAGTGCACACCTTTGAATGTACGAGTAAATCTATTATATGAATCATGCACTAAAAAGTAAAAGTTGTTTCCTACTACATGTTTACTATCCTTAAATTTATTGTATTACAAAAATTAAAGTGCTATAACTTTTCTACTTTTGAAAATATGCACATTTTCCCATAATCAAATATGCTAAGTTGTTAGTGTAACATAAGACACTAGAGAATATATAGTTTGGTTGTTGGAGTTTCAACATATTAATTCCACGTATGGTTCATTTAATACTTGAGTAGGGCTACCATTACCATGCAAATACATAATTTTACTAGGCAACTAAAATGTTACTCAAAATATCGAACTCAAACCAGTAATGAAAATGAAGAACATAAATTAAAATAGTTTTTGTGTGGAATATTTGATAGCCATATTTAGCCTATGCTTTGAAATATAGGGATTGCCTTGAAATTTGTTGAGTATCCAAATGAAATAAGTCCTTTTTAGAAATGTGATGAAAAGTTATAGTTGAAAAATCTTATTTTGATTATCATTTTCTGAACTACTAATAAATAAATAAAATGTCCATCAATTCTTATAATTATAGACCTTCTGCTATTTCAAAAAATAATTTGTTAATTAGAATGCCATTTGTAGTGTTGTATGTGAAAATAAGTTAAAATTTCATGTTTTTTTAGGCTCTTAGAAAGCTCATGGCTTGTTAGTATCATCCTAATTTTGTTTTTCATGGTGACATCTTTTCCTCTCCCAAGTGACAACTTAAATCCATACCCTTTTTGGGTGAACATACATTGTACATCAAAGTTAAAAGGATCCCCCCTTTAAGGAGACCAATGCTATTGAATGCAAGAAAGACAATTAAGAGCATGTTAAGTATCAACACGTACAACTGAAGGGTTTATTTTGTGTATGATATGTGGACAACAATGCAAGAGGACCCTTCCAAGTCATTGTTTTTGCTAAGATCACAAAATTTTATGTTCACATGCTTATTGATATCTATAACTGTGTGTGAGTTCTTGCCATTTAAAATCATGTGCTTCTTGACATTTCAATATTATGGATGGGAGTCGTCATTGTTGGAAAGGAGGTTGTCACTGTCGTGATATACTTATCTTAAAGGTATGGATATGTAGCATAAAAGATTATCATTCCCCAAAGAGACTGCTTATTGTTGTAAATATAGATGATTTTGTCTCATTTATTTTCCTTGGTACATAAACTGGTTGTCAACCGACATTCGATGAATTGGCAACCAGTATCACCGATTAAGATGTGGTTTCAATCATGCACTAACAAAAAGATATATGATCCCGACAATTCTTATATCAAACATATTTCATTAGTGATTAGAGCATGACTTATCAGACAGACCGATTTATCGTTTTGTGCACCTAATTACAGACAAGTATAACTCTGTTGCATTAGTACGACCGACACAAAGAAACAAACATCTCAGCACAATCTATCTGTGATCCAATAATCTATTCTCAACAACTGATTATCGCTCATTCAACCAAACAATCAACCACAAATTTAGACTGCACAAGTATCCATAAGTAAGGTTCAGAGTATCAACTCACAACAACACAGAGTATAATTTAGGATTTGTAAGTACGAATGTTCATCAGTGTAAATGAAATAGTGATTCCGAATGTCGTTATCACAGTTAAGTTTCGAACAATTGATTTGTTCAATTGCACATGCGATCAAAAAACTAATGAATTTTAAGACAACTTTAGCAATGAATTTACAGTTGCACTCTTATGACAGTATCATGACAAAAGAGTTGTCTGGCCAGAGTAATCAAACACAGGCACACCCAATAAGTCGAGAGTTACCAACTGTTAGAAACAGAAGCACTCGGCAAGCAGATAGTTTATGAAAGCAAAAAGCTGGAAAAACTTGAAGACTCACCTCTCTCTCTCTCTCTCTCTCTCTCTCTCTCTCTCTCTCTCTCTCTCTCTCTCTCTCTCTCTCTCTCTCTCTCTCTCTCTCTCTCTCTCTCTCTCTCTCTCTCTCTCTCTCTCTCTCTCTCTCTCTCTCTCTCTCTCTCTCTCTCTCTCTCTCTCTCTCTCTCTCTCTCTCTCTCTCTCTCTCTCTCTCTCTCTCTCTCTCTCTCTCTCTCTCTCTCTCCCTCGGTAATTATATTGAAGCGTCTGAGGAGTACATATACTTAGAATTTGCTTCAAACAGGAACACAGATCATGCTACACAATAACACAGACAGAAAACACTCTCCACAACAAACTCACATAGCAACTGTATTTCTCAAAATAAAATTACACTGTACATATACTTGTTCACTCAGGCAAACCATGCATGACCTAGGTTGTCGTTGGCGGGACGCGTGTCCCATTGACTTGCCTCGTGACGAGGCCAACTGATCCTTATCAACTGATAGGACCCATAGTACAGTAACACGGTGATTCTACTTTAATTCTAACTCTCTCCCTTAAAGTAGAGTCTACTTTTTATAGTCATATACATAGCTTCAAAGTCAACAAACTTTAAGTATAGAAAGCTTTGATCTAAACTTATCAAACTTTCTCCAACAAGTGGATTAGTGAAAATATCAGCTGGTTGTTCTTCTGTGGTACAATGAACAACATGAATTTCATGACTTAGCAGCCTCTCACATATAAAGTGATACTGAATCTCAATGTGTTTGGTTCTCGCATGGAACACTGGATTCTTTGCAAGCTGAACGCCACTCTAACTGTCGCTATGTAATGTTGTGGGCTTTTTCTGCTTCATGCCAACTTCTTCCAAGATTTGTCTCAACCATATAGCTTCATGTGCTGCACTACACATTGCCTTATACTCTACTTCTGTGGTGGATAGAGCAATTGTACTTTGCTTCTTACTAGACCAGGAAAAGCAACTACCACAAAACTGGAGTACATACCCTGTGGTGGATCTACAATCATCATAGTCACATCCCCAATCTGCATCCACATAGCCACACAACTCAGGTAAACCATCATGCTTCCTGTAAATCGAGCCATAATCTGAAGTGCCTTTCACATAACGCAAAATGCGTTTAGCTGCCTTCCAATGCGTTTCCGTAGGTGCTGCCATAAACTGACTTACAATGCCAACAACATAGCATATATCTGGTCTAGTCATGGTAAGGTTAATCAAGCTCCCTACTAACTGCCTATATAGCGTAACATCAAATGACTATGAGTCATCAAGCTTAGAAAGCTTTTTACCTGGTTCAATAGGAGTATTCACTGGTTTGCAATCCTGCAACCTAAACCTGTGCAGCAATTCTTTGACATACTTCACCTGTGTTAAACCCACTTCGTGTCCATTTTGCCACACTTCTACTCCAAGGCAATAATGCATCAGACTGAGATCTGTCATCTCGAATTGTTCCATGAGGTCTTTCTTGATCATGTCTATCATCTCTTGATTATTTCCCGTAATAATCAAGTCATCAGCATAAAGAGAAATCAAAGCAAACATACCATCAAAGCATAAGAAAGACATATAGATTTGGATCAGAATGTGTTCTCACCATCCCCTTTGAGCGAAAGTAGGCATCAATCCTGCTATATCACGCACGTGGTGCCTGTTTAAGACTATAAAGTGCTTTCTTCAAGCGACATATTTTGTTTTCATGTCCCTTCGCTACAAAGCCTTCAAGTTGATCCATGAACACCTCTTCTTCTAACTCACCATTTAGAAAAGTAGATTTCACATCCATTTGATGCAAAGGCCAACCAAAATGTGAAGCTAAAGCAACAAGTAGGCGTAGAGTATTCCACTTACATACTAGCGCAAAGGTCTCCTCATAGTCGATGCCTTTACTTTGTGCATACCCTTTGATCACCAATCTTGCCTTGTGCTTTGCTATACTTCCATCTACATGGTACTTAGTCTTGTATACCCATTTGCAACCAATGGGTTTCTTGACAACTGGTGGTTCTACTAAGTCCCATGTGCTATGCTTAGCAATTGACTCCATCTCCTCTCCCATGGCCTTGACCCAAATGTCATCATCCTTCGCTAGCACCATAAGTTGAAGGTTCTTTGCTTTGAATAATGCTAGATAAGAGATCATAATTTGCTTCATACCTTTCAGGTTGTGTCTTCTCTCTTGTTGATCTTTGTAACTCTCCCTGGCTAGATGATCCTAGAAAGTCATCCATGTCGCGGCTCTCCAACAATCTCTCAAACCACTTAGGGAGCTTCCTGTCAAGTGATCGGCTTTCTGGAGAAAATATATCCCACGGTACATCCTTCTCCTTGTGTTTGTCACCTGCAACTTCAATCCTTCTTGCACCAAAAGGTTTGTCTCTACCTCTCCAACTTGTCTCTTGAGGCTGAGTAGTAGTATCTTGAGATGTATCCTCATGTTCATCACTTGGAAGGTCAATGAATGGATCATCATCAGGAGGTATCCTCACTATACCATCTTTCCCACTGGATGTATCTATCTTCTCAGCATCCTCGTCTTCATACATCTTGGATTCATCAAAGATAACATCACGACTTATATGGATTTTGTTTTCCAGTAGATCAAAACATCTATAGCCCTTCACACATTCATCATATCCTAGGAATATACACTTGATAGCTTTCACATCAAGTGGAAATAAGGCTGTAGTATGGCCTGTAGACAGTGTTTAGAATGTGCCAAAGCTGGGTTTCATTGGAATCAAAAGCAATCACCATACAATGAGAGAAAACTCGAGTTTCTCCTTGAGGCTCGCAAAATGTCCCTTCTTACCACAAAGGAAGCACTTCTTGTTGGATTTGCAACTTGTTGATGTTTGTGATAACTCCTCATCACTCTCCTCCTTTGACTTGTCCTTCTTGAAATGTTGATGTTGCTTTTTGCCCCTTCCTCTTGGCTTGTCCTTCTTGAAGTAATTTTTCACTTCTCCATCATCCTTCAATGTGTTCTTTTCATAGATGGATTTCAATGTGTCCCAAGCCTCCTTGGATGAGGTGCATGAGCCAAGCTTCCACAACACTTCATTGGAAACATTCATCTTTATGATATGTAGGGCCATCCTAGCCCTACGTGCCCAATGGAATGGTGAAATCACTTTTGGCACACTCCAAACACTTTCTCCGCCGCAATCTCTCTGTTTTATTGTACCGTACTTGCAAGTATGGTCCAGGTGCCCTTCGGTTGGAGGTTATAGCCTTTCGTTTGGGTCAAAATGTGCAAAGGACCCAAAAATAGGGATTTTCCTTGTTTTTGAACTGTTTCTTCACTTTGAAGAAACTTCACTCTTCACTTGTGAAGGGACCCAACTCAACTTTCATTTTGAAGATAATGAAGTTGAAGGCCAAAATGCACTTCACTTCTTCAAGGCCCTCTTCAACAACCCTTCAGACTCCATCCAATGGTCGATTCTGATCCAACTGTGGATATCCCTCCTAGGTAGCGTGATCTCAGTCGTCGATCTTGGAAGTTCTTTATCCAACGGTTCCCTATTTGATGCTATGCAGAGGCTACTAATCCCTCTGTTGAGCTTGACAAGCCTCTATAAACTAGAAACCATGCACCAGTGCTTCTCCTTCCGTCTTCAACCCGCCGTAAACCCCGAACTCTCAGAAAACAGTTCTCTCGAAGCTCTCTTCAACGGCGATGTTGTACTGTGTACACTCCCTGTATGGCTCAGATACCAATTTAGAGTTTGCTTCAAACAGGAACACAAATCATGCTACATAGTAATATAGACAGAAAACACTCTCCATGACAAGCTCACATAGCAACTGTATTTCTCAAAATGAAATTACACTGTACATATAGTTGTTCACTCAGGCAACCCATGCATGACCCAGGTTGCCGTTGGTGGGACGCTTGTCCCGTTGACTTGCTTCGTGGCGAGGCCAACTGATCCTTATCAACTAATAGGACCCACAGTACAATAACACAGTGATTCTACTTTAATTCTAACTCATATAGGGGGTTAAGTGCGAAAGTATGCAACTCTTAGCAACCGATATGTCACTATAAGAAATGAGCACGTGGAAGGTTGCAACGCTTGCATGGGGTGCGAATAGTTTGAATCTTCTAGAGTATTCTGCCTCTATCGAACCTTGCAAAGTTCGGTTCTTCCTTGGGCTTATACAAATCAAATTGGCAGTGATATCACCAATAATCGATTTTTCCCTCATAGTATTCAAAAAAGTCCATTTCTTTCTGTTTTAAATAATCTAATACATACATTAAAGTACATCCTACATATAGTTCTACACTGTCGAAAGGAATAACCAAAAAAATTTCAAAATTGCCTAGTAGAGGCACTCTTTCTGCTCAAGATCGAGCTTATTTCAAAGAATTAAAAAAATCATGTTTCACTGGAAGTTGGCTAAAAGAATCTTGAGGTATATATCTTCTACCTCAGATTATGGATTATTCTACAAGGGAGAAGATCTGACTTTGATTGCTTTTTCAGATTCAAATTTTGTAGGAGACAGGTTGGATAGAAAATCCACAAGTTGCTTACACTATATTTCTTGGAGGGAACTTGGTTTTCTTGGCTATCAAAGAAGCAGGCAACTATTTCCTTATCATCCTGTGAAGCTGAATTCAAATCTCTTACAACCACAACAAAGGAGGTTTTTTGGATAAAAAGGCTACTTTTGGAGCTAAAGTGTTAGGCGGATGAAGATCTTTCAATCCTAAAAAATGACAACATTTATGCTCAAGCTCTTGCAAATAACCCAGTTTTTCATGCAAGGAGCAAACACATTGAAGTAGCTCATCATTTTCTAAGAGAAAAAGTCATTGGGAGAGAGATCTCACTGGAGCATGTTGATTCTACAAATTGTGTTGTAGATCTTCTCACCAAGCCACTACTCAAGAATGTCTTTATCAAGATGAGGTCTAACCTTGGCCTAATTTCGAAGTCTATGTTGATAGGAACATAAATTTTAAAGAGGAGTGTGAAGATTATTAAAATATTATCTTCCTATCTCGACTTTGGGGCCATGTCCATGGTTATTTCCACTATATTTCATGTTGTACATAAAAGGTATGTGAATTGAGCACATAACCTTCTAGTATAGGTCAGATTTGAGTTAGGTAGATTCAATTTTGATGACATGCAGAAGTTTAGATAGCATGCAATGTCATACTATATGCATGCAAGCCACATGCAATCAGTGCATGCAACATGCAAAGTGGTTTCTATGATCTACACATGTCTAGGCAATTTTATGAGTTGACATGCACTACATGCAACATCCATGCATGCAGTTACACATGTGAATCTCTGGTAGGTGAATTAGTTCAGTTAAGTGGCCTTTCCATGCAACTCCACTATAGGAATTCGATTCTCTCTCATGTAGGGAAAGCTTGGCATGTTTTGCCATATTGTGAATAATGAGATTTTTGGTTATTTGGACTCATTCTCTCTCTACCCTAGTTCTCTTTCATTGATTTTCTCTCTCTACCCGAGAGAAGGCTGTTTTTCCCATACTAAGCACTTAGAATTATTTCTGACATTCAATTCTCATAGTGAGAAGTTAGATTTTTTCATCAAATATATGTCGTTGTGCTCTTGTCATAGATTTTTCAAGTATATTGTTCTCTGATCAATCTTGTGCAATCACAACACCTCAGTAAGATCCTGTAGGGTGTGGTGTGAAGTTCACACATGCTAAAAACTTCACACGAAGATTAAAATGTCGATTAGTCGATTAGTAGGAGAATAATCCAACACTCTCTCTTATTTTGAATTCATGAATGCCTTGACCTGTAAACTTAGTTCTGCATAAAACATTTTGTGTACATCCAAGTTTAATGCTTTGGTAAAAATATCTGGTATCATATCTTGCATTTGAAAGTACTGCAATCTGACATCTTTGTCGAGAACTTTGCTTTTGACATAGTGATACTTGAGTTCAATGTGCTTACCCCAGGAATGAGATCTAGGGTTGACTGACAAGGCAATGGCACTTTGATTATCACAAAATAATATCGTTGGAGAGTATTGACTCAGACTAATATCTGAAAGTAAGTTTCTCAACCAAATTGCTTCATTTGTAGCTTGTGAGACTGCAATATACTCTGATTCTGTAGAAGATAGAACTATCGAAGATTGCTTTTGACTATTCCAAGAAATGGGACAATTGTTGAGGAAGAATGTAAATTCAGAAGTGGATTTACGAGTGTCTACATCTCCTGCCCAACTTGCATCTGCGAAACCAATGAGTAAATTGAGTTTGTCATTGTCGACTGCTCCATAACAAATGCAAAAGTCCATAGCAGCTCGAAGATATCTCATAACTCCGATAAGAGCCTTCCAATGTGTTATACCAGGGTTAGTCGTAAACTGACTTAGGGAGTTGACTACAAAAGTTATGTCTGGCCTGGTACAGATCATTGCGTACATAAGAGATCCTATTATAGAATGATAAGGATACTCACGCATCTGCTCCTTCTCTTCAATTGTTTAAGGACACTGGTCCTTTGACAATTTGAGACCTGGTTCCATTGGTGAGAGTGCTAACTTGCAATTAACCAGATTTTATCTGACTAACATATTTTAGATGTACCTCTACTAAGTAATGTAGATCAACTTTCGATTTTTGTCTCTATGGATTTGAATACCAAGGCAAAAATGAGTTTCGTCCTAATTGGTCATGTCGAATTCAAAAGATAGCATTGTCTTGTGATCTTTTATCATATCGATATTGTTGTCAAAGAGCAATGTGTTGTGCACGTATAAAGTGATAATGATAAAAGATTGTTGCATTGTCTTGAAGTAAACATTTGAATCTGAAGAGCTTGTGTGTAGCCATGGTCAATAAGAAAAGTATTGTTCCTTTGAAACCATGCTCGAGCAGATTGCTTCAAGCCATAAAGTGTCTTATGGAGTTTACACACATGATTGTGTTTACCTTCAATAATATAACCTTAGAGTTGCACCATGTAAATGTCCTCTTCGATAACTCCATTGAGATATGTTGTCTGTACATCCATTTGATATATTTCCAAATCTACTGTAGTAGCAAACGATAATAAAAGTTGAATAGAAGAATGCTTGACTATTGGACTGAAGGTCTTAGTGTAATCGACGTTGTATACCTGAGAAAATCCTCTGGTGACAAGTTGGGCTTTTCTTTTGTCAATGCTTTTGTCTGCTTTATACTTGACTTTGAAAATCCATTTGCAATCAAATGGATTTTTGCTACCAGGTAATTTGACAATCATCCATGTCTGGTTCTTGATAAGAGATAAATGCTCTTTATCCATAGCTTCCTTCTAGAGATCAAAATCAGGCTAATTGAGTGCCTCTTCGATAGTCGTCGACTCGTGAACAAGGTAGGCTACAGACTCATCGATATACCTAATAGGTGGTCTGCTAATTCTTGATGATCTTCTGGGAAATAGAGAGAGTTGATCATTTTTATCATACTGTAGTTGCTGAATTGCAACATTATCATCTTCAGATTTGATGTTGATATGTTGTGTTGCATGTAATAACATGCACTTTGCCGATTCAACTAAGCCTTTTGTTCTTTCTCTCAACAAGACCATTTGACTAAGGCAAATAAGAGGTAATGTAGTGTTTCTCAATGTCGTCGTTAAGGCAGCACTCCTTGAATTCAATGGAGATGTATTCTCCCCTATTGTTGGACCTCAGTGCTTTGATTCGTTTGTCAGTTTGATTGTTTGCATGCTCTTTGAATTGTCTAAACTTGATGAAAGCTTTTGATTTCTGTGTAATGAAGTAACCAGCTGTTCTTCTAGAGAATTCATCAATAAAGGTAATGAAATACTTTGCATCTAGGAATGATGGAGTTTGCATAGGTCCACATATATCTGAATGAAAACATCTAACAGCCCTTTTGTTGCATGCCTATGACTCGATCTAAAAGGAATCCTAGTTTGCTTTCCAAGAATGAAGCTATGGCAGATAGGGAGATCCACTTTGCCAAAAAGATAGTTGAGTATCTGATATATTAAGGATAATAAGCGCAAAAGCTTTACCATCTTTTGACTTCCATTTCAAGTCATCTATGTCGTCTTCAAGTTTCACTTCAATACATGTAACAACATCTCACAACTCATTGGCAATTATCAAGGCCTTCATCTTAAATTTCCATAAATGATAATTGGATCCATTTAGCTTGTCTACGAAAAGACCGGCTTTACTTTGAGAATCCATCTAGAACTTTAGTCTGTTGATGTTAAGAGAGATACCGTGTTGTGGAAATCAATTCTCTGATCCGAAACAAATTGATTTGAACTAAAGAATAATTTGTTATTGCAAAAGATATCAAGTATAAGAGCTTGCACTCTGATATAGTATTAGGCCTTGAAGAAGAGTCAACGCTCTGATACCATGTTGGAAAGAGGTGTGTAAAAGATAGGTCGAAAAGAAACGAATAAAAAGAATTCAAATGACAAGAAAAAAACTTATCTTGTGCAGCGAAATAAACTATCTTCCTCTTTCTCTATGCATGACTACACCTATCAATTTCAAACAAAACAATAGTGATAGAGATCATGTTCGATCTTATAGTAACTAACTTTGAAATCATTAATACTACAATGATTACATAGCCAAACATTTAAGCATTGAATTATCAAACAAATAATCTGTCATGAAGAATTACAGAAACGCATACATTCTGAGAAAAATTTGAACGCAATAAAAGGATAGTATTGATTCAGTATTTAATGAAACAGATGTAAATGATTACAACAAGTTTGCGGAACAAAGTCGTGTACTCTAAGCTATCTCTGAGTGACTAAATAAAAGTCTGAATTGAGCGATATGCTGATAAGCAGTGAGTGCAATAGCAATCTCTAATCAACTCCAAAGAAGTGGGCTAGAATGCTCAAGAGTGTCCAAGCTCGCAGGCTTGAAAGAGAGCTATTATTCAATAATTGATCACACCTTAAAAAAAATAAAAAATATGAGCAGCTATTTATACTTAAGCAAATGTGGCAACGTCCAATATTAGGACATTTAATTTGGTCATCAATCATAATGGATAGTGAGTTGGCATCCATCAAAAACGAGGTGGAATCCATCCAGTGAATCCTCCAGGAAATTTTGTAGCTTCAATTTAAGGCGAACGATAAATTGTCTTGCAAAAAATGCGAAAAATGCGGAGGTCTTCGCTAAAGTCAATTTTAGTATTTGAGGCATCTGGCATTTTGCGAAAAAGCCGAAGTGACAGAAAATCCCAAAAGGCAAAAATCCTGAAAATGCTGACATTGTAAACTGTTTTCAAGTAGTTATGCAGACTGTGTAAAACCACAAAGAAATCTACAGGTATGGATAAAAGCTGGACAAAGATTAAAATGTCGATTAGTATATTAGTAGGAGAATAATCCAACACACATGCCATTGCAACTCAGAGTGAAATTGTAGCGGCATAAAAAATTATGGGCCTTCAAGTCCTGTACAACTTGACTCAGCCCTATTTCAGCATGTTGATCATCAGGTGTGTTGTCGATGATCACCATGCCAATGAAATCCACTTGTGGTGGAGCTGCAAGGGTTGATTTTCTCTTTTCGAACAACGACAACTCCCTTGACATTAGAATGTTGTAGTGTACGCACAGGTAGGAGATGTGCATTGCCATGCTTCATGGACCAATGGAAGGCCTTGAAAGCAATGGCACCAAAATTGATCTGCTCACTCTTGATGGCTGCCAGCAGATAAGAGATGTTGGTGACTGAAATGATCGCGTCTGCATCCATAAAAAAAAATTTATATGGTTACAGTATTTACAAAAATTGAGAAATGTTACATCTCTGATCATGGATATCTTGTAACCTTTGCTCATCATGAAAAAATTGCCATGGAAGAGGTTGGCTTCATCTATGTCCTCCCTTGATAGAGTTGGATGGACTGTGCCATCGGTAGGCAAGAGAAGCATTGTAGTAAATGTGGCTTCTGAAATATCCATATGAACACCACGAACCTGCGTTAAGAGTGCAGAATTCGTGACACCTATCAATCCTTGAATAAACTCGTTGTTGGCCTTGATCAGCACTGTTGAAGGATCAATCTGCAACATGAATCCCAACTTGCACTGATTGGCCAGTGTTTGAAATTCCTCAAGGTTCATTTTGCTCCTCACCTTCCAATTGACATTAACTGGTATTGTTGATCTAGTAGCCATCGCTTGAGCTGTTAGGTAGAGCTTGATTGAAGATACAATTGCTGATGATAATGGATCGTGACGGTAGCATTAGAGAGCAAGTAAGCATGAAAGCTCAATCATAAACGCTCGGAGTGGGGGGACCTAAATGAGGAAGGTAGAGTCGCCTTGTCACACTTCTGAGAGAAATTGGCCATAGGGCAGTAGTAGGTAGACCAAATGATGGTCTTAGATAAAAGGAGAATAACAAACTCTTGAACCACAGTCAGATGGAAACGTTTAAGATCAGTACAATCAAAAAAGATGACAGGTAATCAAAAGGCGGGATACTAACCTCACTCTCTGGAGGAATAAAATGACTAAAAAAGGAGGAAGGGGGAAGGGAGGGGGGACAAAATTGAGGGCACCAAATCCGCCATAGAAGAGCGAGGAGCAACCAGGAGGGATCCAAAAGCATAAAACAAGGAGGTGCTAAGAAAACCGTGTTCTCTACAGAAGCAAGGATGTGTTGAAAAATACAAAACTCTGTTGAAAAGCAAATGCACCCCTGTAGTGTGTTAAAGAACACAATTCAAAGCATCACAAAAGAAGGAAAGAGCAAAAGAAAACGAAGACAAGAGTGCACAGTCACAAGACTGGAAGAGCATAAGCAAGATCTAAACCAAAACAAGAAGAAGTGAGACAACCGAGGGACGTTGCGCTCTAACCAAAAAAGCCAGAATAAAGAGATGGGAAAAACCTTTGAGAAACTTACTCATCCACAAGATCTTCCTCTCCATTTGAAATCTCTGCCATTCTTTGGATTACAATTTTGAACAAGAGTAGTTTAATCATAGTTTCCTAATTGTTGTCTCCAAGGAGCTCCTCAAATCTTAGTCAATGGTGCTTAAAACATTTGCAAGTTGTCTAGTCCAAAGTTCCATGCAACATTTGATGAGAATTTCATTGCGATAGTGGTAGATAATATATTCAAATTGCAACTTCATGCAATGCATAAATTACCCACATACTGAAAAACTAAGATATCATGAGTGCCACTCCACATGAACTTACATGTAAATCACTATCCAATTGAATTGAACTAAAAAGTTCTCCAACAAATTTGTCGCGAATAAATATTCCTGTAGAACATACTATTTCTACAATGATCTAGTAAAATATTTTGAAATAGTAACTAAAAACACCAACTAGTATCATGATCATAACATAGTAATCTATTTCACCAAACTACATGCTCTACTTATTACTAGATTAGATATATATCATGTAATGTCATAAATTGAGTTTGTGAACATGTATTGATCAATCTCTAGCTCCTATTTTCAACTTAAAATTAAAGTTATTAAAGGCAAGTCATAAGATCATTTGACACATTATCAATTGTGCCTATTTCAATTTTGTTATGCCCCCACCCATGCACACAAATTGAATTAAACTTCAAACCTCAAGGTGAGGTAAGAAAATATCAACCATTATGCGACATTTTAAAAAATCTCATATTAGAAAAGAAGACCAAGTACTTTTTATTCAATCCTCGACCTCAATTTTTCTCTTTCTATGAAGTATTTTAAAAAGCTTAAAAGTATCATCCTTATGGCAAGGACTATGTGGGATAATCACAAAAAATATCATTTTACATTATACAAATTGAAGGGCTGCTAGAACATTAGTACACATATTCGAATTCTCTATGTACAATGGGCAAATGACCTTGAAAATTAATTCAAAAAATGCTAGATGATGTTGGAAGACTTACTCTAATAATGCAATGAAATTTAGTATAAGGATGTGTACTTTGAAAAAGCTATCAATCTTATATCTAAAGCACATTGGAACTAAAAGGCCTCATATCCTTGTAATATGGATTTGATTTTAGCATGCCCCACACGTATATAAGTGACTTACAAAAGGAAGTCAAATGAACTTGTTCAACATGTCAGCACAAGAGGGAACAAGGGAGCTAGATATGGCACAACCATCTAATAAGCAAGATTCATAATAAAATGTTATTTATTTACAGACTTTATAGCACTTTAACGCGACTTACTATAGGGAAGCAAAAAACCATATGATATGAATTGTGAGTAGAAGCTTTTTTTAGTACATGAAACTTGAAGATTATGGTTTGTATAATTTACGTTGAAAAATATTCTCTATACATACATGAAAAATTATTATTGTAAATGCAGTGTGCGCGCTTATCTATTCACCAACTAGGCACACTAGGTGGAAATGAAGCCTCTAATTATTATAAAAGAAAATACCAACATGCAATAAATGAACAATAAGAAAGTAAGCAGAACGAGGTATGTAATATGTCTCTTTGCTTCAATATATATGTCATAAATTTCTGTATGAGAATATGTAAAATATGTGAATATACTTTCTTGTAAGCAGCTTGCGTCATTGTCTTTAGAATCTCATGAAATAATGTTAAGAGAAAAATGAAAATAAATATCTTTGCAAGCTAAAAACTTCAAAAACTTCTCTATTTAAAATGCAACAAGACACTTGCATGTATGATTGTTTCTAACTATTGCATGTGCAAAAATTACACGCATGACTCATTCAATCACATTATTGCACAAATATACCCTGTAGGCATTTCTTTTGCTAAAGAGCTTTACATATCAATGAACACAAATTCTAGCGCGGATTTATAGTCTTTGTAAAAGCCAAATAGCAAAACAAAGAGATTCATTGATATTAAATTCTCTTTTTAAAGTGACAAAACAAGCAACCTTTCTTTTAAATCAACTATTTTATTGATCTTTTATATTTAAGCATAAAAGTAGCTCTTGATTTAACCAACGTGTGACAATTTTGCCAGCAATTAAGTCTCCTACAAATTGTCATTGTGTAAAGAAATATTTTGGCAACATTTGAGAACAATTATTTAGTGACCAACTCTTGTTACATTCACACTAGGAGCTATAGGAAAATGTGCAAACAAGCGCATATTTTGAATAAACCAACGTGTAACAATTTTGCCAACAATTAAGTCTCCTACAAATTGTTCATTGTATAAAGAAATATTTTGGCAACATGTGAGAACAATTATTTAGTGACCAACTCTTGTTATATTCACACTAGGAGCTATAGGAAAATGTGCACACAAGCCCATATTTTGACTACTATTTTATGATTTTATATCTAAAAAAGAATAGATTTGCTTCTAGGTTATCAAAGGAAAACCTAAAAAAAACTCAAGTTTCTTGCTAATCCCTGGTTATGAAATTTAACTACAAGTCATAAGGAAGGCGGAGTCTTGGTCAAATGGTGCATTAACCTGATTTAACTAAGCTCAAAGTCTTCCTAATTAACACATTCAACAATGTGGTGGTGGATTACTCTTAGAGAAGCAACCCAGTATGAGTTAATTTAAAGACTATATCCAATTTGATAATACCAATGGACGTAAATGCTCAAAAAATCTAACCTAAAGGTTAGAAATTCTTCTTTCTCATCTTGGGCCACGCCATACCATAGAACTTTCACACGAGACCTCTGATTGTCATTTCGACCGAACCACCATCTCCCCAAAGCCTTGAGTCTGAAAAAAAAAATTTATAAAATAAAACCCATACCATTAGAAAGCCCTTTTCATACTGAGTCTCCCCTTGACTTCCTTAAAAACCCCTAAAAAATCCAAAAACACCAAAAATCCTAAAAAATCCAAAAACACCAGAAACTCATACCCAACACAAAAAGGACATGACTGTACCCTATGGACCAGCATCAAGATCCTGAACTCCCAGAAGATTATCCATATGAGATCAAGTCCCCTGTAGCTGAACAAATCAGACGTCATAAGTTCTATCGAATGCAGGCCCAAATACATGGATCATCCGCAAACCCATTCGAGGAACAAGAACTTGATAGGGCTGAGTCTTCATGAGCATGAGCCCATTCTTATGGTGTTGAACCCTCCCAGGCCAGAACCAACCTTCATGTGCTTCTGCTACCCACGGTGCTCATCTTGAGAGATGTACACCCAAGCTTGATCTACCAAAGTTTGACGGTAGTTCGAACCCTCACAGATTTTTGCAAATCTTTGAAAATGCATGTGATGTGTATGGCGAAACATCTCCCGATGCTATGGTCCAATTGTTTTTTATGACCATGATCACTAAAGCACGTGATTGGCTTTTCAACCTTGATCGTGAAGATAAGACAGACTTGTCAATTTTGAAAGAATCCTTTGTCAAGCGTTTTAAGCCCTTTCGCTTGATCGAGAGTCCTTTTGTCAAATTGAGTAACATCAAGATGGCAAAAGATGAACGTGTACGAGACTATATCGAGCATTTCAAACGCCTCAAAAGTCAAGTACAAGAACAGCCCTCTGAACAGATGCTCATCATCTGGTTCTTAGTCGGCCTTCCAACATGGAGTAGACATGAGCTTAAATCCAATGATGAATATATGAGCCTAAAGTTAGCTATGTATGATGCCATCAAAGAAGAAGACAAGGGATCAGATGTTCACGAATCCAAAGAAAGGAGAGCACCACGTGCTCCTGTGAATGAGTCGAAGCCGATCGAGGACACCCGAGATCAGCTTTGGAAATCCCAGTTGGAGTTGCTTAATAAGCAACACGAACTACAAATGGAGAAACTCACCAATGAGTTTCAAACTACCCTGAAGTCTATCCAAACCAGTATGTCTGGTCAGCCAAACCCTGCATAGGTACCTTATAGACGAAAACAAATCCGGTGCTCACACTGTCGGGCTACGCATCCTGCTGATGCTTGCCCTTCATATCAACCTATCCAAGCACATACAGTCCAACAATATGAAGAACAATTGTCACAATCTGGAAACTCCTTAACTTATCATAACTATCCACCTGAAAGTCCAAAACCTTTAGCCATACAAGATGGCTATGTCGTTATACAAGGCCCATTGCACACCAGATGTTTCATCTGTCGTGAAAGTGGCCACTTCATGGTTTATTGTCCAGTCAAGACCAGGTACCACGTTGAATGTCCCGACTGTGTCAGAAAACACAGTTTCAAAGATTGTCCGAAACAATCCAACAAGATCCTACAAGCCCGACATGTTAGTTATGAGTCCTGATAGGATCCTCACAACAACACAACACGAGCACCATAGCACCCAACCACTCAACCTACTACTCACTCGAGAAGTTTATTGCAAACTTCTACATTACCACGCAATTCACCAGCTCCATAATGTAAAAAGACACTAATATGACATGAGTCCTTGTAGGAGGACAACAAAATTAATATTTCGTCATTTGCTACAATGTCCAACCAAGAGCAACCTCCACAAAGAATTGGCAGTTTTTCTCTCCTTCTGCAACCTCAAATCTATTTGTCTTTTCACATGCTGATAACATTTCCAATGTGCAAATACACAATAAATCTAGTAATCAGAAATCCCAATAGAGATTCGTTCTGAATCTCTTGCTCAGAGAGGTCCTCAGGACATAGTACCTCAACCATAACTGCATCTCAAGCTATACCTTACAACTTCTACTATCAACAATGATAGATTCAGTGTCACTATTTTTGCCTTGTTATTGATCTTTCATTACTCTACATTCTACATGTTCATGAATGACTTTTTTTTTGACAAGTTCTCTACGGCTTTCTCTCTCTATAACATTGGTATCTTCCTTGTTTAGTTTTTGTCATTTTTTATTTGGTAATTTCTTCTAATTGCATATCTTTTTCTAGATTTGTTTCTAGTTCATCAAGGATAGCCATTGAACAGGAGACATCATGTAGCGTATCTCAAGAATAACTTGTCATTCATCTATCAATCTTCAAATCACCTTATATAGAGTTTTAGATTTTTGCGCATCTACCAAATCTGCGAAGTACATATCACGTCTGAGCTTATTCATGTATCTCATTGTCATATTCATTTTCGAGTCAACTATAGCAAGATCGAAACAAATTTAGTTAAAATTTGTTCAATCTTTAGTCCTGTCACATGTTCAACATGTTTTCAACTACGTGTTCCACACGTTGATCCAATCCTGAGCATGAACAGTTACCAGCAACAACATCCCCACCAACAGATTTTTTTGGGGGGGGAGAGAGTGGATCTGCTTGGATCCACTGAAGTAGTTACTCTTCCAGCAACAACATCAGCAAGATCGACAACCAAGGTCACAAACCCAAAGTCGACAACGACAAGGCTAAGAAGACATATGGGCAATCCAAAGTGACTCAATTAGAAGAAGTATCCCAATCAGGACGAAGATCCTTTAGAAAAGAAAAACACAAGCATTGGGAAATCAGTCTCCTTCTTCAACAGGCCTCTTGCCCATACTTCTGCGCCCATTCTCATGCCTATCGTTCACACCATCTACTGATGTCACCACCTCCACCCTACCTTCCATCTGTTTGTTTATCATCAGTTCACTATTCTTCTGAGAAATCCCTAGTTTTAAATAGTCTTACCAAACTAGCTGATAGATCATTGCTATTGTCCAGCGGAGACTAACTACCACCTACAATGGTTTATCAGCCAAACGAAGATCTAAGAAGCAGGCGAAGTAGCTAGAAGATATAAGAAATTAAGCAAAGAAACTGAGGAGGAAAGGATGAAACTTAAGCAACAGATGAGTCAGATTGATCTTGATCAAAAGAAACTCTCTGGAGCAATGATAGTTGAATCCCCTCTTATGAAACCCAAAGAGATCCAAAAGTAATGGATCAAAAGAAAGAGCTACAAAAAAATAAAGATGAAGACAATCGTGAAGTTACAAAATAAAACGAGTTCCTCACCCAGCAAGTGGTGGTCAAAGCCTGACATTGCAAGGGTCCAAGGCTGCAACTGTAGAACTATTAGTTCCTTCACCCTTCCACCAGGCCTTCAGCATGTTTCCTTGTCATCACCAACCATTCGTCCAATCTGTTTCTACCACCAATGTGTGAATGAGTCCGTCCCCTTGATACTGATAACCAAGTTTGTGCAACCTACCAAATCTAAGGTTCTTCCTCCTTTCGTCAAGGCAAGAGCATTGACAAGACTGAAACTTCAACTGATCCAAAAGCAAATGGAGGATACAGACCTCCCAGAAGTTAGAAGCTGCCAAGAAACCAGAGATGAAACCGTGAATGGTAGGTACAAGTGATAAGAAAGAAGACACTGGTAAGCACTCGAGCATGCAAATTGTGAAGCTACTGGGAGCTCTCCAAGTTTTGAGAATGTCAACCAATTGTAGCAATAAGACATTCTAGCTAAATTGTGGCAATTTGCAAAAACAGTTTTTGATAAAGACTGACAACAATAAACACTTGGTTTTATGTAAGCGAATGAGGATCTACGTTTTTTCAAGTGTCGTTCGAAGACGCCAATGCGGAAGCGAAGCGACATCATCCAATATGAGTGGTAGTGGGTCCTACAACACATTAGGGGTGGGATGATGTTGGCTGATTCTGACGAATCCCCAAGATACTCAACCAGAGCTACCCAAGAGCACCTCTCACCCTAGACCAAGGAGGTCTCTGAGAAGATGAGATGAACGAAGACTGAGAGCCGAGTATGAGAGCCGAGGAATACTAATAGTAATGACAAGCAAGAACTGTGTAAGCCTCATGGTGAATCCTCGAAGATGGAATGATCATGTAGGAACTAGTATTTCTAGGCAAAGTAATAAATGCATGTAGACCCTCTTAAAGAAAGTAGAGTGAGCCACCTTTTGATGGTGACCTCTAGTGGAGAGCATTATTCCACTTGTAATTTGTGTAATGTGGAAATGCCGCTAGGATGCCACCTAAGGAGCTCTCTTGCTTATTTAAGAGACTCTCTCTTTGTGAAGAGAAGCTTTTTGTATTGTATCTACTCCATGCTTAATAAGAAGATTTTCCATGAGTTTGATTCTACACTAAGTTCCTTGATCATGATGGTTTTCTTGAGTGATGCCCCTATGATCATGCCCTTCCATTCATATTGTGTGTGGTTGTGGACTTTAGAGTGAATTAGTTTTCTTGCTTTCCTAGATTCTAAATCTGATATTTTTTTGCAAAGGAACACTATTCTTATAGAAGGGTTGTAAAGAGATTTGAACAGAGAGGCTATAACCCATAAAGATGCATAAATGAGACATGTATAAATATTTCAACCATAATAAAGGTCCTTCATTGCCATCTTTCATGATTGGAAAAGACTTTTTTTAGTGGCCTCTATACTTTATTAAATGATCGTTCAACTATAGCTCACCCTAATAATCTCACCATAACTTTACATCCATTTTACTAGGTGAAAATCTAACAAAAAAGACCATTCTCCAATACTGAAGGTAGATGGTCTTGGATGGTAAAGCTTTGGACTAAATTGGTGTATTCATCACCAAGTCTATTTAAAATGACTTGCTTTGAGATGAAGCATTCTACTCTCCTCAGCCACAAAGCTTGTGAATGGAAGGTAGATGGTCTTGGATGGCAAAGCTTTATAGTAGATTGGTGTTTTCATCACCAAGTCCATTTAAATTCACAAGCTTCACAATGTGCTTGTGGCCGAGGAGAGTAGAATGCTTCATCTCAAAGCAAGGATGGGATCCATGTCCTTGCAAGGTGGTGATGAGAAGGCCAACATCTCATTTAAAGGAAAAAAGAAGACTCATCCATCCAAGAAGAACCAAGGCAAGGAGACTGAGGACAAATTAAGAGATGTAATTTATAAGATTCTCAACGAAATTATCAAGTCATTGAGATCCATCATCACTCTGGAATCCAACTATCTTCCCATGTCATGATCTGGTTACTAAGGGAAAAAAACTAATGATCTCATCGAGATCCTTATAGATGAAGATACACACAAGTAGAGAATAAGATTGTCATCGCTTTTAGAGATCTGTAAAAATATTCTAAGGCTAGGGCACAGCTAAAACTATGCCTAACCCAGAAAAAAATAACAACATAAGAAAAAGGTGGGAAGACAATACTATTGACTAAGGCATATATTATGAATGGTTAAGGAAATTTTTATGAATAATTTGAACTATGTAAACACATGAACTAGTTGGCATTCCTAAACAATCAATGTAAGGAAGCATTCTTGGTGTAGAAAATATCAAAGCATTTCAATATCAAAATAAAGCTACAAAACATGGTAGATGTCAACTCAAAAATGAAGCATTAATCAAATTTTTTTTAGCATTATTTGTTGATGCATTTTCAATAGAATATGAATAATTATTGCTGGAATGTTTTTCTTAGTAAGAAAGTATGTATGCTCTAGTTGCTTCTTATTGTTAGATTTATCTCCTTTACTCTCCTAAATCCTATGTTGATCTGCCTCCATTCATGCTGCTACATTTTTACTCATGTTGTTGCACAATATGTTCTACGTTCAGATTTGTGTCAATTTTGCAATGCTTTTCTACATTCTGTCTGACTTTTTTATTGCTTATTCTGGTAGTCTACTCTTTGTGGATTATATTTAGTCTTGCCTTTCGCGACTAATTCGCGACTGACAATTAGTCTAGCTGTTCGCAGCAAATTATTATTCTGATGTCTTCATGCTTAATGTTTGGCCACATAATCAAATCGAACGTGATTTCTATCACTAATGTTCTGTTTGAGTCTGATAGGCGTAGTCATGCTTAGGAAAGAGTGAGATAGCTTATTCTGTTGCGCACAAACACTTTTCTTTCGTGTTTGTTTCTTTTCAAGCTCTTTTCGTTTCTCAGACACCCCTCTTTCCCAACATGGTATCAGAGCTCTTTTCGTAGTCTGATAAGCTTCCATAGTAACAAGACCCTACTAGCCGATAGAGTAATTGTCTTCTTGTTCAGTAATTTAGCACCAGATTTTCATACTTAAGTCACTGATAGTCATTTATATTATCTAGACTAATCTTCCACATGGATTCCCAAGGGAAAGCCAATCCTATCATGGACAAGCTTGATGGAGCCAATTACCACCTGTGGATTTAAGATGAAAAAAATGCTAGCAAAAGCTGATGTCATGGCCTTCTCATGCTCATCCCATGCACTGTGGAATCAGATTTGACAACGACAGCAGCCACCCACGATCTCCCACAGATAGCACATCCACTTTGTACTTTCTTCATCTTGCAAGGTATCATATGAGTGTATCTTGATTGGTGTAAATACAATCTACCACCCTCAACATCTTTATCAATCTGCAATCCTAGGTAGCATTTGCTTCTCCTAGGTCCGATATTTCAAAGTGCTTTGAAATATCTTGCTTCACCTATCAATTTGTTGCTCCTTGATAGAATCAGCGTGTCATCTACATAGACACCAATGATGATGATCTGCCCATCTAAAACTTTCACATAGACATTCTAATGAGACATTAAAGGCTGCAAGCCTAAGGATCTAAGAGCATGATCCTTTTTCTTGTACCACTGTCTAACAGACTGATTCAGTCCATAGATGCTTCTCTGCATTTTGCAGGCATAGTCAGCAAATGACTTACATGTAAAACTTGGTGGTTGGTCCATATAGATCTTTTCATTTAGCTCTCCATGTAGGAATGTTGTCTTCTCGTCCACAATGTGGACCTTCAGACTGTAGGCTGCTGCATATGCAATCAATAAACATATTGATATATGCTTGACAACAGGTGAGAAGGTTTCTATGTAATCAATATGATACTTTTGCGGGAATCCTTTAGCAACTAGCCTAGCTTTGTATCTCGATACATTGTCGTCTGGTCCATACTTGTACTTGAAGATGCATTTGCATTTGATAGTCTTTCTGCCAGCTGGTACTGGCTCCAGAGTCCAAACCTTGTTCTGCTCCATGGAGTGTATTTATTCCTCCATTGCTCTCATCCTTATCAGGACTGTCGATAGTTTCTTAATAAGTTTGTGGTTCACCACTGATGCCACAAAACTCTTTAGCTATAGAAGCTGAGCTATCAGCTACATATGTGACTGGTGCTCTTCTTTGTCTTGCAGATCTCCTTGGAGATTGTGCAAATACCTTGACAGTCTTGCCTTTGTCGACTGCAGAACCATTGTGTGTGGCAGGTGTCATGGGTACAGGCTACATGTCGGGCTGTTCTTCGTCTGAACTATCACTCAATTCATTCAGAGTTCGAACATCTTGGTCTAGATGTTGTCCCTCTATCGATGTCGGTAGGTTCTAGTACTGCTTGCCAAGAATCTCATAGCCAACTGGATCTTTGTCAACCATCATTCTTGCCTTATGCTCGACTTTTTCATCTAGCTTGCGGATTTTGTCTGGAATGTATGCATATGCTACACATACATGAGCTAGATTTGGTTTGTTACAGCAAGTATCCATTGTGGAAGGAGCCCGAGTAAAAGGTCATTTGCTGAGGCTCCTTCCATTGTGTACTACAGATCATTCAAGGGTTGGCTTGATTGGTTAGATTGGCATCCAAAGTTTCTTTGGTCCCAAGTTCAAGCCCCCTTGGAAACCAACATGCATTTTGTAATAGAAAGTTGAGCTTTTTTCACATGATTATTATTAAACAAAATTTGCATTTGAAAAACATAATCATTTTAAAAAATAAAACATTGAGTCCACGAGTGTTGCCCATTCTACTTTTTAAGCGGTGTAAAATCCGAGCATAAAAGCCCCAACTATCCAGGGCCTCTTTGCATGTGCAAAACCCAAGAAAGGGCTGGGCAGGGAAGAAAAATGTCTTCACCTCACCCTCGATCCTCTGATCCCGTCCGCCGTGTCGATCACCATGTGTTAGCAGCTGTGTCAATGCGTTGTAAAATGTGCTTTAGTGCACTGCATTGGTGCACTGTATGGTTGCAATGCAGTATGAATTTTACAATAAGCAAGATAAAACAATATGCTTAGTAGTGTGAAGGCTTCTATATGCATAAACATAAAACCAAATGGGTATTGTGTTGAAAGAAAAACAAAACGGAAAGACACAAAGCAAGGACACGGTTTAGAAAACCAAATCCTAGTGTTGTAGCCTGTAGGGCACTGGCAGCCCAGTCTGCTATAGAGCTGTAAACATGATTTACAGAACTGTTTCACATCTGAAATTTCAAAAGAATGTTGAGACAGGGCGTTGGAAAGTACAACCAAGACATGTCGAAAACAACGCCTACATTGCTGGGAAATGTGCTAAGAATCAGCCTAATGTGATTCAAGACTGAAGTTTGCTGGTACAACTCTGTAGGCAATAAAGTTTTTGGAAATCTGAATCTACGGCAGCGTCAAGAAACAAAGAAAATAGGCATTGGTTGAGCACTAATTCTGCGGCCACCTGTCTGAGGAAAATGCGCTCTCATGGCTGGTTACAAATGCGCCGATGGACGGGTTGAAATGCGCCTGAGTTTGCTTAGTGAAAGACGCCTAACTAGTAGCTGAAATATGTGCTCGGAATGGCTGCAAAATTGTGCAAAACTCAGGCTTGAACAAGCATGTCCTACTGCATTGAAGATTTGTGCCAAACTTGTGGAGAAACAATGCCTTCAATTTTGTGGTGTCTCAATGGCTGAAAACTGAAAGAAGAAACATGGTTTCTTGGCTACCACTGTGAAAATACTAGCACTTAGCATTCTAAAAAGCTAATATGCAAGAGAGATAGAAGATGGGTTATATATACCATAGCTTTTGTAAAGACACATTTCAGCAAAGAGAAATAGTCATTTCATAGAGAGATGGAAGAGAAGATATATCACACATGAGAAAGCACTCTTAGTGATGCAGATTGAAGGGCAAATTGAAGGGCAAATTGCCATTTGCCCTTCAGAAGACAGCTTGTTATGGCATTATATCCTTGAAGTTTGAAGAACATATGTACTCTCATTTAAAGGACAAGAATTTAAGTATCTTGTCACAAAATATTCTTTTGAAGGAAAAGATTGCCCTTCAATCTACAGCATTGGTTCAACTTCAACTTCAAGGAGGGAGAAACCTTGTGAATTCCAAGAAGGAGAAACAAGAATAGAAAGCGAGAGACAATTGAAATGTCATCAAGTCTGGATTGGGCCAAATGTGTTTTAAGGTTTTGACCAACACTCATGTGTTTTTCACTATATCTTATAATAAATGTTATGTTTTGATTGAAAGCTAATATATATTTAAAATGTGTAGGTGCATCATGCAAACTTCAAAATGAAAAAGAAAAAAAAACTAGGGTTTCAACGGAATCAGGGCTTTGGGGAGGAAAAATACTGAGAGAATGTATGTTGTTGTGGAGAAAAATAGTTTCTTGCTTTCTTATTGGGCCACATGTGCCCCGTAAAAAAATTTACTTGCACATGATGGTTATGCCACCGGGAAGAGATTGAGAGGGTCGGTTTGTTGTAGGAACTTTCTAGAAAGCAAACTAGAGAGAGAGAGAGAGGGGGGGGGGGGGGGCAGGGAGGCGAGGCAATGGTTTTGTAATTTCAGGAGGCGTGCATTTGCTGGCTTAATCTCAGGAATTGCGTTGGCACTTGTTTCTTTAGAAAAATTGAACAAACTAATTGTTTCAAAGGATGATGTCTATTTTCTGTAATCATAGTCTTATCCTTGGAAAACTTCTTCCTGGTGATGGATTAGGGAGCTGAAGAAATGGAACTGGCATCAACTTGTTTTGCAATCCAATGTGCTTGATTTTCCATACCATATTTGTGTTCAAAAGGATTCATAATTTTATTTGTTTATAGTTGTGAGTGTGTGTGTGTGTGCGCGCACGCGCGCACTTAGTGGGTCCCACTACTAAAGTACTATTGGCTAAGCTTACCAAGTAAGCCCTGCCACAGTACACTGTACAGGTAGAGTAATAAGTGCGAGGGCACTGGCTTCCTGCGTGTATAAGCCCAACCCAATGAGCACGCAAATTAGTCTTGTATAACTTGTAGAATCAAGAATAAGTGACTAGGGGCTTAAAACTTAAAAATGACATTAGAGGCCCTATGTCAAGTTGTTAATAAAAAAGCTAAAGGGTCCAAATTAGAACTCACATGAATCATGTGAGTGCCCTTGAGCTTTCTTAGAACCACTAGATAGTTAGAAATTAGGTTGTGATCTGATTCATTAGTATAAGCTCTAAATGTGATGATGTAATTAGTGTACAATTTATTTGGTTTACTATACATGGTTGTGATCGGGACGTGACCCGTTAGGATATATTGATCGGGCATTGATCTCGTAGCCGGCTACTTGGGTTAGCCGAGTAGCCACACATAGGAAAAGTTAGCATGTACACAGTTATTTACAGTACTTGCTATACTTGGGGGCATGTCCCAAGTTTGTCGGTCGAATTTGGCCATACTGGGCCCATTGACAGGTGGTAGGCCAATTTTAGGACACCTGTCCTTTCATGCAGTTAGGGATTTCCTATATGTATAGTGTTCTTTGTAATATACATAACTTTTGTTGGCCATCTATGAGAGCTTGTGAGGAGTGGCTATGGTGATTATGTGATGTGATCTGCATACTGCACTAGATTCTATCATAATTTCAACTTGGTATCAGAGCGTCAGGGTATTGCAAGTATGCACGATCCGGTGGAGCTATGGGATAGCGACTCTCACCAGAAAAAGCGGCACGAGAAGCATCTTAGGAGAGAGGACTCCATACATAATATCGGCAGTCCAGATGGCTGGAGACAGCAAAGTTCCTTCGATCGAAGCTTCGGGAAAGATCAGAACGATTGTCGTAGGTGGACTCCAGGGAGAATTCATGGAAAATCTTGCAGTTTCGGTGATTTCGGGAAAATCATTGGTGTTGGCTTCATGATTCACTATGTGGACAGCTGTTTGGCGCAACAAGGCTTGCAGAGGGTCTATAAAGAGCAGTGGATGATAGCCATAGCAATTTACAGGGATCGATTAGGTGGAAAATGGAGAAAATTTGAGAAATTTCCAGTTTCGTGGGGTGTTGACAAATTTATGAAAAAATCAGACTGTTTGTAGTCAATACCGCACCGATTTCATAGCTATAAATTGCATTAGAACACGGGAGGTAGGGCGACCTCAGTGTGGTGAGGAGGCTGCAAGAAGAAGCTCAGCAAAACGCTGAGCAAAGCCCAAGAAATCTTCTTTTTCTCTCAACTAGGGTTTCGTAGTGGAAAATCGTGTATCTTTCACAGTTGGAAATCATTTCTTGAGTTGTCAGTGGCTGAGGATGGGCGCCCTACTGCAATAATGATGTTGTTAGAAGGCCGTGGGCACCCGCGCCCTAGGGAAAGAACAGTTTTAAGCTGTAGAAGGCGGCCAAAACCTTGGAGGCCATATCTATCAAAGCTTACAAGGGTAAGAACTCGTAGAGCAACAAAGAAGAAGAAAGGAGGAGATGGGCGCAGACCTCGCGCGTGGCCAACAAGGAAATGACCATAGTGTCTTGAAGGGGCCTGCAGTTGCAAAAGCCCATTTCGGTACACAAGTGGGTACAAAACCACAGGATTGTGCCCTATGGAGATCTGCGATGGAGATCGAATTTTCGGGGAATGATGTGGTCCATTGGATTGAGAAGGACCATTGGATGAATGATGAATGGGCCTTGAAGTGGCTGAAGGAACTTGAAGAGCATTATGGCCTTCAATGTCATTAAAAATCTTTATTCTGAAAGGGCTTGAAGGGACCCGAAGTGCAGAAATGTCATTTCTTCATTAAAAATCTTCATTACAAAGAACCAGTTCATTTTGCACGGGCAATCTTTGGAGAGGGCTATCTTAGGCTAGAAGGCACATTTTTTTGGCCTTTCTTGGGCTAAAATGACCTTTGAAACTAGTTGCTCAGAGCCAGCGGACAGAGCGATATCACAGAGTAGGGAGAAAGCTGTTTTGGGGTGTTTTTATCACCATTCTATGAGCGGAGTGCAAGTGACCTAGTGATGGGCTACATTCGCCATTTGGGTACGGTAGGGCCAAATTTGGGGCAATTTTTTGTTGTGAAACCTGCTACAGGGTGGTACATTGAGGCATTATCACTTTAGAATCATTATGTCTTACTTCTGATAGGGTAACAGGGTGTTTGGAAGTGGTAAATGCGGTATGGGGGCAAATGGTAGCGGATTTGTGTGGAGAAAGCTAGTTTTGGCGACGAAAGTGCAGTTTGGCGGCGTGACTACTCATCATTGGCGACGATTTTTAGAGGGCAAGCAATTGCAGGTGAGAGGTAGGCATGATATGCTGGTTACAGGTGAAAAATTCTTGTGATCAAGTTCAACTCTTGGAGTTAGAACCGACCAATGTCAGGTGGCGTTTTGGGGGAACGCTCTCACAAGTATGATCGGCAGTGGCGTTGTCGAGTCAAGTGATAGCTGCATTGACACACGCATCTGTAGCTTGAAAATTTCATGTTTGGAGGAAAATATGGGCTAGCTTGGAGGTACACACATATTGGCGGTCACAGGTGATGGAAGTGCGAGGTGGTGCCAGTTGGAAGCCATTAGGCAATATAGTGGACTTGCATTGGACGAGCTATGTGTGGGACACATGGAGGATGAAGAACGGTCAATAATCACACTTTGGATGCTCTTGGCAAGTGGTGAGTGTGATGATTTTGCAGTTTTGCAGTAGGTAAGTCAATTTTGATCAAGCCATTTTAGCTGTGGAGCAGTGTATCAGGTTTGTCATTGAGGAGATACACTTCGACTACCTATTCTAGGTAAGTCAAGTCAATTTGCCATATCATGATTGCATTAGGGATGCAGATTTTATTGATGACAGGGTGCAGATCATTTGGTTTGGGCCATGGAAGATCTCACAGGTTCACTTGGAGTGATATTGGCATGCACAGTCATGTGAGGGACTTGATGGTGGCTTTGGATTTCACATCTCAATGTATTCTCAGGGAGTGATTTGGTACCATTCATATGAGCAGACCGTGGATTACTTAGAGAATGGAGCTACGAGTAGTTCTTTGTATAGAATGTAGAATTAATTAAGGTGTCAGAGATAGCCATACAATTCTCTTCTTAATAACGTTTGTGTGAGAGAAGCAAGAGTTATCATTCAACAAGAATGCAAAGGTGCAGAACAATAGCGAATCTGTATATTGAAGTTGTAAATACAACGATCAGACCACACCACAATTGCGTTGATAAGCACGTGATCCTACTAACAGATTCAAAACAATTGCTAAGGTTCTAGATATTTCTCTCTCTATATATAATCACTAACTTTGAGGAGTCAGCTACTGATAAAAAAGCGTTCTCCGCTATTTGACCTTACGTATCATGATCATCTATTTATAATCGCTCAATTACATGTATATATATCAGTTGAAAAAACTTGTACTAATTTAACTTTACAATTACAAGATTGATAACAGCTGTTAAACTGATCAGTGGATCAGTTCATTGATGGAGCGTGAAGGCTTTTTGGTCTGATAGTGAAAATCCATGTATTTCAACAGACTGAAAATGTGACACTCCTTGGCTTTTGGTCATTGCCTTTATCTGAGGGTAGCCTTCGGGATTTGGAAGACATCTTCGGTGTTTGGAAGACACCTTCGGTATTTGTAGGACATCGCCTTTATCTGAATGACATCTTTGCCCTATTGTACGGCACGTGTCATATTTTTTGCCTGTTTGAAACTACATGCAAATATGCAGTGTCGGGTTTTTTGCAATATAGGTCTTTTCTCTTTTTCGCCTGTTGAAAACTACATGCAAATATGCAGTGTCGGGTTTTTCGCAATTTAGGTTTTTTGCCTTTTTTGCTTGTTGAAAACTGCATGTAAATATGCATTGTCAGTTTTTTTGCAATTTTCGCTTGTGTAGAAACCCTTGTAAAACTTGTAGTGTCATTTGTCAGAAAATTGCATACAGTGTTGTATTTTTATGCCCTAATTGTTGCCAGTCAAAAACCTCATGTAAGAACACAGTGTCGAGTTTTTCACATTTTTCGGCTATGAAAAAATGCGAGTAAAAACTAGACTGTAGTGACAATTAGTTTAAAAAGCAGACTGCTTAAAAACAGTTCATTTTCTGCAGGTTACATTTGAGAGAGTAAAATTTAGAGAAGGAAGGAGGGCTGTTGGGATGAGTAGGAGTTAGATTAAACTCCAGCACTCCTTCCTAAGCTAACTACTCTGAATCTGATCTGCAATTGAGATTTAACATACCTACTAAAGTAGAATGTTTATCTCTAGACAATGGCTTTGTCAAAATATCAGCCAACATATTATCTGTATGACAACAACTTAGTACAACATCTTGACTCTGAACTTTCTCTCTAAAAAAATGGAATTGAATTTCTATATGCTTAGTTCTATTATGAGTCTGTGGGTTCAGAAAAAGAGCTTTGCAGCTCTGATTGTCACACTGGAGTATTGTTGGACTGATCTATGGGAATTGCAGATCCTACAGCAGCCTTCTTAGCCAGATTATTTCCTTCACTACTGATGTAGCTGCAACATATTCTGATTCTATGGGGAACAGAGAAATGCATTTCTGATGTTCCATGAGATGGGTCCTCCTGCAAGGAAACAAATGTAGCCTGATGTGGATTTTCTGGTATCCGCGTCTCCTACCCAATCTAAATATGAAGAAGTGGTCAATGTGAGTGCAGCTTCTGTGTTGCCATTATAGCTCAAAGCATAGTGCTTTGTAGCTTGAATGTACCTTAGTACTCTTTGCAGAGCTTTCCAGTGCTATAGGCCTGGATTGGACATGTATTGAGACAGTGTGCTTACTGCATATGCTAGATCAGGTCGTGTGCAGATCATAGAATACATAATAGATCCTATGACAAAATGATAAGGAGACCTACACATTTCTTGCTGATCTGCTTGAGTTTTGGGGCACATGTCTTTGGACAGCTTAGCTCCTGGATCCATAGGTGTGTCTATGGGCTTGCAGTCATCCATGCCATATCTGCGAAGTACCTTAGTCAAGTAGGATTCTTGGCTTATAACTATCCTTCTGCCTACGCGATCTCTGCTGATTGTGAGAGATTTCAACTAGTTTAGTATAGTTTAGTCACATTTTGGTAAATTGCCAATAAGAGGCCAAAAATCATTTTAGACTTAGAGATAAACTTTTTGAAGTTATATTAGTTTAAGATACATTCAATAAACACTTTTGGAAAGTGTGGGAAAGTTGGTAGTCGAGTTTGAGAGAGATTCAAATTTGAACTTTGGGTACATTGAATCTAGACCCAAAAATAGTAGGGTTTACATTTTGGAGGGAAAGCCAAGTGGCCAAATAGGGTTTGGAAACTCTACAAAAGGATGTAACTCGTGGAGAGACACATCTTCTCTCTTCTCTCTCTCATTTCATCATTATACATAGTTCTCTTTGGGTTCTACTACTCATTGGTGCATTATCTTGGTGTTATCTTGCAATCTTGTGTATAGAATGATCATTTATTGCTATTTTCGGTTTCACACGTGTGAAATTGAGTAGGGTACTGTAATTTATGGACAACAAACATATTTTATGTTTTGGTTCATTTTTGATCAATATCTCTTAGAGTTTGCATCTCATTTTGTGTGTAAATGCTGATTTTTCTACATTGGCAGGATTGTTGGTTTGCTCCTTATTGTAACCAAAGATTTGGGACATGGATTGGATCTTGAATGATCTGAAATCCTTCACATGATATCATAGCTCTTGTGTTTCAGGTTATGAAAGGATCAGCCATCTTTAGCAAGGATTTGGAGGAGTTACCAATGCTAGAGCATGCTAGATTGATCTCTACTCAAAAATCAGCATTTTTGCATGTGTAGAATTGATCTTTGTAGGTCAAAACTCAATATAGGATTAGATACTTGATCAATTCCGATTTCACACTTGGTTTACTGGAATTAGATTATTTTTTGTGCATTAGGAAGGTCTCATTGGAGTCTACAAGAAGATATACCAAGTTTCTAAAAATTGCATGTAGAATTTGAGATATTCAATTTTTTGTGATTTTGTCAAATCTCTAATTTTGATTGGATCTCTAGTTTGTGAGGTTACTGAACTTCATTTGCGTGTGCTTCAATCTTAGGAAGTGGCAAGAATCATTAGATTGAGGATAGATCATAGGTTGATCAAGATTTCACTATTCTATGTGTTGATTTTCTAGTTAGAAGTGCTAGAAGAGATTTGAGAGGTTCCATATCTTTGTGATTTCTTCTTGAGTTCATTTGTTGACATTCAAGAGAGTGCTTTGTGCATTGGAACAGGTTGAAAGAAGAAGATCATGTCACTTCAACATGGCTACAAGTGGTGGATTTATGTTGGAGAGCAATGATAGGCCTACCTCAATCAACTATTCTACTTGGAAGGTGAGGATGGAGTCCTTATTGGAGATGAATGAGTTGATGGAGATTGTTGCAGGTGTGGAGGAGAGACCTCAATCACCTCAAGATCAAGTGAGGTATGACAAGAGAGCAAAGAAAGCTCTACACATGATTAAGATGAATGTTACCAATGAACTTCTCAAGGAAGTTGGTAAGTGCACATCATCTTTGGAGGCTTGGGAAGCTTTATGAATCCAAGTCTACATCAAGAGTGCTTACTCTTAGGAGGCAAATCTTTCAAAGTTTTCAAAAGAAAGAAGAGAGTACTCATGCTTTTGTTTTCAGGGTTAAGGCATTCAATGATGAGTTAGCATGTACTGATGAAAGCATTAAGGAGGTAGAGCTTGTTCAAGTTATACTTAATGGCTTGTTGGATGATCATGCTAATCTTGTTCAAAGTTTTGCTATTCAAAAGACTTTGCCAAGTATTGTGGATTTGCAAGAGATCTTGGTGAATGAGGAGTATAGGCTTCAATCAAGAGGAGGTGGATCTACATCGACATCTCATTATGAAGAGGATGCTATGTTTATCAAAGGCAAGTTCGAGGGCAAAGGCAAAGGCAAGTGGTCTAAAGGGCAAGATCAAGGTGAGGCTTCTTCTTTTGGCAAAACTAAATATAAGTCTAAGTTGAAATGCTTTTATTGTGGAATCAAAGGGCATTTTTTCAAATGAATGTTTGAAGAAGCAAAGAGATGAAGGTAGCAAGCAAATCAACTTTACTACTAATGATGAGGATCTAGGTGGTGGTGATTCTCTTTTGATGTGTTCATCAAGTCCAATATCAAGTGAAGGTGACAAAGATTCATGGTGGATTGATAGTGGAGCTAGTTCACACATGACTAGTCACAAGGAGTTCTTTACTTCTTTGGTCACTTATGATGGAGCCAAGAAAGCAATTCACATGGCCAATGGTGGTGAGTGTGTGATTGAAGGCATTGGTTCAATTCCTATTTGTCTCTCTACTAATAGGAAAGCAAGACTTGATGGTGTTCTTTACATTCCTTCACTTTCAAAGAATTTGCTAAGTGTTGGTCAAATGATAGAGAAAGGATACATGGTAAAGTTTGGTTGTGATGCTTGCTTCATTACAAAGGAAGAAATCTTGGTTGTTAGGGGCAATAAACAAGGTAGAATTTTTAAGCTTGATGCTTTTGTTATGGCTAACAAAAAGGATGGAATGGAAAAAAAGATTGGTCTCAACTTTCCAAAGTTACCTTTTAGCATCAATAAGATTGGTGGATCTTATGCAAAGTCTAAAAAGCTTCTTTATGCTAGATCTAGGTCAAGATCTAATATGCTTCTTGGAGATGTTCATCTTTGTGCTAACTTGGCTAGTCTTGAGGATAATGATGGTGTTTCAAAGGTTCTTCATGGCAAGTGCAAGCATGCAAAAGGTAAGGAAAGAGCTAACTTCATCAATGGAGGTGAAGGTTCTTCCTTGGAAAAGATTGTTGTTAATGACTTCTTTGATCATATGTCAAAAGATGTTGCTAGGTGCATGCATGAAGGAGGTGGTTCTTCTACATTCTTTTGTTATAATTCCAAGAAAGTCATTTTTTCAGCAAGTGGAGTCACATGTCTTCATAAAGAGAGTAGATCAAATGGTTCTATCAAGAGACTTGGTGAGGGAGATAGTCACAAGTCAAGAAGAAGAGAAGTATGTGAAGAGTTCAAAGTAGGATGTATTTTGATGATGTCATTGTGAATGATAGTGAGGAGGAATCATTATCATGTGAGTCATTACCCAAAACATTGAGTAGAAGTTCTTGTTTGAAAAAAGAGAGTACTTCAATCATCCTTATGTTGAAGGTACTAATCATTTTTTTCACGGCTTCTAATGTCTTTGAGGTTTCTACTTCTTATGATGCAATCATTAAGAGGGAGTCTTATGAAGGAAAGAGCAATGAAAGATTGGTTCTTGGGAAGATCCAAGGCATGGATCTCACATCTCTTCATCAACTCAAAGGATTCTATGATTGTGAATTGATCACTCATGATCGAGATGGCAAAAGGTTGGTTGGAGAAGACTACATGGAGCAAATCGAGAGGCAATTTTTTCAAGGCAAGGGAGCTCATCATTGGTGAGCTTATTGAGGTTTCTTATGGACTCAAGAGGGCTGGATATATTAGGTTTTATACTCATCTTCACCTACTCTACTTCATGTTGGATGGAAATTTTGGAATCTATCTTTTGATTTATGATGGTGACATTGGTGACATTGTTTTCACTAACCTTTGTGGAAATTCGAGATCAAGCATTGATGAGTTCTTGTTGGATATAGATCATATGTTTAAGAGGGAGTATTTTCAGAGGTTCAAGTCTGAAGATATTCATATCTTTGATATCTTTGATTATCAAAAGAAAGGTAAGCAAGTGGAAGCGACTCATTTTGCTTTACTCACATGTTTTGGAGAGTTTTCTTGTGTAGATGATGCTATGCAAGTGGATATTGGTTCTCATGGTTTTCATACTAGAAAAACAAGTAATGGATCTGGAAAACAAAGTTTGTTCAATGACTTTGATGGTCAAGAGGAAGATCAAGAGGTTGGTCTCAAAGGGCTTCAACGACACAAAAGGAAAGGTGGCAATTTGGAGCTAGTCAAGAGCATCAAAGAAAGGTTATTTGACAAAGATGTTATGGATTTATTTTTGAAGCTTATTGAAGACTCAATTAAGATCAAAGGAGCAGCAAGGAAGTGTTGTTCAAGTTTATTTTACTTATTCTATCTCATGTTTGAGCTATTTCATGTGGATGTGTGCGAATTGTCAAGATATGGACAAACTAGCTACATTGTCTTGCAATATCTTATTGTTGGAGTTGTACTAGCATTCTTGGGTGGCTTTGATGATGAAAATGAAGTTATTGGAGGTTCATTATGTCACTCATTCATGGCTAAGCTCTCAAGTGTTGAGCTACTTGGTGCCAATACTTGGAGATTGTCAATTTTTGGTGAATTCATGGTCATTTTCTTGTGTCAAGTAGATCTTGAAGATGGACTAGTGCAAATTACTTGGTTTATGGAGTCATGTGGTGCTAGATTTGCATCATGTATGTACTCACCTACTCATGGATTTCCAAAGTTTGATGGTTTCTTGTGGCAAGATGGAGATGGAGGCTCATTCATGGAGTTTTATGGTGGAGACATATCAAGAAAGGACAAAGTTGGAGGAGACAAGCAAGCAAATGGTCATCACTCACATTTATTGTTTGGTTGCTGTAATTTTCCAGAGAGTTCAAAGTTTGAAACATGGAGGAATTATTTCACTCACATTCTATTTGGTTCTTCATGTTCTAGTTATATCTTGATGTGTAAAATTGATGTAAGAAATAGTGAAGCATCCAATTTGGACACTATTCTCTATATCAATTATGAAAGATACTTTAGAACCTTAGAAAGAGGATCTATACTTAGTATGGAAATCATTCTAAAGTTGGATCAAAGTTCTATTGTCAAAACTATGCCAAAACTAGATGAAGAGGGAGTGTGAGAGATTTCAACTAGTTTAGTCTAGTTTAGTCACATTTTGGTAAATTGTCAATAAGAGGCCAAAACTCATTTTAGACTTAGAGATAAACTTTTTGAAGTTATATTAGTTTAAAATACATTCAATAAACACTTTTGGAAAGTGTGGGAAAGTTGGTAGTCGAGTTTGAGAGAGATTCAAATTTAAACTTTGGGTACATTGAATCTAGACCCCAAAATAGTAGGGTTTACATTTTGGAGGAAAAGCCAAGTGGCCAAATAGGGTTTGGAAACTCTATAAAAGGATGTAACTCGTGGAGAGACACATCTTCTCTCTTCTCTCTCTCATTTCATCATTATACATGGTTCTCTTTGGGTTCTACTACTCATTGGTGTACTATCTTGCAATCTTATGTGTAGAATGATCATTTATTGCTATTTTCGGTTTCACATGTGTGAAATAGAGTAGGGTACTGTAATTGTATGGACAACAAACATATTTTATGTTTTGGTTCATGTTTGATCAACATCTCTTAGAGTTTGCATCTTATTTTGTGTGTAGATGCTGATTTTTCTACATTGACAGGATTGTTGGTTTGCTCCTTATTGTAACCAAAGATTTGGGACATGGATTGGATCTTGAATGATCTGAAATCCTTCACACTAATCTCCATACCAAGAAGGTAATGGACTAGGCCTAAATCAGTCATCTCAAACTCTGATGAAAGCAGAGATTTGGTTTCCTGTAATAACTGATTTGGATTGCTGATAATTAAAATATGATGTCCTCATCAGATGTCAGATTGAAGTAAAGGTGTCTCCCAATTAAAATAACTATACATTTAAGCTACTTGGCACAGTACTCAATTTACTGGCCACTTTTTATTAGCATTGAAACTGGCATACCACAAGTTGGAGGCTCAGCTCTTTGTACTGAAAAATTACATAACTTGAAAATATATCTTTGTCTGGGAAAAGCGTAGATTTGATATCGCTTTTGTAAAACCCGAGAACCTTATTAACTGGTGACAGAGGCCTTTCTTTGAAATGTTCGCAACTGTCGCTTCTGACTTTCGACTTTGGAACTCCTTTGAGCTCCTGATTTGTCCTTGATGCACTTTGTGTTGAGCTCCTTGAGCTCCAGATTTGTTCAATTCCGCACAAGGCTCCCCGAGCCGAAGGATTTATCGTTTGATTGCCCACTTTATGGTCCACTCCGTGCCTTGTTGCTTCTGCACCTTGATTTCTTTCGTTGTCCCAACCTGATCTTGATACTTTTCCATCTTGGCTCTTTAAGGTATGCAAAGATTGAGTACTCCGCAATGCACCTCTCACTTAGCTTGAAGTAGCTCTTTGAATCAGCCCAAATTTAACCATTGACCTTGTGAAAAAAAAGGGATCGCACCAATTTGATCCGCATCCGAACTATCTCTTCGCGTTTGTTTGAAACACCATGTCCGTCGCGTAAAACTTGACTTTCACAATTCCATCACTGGTCAGTTGCCTCACAGTCAAAACAAGAAGTGTACATCGAGCTTGGCTTCAAGTGGCTCTCTTTGAATCAGACACATGCACCCAGAGTTTGCACTAGTCCGATCTCAACGCAAACTGTCCCTTAGCGTCCGTTCGAAATACCAAGTCTCTCATGCAAGACTCAACTTTCACAGTTCCTTCATTGATCAGCTGCCTTACACGTAACACAAGCCAGCGTACTCATATGTTTTCTCATCATTGCTGGTCCAGAGAAAGCCTATAACAAACTTTTCTTTCCACAACAAAAACTTGTCAACTTATAAGGTCCAAAGTTCGCCAGTCTCCTCGTGTGAGTATGGCTAGATCACCTTGAATTTGCCCCCGTTTTGATCAACTTTCATTCAAAATTTGCCCCAAGAGAGAGGTGTATGTGTGATAGTTCTCCTCCACTTATAAAATCAGCTGATCGGACTTAGAGTAGAGTTCTTCGGACAAAAAGCCTTTCCAACACTTTGCTTCCCATCTGCTAGGATTATGGCTTGATCCAACTTGTTGCCAATCTCTGAAGAGGATCCTAGTCTTTCCCCTTTGAGGAAAAACCCAACTGATACTGGATATCACCCATGCTCAGTGAGTTTCAGTTCCGAAGGTGGCCGTCCCAAAATGAAGACCAACTGCTCCATAGAAGATCTCCCCTGAAATTGTCTTTTCCAACTTTTGACTTCCTGCTTGCATCTGGTGGGCGTTGTCGCAAATGAAACTGACCCAAGAAATAGGCTAGCCATCCATCCTTTGCAAACAATAAGTCGTTTCATTGTCATTCACGTGCGAGTACTTGAACTACAAATCCACCCCACAGATTCTGTAGTCCTCTTTGTTTGATGGTATCAGCCTTCAAAAGAAAAGGTTCCTTCTCGAGCCATCAGCTCCTTGTATCACAAGCAATCATGCAAACCAGGCAAAGCACGAGTACTAAGACTCACCACGAATACATACAAGTAAGACACTTAGACAGGTTTACTAACAAGTAACAAAGACAAGGTCCCCCTTTGAGATGGTCCTGCCTGGCTGCGCCCATACAAATTGATCACGGAATCAGCCCACATAGGACACCCCTCCAACTATCCGTGCTCTCACCATTAAGCAGCACATTGCCTCAGTCACGCCCCACCACTTTTTGGTCAATAGCCCTTATAGCTAAACGATCGGCAGCTATCCCGCACCGGCAGCTAACCACCTGTGCTTTACACCCGAATTCGAGCAGCATCTCTGTATCAATGGTTAACCCATGCAGTTCGAATATGTCGCCCCGCACCCCACAAGGTACAGACCGTGCTTTCACCTACCTAGGCAGCACTTTGCCTCATCCGTCCTACGTGCAGACAGCGCCAGGCCCGAACCGTGAGAACTGACCATGCTTACACCTCAAGGGCAGCACCTTGACTCATCAAGTACCCCGTTCTGCCGACCACCCCGACCGTGGACGCACCCATGCTTACACTGTGGGCAGCACCTTGCACAACAGTTGTCTTGATGAACCACCCCAAACCGTGGCCATTTCTGTGAGATCCGCATAGCTGACCGGCCAGTCGGCTCTCATACCACATGTAGCGCAGGCATCCCAAAGGGAGCCGGAAATCACGACTTAGCTTTCCAGCCTTCAGCTCTTGCTATCCAAACCCACTTGACATACAAGCAGTCAACTCGCCAACAACGATCAGACTTAACCAACTTGAAGTTCCGAAAACCAACATTGAGATCCAACCTGGCGCCATGCCAGATCGGGGGTCCTGATGTGGGTGACTTCCCTCCAAGCAAGCCGCCCGACATACATCAAACTTAACCAACTCGAAGCTTCGTTACAAAGGAGTAACATCCATTCCAAGCAAGCGGTCTGACTTACATCAGACTTAACCAACTGAAAGCTTCGTCACGAGCGCTGGAAGCCAACCTGGCGCCACGCCAGACTGGACAGCCATAAACAGGTAACTTCCACCCAAGCAAGCCATCCAACTCAGCCGATAGGTTAGAGCCCGTTCCCCAAGAGCTTAACCCATTCACGTTTATGCAAGGAACACTCAGAACCACAAGCCGCGACAGATATGGAAACAACCAGTTCCTGGACCAAATGGTCCCGACGGCATACCGCTGGCGTCCCGGGATACGACCCTCAGTTATGTGCCAACGTAAAAATTTGGAAGCGGCCTTACAACTGGCGCTTTTACCAAACACTGAAACCTAGAAGGTAATCAGAGTCAGTTTGAGGAAAATCCCACCCTAGTCTCCGGGGACTAGCATGCCAAGGCGAGAGCCATGACAATATTCCAGCAAGGGAGGCTGAGACTTGGTTGGAGCTCGTCCTGAGTCGCAACCCGCACTCCCCTGTAGTATTGGTGTGATTCGGCACCTTCCCTCATACCAAGCACTCTACCCAAACTGGTAATTCTCTCTCTAGGATTTTCTCTTTCTAGAAAGTCATTTTCTCTCTCTAGATTTTATTGATCCCAGGTTTCCTTTAATCATGCCTAGATCGTGTGAGGTGATTGCACATCGATCTGAGCTCTCTGGACTCCGCTAGAACCGATCAAAGATTTTCAGCCATAGGAACTTGGCGCCGGCTGGATTCTGGTCACAGTGGCGCCGGGAGCAGCAGGGGCGCTGCTGGCGCCGATGGCGCCAGAAGTAAAGCTTGTAAAGGTAGCTTTACAACAACCAGGCCCTGGGAGCTTGCTTAAGACCATATAAAGCCTTATGCAATTTACATACCAGATGCTCCTTGTCTTGAAGGACGTAACATTCTGGTTGATAGATGAATATATCTTCTTGTATAAATCCGTGTAGGAATGTCGTCTGGATGTCCATCTGGTGAATGTCGAGATCTTCTGGAGCAGCTATAGCCAGTAAGGTACAAATAGACTTATGTTTTACCACTGGACTAAAGGTCTCAGTGTAGTCTATCCCATATACTTGTTCAAGGTCCTTAACCACTAGTCTAGCTTTGGATATGGATATGGATCCATCTAGTTTAAGCTTTAGCTTAAAGATCCACTTGGAGTCAATTGGTTTTGCACCAGTAGGAGGATTGACAAGACTCCAGGTCTTGTTCTTCATTAGAGACTGATACTCAGCATCCATGATAGCCTTCCAATTGTCTGCATCGGGCATTGACAGAGCTCCTACAACTGTGGCAGGTTCATCATGACTGATGAATGCCTAAGGAAAAAAACGATCAGGTTGCTGTCGTTGTCTTGCAGACCTTCGAACTACAGGTGCTTGAGTGGATGATTCTCCTTGGTGAATGACTGGGATCGTAGCATCTTGTGGTTGAACAATCGTGGGTCTGGGCGCATCGATGGTAAGTGGAGCTGTTGGGACAAACTCTTTTGTCTGAACAATCGTAGGTCGTTGCCTAACAATGGATGGTGGAGTTGCTATGGCATACTCTTGCATTGGCTGCTTCTGCTTGAAATCGTGATACTTGTCTTCAAGAAAGACAACATCACGGGTGACTGATATTTGACCTGAATCAACATCATAGATGCAATATGCTTTATGCGATGTTGTGTAGCCAATGAAGATGTTCTTACAGCTTACTAGGTCCAGCTTCTTTCTCAGATCAGATGGCACTTGTGCATAGCAGAGACATCCGAAAACACGTAGGTGTTTCAAGCGTGGTTTGTAGCCGTAGTAGGCCTCAAACGATGTCTTGGAATCAACTACTTTAGTGCTGGAGTAGTCCTGTAGATAGCAGACCATAGAGATTGCTTCTGCCCAGAACGTTTGAGGTAAATGGGCGTTTGACTGCCATGGATCGTGCAGCTTCCAACAGTGTGCGGTTCTTCCTGTTCAGCTAATCCGTTTTGTTGAGGAGTGTAGCTTGTAGTAAACTGATGGTGCACGCCACATGAAGATAGATAGTCCTTGATAAGTACTCTCCCCCTGAATCAAACCGTAAGGCCTTGATCCTCTGACCAGTCTGATTCTCGATATATTGCTTGAATTCTTTGAAGCAATTGAATGCTTTTGACTTGTTCTTAATGAACAATACACTGGTAAAATGGGAGTAGTCATCAATGAATATAATAAAATATAGAGCCTTACCCAAGGAAGGTACGCTCATAGAACCACATAACTCACTGTGTATCAGTGACAAAATGAACTTGGCTCTTCTGGCCTGTCCTCTTGGAAATCTGGTTCTAGGTTGTTTGCCTAGTAAGCACTTTCATAGATAAAAAAAATAAGCTATAGTAACAACATTTATATTCATGTCCTTGACCATTTTGTTATGATGCATATACAAGATTGAATGCATGTTTAGATGTCTTAATCTTTGATGCCATAAATTAGCATCTGAACAACTCACAAAAAGTGCAACATCATGACTCAATATGTACAGATTTTTTTCTCTATAAGCAGAGAGGATTTCCATTGAATTCTCATCTAAAATAGTACATCGCCTAGCAGTAAACAAAGTTCTATAGCCTTGATCAGTGATCTTGCTAATAGAGAATAACTTCTTTGTTAATTTGGATACATAAAGTACACCATTAAGCTGCCTAGTGATGCCATCAGAGAATTGTAGTCGAATAGAGCCTTGACCTTTGACTTGATGTGAACTGGAGTCACCAAAGAAGATGTACTTCGATTCTGTAGTTGTGAGTGTAGAGAAGAGGTCTTTGCATGGCATCATGTGCTGAGAGGCACCTGAATCGAGATACCATTGATGGGCATCTCTACTGAGTTGATCTTGTACCATCAGCGCTCTCTCATCTTTTTGTGAATCTTTGACTGTGTCAGAGTTGCCTTGTTGCTGTTGTTGCATCTTCTTCTTGGCTTTATTATGCTTGAGGACATGACAGTCCTTGATATCATGGTTGGTTCTTTTGCAATACCTACAAAATAGCTTGGTCTTGGACAATGATTGGTTGTGCTGTTGCTGTTGTGATTGCAATGTTGTTGGTTGTTCTGCCTTTGTCTTCTTGTCTTGGAAGTCTTTATTCTTTTTGGACTCCTGCTTGGTTGAGTAGAGTGCTATGGATTTCGTACTCGTTGATGTGGACAAGCTTTTCCTCCTTACTTGTTCGTGCAACAGATTTGTTGTCAATTTTTGTAGAGACAAGACAGGAGTGTTGCTAAGAAGCAACACTAAATTGTCATAGGAGGATGGAAGGCTAGCAAGAAGAGACATGGTAGAGTCTTCTTCTGATATAAGTGATCCTATTGCAGCCAGTTGGTTTAGCAGCTATTTGAACTCATTCAGATGGTCACTTACTGAGGTGCCTTCACTCATTTTGAGTGTCAGCATCTTCTTCCTCAAGAAGAGATGAGTGGACACATCTGAGGTCTCGTAGATGTTTGTAAGGATATCTCATGCTTCTCTGGAGGTGGTGTTGTTTGACACGTGAGCAATCTGAGTGTCCTTAAGATTCAGAGATACGATGGCAAGTGCTTTGCCATCCTTTGCTTCCCATGATTCAGGTTCTGCCGGCTTGGGTATTGAATCATTTATGTACTCCCACAACTCTTTCTCGATTAAGATCATCCTCATCTTGAACTTCCACATGTGGAAGTCATCTCTGTTAAATTTGTTGATCAAGCGGATCTCTGAGGTTGAACCTTCCATAGCGATCGTGTACTAGAGATGAAACACAAACAGAAAGAACAACTCTATAGAGTTAGAATAACTCCTAGACTCTAGTATTCCAATGAACCTAGGCTCTAATACCACTTTTGTGGGAGCAGACACCGATATCACTCTATGGGCTGAATTAGATATCAGCTTTGATACCACTTCTATTGAAAGAAAAACAAGAAAATTGTTATAACTAGGACCATGGATTACTTAGAGAATGGAGTTACGAACAGTTCTTTGTGTGTGGAATCAGATTATCAGTGTAGGAGTCATAGACTGCCGTGAAAGAGAGATTGCAAAAAGGAATTAGGCATCTGAGACAGCCATGCAATCCTCTAATATTGATAATCTGATATGAAGAGAATGTAGAATTAATTCAGCCATCAGAGACAGCCATATAATTCTCTTCTTAATAATGTTTCTATGAGAGGAGCGAGAGTTATCATTCAACAAAAATGCAAAGGTGTAGAACAATAGCGAATATGTATATTGAAGTTGTAAATACAACGATCAGACCACAACACAATTGTGCTGATAAGCGCATGATCCTACTAACAGATTCAAGACAATTGCTAAGGTTCTAAACATATATATATATATATATATATATATATATATATATATATATATATATATATATATATATATATATATTTCTCTCTCTCTCTCTCTCTCTCTCTCTCATCACTAACTCTGAGGAGTCAACTACTAATAGAAAAGCGTTCTCCACTATTTGACCTTACGTATCATGACCATCTATTTACAATCGCTCGCTTAGATGTATATATATCAGCTGAAAAAACTTGTACTAACTTAACATTACAATTACAAGATTGATAACAGTTGTTAAACTGATCAGTGGATCAGTTTGTTGATGGAGTTGAAGGCTTTTTGGTATGATAGCGAAAATTTGTGTATTTCAGCAGACTGAAAATGCGACACGTCTTTTTGGCCATTGCCTTTACCTGAGGGCAGCATTCGGGATTTGTAAGACACCTTCGATGTTTGGAAGACACCTTTGGTATTTGTAAGACATCGCCTTTATCTGTAGGACACCTTTGGCCTATTGTAGGGCAAGTGTCATCTTTTTCACCTGTTGAAAACTGCATGCAAATATGCAGTGTCGGATTTTTTGCAATTTAGGTTTTTTTCTCTTTTTTGCCTGTTGAAAACTGCATGCAAATATGCAATGTCGGATTTTTTGCAATTCAGGTTTTTTGCCCTTTTTCGCCTGTTGAAAACTGCATATAAATATGCAATGTCGGGTTTTTCACAATTTTCGCCTGTGTAGAAACCCGTGTAAAACTTGTAGTGTCGCCTGTCAGAAAACTGCATTTTTACATCCTAATTGTCGCCTGTCAAAAATCTCGTGTAAGAACACAATGTCGGGTTTTTTGCATTTTTCGGCTGTGGAAAAATATGAGTAAAAACCAGACTGTAGCGACAATTAGTTCAAAAAGTAGATTGTTTAAAAACAGTTCATTTTCTGCAGGTTACATTTGAGAGAGCAAAATTTAGAAAAGGAAGGAGGGATGTTGGGATGAGTAGGAGTTAGATTAAACTCCAACAACTACAGGGTAGATGCTCAGATCTTTGTGATCAGGGATGGCATTTGGATACTTGGTAGAGATAGCATTGCAGGATGACATGCGATGATCATCAGGGGGCAGCTATTTCAGATTGGACTTGAGTCTTTGGATGGTTGGTGGGGAGGCCTATATACTGGTCAAATCAGAGTTGGCAATGTCAAGTATGAGAAGTTGAGCCTACATGGGATGTAAGAGAGGCAAATCATCATCAGTATTTCTAGGAGATGGGCGAGCTACTCAGGTATAGCCTATGGTGAGGTTTGTGTGTATTCATTCATTGAGTCCTTGGTAGACTCTTGTGTTTGGAGCATGGGGAATGGATGGGGATCAACTTTTAGAACTTATTGGACAGTTGGATATGCTTGGACGGAAGGGCATCTTGTTACAGGTGTGGGCCATGGTTGGAGACTTGATTTGGTGACCAGTGGTGTAGCAGCGGATCTACAGGTGACAAGTGTTGGTACGAAAGGATACCACTTATAGGCAGGCCTTGGTCATGTATTTGACACTTTATCATTTGTGTTGGTTTGCATGAGTGTGTGTGGGCTTGCATGTTACCTTGTCACGAGGGTCTAGATCTGAGTCGGAGTTGTATGTGGTTGTGCATTTGCTACGTGTGAAACAAAGTAATCGTTTTATGCTCATTGACTTGTCATTGTCTACTAGTTGTCTATCTGTTGAGGGTACAATCTTATGGTGGTAGTAAGATTTCCTCAGGTTGATCCTTAATCGCTCATGTATGTCAACTTTACAGGTCTGTGCTTGTAAGTGTCTGATAGGATGTCAGCCTAGTGGAGGATGTAAGTCTCATGGTGGTAGTGAGATTTTCTCAGTTTGAGCCATGTTGCTCATGTGGTCCACTTGTGTTTCAAGTTGGATGGAGACGAGTCAGTTGGTCGAGAGTATGGTAAACTCTCTGTATGAGCATTGTGTTTACATGATACTTTGTGAGTCAAACCTGGTGGTTTGTTGGTGTCTTGAGTGTGAGTCAAGTACAAGGTAGCAGAGATATGCATAACATCTTTTGGACACTCCAGACATTGCTACAGTTTGTATTTCTTTACTCCTATCACATTTGAGCTTAAGAGAGAGAGCTAGAAATCAGGTTGTGATCTGATTCATTAGTATAAGCTCTAAATGTGATGATGTAATTAGTGTACAGTTTATGTGGTTTAGTATATATGGTTGTGATCAGGACGTGACCCGTTAGGATATATTGATCGGGCATTGATCTTGTAGCCGGCTACTTGGGTTAGCCGAGTAGCCACGCATAGGAAAACTTAGCCTGTACAGAGTTATTTATAGTACTTCCTATACTTGGGAGCATGTCCCAAGTTTTTCGGTCGAATTTGGCCATACTAGACCGGAACTTAGATGGTAGGCCAATTTTAGGACACTTGTCCTTTCATGCAGTTAGGGATTTCCTATATGTATAGTGTTCTTTGTAATATACATAACTTTTGTTGTGCCATCTATGAGAGATTGTGAGGAGTGGCTATGATGATTGCGTGATGTGATCTGCATACTGCACTAGATTCTATCAGAATTTCAACTTAGATTCATTTTGTGTTAGTTTAAACGGCTTGGATTAGGATCCTTGCCATTGTAATTAACCAATAGGAGAAAGGGGCAAAGGCCTTCCTCATCCATAAAAAGGCACCCTTTGTACCGCATTTCCATTTTCAATAGCAGGAGGAGATTATGCCTAAATGTGATTCGAACATCCTTGCTTTCCTCTCTCTCTCTCTCTCTCTCTCTCTCTCTCTCTCTCTCTCGTTTTTGTAGTTGATATTGCTTTCCATTTGTTTCTTCTTTCTATTTGCATGTTGTTAACGATTTATGAGAGAGAAGATAAGCTCAAAGCAAGGCTTTGTGCTAAAGGCTATGCCCAAATCAAAGGCATAGATTATGAAGAGACCTTTGCTCCCGTAGCAAAGATGGTAACCATTAGAATTCTCATTACTATTTGTTGCTTTTATGATTGGAAAATGCTTCAACTTGATGTTTCAAATGCTTTCTTAAATGGTTACTTAGAAGAAGAAATATATATGCATCAACCTCTAGATTTTGTTGTGAATGGCAAAGGATCAAAAGTATGCTACTTTTGAAAAGTCTTTATGGCTTAAAACAAGCTCCTAGGGCTTGGTATGAGAGGTTGAACACTTATCTTCTTTCTATTGGCTTCAAGATTAGTTCATATGATCCATCATTATATCTTAAACATGTTGGCAATGATATAATCATGTTGCTTATTTATGTTGATGACATTCTATTATGTGGAAGCAACATGGATTTACTTGTTGATACCAAGATCTCCTTAGGAAAGGAATTCAAAATGCAAGATCTTGGATTTTTACATCATGTACTTGGATTAGAGATTAAGATCTCTAATGACTTAGCTTTCATTTCTCAAGAAAGTTATGTAAGATCTATGCTTAAGAAGTTTAAAATGCAAGATTGTAAAAGCATAGATACTCTTATGGATTCTAATATTAAAGACGCTAAAACTTGTGATGAAGCATCCTTTGAGGAAATCACACTTTTTAGAAGTCTAATAAGCTCTTTAATATGGCTCACTATCACTAGGGCTGATCTTAGTTTTAGTGTACATAAGCTTAGTCAAAGCATGCAAAATCCAAAGATCCATGATTGGAAAAAGGGGAAGAGGATCTTGAGATATATTGCATCTACTCAAGACTATGGACTTTGTTTTAAAAGACATGATTTAAGCCTTGTTGCCTTTTCAGATTCGAATTTTGCAGGTGATAAGGTGGATAGAAAGTCCACAAGTGCTTACACAATATTTTTGGGAGGTAATCTTGTCTCTTGGCAATCTAAGAAGCAAGACACTATCTCCTTATCCTCATGTGAATCAGAGTACAAGGCTTTGACTATCACAACAAAGGAAGTCATTTGGATCAAAAGATTACTAATGGAGCTCAGGATCATTCAGGAGGAAGAAATACCTTGCATCAAATGTGATAGCATCTCGGCTCAATATCTCACAAGTAATCCAATCTTCCATGCAAGAAGTAAACACATAGAGGTAGCACACCACTATGTAAGAGAAAAAGCTATGGATGGCGAGATTCTCCTTGAACATGTATCCATTGTCTTTGGAATAGAAGCTAGTTTAGTGTGCAATCATTCATTCTCTTGATCCTTGATACTTGTAGTGGTTTCATGTATTGTGTTATTTCACATTGTATTGTACAGTATTTATCTGGCAACAAATCAAGTTAATCCAGACCCTCCGTTCTCTAGTAGGGTAAGCCTTAGAGGAGGAGATTTAGTTTAGGGTTTTATCATTGTGGCTCTAAGCTAATTCAGACCCTCCGTTCTCTAGTAGGTTAAGCCTTGGAGAAGGAGGCTTAGTTTAGGGTTTTTATCATTGTGGTTTAGAAACTAAGGAGAGAAAAGAGAGAAGAGTGGATCTTACCCTTAGAATACTCACCCCATGCTCATTGATGTCTTTCTTGCATCCATGCTCAAACTAGTTGGGATAGCCATAGCTTAGAACTAGTTGGGAACTGCCTTAGTTTGATCTAGTTGGAGCCATAGCTGGTGTGGATGCAAAAGATACAACATTGGCATCTTTGCCACTCTTTTTCTTGCTTGCTCTACGTTTCTAGCTACTCTTTCTTTGTTTTTGCTTGTTCTACCTTTCTTCGTGCTCTTTCTAGTTTTTGCTTGTTTGCTTTTTGCATGATCCTTGTTTTTAGCATGATCTTTCCTTTTTGCATGATCCTTGTTTTTAGCATGTTCTTTGCTAGGGTTTAAGGCCATCCTTCCACACTCCGCCCATCGTTCCACGACCATCCTTCCACACTCTTGATGTCCATGACCCCGCTTGCACGACCATGTTTTCACCAACAACTCTTTCCGTTCCACACCATCTTGCCATTCCTATCCCAGGTTTCAAAGGGAGCGCCACTCCTATCTTCCCAAGTTTCAAAGGGAGTGCCATGATTCGTCACATGAATAGATAGATCTTCTGAACTACTCTAGAAATCTAGTGCAGCAGAGTGGATGGAGCACTGGCGGAATACCTGATCTATTGAAGAAATGGCCCCCGAGACTGTTGACGCCATCAGCCATGTTTTGAGCAAAAGACACTTGGAGTTCTGCCATCAGCCACGTCTACAGAATGGTTTGACTAGATTGTCAGAAAAGTCATTGTCTCTTTGGTGTTTGTAGATCTAAAATATAGGACAACCAGCCACCATTCTCATTATGATTTTTACCATAATGATTTTCTCTTAGAAGGCTGTTGATAGTTAGGAATGCCTTGGTAGCATAGAATATTGAGATCTACTAACAATGTTGGAGGTGTTCAACCGTTCTCTTAAAACTGCTGCTCAAAGGAAAAGAACTATTATCTCAAACATGCGATTGACAACCAGGATGGTGTGAATCAACAGCAATGATGGAACCTATGTCTTCCATCTAACCTACGTTCTGATAGCAACGAGTAGCGATGATAGAAGGCCAAAGAGTATCTATCTTAGAATTTTGCTCCACGGCTCAGAAACAGTTTGTGTGTTGCTAGTTGTCATCCGTTTCACCTGCCCCACCTACGATGGCTGGGACAGGCCTTAGAAAGCTCCAGTAGGAAATGCCTTGGATGTGCACTAGCATGAAGCCATAGAGTAAGCAAGAAAAAAGAGTAGTGACACCTGCTTAGATCCAGATGCAAGGACCCTAGAATCCACCACAGGTAGAGAAGAGAATACCCTGGATAGATGCGCCAAAGTATCTTGGGGAATCAGACCCAGTCAGATTCCTACAAGATCTTGACAACACTTGTAAGTTTTATGGTGACAGCTCTGAAATTGAAAAGGTGAGGCTATTCCGTGTGATTCTTCAAGGTGACACCAAGGAATGGTTTTTGAACTTGAAAGGCCCAAACAACACATCTTGGGAGACCATCACCGCAGCACTCATCAAAAGGTTTAAACCCTCCAAGCTCACCCAAAGCCCTTTCATCCAATTGGCTCAGATCAAGATGCGAATCAAAGAATCAGTATGCACCTACATCGAGAAGTAGAGTGTGTCAATGATAACATAACTGAAAAATGGCCATTAGACTTTTTTTAGTCGATTTAACCAAGGCCATCAGGAGAGAATTGAAACCCGTAGACTCGTACGAGCGATTGAAAGATGCGATGGATGACGCCATCCGCGAAAAAGATGAAGGGTCTGACGAGGAATATGACTATTGTGACAAGAAGAGTAAGGGGCTAGCTAAACACCCCACTTCACACATTGAAGAATCCGCCTCAACCAACATGGTCGATATCCTTCAGTATCTAGAAGGTTGGAAAAGGGCACACCAGGCACAAATGGAGAAGTTGACCTCAGAGTTCCAAAAAATACTAAAAGATGTGGCTGGAAAGACCAATGAGTGCCCTGTACGTGCTCTACACCATGCTACCAATGAGTGTCCACAACCACAATAGAAATGCAGCTTACTGGACCACGCGCTCTGATACCATGTCAAAAAATGGTAAGTTATCAGAAATGAGCTCTGATACCATGTCATAAAACGATGGGAATGAGGAAGGATCGACTAATATTGAATTAGTAGAGATTTGTTAAAAAAAAACTCTGATATCAAGTTCAAAATGTGTAATAGCAGCAAAAGTTTAGCAACGGATGGTTGCGGATCGGAAGTGCATCAATTATCAGCAGAATAATCAAGATGAATGAATAATAGTATTGCGTGTCCATCAACCAAATCTTATGACACGTGTTGGTCAACCAATGAAGACAACACAATCCCTCTCTCTCTCTCTCTCTCTCTCTCTCTCTCTCTCTCACACACACACACACACACACACACACACACACACACACACACACACACACACACACACACACACACACACACAGAGAGAGAGAGAGAGTAGCGGCCTTGGTTCACCTGTCACACGTAGATTCGTTCCCAAGGGAATAGTGCTTCCCTTGTGAGGTTAGCTTGCAAAACCTACTCTAACCACACCTAACTAACCACCCTACTTTAACCACAAGCAAGAAGAAGAAAGAATAGATTTAAATGGGGGAGGTGCTTATATCCTACCTTATCGCTCGTTATTATATGTGATATACTTGACTTTTTCTATGCTAAGTTGTTACCTAAGCGATGAATGGCTAGGCTGGTTATCTTTTAAGTTTGGGCTTGCAGAGATTTTTTTGGTTGGATAAATAAGTGCATTTTGAGTCTCATGACCTTGGGATATTAGTACAACAAAAAAAAGAGAGAAAGTCTATTTTGCCTAATGTTTTCCAGAGCTAAGATTGGAGACGATCATACTATTGGCATTAGAGTGATAAGGAGACCGATGTCGATCAACTAGATTTGTTAATCACATTTGCAACCATCTTCTATTTGCCAAAGGCACTTGTCAACCTCTCAAACTGGCCATGCTTCCTTTCGTTTAGTAGGAGCATCATATAGTCACTGGCTGTGACATTGGTGGCTGGGTGGTGAACAAGTTGCTAGTGTTATATAATTTGCTTTTATGTTAATTCCTATACAGCACATATGGATTATCAACCATGTAAAGCCTTCTATCAAGAGGGCTGTAATAACAACAAAACATATTTGTAAAACAAAAGTCCTAGAAGGGATACATTCTACACCCTTGGAAGATCACTTAGGGCTAAATAAAACATATGATCGGATGAAGCAAGGCTTTTACTAGAGTGAATATGAAAGGGTTTTGTCATCATAGGTGATTGTTGTTAAAGGAACAAAGTAAATAATCAGATGTATTATGATTTTGTACAACCATTATATATTTCAAAATGAAACTTAACATAAATAAATAAATAAATAATAAATAAATAAATATATATATATATATATATATATATATATATATATATATATATATAAGTATGGATCTCATCACGAATATGCCTAACACAACAAGAGGATAAACTTGTTTTTTGGTAGTAATTGATAGAATCACTTAGGTGACAAATTTTATTTATGATAAAACAAGTTACACTACTTCTAAAGTTGCACCCCAATTCTAATAAAATGTGTTTACATATCAGGAGTTTCTTGAGAGATTGTTAGTGATAAGGATCCTAAACTCACAACCATATTATAGCAAGAGTTTTTCACACTCGTAAGAACCAAATGAACTCTAGCAATACTTACCATGTTTAGACTGATGCTCTTGTAAAAAATATTATGAAGCTTAGCTATAGCAATTTATTTTTATATCTAGGTGACTTGAAATGGTTAAGTATGGTTAGTTTTGCTATCATACAAACAAGTATCTATGTGTATGAATGAGTCCACATGAAGCAAAAAATGGATGCAAAGCCAAATTCCCCACAAATGAACTAGATAAGAAAATTCCAAGTGTAAAGGTAAAAGATGATGTGGAAAGAATGTAAAATGGAGAATATGGTTAAAGTTAACGCAACAACAAAAAACATATGCTTATAAAAAAGGATGAGAGATGAAATTTGCAAAAGTGAATATGGTGTCTCCATACGTAAAGCTTACATTCTTAAGAAAGGGGAGATTGACAACAAACTTGCAACATGTATTATGGTCCTTTCAAGTCATGGACCATGTGCCAAGTTTTGATTGATGGATCCTTAGGTGACTAGGCACCCTCACACGTGCCAGATTTGGTGACTCAGCAGCAGCTCAAGATCCCACTCATGTATATATAGAGCCTCATTTGGCCATAATCAACAAGCAAGCCGAATCTTGGTTTTGGAGCATTTCTTGAGTAGTTTCTCTATTTGTCTTGTGATTTTATGTGGTTTCTAAGCTTAATGTACTTCATTCTCTGTTGGTTGTCCGTACTCCGACAGGTTTTCACACGTGTGAAACCAGCAAGGCAAAGTTTTGATCATATTTAATTGTTCTTGTTAGATTTCTTGATGTAGATTTGATCTAATGCTATCTAATCTTGTGTAGATTGGTAGATCAATCTAATCTAACACCCAATCACTCTTGTAGATCTAATTTGGATCCATTCTTGGTCCTTTTTGCTGTACTTTCACATGGTATCAAAGCCAAGTACAAGAGCATTAATGGCATTGATCTAAACTTTGCATCCGAGTGTTACAAGAAGAAGAATTCCCAAGAGAAGGACAACCATGACAACCTTGTGCTTAAGGAGGAGGATGAATGTAGCTTATCCTTAATGGCATTCATCCTTAATACAAACATCTAATCACAACACATGGTGGATTGATAGTGGGGCTAGCTCTTACATGACTCACCAAAAAGACTACTTTTGTAATTTACTTTCTTATAATAATTCTAAGAAGTTTATTTTCACTGCAAGTGATCAAGAATATGAGATTGTAGGAATTGGATCCATTACATTATGCCTTGGATCATCTAAGAAAGTAGATCTAGACATTGTTCTTTATGTACCTTCTATTAAATAGAACTTGTTGAGTGTTGGACAACTTATGGATAGTGGATTAGATGTACATTTCAAGCATGGAGCATGTTCCATCTTGAAAAATGATGAATGTATTGCTAACGGTCTTAAGCATGGAAGGTTATTCAAGTTGGATGCTAATGTGATGGTTGGAAGTGTGAACATGGCAAGGGAGGAGCTCACTCAAGTGGAATTGTAGGCCAAGAGGTTAGGCCATCCTAACTTCAAAGCTATGGAGACCATGGTGACAAAGGAGCTTGCAATTGGACTACCCAAAGCCATATCCAAATGTGGCAAGCTTTGTGAAGCTTGTGGACTCCCCAAATCTCAGATTAGTTATCGCAAACATACAAACAATTATCGAATGAGTTCACAAAAAAAAAATGGATGCAAAGCCAAATTCCCCACAAATGAACTAGATAAGAAAATTTTAAGTGTAAAGGTAAAAGAATATGTGGAAAGAATGTAAGATATGAGAATATGGTTAAAGTTCATGCAACAAAAAAAAAAAACGTATGCTCATAAAAAAAGATGAGAGATGAAATTTGCAAAAGTGAATATGGTGTCTCCATAAGAAAAGGTTACATTCCTAAGAAAGGGGAGATTGACAACAAACTTGCAACATGTATTATGGTCCGTTAGATATCACAAGAGATAGTATTGTCAAATTACTCTTGAGTAAATAGGTTATGAACAACACAATCTTGGAATGTTTTGCCTTCTAATATCAATCATGATAAACACACATCTATTATGGCAAAAATGTGTTTGTTTGCCACTCAAGATTGCAACTATTGAATCACATGAACCCAAATGTACTTGGCATGCTAAATTACCTCATGCATACAAGAAGTTATTTCACTCAAATTATTGCTAATGTATTCATGACGTTTATATTGAATTTGAAACTATGCATATGCACATAATAACAACTTGAGAAGATTCCATTTTCATCTTTATGAAAGTTACAATAATGGATTAGATCTAAACACGTGTCGGCTCCCCCATAGACCCTCATCTTTTATAGGGACGATGACATTTTGTGTCAAGTATTGTTGAATGTTTTTGCGATTTTGACTAGTTTGCCTGGCCAACAACCATTGCAAATTCTCCAGATGGCAACTTTAAACGAGTGGTTAACAACCAACAGTAAAATATATTGTTGTTTTGACATCAAAGTGGTTGGACATGAAAAGTGTTGTCCTCCTTGTATGATGCGTCACTCACAAACGTCCTTGTGATCACTCGAATGCATGCAAGATGGTGTTGTATGGAGGGAGGGCTAGGGCCCAAAAGGATCCCTTGTTACAAACATAATATGTTAAAAGTGAGTGCTCACTAACTAGAAGTAAAGTTGAAAAAAAAATGATGATACCCACAAATTTGGTGATGATTCTTGTTGTGGTTCGTGGGTTCTTGGCCCTTGGGCCTGGGCCTGGGCATGGGCCTGACTCCTAGGGCAATGGGCCGGTCCAGAGGCCCATGCCCTTGGCCTTGAGGCTCGAGCCAGAGTGGGAGTAATTTGTGGGACCTACGGACCGGAGCGCCATGGCCCCACGGTCACTGCTTTTACCCTCGGTGCTTCCGGCCGTCGTTTAATAATGACGGAAATGATGCGCGTTATAAAGTCAGCTGTGCCCTACGTCACGCCCAACCCCCACCTGCTACAGCCGGTAACCGGTCCCATGCCCCCTAATCGCACCACCCCAAACCACGTAGATCTCAGCCACGCGTCCTCATCATCCTGGGCACGGGCTGGGGCAGGTTTCCGGCCACGAAAAGTAGCCCGCACATGTTTGCGTCCGGCGTACCGGAGGTTTCCCCCTGCGGGGCAATCTTTGCCGGTGGCCGGTCGGCAGGAATACTCTCTTATTAAAATAATAGCTATTTAATAGTTACCTGGGGATTTAAAGTATTATTTTCTAGGACCAAAAAGCAAGAAATTAAAGTTTTGCAGGGTAAAACTGAGGGATGGGAAATTATGGAAAAAAAGCAGAAAATTAAATTGGTTTTTTATAATATTTTTTAATAGGAAACTGCTGCTTTCCCGACCGGCGGCCAGTGCCACGTACTTTTAGAGAGCATGCGGACGTTGCCGGATAATTTAATTCCACTTAATTTGGACGCCTTCTCTCTTCAGTCCTTTGTCTTCCCAGTAATATATAGTATTCAATGGCCACCGCCGTTGGATCTCGTCCTTGGCGTCCAGATCCTTCCACGTGTCTCAGATCGACCGTTGAGAGTCGTGCATCTGGTGCGATTTGCCACGTGGCGTAGATCTAAGTGGTAGGGTGTCGAGTATTAAGGACGACGGGCTCGTTCCCTCGCTCGCGATGGCTTTCCCTCGTAGCCTAGTTGGACGGTAGGATTTAATGCTTTCGACCGCTAAGTTTTGTCCCAAGCGTTCAGATTATGCCACGTGTGTGAGATCGACTGTTGCGAGAGGTCCGGAGAATCGGCGTGCCATCTGGTAGAGATCGAGTGGTGCGGCGTAAACCATCGCGGGCCATTAAGCTCCGTCAGCGCAGCAGTCGCACCTTAGAGCTCGCAACCGTTAGATCTTCGTAGAGACGTTGAGATCTGGCCACGAGTCTGCAGTGAATCACTGACAGGACTCCACGTGGTGAATATGCTACGTGGCACAGATCTGAGTGGTCGCGCTTACTGTAGGCCGTGTTCCTAACCCCTGTCTTTCCCCCCCCCTCTTCTCTCTCTCTCTCTCTCTCTCTCTCTCTCTCTCTCGCTCTCTCTCTCTCTCTCGCCCTTTTTGCTCGATCCATCTCTCTTTTCTTCTTCGTCGTCTTCGTCTTCTTCACCATTTTTGCTTTGGCGAGCAAAGCGATCCAGAGATCTGCCACTGTTTTCGTCACAAAATCTGAGAAGTATTAAATCAATGAAGATGGTGTGTGGTGAGTGAGAGCCCATCAAGGGATGCTGGTTCTTTTCTGGTCTTCTAATCCTCTACTTTCCACTTTCTTTTGCTGGCATCCACCCGACGCCTCTGGATCCTAAGATCTCTTTTCAATCACAGGTGAATCCGCTTCTTGTCTTAAACAGTCAGCGTTTTCTCGCTTAATGCTTCAAAACACCAGAACTAATCTGCTTCTGTGTTTGCGTGTCCAATGCTGGATTGGGTTGCAGTACTCGCAGATAGTGGTGGTATGTTTCTGTCATCAGGAAGAAGATACAAAGACTAGCAGCCATGGGAACCTTCAGTTGGTCCGTTCGACCTATGCGGATGCGTTATTTTTTCCTGAGCTGAGATCGTCAGGCTCCTCATTGTCAGGCTTGCTCTCACACTCATATTACTACCTCTTCTGCTTTTCCCCCTGTTTGCTTTACTTACCCGTGAAAGTTTTTTATTTTCAGGACTGTTTCTCGTCTGTGTGTGTTCTAAGTCTTCTCATTCTGGTCTCCAGTTTATGCTTTCTTTTACGATGTGGCGTTTCTGTTCATGCTCTGAGCTTTTTTGGAATGCTTGTAGCTGTTTCTTTGGATTGGAGGGCTCTTTCGTGTATTTGTTTCCAGCTCTATCTGGTGTGTTACCAGGATGCCGTACTTTATTTGCTTGCTTTGGTGGTTGTAACAGAGCTAGCGCTCGTTTTTTGGTGTATAGTAATCCAGCGCATCTTCTTCAACATTCTATCTATTCAAATTCTCCCGATGGGCCGCATTTCCAATCGCAAAAGCGAGCATCAAAGCGTTGGGTACCCTTCATCGACCACAAAGATCATAGCATGCTTTCAACCTCTCCACGAACGACAGGTTCGTACGCATCAACTCTCGTGCAGCAGTTTTTTGCACTATGTGCATTTGCTCCAAGATTTATATGCGCATGTGTCAAGCAGCTCCAAAAGCTTTACTCGCTTAAGTCACACTGAAGGGAAATCAGCTTCTGTAAATCTAGCATGCGAGAAAGTTCACGGATTGAAAGTTGAAAAACTACTTTTGTGCACCAAGATCAAGGGTGCTCCTTATTATTTTTTTATGAGCTCGTATTACACTCCTTCAAGAATTCCAGTTCTCAAATAATTTTTCTCTTGCTCCTTCTATTCTTTTGAGCATAACGTGTAACACAGTTAGAGATTCTCCATATAATGAGTCTTTTCATGTGCAGGCTATATATTTTCGTTCAATGTTGAAGCCTATCACGTAGAGGCAAGGGTGGGAAGCAAGAAATGGTCTGGCACTCTTTTTCTTGAAGATTTTCCTCTCTGAGGCATTAGGAGCATCCATTCCAAAATTTGGGATTTGTCTGTTCTCGGCAGTAGGCAGACATGTATTCTGTAAAAATGGAAGCAGCATCCTGCAGATCATATTCAGTCTCTAGAAGTTGCATTAAACTGTTGTGAGCCAGCATACATTGTAACATTTGTGGGTAAGCGCAGAAAGCCTTTTCTGCACTAGCTTCTTTTACATGTCTTATCTGTTTTGGCAATGTTATCTTTATGGTTGTTCGTTATGCTAAACAGATAATAATAGCACTGCAGGTTAACTTTTTGTTTATTTATTAGAAAATGTTGGTTTTTACTGACAGTGCCATTTACTAATTTTACACAGATATAGGGTAGACTTGAGGGTCTTTAAAAGTACCAGTATCGATAAACAAGTTGCAGTGAGATTCTATGAGCCAACAAACCTTGGACATCTTTGTGGGTAAAATGTAAGCCTTTGGTGCACTCACATTGGTTACATGTCGCATCTGGTTGGTCAAAGTTATCTTTAGAATTCATGTTCATGCTGCTATTCTAATTCAAACTGATGAGGGTAGCCAGACCAGACTAGGTTTGTGTTAGCGTTTGTCTGCCGGAAATTATTGTTATGGGCATTTGATAATGAGCTAATCGATAATCTTACGTGCAGATATAGTTTGGATCTGATGTTTTCATAAAAGAGCTAGTATCAATCAGTTGCTAATTGATGTTACAGCACCGACCTTGACTAGAAGGTGAATATTGGAAAAAAATGTCCCCTCTGTCTGCTGTCTTCATGGAAGGGAATAACGTGATCAATCAAGAGCCTGCTACTCTTCTGCAATTACAGGATATGCCTTGGAACGAGGAACTGTTAGATGATCCTGCAGTTTACGATTTCCCGCTTATGAAAGAATCTGCCGAATTGCCAGGAACATCGAAGCTCTCTGTGGAAAATTTTGCAAATTACCCTCCTTTTATGAGGACACATGATCAGACTCCGATTGGCTATTTCTCCTCACATGGGTTTGCTTCTACTGCTTTTGATAACGATCCTAGCAAGTGGAACGAGATGGTTGGTATTATTGACGTAGAACCGCAGTTGAATCGAGAGAGTGATTCTTCCACTTTCAACCACGAAGTACACTTCTTTCCATTAGCATCTAAAGCAGGTTCGTATAATATGCACGGGCATTATAAAAATATCAATGTGTTGAAACCATTGGAGGCACAGCTTCTTGCTGTGCCTCAAAGTGGAAAACAGATCGGGGAAAATGGAAGAATATTTCTTCGCCCAGATTACTTGTGTGAAATTTTGATTCCAACTGCAGAAGAGTCAGATGGAAGTTTCTCTCTTAATAAATGTTGCCATCTGCAATGGGATAAGGAGCTGTTGAATCAGCCTATTTTTGAAATTCAAGCAGACAACAACTTCGACCCAGTGGCTGAAACAACTGTCATGTACAGGGAAACAATGGCATCAGCATTTGCAGTACTAGAAAATATGAGGACAAGTCGGGCGTCATCTCCGACTAGCAACATGGATCCACTACAAATTTCTCATGGTATTGTTGAGGCTGACAATACGAGCCACGTGAGTTCTGGTGAAAGCAGCCGCAGGGGAGCTAGAGAAAATTCTGGCAGTTTGCATGAGGACACCCAAGATCTTGAAGCGCTTATGAGCTCAGACGAAGATGAAATGAGCACAGGATGCTCACCTACTGACGGTACATGGAATAACACGTCAACAGATATGTCGAATGGATATTCAATCGACTCTTCTAGTAGCACTTCCAAGCGAAAAGCCTGTGACAGCCAGTGGTTTGAAGAAGATGAGGTTGATATTTTAGGCCAGGAAGTGGAATCTGAACTTAAAGAAAATATATGCCCTCCATTTTGTCATCTTAGCTGTCCAAATGAAGGAAACTACCAGACTAGTGCATCAATGAGGACATGTGAGCCTGTTCTGGGCAGGCCAATATCAAATTCCTCTGCTGGTTTACATGCGACAACTGCTCGGCAAGACATTTTAAGTGCAAAGCTGTGCCAAGCATATGCTTCACTTTCTGGCTATTCAGCTGTAAGAAAGGGGCCAAGGAAAGCGAAGATCAAAATGATAGTGAAATTGCTCCGAACCATTATACCAGGTGGAAATTCTATGGACACTGCAGATGTTTTGGGTGAAGCTATCCAGTATGTCCGAAAATTACAATTCAAAGTCTCAAAGCTGGAAGCCAGTAAGAGAACAAGGATTTGATAATGGTTTGCAATGGTGTATTTGCAGTGACGGTTCACCTTCAGAGCAATCGTATTCCATCACCGAAAGTTACCTCCAATAAGTGGCCTGTTGGGTTGACAGCTTCTTCCTCTCCTGGAGGTCTGGGGTTTGATTCTGCTCAGGCACAACAGACATGCAAGAGTAAAAAGAAGTGTTTATCAAGTAGCTACTATGCCTAGTTGCACTTTTTCACTCTGAAAAGTCAGCTTTTGATATGATAGGTTATATTATCTTACGATGTCTTTTGATAGGATTAGCTTTACTTTCGTTTTACCACAACAGACACGGAGACATCTTCTGATAAGCTAGCTGCTTCAAGTTTCGATCTTTATAAGTTATTGTGACATATACTAGGAGTAGGGTCAATGTACGATGGTTGGTTCTTGGAGTTGTTGGAATTTATGGGTGTAGTGTTTTTGGGCAGGGAGTACGATGCACTAGTACATTATATGTACAACCTATTGTAACAACAGATGGGCAAAGTTAAATTTTTTTCCCCTTGTGTGTCCTTGTGTTGTGGTGGATTGGAGTCGAACTCCAGACCTCAAGCAGAGGCAAGAAAGTCCTTACCAACGCACCACTTATTGGAGGATGGTATTGTCATTTTTGGAGCACCCAGGCTTGCATTGTGTCCATTCGTACCTACACCTTCTCAGACACCCAATCACCTTATTTTAACTCTATTAGTTGGGGGGGGGGTGTGTTTATTCGAATGAAGCAACTGTTGGAACATCAAAGCTGTACTCTTCCAAGTTATATTTAAAATTTATCTTATTTGAATGCATCTGTGTGATAGGTTCAATTGGGGTTTGATGATTGTAGGGACAGCTCTTAAACTTCTTGGCAGATGTTAAACTCCTAAACTTCCTATCTGTATGATGCTTTGATCTGTGCCTATATGTGCAAGAAGCACAAGTTAACTTGCTTTAATCTTTTGCCAGCCAGTATGAACTAGATATTTCAACTTCAGAGTAACTACCAAATTTTGATAAGGAATATTTGACAGAAACAAGGCAGCTAGCTTCATATTCATTTCATAGAACTTCTTTCTGTAAAGGAGGTTGATGGATAGTAAAGATATGTGTATTGTTTCATCAACAAGTGCCTCGAGTCTTGGGATTTTGGAATACCAATAGAGTATGAATATACTATGTGAAGTTTCTGTAGATGTTATATTTCTGCATTCTAGATTTACGTTGCCATTGTAGAGTGGAACTTTTCCGTGCTACCAAGATTCCTGTTCGGTGCAGGAATGTTGACTAGTGCCAAAATGGCACTAGGTATGATGCTTGCCTAGAGATACATTGAAGACCCCCTTTTAATGCCTGGAGGAGGGGGCTGTAGGCATTGTCTTTGCAACAAAACGCCTGCTCCAGACCTGGCACATGCTTACCTCCAAAAAAGATCTAGCCTAGCTTTTCCCATTCATTTGTAAACATGACAAATTGTTGGGCACGAATGTAACGATTGTTTGATTTCAAAAAGAAAGTTTTCTTTCAATAATCAAAGCATGGGTTTTTTTATCCTTTTTTTCAAGTGAGGGTTTTGTGTTAACAATATTTACCAAGACAGTATACAGCTATTTGCATGTTATTGGTACGATCATCCTGGGAAAGGATGGATATATGTGTTACCTGAAGTTAACCTTTCTATTGTAGTGCCAGATTCTAAACTTTGCTCATCTTCCACGTGGGAAAATCCCCGAGGTTTAAACTAGTGTATAGCTAATTAGGACGGAGGGTGCAGGCAAGAAGTAGATGATTTAAATATGCTATCGTGATCTTTCCAAAAGCTTCACCCCCTTGTCCAAGAGTTAAGATGATTTAAGTTTTTCTAGGCTTTTGATTAGCTTCATTCATTTTTGCCGTTCCGCGGTATCATTCTATAAACTTTAATCTTCTTGTATGTTCATGGTTTTCCCATCATTTGTTAATAAAAGCAGGGATAATTATTTGCAGATGCCATTTGTGATTTTCATGAAGTTATCAATGCTTCAGCATTGAATGAGAAGGGGCCATAGCCTGGGTTATAAAGTTCTAGTTTTATGAAAGACATTTGTAGTCCTTTTTAGGCCATTGTTTGGTACCTATGGCCTGTGGGGTACATTAGGATAATATATGTAGGCACTAGGACTCATGGTTTATTATTTGTCGTTGACATGCAACATCACTCATGGTTTATTATTTGTCGTTGACATGCAACATGTGAAATTTATGGACACGATACTATCATTGGGCCTATTGTTAATCCTAAAATCATGGGATATCATTAAGCCTTTGGAGGGACTACATGCCTATCCTAGTGTGGACCATGTTTCACATATCAAATCAGGCCACGAGGCGTCATCATAAGTGGTTGGAGTTGACCCTTGATTAACTTATTATGTTTAATGCAGCCTAACGTAGCCTTAGATATATGTTTATTTTAGTGTTGGTGGGTAGCCTTAGATCTATATGCAGTTTGTGAAATGTATACATAGATAGTGTTTTCCAGCATGTGAAATGCCAAACAAAAATCCATGTACAGCTACACATGCGGAGGAATGGAACTATGCAAGGTGTATTTGAACTCCTATATGTGGAGTGGAGGCTTGCGGAATTGACCCATCTCCCATGCCTTGTCATGCAAAGTAGAAATCTAGAGGAAGGAAAATGTGGTGTGTTGGATGGTCTTTTTATCACTTGTTAGCAAAAGCATAGAATGACTATATCAAAAACTCAAAAAAGATTCCATGGAGGAAGAAGAGAGGGTGTGGGGAGAATTGATCACATGATATTGTGTGGTATCTTGGTATTTATTTGGTTAGGTTTTGTGAAAATTTTAGAATTTATGTTTTTTGAAGATTGACTCGCATCCTCACTCAAATGGCAAGACTGTTTTAGATTTACTACGCCCCCAAGCAAACTACTTGCCAATGGTTTGTGGGTAAGAAAAAATCTCTTGGGATTGGAGTGCGAATGCACAAATGGTCATTCATTAGTAATAGGTCCATACCTTCATGTATAATGTCCATGATCGATTCAGAACCATATTTCAAATTCACAACATAATGTAGAATGAGCAAATGTTATGGTTTGTGGACCATGCTACATAGTCTAAAGACTACTAAATACTAACAAATTGATTTGCCACAACAACAAATAAGATGCATGAAGATTATTAACTATGGCTGCAGCCAAAATACAAATGTAAATATGATGCACTTGTAGTAGCTTTTGGATCAAAGAGCTCTTGATATAAACCACAACAAAAAAAATAGCTTTAATGTAACAAAATTCCTTCATAAATAAATTATTTTTTGTCATGTATCTGGTGTAGTTGAGAGAGAGAGAGAGAGAGAGAGAGAGAGAGAGAGAGAGAGAGAGAGAGAGAGCGAGCCGAGAGGTGTGAGCATTGAGACAGATGTTGAGCGAGCCTAGGAGAGAGAGGTGCGAGAGCGCGAGGAGAGAGGTGGGAGTGAGCCGATATGAGAGAGAGAGAGAGAGAGAGAGAGAGAGAGAGAGAGAGAGAGAGAGAGGGTGAACAATTTTTAGGAATTAGGGTTTGTCTAGGATTTAAGGACAAAAGAGAGAGAGAGAGAGAGAGAGAGAGAGAGAGAGAGAGAGAGAGAGTGAGTGAGTCTGAGCGAAAATGGACTAATTTTTGCCAATCTCATGAAATAAAAGATTAAACAAAAAACTTATGACAACAATCTACAAGATAGTTGTAATGGAGGTGCAAATAAACTTTGTACATAAATCAATGGATGTACAAAAAATAACATCATAGCAGATCATTGGATTAATTCTCCAGAGATAGATATCCTAGCTACTAAAATTTACTAATGATAGAAATGTTAGCTACTATGAAATTGCTATAGAAAGCATGAATCTACAACATCTATTGTGTGCACTCTTGGAAGATTGCATGGGAGGCATCGAACCTCTTATTACATTTTAAATTGATTTACAAGACTACTTAATAGCAATGATTATTGCCCATAAATATGTGGTTAGCTATAGTGAAAGATTTGTTGTAGAAGTACAAGATCGTTATTGGTGGTCATGAAGGTCGTGTCTTGATTTTGACCGTGAAGATCACTTTTTTATTTCGACCTTGAATATCAACTGTCGACTCGAATTGGATCATTGGGCTGGGTGATATTCAATTTCAACCCTTCAAGGTGAGTCTAGATGCAAGGCTGTTTTGGCCCCTCAATGCTTCTCACAGATTTCAAATCTTGTCTATTTTGAAACCTTCAGCCCATTAGTCAAACATACTTCTATTCGACTCTTACTTTCAATTGTAGTTGTAGTCTACCTTGAAGTACTTTTAAATAAAGCTTTGTAGGAAACACATTAATAGATGATTTTCAATAGAAATCCAATTCTCCCCCTTAATGTGGATCCTGGAATGCAAGAAACATAAACCAGATGTATTTCTAAATATTGGTGATCTCTCCCTAAAAGGTGCATGGTGGGCACAATGAATGCCACTTTCCAATAATATTAATATATTTTTCCTTGACTTGAAAAGGTTGAAATTTGTCAAATCAAATCACATGACAAAATATCAAGCATTTTAAGTGAGAATGGGAGGATCAATTATTATTCCACATGAAATCTAGCTTTTCAAAAATGTGTACAATTCATGCCTAAGCTGCGTTTAGACTATTTGGACAATTAACGTAGATTTTTTTTAAAAAGATGTCTTGGCAGCATCACCATTATGACAATATAAGTACTCTTGTATATGTCATAAAGAAATATAAGAATATTAAATTACAATGATGCTCCTTTTTATGTTACAATGATTTAGTATCGTAATGACCAAACATTTTTCATACGACATAATCATATTAAGAAATATAGTACTCGAGTATTGCGTGGCCGACATAGAGTCTATAGTAGTTCAAATTCTTGGATGAGCAAGTGGTGTGCAATTTGAAAGATATGATCTCCAAGTCATTGATGGAGTAAGCAACAATGATGTTCAAATTGTAATTTATTTCCACTAATGAAATAAAAACACTTATATTTTATTTCATTCAAATTTGATATGACAATATGTTTCACTTTCATAGGTCTTCTTTTGGAAAATGGCACGCAACTTATATTTTGAATTGGAAGATCTATTCAAACAAGGACAACCAATATCAATACTTTTGAAAATTTTACAAGTAACCATAAAAAAAAGCCTTGTTTGACTAGTTGTGCAAACTTACACAAGCATGGATGTAGTTACTAATTTAAATATTTGAAATGCTAAAAGGAGTGGCACACCAGATGTTTCATCTGTGGTGAAACTGGCCATTTTATGGTTGATTGTCCAGTCAAGACCAGGTACCACGTTGAATGTCCCGACTGTGTCAGAAAACACAGTTTCAAAGATTGTCCGAAACAACCCAACAAGATCCTACCTGCCTGACACGTTAGTTATGACTCCCGATAGGATCCTCACAACAACACAAAACGAGCACCATAACACCCAATCGCTCAACCTGCTGCTCACTCGAGAAGTTTATTGCAAACTTCTACATTACCACGCAATTCACCAACTCCATAATTTAAAAAGACACTAATATGACATGAGTCCTTGTAGGAGGACAACGAAACCAATATTCCATCATCTGCTACAATGTCCAACCAAGAGCAACCTCCACAAAGAATTGACAGTTTTTCTCTCCTTCTGCAACCTCAAATCTATTTGTCTTTCCACATGCTGATAAGATTTCCAATGTGCAAATACACAATAAATCTAGTAATCGAAAATCTAGATAGAGATTCGGTTCTGAATCTCTTGCTCAGAGAGGTCCTCAAAGTTAGAATTAAAGTAGAATCACTGTGCTATTGTACTGTGGGTCCTATCAATGGATAAGGATCAGTTGGCCTCGCCACGAGGCAAGTCGACAGGACACGCGTCCCGCTAACGGCAACTTGGGTCATGCATGGGTTGCCTGAGTGAACAACTATATGTACAGTGTAATTTCATTTTGAGAAATACAGTTGCTATGTGAGCTTGCAGTGGGAGAGTGTTTTTATGTCTGTGTTACTGTGTAGCATGATCTGTGTTTCTGTGCAAAGCAAATTCTAAGTTGGTATCAGAGCTGTACAGGGAGTGTACACAGTACAACATTGCCGTTGAAGAGAGCTTCGGGAAAATTGTCTTCTGAGAGTTCGGGATTTACGGTGGGTTGAAGACGGAAAGAGAAGCACGGGTGCACGGTTTCTAGTTTATAGGAGCTTGTCAAGTTCAGTAGAGGGATTAGTAGCCTGTGCATAGCATCAGACAAGGTAAAACTTGGTGAAAAATTGACAATTTTGAAGCTAGGTGAAAATTGAAACCGGGTTTGGGGTTACGGTTTTCTACACATAACTGGTAATTTCTTCGCTGTTAGTGCACCGGTTTGGATGCCGTAAGGACAAGAAGGAAGCTAATTGTTTTGTCAACCAGCCATGGAGAGATTCTAAGGTTTATGTCAGAGATTTGTCTCCAGACAGTTAACCTAGCAGATTTGTGGTAAAAGGTGAAAAAAAGCCACTTTGTCAAGTTGAGCTAAAATCACCGTTTCTCCACGAAATTTTATGTTTGAATACTCTACAAATTAGGAATCAGTAGGGTGACCCTGTTCCAGGCCTCAGATTGTGCTGAAATTGATCTAAAATCGCGTTTGATTGAGGAACATGCAACTTGGGGAGGCGTGGCCGTAGACAGGGAGGTCGCGGGTATGTTCACACGACGAAGCAAGGTAAAACCATTGTGTTTCGAAGTGGACAGCGCTTCTAAGAGTCTCCATTAGTGCACAAGAGTGCTCAGATCCATTGGATAGAGAAGTTTCAAGATCAACGGCTCAGATTGTGCTACCCAGGAGAGATATCCACAGTTGGATGAAAATCAACCTTGGATGGAGTTTGAAGGTTGTTGAAGAGGGCCCTGAAGGAGTGAAGTGCATTTTGGCCTTCAACTTCATTAAAAAATTTTATACTAAAATGGGAGTTGGGTCCCTTCACAAGTGAAGAGTGAAGTTTCTTCAAGGTGAAGAAACAGTTCAAAAACAAAGAAAATCCCTATTTTTGGGTCCTTTGTCCGTTTTGACCCAAACAAAAGGCTATAACCTCCAAACGAAGGGCACCCGGACTGTACCTGCAAGTACGGTACAACAAAACAGAGTGATTGCAGCAGAGAAAGTGTTTGGAGTGCGCCAGAAGTGATTTCACCATTTCACTGGACACGAAGTTGGGAGTTGACGATTGAGTGCATTTTGGAAGGCGACGCCGATTTGGCTTTCAAATTGGTGGAAAAGCGGTGAGTGGCCTAGTAAGGGAAAAAGTGCAGGTCATTATTTTCAACTTCTGACATCACTGTTGGCTCAACATATGGTTTTTAGCCTACGGCAGAAGTTTCAAACAATTTTGCGATGACAAACATGGGAGAGTCCATTTTGAGTGAAAGTAGCAAATTGGACGGGATTTCCAACTATGCAGTGTAGAAATTCAAAATAAAAAACATACTGATGGAGAAAGACGTGTGGGAAGTCGTCACAGGTGATGAGAGAAGGGCGCCAAATGAGCGGATATCAAAGTGTTCGACAAAAAGATGAGGAAAGTTTTGACCTTCATTAACTTGTCAGTGAAGGATCACATCATTACCCACATTTGTGATACTGTTACACCCAGACAGGCATGGACGTGCTAAAGGAGCAGTTCGAGACGTCAATCCGTCAAGAATCATGTTTCTGAAGTCAAAGCTGAATAGTGTCCGAATGGAGCAAGGAGAGCACATTCAGACGTACATGACCAGGATCAAGACAATGAGGGATGAACCTGCATTCTATTGGTGAGCGCATACGTGATGTGGAGTTGGTGCATTGTGTGGCATTGCAGAACCCCTATCAGATGTTTGTGAGCGGAATAGCATCAAGAAAAAGGTTGCCACCTTTGACGAGCTTACAAGAATCTTGATGCAGGAAGAGCAATAGCGAGAAATGGTGAAAGCTAGACGTCAAAATATTGACGATCAGGCACTTGCGACAAGCCAAAAAACAAGGCAAGGGCAAGGGCAAGAAGAAGTCTAAGCAACAATTTTTCAAGTCTCAGGAGGATGAGGGATCTTCTAGTAAGACCAAGAAGAAAGACAAGTGATTCCATTGTGGGTAAAAAGGGCCATTGGAGAGTGAATGTCGCAAATTCCTGGCGGAACAAGGCAAAGGGAAACCAAAACAAGCAGGTAACCTCTCGATGAGGGTGAGATTGAAGACTCTAGCATCTTCATATCTGCATTGTCATCTAATCAAGATGATCAAGCGTGGTATACTGACTCGGGAGCCACAAGACACATGACAGATAACAAGAATTAGTTCAGTAGCATGAAAGTGTTGGATAATGGAACGTCCGTTTCACAAGCAAATGGCGAGGTGTGCAAGATCAAGGGGATAGGCACCGTTTCAATCCAACTACCTGATGGCAAAAGCAGGATGATCAGGGAGGTACTTTACGTACCAGGTTTGAAGAAAAATCTACTTTTCTGTTGGAGTCATTACTGATCAAATGTTGAAAGTAGAATTCGCCCATGATCATTGCTTTGTAAAGGATGTGAACCAAAAGTTCAAAGTTATTGCGGATGGAGTAAGAGAGCCCAATACAAAATTGTACATGTTGAATGCTACAATCAAGGGCAACATGGACTTGTATCGTCTATTCATCGCAAACTGACTTGTGGCATAAGAGGCTTGGTCACTTGAACTTGGGAAGGCCTCAGTTTGATGAGAAAATTGGAGATGGTAACAGGATTGCCTACCATAGAAGATCACTTGAAATCGATGTGCGAATCTTGTGTATATGGGAAGCAGCATTGAGAGAAGTTCAATAAAGGGGGGTGTTGCAAGAGCAAAGAACATCCTAAATTAATCCACACAGATTTATGCAGGCCTATGAGGACCATGTCCTTAGGTAAAGCCTTCTATTTCATGACCTTTATTTGATGATATGTCATGTAAGACGTGGATCTACTTCTTGAAGAAGAAATCAGATGCATTTGACAACTTCAAGAGCTTCAAAAGCATTGGTCGAAAATCAGACAGGTAGGAAGATCAAAGTCCTAAGATCAGATAGTGGAGATGAGTACAAGTCTAATGACTTCAATGATCTTTGTGATCAATGTGGGATTAAAAGACAATTTACGCAAGCTCATACTCATGTTCTCAATGGTGTAGCTGAGCGCAAGAATCGAACGATTGTGGAAAGTGCCAGATCTATGCTAGCTGAGACGAAACTACCAAAAGATTTTTGTTCAGAAGCATGCAACATGACAATCTATCTTCAAAATAGAAGTCCTACCATTGCCATACCAAAGATAACACCTGAGGAAGCATTTACGAAGAAGAAGCCAAAGGTGAATCACATGCGAATCTTTGAATGTAAGGCCTTTGTACACGTTCCTAAGGAAGAGAGACGTAAACTTGATGTAAAAGCTATCGAGTGTATATTCCTAGGATATGATATCGTGTGAAGGGCTATAGATGTTTTGATCCAGTGGAAAACAAAGTCCATATAAGCCATGATGTTATCTTTGATGAATCCAAGATGTATGAAGATGAGGATGCTGAGAAGATAGAGACATCCAGTGGGAAAGCTGATATAGTGAGGATACCACCTGATGATGATCCATTCGTTGACCTTCCAAATGATGAAAAAGAGGATACATCTCAAGATACTACTACTCAACCTCAAGAGATAGGTTGGAGAGGGTAGGGACAAACCTTTTGGTGCAAGAAGGATTGAAGTTGCAGGTGAAAAACACAAGGAGAAGGATGTACCGTGGGATTCATTTTCACAGGAAGCCAATCACCTGACAGGAAGCTCCCTACATGGTTTGAGAGATTGTTGGAGAGCCGCGACATGGATGACTTTCCAGGATCATCTAGCCAGGGAGAGCTACGAAGATCAACAAGGGAGAAGACACAACTTGAAAGGTATGAAGCAAATTATGCTCTCTTATCTAGCATTATTCAAAGCAAAGAACCTTCGACTTATAGTGAAGCGAAGGATGATGACATTTGGGTCAAGGCCATGGAGAGGAGATGGAGTCAATTGCTAAGCATAGCACATGAGACTTAGTAGAACCACCAGTTGCAAGAAATCCATTGGTTGCAAATGGGTATTACAGGACTAAGTACCATGAAGATGGAAGTATATCAAAGCACAAGGCAAGATTGGTGATCAAAGAGTATGCACAAAGTAAAGGCATCGACTATGAGGAGACCTTTTGCGCCAGTTTGTAAGTGGAATATTTCTACGTCTACTTGTTGCTTTAGCTTCACATTTTGGGTTGCCTTTGCATCAGATGGATGTGAAATCTGCTTTTCTAAATGGTGAGTTAGAAGAAGAAGTGTTCATGGATCAACCTGAAGGCTTTGTAGCTAAGGGACAAGAAAATAAAGTATGTCGCTTGAAGAAAGTGCTTTATGGTTTTAAAACAGGCACCACATGCGTGGTATAGTAGGATTGATGCCTACTTTGTTCAAAGGGGATGGTGAGAAACACATTCTGATCCAAATCTATATGTCTTATGCTTTGATGGTATGGTTGCTTTGATTGCTCTTTATGTTGATGACTTGATTATTACGAAAAATAATCAAGAGATGATAGACATGATCAATAAAGACCTCATGGAATAATTCGAGATGACAGATCTCCAGCCTGATGCATTATTGCCTTGTAGTAGAGGTGTGGCAAAAAGGACACGAAGTGGGGTTTAACACAGGTGAAGTATGTCAAAGAGTTGCTGCAACAGGTTTAGGTTGCAGGATTGCAAACCAGTAATTACTCCTATTGAACCAGGTAAAAAGCTTTCTAAGCTTGATGAGTCACAGTCATTTGATGCTAACGCTGTATAGACAGTTAGTAGGGAGCTTGATTTACCTTACCACGACTAGACCCAGATATATGCTATGCTATTGGCATTGTAAGTCAGTTTATGACAGCACCTACGAAAACACATTGGAAGGCAGCTAAACACATTTTGCGTTATGTGAAAGGCACTTCAGATTATGGCTTGATTTACAGGAAGCATGATGGTTTACCTGAGGTTGTGTGGATATGTGGATGCGGATTGGGGAGGTGACTATGATGATCGTAGATCCACCACAGGGTATGTATTCCAGGTTTGTCGTAGTTGCTTTTTCCTGGTCTAGTAAAAAGCAAAGTACAATTGCTCTATCCACCACAGAAACAAGGTATAAAGGCAATGTGTAGTGCAGCACAGGAAGCTATATGTTGAGACAAATTTGGAAGAAGTTGGCATGAAGCAAAAAAATCCCACGACATTACATAGCAGAGTGGCATTCAGCTAGCAAAGAATCCAGTGTTCCATGCAAGAGCTAAACACATTGAGATTCAGTAATCACGGAAGGACGTCTTGATTGGAAAAGGTAAAAGGCAAGAAAAGTTGTTCAAACTAGATGCTTGCGTTATTGCTAACCAAGTTGGATGCGTTGCAAGAGAGAAAATACCTATTCAAGAGGTTTGGCATAAAAGGGATGAGACACCTCAATTTCCAAGTCATTGGAGATAATGGCTAGGAAGAAGATTGTGATAAGTCTTCCAAGTTCTTTAAATGGCATCAAACATGTTTTGTGAGTCTTGTGCTTTGTCTAAGTCACATAGACTACCTTATACTAGATCTATATCTAGACCTACAAAGCCTTTTCAACTTGTACATTTGGATATTCATGGATTTACTACAATGAGCAATAGTGGAGCTAAGATGAACATTCATTGATGATTTTAGTAGATTTTGTTGGATATCAAATCCACAGAATTCTTCCTTGAGCAGAAGATGAGCTATCAGGTATGTATCTGACTGGTGCTCTTCTTTGTCTCGCATATCTCCTTGGAGATAATATAGACTCAACAACTGCTTTGCCTTTGTCTTGTCTGCTGGCAGCAGAGCTTCAGTGTGTCCGCAGTGTTCTGGGCACTTCCAATATATCGGTCTGCTCATTCATCTCGACTATCATTCAATTCGTCCTGGAATTTGAACATCTTCACCTGGATGCTCAGGGTCCACTCCCTCTGTCGATGTGGGCAGGTCATAGTACTGTTCTGCTGAGAACTTCGTAGCTGATTGGATCTTCCTCAGCCATTGTTCTTGTCTCATTGAATCTGACGTCCTCTCTGAAGTTTCACTTCATTGGTTTGAGGCATGTATACTCTATAATATGCAGAATGTATATCATAGCCAACCAAGAATCCTTGCTCCACCTTTTCGTCCAACTTCTTTCTCTTCTTCTCTGGTATGTGTGCATTATGCTACACATCCGAAGATTCAAACATGAGCCAGATTCGGCTTGCTTCTCCCACCATACCTCATGTGGGTGTGAACAACGTTCGACTTGCCTATCATGTTCTACAGGTAGGCGATTGTAGTTGCTGCCTCATCCCATAGTGATCTTGATGCCTTGGAGTAAGCCATCATGGATCTTGCAACTTCCATGAGATTCTGTTTTCCTCTCAACTACACCATTATGTTGTGGTGTATAGGCTGTTGTCTTCCTGTGAAGGATGCCTTGACTTTTACAAAAGTTGGTAAATCGATTGGAGATATATTCTCCTCATATGTCAGTCTTGATCTGCTTGACTTTCTTCTCCGTCCACTTCTCACCTAGTTCACATATTCAGTAAACTTGTCAAGAGCTTCAGATTTGTTGTGGATGAAGTAGACAACACACAAACTTACTGTAATCATCAATAAAGGTAATATAGTATCTTGATCCTCCTACAGAGAGTATCAAAGGGTCCGTAGATGTCTGAGTGTATCAACTTCAGAAGTTTCGTTGCTATGAAGGAATCCTTCATGAAAGGTGTACGTGACATCCTCCCATTGTTGCACACGCGTCACAGGGTGTTCAGGTTTGCATCTCTGATGCTTACTCCTTGTGAATGTATTATTCTAGCTTGCTTTGTACGACGCCATTGGGTTCTGTGGCATAGTCTCCTGTGCCATAGAAATATTATAAGACTCATGAACTTGATGAGCCTGCTCTGTCGGTAGGTGTACCTTTAAGTGATACAGGTTTTTTCTTCGTCTGCCTTGTGTGATGAGTGTACTGGAGTTGACATCAATCACATTGCATGTCTGA